>CM046880.1:13772885-14972885 GCA_025667525.1 Glebionis coronaria | reverse complement strand
ACATTTTCAAATGAGGCACAAGACGTGTAAGTCTAAAAGAATGCCTTACACCATGTACTTGGATGCCTCTTCATCAGATAGTTGTAGGCTACTACGTCCAATTGTCTGATCTCGTTCATTCTTCTTAAGAAGTGTTGCTGAATGGTCGATGATGCAGCACCCCAAAATAGAGTTTTGTATTGCAAGCCATTCCATTGTCTTTTAAAATAGCTTACAAGTATCTTGTGCAGTTTCCGTGCTCAATTTATGGTAGCAATGCCTTCACAGCCTCAACCAACCCCTATAATCCAAAAATGTGAATCATTATTAAACCAATAACTGAGTATGCCTACAAATAAAGAATACAAAAAGTTACATAAATTATAATACATACCTTCTGAGCATCTGATATGATTGTCAATGCAAGACCATTTTCCAGATTCAAAACATGTGCTAAGTGAGACAGGAACTAACACCAATTGTTTTTGTTCTCCACGTCCACCACTACCCATGCTATTGGGTACATTTGGTTATTGCCATCACGTCCTATAGCCGTCAAAAGTTGACCCTGACACAAATGAGTGATGAAACTCCAATATATCCCAATCACGTTCCTACAACCAACAAGCCACCCATATTGATAGATGTATTTTTACCCCTTTAGGAAAAGGAAGGTAATTAGGGTAAGTATTAACGAGTGATTTAGGAAAACCACAAGTTATGACCCAATTGGGGATTGTTCTCGAGGAGGCACGTGTGTTGTGTAATGAGTTGATTTGATTTGTGATTATTAACAAGAAGAAAAGAGAATAGAAATGAGAAAGGAAAGAAATGACGGTTACGAAAACGAATTAAACTACGACGAAAAAGGCGTAAACGTAAAACTGTAAAAAATACAAAATTTAAAACTTTAACCTAAAAATTCCTAAAAATTACTAAAAATCCACAATAAAATTCTAAGAGTTTACAAAAAATCCAAACTTGCTAAAACCTTTTAATTAATTAAATAATGACTTTTTAATGCTAATTAAAGCCCTAAAAATCACAATTAATTATTAAAAAGCCCCAAACAAGATTTAATAGTTTGTAAACCTCAAAGATAACCTAATTAAGCTAAAAACTATTTTTAAAAATTTTAAAACGAAATTAATCTATTTTTAAACACTTAAAAACTATTAAAATCTATTAAAACTTAAATTAATTCTAGAAAATAAATGAAAAGCCTAAAAATTATTTGGAAAGTGACAAAACTCCTAATTATATGTCCTTAACCTAGGAAAAATGTTAAAACTAAAAAAATTAAACTTTCAATTTTTAATAATAAAATATTCAAAAAAATAAAAAGTTTATAAATAAATTCTAAAAAATTACTAAAAATCCTAAATAATGTAACTAAAACAAAAATGCAATCAAAAGTTCCTAAAACCTATTTATTGATTTTATATGAAATTTTAAAGTTGTCTAAAAACCCTAAAATCAAATAAAATTAAAAATTAGACTTTTTGAAAACTTTTTGATATGTAAACCTCAAATTACTTAAACAAAACCTAAAAACTATTTTTCTGGATTTTTAAAATACTTTTTGCTATTTTTAAACTACTTAATTAAATACGGCTAATAAAAAATAAATAAAGAAAGAGAAAAATACAAACTTGTTTCAGAAAAATCCTAAACTATATACTTAACCTAGGAAAAATGCAAATGAGCAAATAAGCTTAATGAATAAGCCAAAATGGCCCAAATAAGCTACGTCTTATATTAAATAAGCCCAAACAAACACACCTTATATATTTTTCAAATGCAACCCTAGCAGTCAAAGACCCTAGGGCGCAATGGTAACGTGTGTGTGTTGTGAGAGGAGTGGCGCAGGTTCGAGTCCTGGCCACGTCCTTTTTGTTATTTTTTTTTCTTTTTAACTTTTAAAAATCCAAACCTGTTTATCCTTTTAGCTCAATAACACAAACACAAGTCCAAATTAACAAAGATTAACCAAGTTTGAAACCAAAACGTGCCCAGGTAGCACTTTTTAAGAACACAAGCAAGTCTTTTATATTTTCACTTGTGAAAATGAAGATCAAGAGGGCTTGATCTGTGAACTTGGTGGAGTTTTTGTTGGCAAATCAGGCACCCCTACACTCAGTTGGAGTGTAGGGAGTCAAATAAACACAATTAGAGCACAAATTCCACACAAATCAAATACAAAAAAGCTAATGAAGGTCTCTGATGAAGCTATGCAGGTCTGGTGGCTAATTGAGCTATTTCACTTGAACAATGATGAGATTCCAAGGCTAATATCTCACACACAAGTCAACCAATCAGCATAAAACCAATCAACAATCCTTATTCACCCTAGGATCTAACAATTAGCAAGATTATAAAGCTCAAATTCACACAAATGGTCAGAAAAATGAAGTTATTGGTTTTATGCTATATTTTCAACTCTTTTATCACACAACTTGCTCAAAACTTCATCAAACTGAAAACTTAGCTACTAGCAACCTATTACCATCCTAATGAGTAACTATAACAGGTTTTAACTCAAAGATATTGTCACAAAATCTGCATAAAACTCAAATCCAAACACCCCTATAAATTCTAAAAACGATTTTTAACACACCAAATAACTTCAAAACACACTCAAACTGATTACAATCCTTCTAAACATGCATAACAATCCTAAACAAGCATTATCCAACACTTCAAACAACACTTAACCAGATTTCATGTAAAATCATACAAATATCAATATTTAACATAAACTGAAAATGAAATGGAAAATAGAAACTACCTTAAGGGTCCTACATCCAGGACCCTTAGTGGTTGAAAAACCACCTCCCTATAGGCCCGGGCCTATGCTGATCCTTGGACAGCAAACAAACTCAAACCTGCTAAGAAAAATTGAAAAGAAACAAGCAAAATTGCACAATATCCAATATTTCTGATTTTACCAAAACTTATAAACCTTGAAACCACTTGAACCTTGGAACTTAACACGTTTTTAAAACAAACAAAAGATCAGAAATCCAGGACTCTTATCCACTTTCACTTCAAAGAACCTTGGATTTTTAGAAACTTGCTAAACCTTTTTCAAAAACCTTTTCTGAAAAACTTCAAACACAAAAAATGTTTGAGAAAGTAATAATGGAACTCAGATTTTGCCTTACAAACACACACCAACTTTTAAATAATAAAAAGAATTAAATTGACAAACAAATACCAACTTTTATAACTTTAAAAAGGAATTACAAATATTTTTAAAGCAAAATCTGGAACAAAAGGGGTATGCACAGGTTGCACCCTCCTTTTATACTACACTAGAGAACTATCTAGAATACTTAAAACCCTAGCAATGGAATGCCTAAATTGCCCTTGGAATCTTGACTGAGAATTGGTCAAATTCGTGCCTTCATGTGATCTTTGGTGTCATGTGAAGATGCCAACTTGTGGAAAGTAATCTTGGCCGTTTAAATGATCTTGGGGGCCAAGGAGAGAATCTGGGATGTTGGTTTGGTCGGGTGTAGGGTTTGAGGACGAAAGTGATGGGCAGGGGAGGGGTCCACAAGACATGTGAGGGTGTTTTGTGAGGTGGGATAAGGTGAGGTGGAGGGTAATTAAAAATCTGGAGGGAATTAGCAAATATCCCTTTGTTTTGAGTGCGATTGAGTCTGGAAGTAATTAGGGTTTATGGGGATTAAGAGGGGGTATTTAATCTGAAAAGGGGATTAACAAATTTAAATTAGGTGTTAGGAGGGAAGGGGGGGTTTTGACTGGGAGGTTTGACCTTGTTTAATAAATAAAACCGGGTTGGTGGGTTTGGTAGTGGGTAGGGTATGGGTAAATGGGTTTTTGGGTGGGTATTTGTGACGTGGCAGGGTCTGAGTGGTGGTGGGGGTTTGGTTAGTTGGCAGTTTTGACCCCCAATCTTCTCTCTTTTGTTCACTTTGTAAATAATAGCCATCAACGCCTAATTTCCCTTTAACAACTTTTGGCAAGTTGTCAAATTTGGCACAAATACTTCCAAAACTTTTTCCAAGGGTTTTAAATGCATTTCTTGGATTCTTCAAGGACTGATCTTGTATAGTCTTCAAACTTTAGGGACCCTATTCATAATTTTGAATATTTGAGGGGTATAAAGTGTAAATCTTCAAAAGTTGAGGGACTAAAGTTGCCAATCTTCAATTCTTCAAGGGCATTTTTGCAAAATCCAAACTTGGGCCCGGTTCATTGTGCGGCTTCGTTTCCCGTGTTCGTTTTTGATTGATTCTTGTGATCTTTTGTTAATTCCTCAATATCCGTACCTAAAAATACACAAGTAACAAACACGAGCATATATTTGGTAGTTTTAATGATATTTAATTCATTTTAAGCCCGATTTGAACGATGAGACCATGTATAAAAGTAGTCTCCTCACTCCCCCATACTAAACCATTGTCGTGCCCTCACGCAATGCTAGAATAAAGTATCATAGCACCTCCAAAATTCATTTTTATTCACTTTATTGAAATGATAAACTAGCTACACTACTTACTATTACTACTACTTGCGTTTTAGACATAATGTATGATTTTCATCGCAAAATGGGACGTTTAGGTTCATAGAATAAGAACACGTGAATGCTTCGTTAAAAATAATTTCGTCGTCCTCGATTTTTACTCCAATTCCATGCCAAGCGTGCAACGAGATCATTGTCATTATAAGTTAGTAATGCTAACACTACTCATATGCCCTAATCACGTACTTATCCTCCCATTATTCCTAAGTTGTATCTCTTATATTTTATTATGTCTTAATGATCACGAGGATACATTGTTGACTTATGCGATAATAGAGATTTAGGTATAAAAATAGAGTCCTAACGGTGTAACTAAGACCATCAAATCAATAACCCCTCCTAATAGACAACGATGTTAAAAAATTAAGTTGACAAGAAGAATCAATAAACACGGTTTTATAACGGTTTTGAACATGAGACTTATTACCAAGACTTTTATACACCCCCTAATGGAAGGGCCTTATTATCTTCGGTTTACCTCCATCTTTTATTCAACTTCGCCATGAAGCTTTTATTATGACTTCGGTCTTGCCTTGCCTTTTATTATCCGCCTCATCGGTGGTTTTATTAGCCAAAGACGTATATCCTCACGCTAAAGCGAATTTTGGATCTTTAAAGCTTCGAAGATTAAGGCTTGATTCACTTTCAATTTTGCATAGATTTTTCGGCCTTGTGGGGCTTCAAAATGTTTGCTAGATTTAGGTGAGCACTTGAAATCTTATTATTAGGTGAAGCTTTCAATTATTAGGGTTGCCAATACTTCAAAACCGTGACGCTGGCGATACCTTAATGTCTTCCCAATTTAATTACACGGAAGCTACTAGAAAAGACTAGAAACCGAACAATCCTAACTAAACCGCTAAGTCAATATTTATTAAGCAAAAATATTTACATGCGAAGGGAGAATAAGCAAACAACGAGAACACATGAGTTTTTGAAAGAATACGAGTACTCTACGTTTAGCATGGTAACTTATAATTAACTCTATCATTTCTCGTCCTCATTTAAGACACTTAGCCTAATGTGTAGTTAAGTAATCAAAGCTAAGTGCTCAACACGCACGGTCGAGTAAAAAATTACTCTTATTCTCGCCATCGGAAAATCTACATTCGTGTCTTCAAACACTTATAAAACATGAGAAAAATTTTAAAATTTGGCCATTTTTAGCCTTATTTTGCAACAAAAACGATAAACAAAAAGATAAACTTTGGAAAGCGTAAGGGTTTGGCAAGGCAAGTATCTATTCACCCCCCCATACTAAAGTTAAACATTGTCCTCAATGTTTCGAGTCTAGGGGCGCAAACACCCCCATACAAGAGACGTAGTCGAATGCCTAATCTAGCATGGAAAGGGTGTAACCAATAAATTAATAGCCGTTTATGAAGTGTGCTAAAAACCTAAGGTTAGAACATCAAAGGATATATCATTTGGAGATTGGGAAATGTCTCCAAAGCAAACGATCGAGTGCTCCCATAAAACGAACACGAGAGGCTCTAATCGTGAAGATCATGATCTAAAAACCACAATGCACAAACAACCACGGAACAAAGGTTGGAAGGGCACAAATCCCCTCACATTAAACTAATTAGAAAGCAATAATATGTACATGGATAAGCATGGGTTTCCCCCACGAGGCATGATGTTGAGTAAAATTACCCCTTTAGGAAAAGAAGGCAATAAATAGGGCAAGTGCACGACGATTTAGGAAAACCGTGTGTGAATGACCCTAGGTGAGTTCGTTCTCGAGGAGGCAAGTGCGTTGTGTTAAGAATTGATTAATGATGTTTGTGATTATGAACAAGAAGAAAAGAAATGAGAAAGGAAAGAAGAGACGGTTACGAAAACGTATTAAACTACGACGAAAAAGGCGTAAACGTAAAACCGTAAAACGACGAAAATTAAAATTTTAACCTAAAAATTTCTAAAAATTACTAAAAATCCTAAATAATATTCTAAGAGTTTACAAAAAATCCAAACTTGCTAAAACCTTTTAATTAATTAAATAATGACTTTTTAATGCTAATTAAAGCCCTAAAAATCACTTTTAAATATTAAAAAGCCCTAAACAAGATTTAATAGTTTGTAAACCTCAAAAATAACCTAATTAAGCTAAAAACTATTTTTAAAAATTTTAAAACCAATTTAAACTAATTTTAAACTCCTAAAAACTATTAAAATCTATTAAATCTTAAATTAATTCTAAAAATTAATTGAAAAGCCTAAAAATTAATTGGAAAGTGACAAAGGTCCTATTTTAATGTCTAGAATCTAGGAAAAATGAAAAAGAAATAAAAATAAAACTTTAAATTTTAATGAATAAAATAATATTAAAATATTCTAAAAAATAAAAAGTTCTCAAATAAATTCTAAAAAATTCTCAAAAATCCTAAATATTCTAACTAAGAAGAAAATGTAAATTAAAGCTCCTAAAACCTTTTAGTTAATTTTATATTAATTTTTAAAGTTGTCTAAAAACCCTAAAATTAAATAAAATTAAAAATTAAAGTTTTTGAAAACTTTTTGATATGTAAACCTCAAAAATAAGAATTAAAACCTAAAAACTATTTTTTTTGTATTTTTTTATTACTGTTTAATATTTTTTTATGACTTTCTAAAAATAAAACTAAAAATAATCCTAAAAATTAATTAAATAATGTGAAAAATAAAACTTTTAATCAGAAAAATCCTAAAACTAATAAATATCCTATGAAAAATGAAATAAGCCCAAAAAGCTTACTAAATAAGCTGGAAAACTAGAAATAAGCTACGGCTTATTTATTTAAGCCCAAACCAAAACGTGCTTAAATACTAAATGAAATGAAAGCTTAACGTAAAAAGGCATCTAGATCAATGGTAAGCACGCTTAGTCCCCCAGCGAGGGGTCGCGTGTTCGAGTCCGTTGCGGGTGACCTTTTTACAACTTTTTTCTTTTTTTTTTTTAACTTTTAAAACTCAAACTAGGTACTTAATTACCCACTGAAACTCAAACAAAACTCAAATTTAACAAGGATTAAAGCTTAGGAAAGCCAAAACGTGCCCAGGTCTGCACACTTTTCTGATGAACACACAAGTGTTTATACACTTGTGCAGTTATGATCAAGAGGGCTTGATCTTGATTCTTGGTGGTGTTTTTGATGGAACAAAGGGCACCCTTGTACTCCAAATAGTACAAGGAGTCAAGAGGAACACAAAAACAGGCAATATCACTCAAGGATCAAGCACAAAATATCCACTCAAGTTGCTGATATACTTAGCACAAGTTGCTGATGCAATTGACACTTAAGTGAGGTTCAACACTTCATAACCAGCATACAAATCCACCAAGAAGCATGTAAATGAGTTACAATCCTAGAACAACTTCCTAACTAACAATTTGCAAGAAATTAAGCACCAATTCTCACAAAATCATACACAAGGCAAACTTTCTGATTTTGAGCTATGTTTTCAATATTTTGGTGCATGCAATGTGTTTAATATACCATTAAACTGACAAATAGACCAACACATAACCTAACAGCACTCTAACAAGTATGAAAGACAGTTCAAAACACAAGATCCTTAACAATAAATCAAATTTCACCCTAATCCCAAACACTCCTTTAAAATCTGAAATCAAGTTTTAACAAAGCAAATCTACTCAAATCTAATTCAAATTGAGTCAAAACACTTCTAGCATGCATACAATCCTAACAAGAGCAAAATTAAGCACTTAAACTAACACTTATCAACTTATCATGCAAAATCACATAAAGCATATAATTTTTCAGAAACTTTAAAAATTGAAAAAGAGAGCAATGACTACCTTAAGGGTCCTACATCCAGGACCCTTTGTGGTTGAAAAACCACCTCCAATAGACCCGGGTCTATGCTGAACCTTGGTTAAGATTTTGATGAGATTTTGTTTAAAGAAAAATTTGAATAAGGTAAGCCTTTGCTTAGAACCTGCTAAGATCAATGCAAAACAACAAAAGTGACCTGGAATATGAGCAATAAGCTACAAGGGGGACTTATGGATAAGTCTTCTTATAGCTTATAGCTTTAAGGCTGAAACAGAATATGTAAAAAAAATGAGCAAGAAGGTTTTTCACCTCACTTAGCCCTTTTACTCAAACTTTTATACCCACTACACCTTGATATCTTCAAGATATCAGGGTTGTATGGTCATATATGAGCTTGAATATAGAAGCTTATGTGGTTTAACAACCTGAATTTGAACAAAAATCTTAAAATTAGAAACCTTTGAGCACCAAACTTGAATTTTAAAACAAACTTGAAAAGTAAATAAACTTGGAATTTTAAACAACCAGCAAACAATGTAAATTAAATGGGATCTTTCTTCTCATCAACAAGCTTAAACCTTTTTTCATTCATAAAAAAGAGGACTTACAAAGTTGTGACAAAAAAGAGAAAAAAGAACAGGAACTATGCTACTCCTACAATGCCTTTATATAGAGGCTACAATGAGATTCTAGAACTGAATGGAAACTAGAAACCCTAACAAGTGAAGTTCCAGTCTTGCCCTTGGACGATTTTGAATTTTTCAGTCAAAAACCAAGCCATGTGATGTTCTTGGCATTTTGTGGGATGCCAGTGGTGTAGAAGCAATCTAAGTCGCTTATTTTGCCTTTGGGAACAAGAAAATGCTTATGGGACGTTGATTTTTCTGGCCATTTTTGTTTGAGAGTGAATAGTGGGGCAGGGGAAGCTTGCACACACATGTGAGGTGATGGTGATGGGTGTTTAAGGATAGTTTAAGGTTTAAAAGGTGTTTAATTAAGGATCTGGAAAGAATCATTAAAAACCCCTTTGATTTAAGTGATGTTCATCCTGGAAAAATTAGGGTTTAAGGGAGGATTAAAAGGGGTTTTAATCCGTTTGGGGTTAATGATTTTTCAAATTAAGTGTTTTGGTGGGAAGGTTTAATATATTAAACCGGTTTAAAAAGTTAGTGGATAGGTGACATGGCAGAATGGAGGTTACTGATTGGTGGAAAGGTTTAAGTGGGTGAGGTGTCAAGCTGTGAGTGGAGGGTTTTAGTTTAGTTGTCTGGCAGCTTTGGCCCTTCACTTTTCATTCTTTGTGCACTTTGTGTAAAATGGCTATCAGCGCCAAATTAACACATGACAACTTTGGGAAGGTTGCCAAATTTGGCACAACAAGTTTAAAAACTTGTTTTAAGGACTAATCATGCAATTTCTTCATATTCCAAGGACTGATTTTGACATTTCTTCAAACTTCAAGGCTTTGACTTGTTTGTTGACTTCTTGAAGGACCATTATTGACAATTTAGATTTGTTGAGGGACTAAATTTGCCAATTCTTCAAAGTTAAGGGTCCTTTTTGTAATTTTGACAAACTTTAGGGACCAAACTTGTAATTATGAAAATACAAGGGTATAAAGTGTCAATTCTTCAAACTTGGAGGACCAATCTTCAATATTCTTCAAATCTTCAAGGGTTTTCTTTGGAAAATTCCTCACTAGGGCTTGGTTCATCGTGCGGCTTCGTTTCCCGTGTTCGTTTTTGCGTGATTCTTGTGATCTTTTGTCATTTTCTCAATATCCGTACTTAAAATACACAAGCAACAAACACAAGCATATATTTGGGTATTTTTGATGATATTTAAAGCATTTTAAGTCCAAAAAGAACGATGAGACCATGTATAAAAGCCGTCTCATCACTCCCCCATACTAAACCATTGTCGTGCCCTCACGCAATGCTAGAATTAAGTATCGTAGCACTTCCAAAATTAATTTTTATGGACTTTATTGAAATGATAAACTAGCTACACTACTACTATTACTACTACTTGTGTTATAGACATAATGTATGATTTTCATCGCAAAGTGGGACGTTTAGGTTCATAGAATAAGAACACGTGAATGCTTCGTTAGAAATAATTTCATCGTCCTCGATTTTCACTCTAATTCCACGCTAAGCGTGCAACGAGATCATTGTCATTATAAGTTAGTAATTCTAACACTACTCATATGCCCTAATCACGTACTTATTCTCCCATTATTCCTAAGTTGTATCTCTTATATTTTATGATGTCTTGAATGTTTCACGAGGATACATTGTTTGACTTATGCGATAATAGAGATTTAGGTCTAAAAATAGAGTCCTAACGGTGTAACTAAGACCATCAAATCAATAACCCCTCCTAATAGACAACGTTGTTAAAAAATTAAGTTGACAAGAAGAATCGATAAACACGGTTTTATAACGGTTTTGAACATGAGACTTATTACCAAGACTTTTATACGCCCCCTAACGGAAGGGCCTTATTATCTTTGGTTTACCTCCATCTTTTATTCAACTTCGCCATGAAGCTTTTATTATGACTTCGGTCTTGCCTTGCCTTTTATTATCCGCCTCATCGGTGGTTTTATTAGCCAAAGACGTATATCCTCACGCTAAAGCGAATTTTGGATCTTTAAAGCTTCGAAGATTAAGGCTTGATTCACTTTCAATTTTGCATAGATTTTAGGCCTTGTGGGGCTTCAAATTGTTTGCTAGATTTTGGTGAGCACTTGAAATCTTATTATTGGGTGAAGCTTTCGATTATTAGGGTGCCAATACTTCAAAACCGTGACGCTGGCGATACCTTAATGTCTTCCCAATTTAATTACACGGAAGCTACTAGAAAAGACTAGAAACCCAACAATCCCAACTAAACCGCTAAGTCAATATTTATTAAGCAAAAAATATTTACATGCGAAGGGAGAATAAGCAAACAACGAGAACACATGAGTTTTTGAAAGAATACGAGTACTCTACGTTTAGCATAGTAACGTATAATTAACTCTATCATTTCTCGTCCTCATTTAAGAGACTTAGCCTAATGTGTAGTTAAGGAATCAAAGCTAAGTGCTCAACACGCACGGTCGAGTCAAAAATTACTCTTATTCTCGCCATCGGAAAATCTACATTCGTGTCTTCAAACACTTATAAAACAAGAGAAAAATTTTAAAATTTGGTCATTTTTAGCCTTATTTTGCAACAAAACGATAAACAAAACGATAAACTTTGGAAAGCGTGAAGGTTTGGCAAGGCAAGTATCTATTCACCCCCCATACTAAAGTTAAACATTGTCCTCAATGTTTCGAGTCTAGGGGTGCAAACACCCCCATACTAGAGACGTAGTCGAATGCTTATTCTAGCATGGAAAGGGTGTAACCATTAAATTAATAGCCGTTTATGAAGTGTGCTAAAAACCTAAGGTTAGAACAATAAAGGATATATCATGGATATTGAGAAATGTCTCTAAAGCAAACGATCGAGTGCTCCCATAAAACGAACACGAGAGGCTCCAATCGTGAAGATCATGATCTAAAAACCACATATCACAAACAACCATGGAACAAAGGTTGGAAGGGCACGAATCCCCACACATAAGCTACATTAGACTAAGAAAGCGATAATATGTACATAGGATAAGCATGGGACTCCCCCACGAGGCACCTCGTTTTTGATTATCGAGTCATGAGCTTGACTCGATCCCCTCAATACTAATTATCATTGGGGAAGGTGACTTGGTCGAGGTAGTTCAAGGATGGAACTTCCCCACCAAAGTAGTGCTTCAACCTATGTCCATTCACCTTGAAGTTAGGACCATCATCTTGAGCTAGCTCGATGGTCCCATAAGGAAACACTTGAGTCAAGGTGAATGGACCGGACCAACGGGATTTCAATTTACCGGAAAATATTTTCAATCTTGAATTAAAAAGTAAAACTTGATCCCCAATGTTAAAAACCCGGTTTTTAATTTTTGAATCATGCAACTTTTTAGTTTTCTCTTTGTAAATCAATGAATTTTCATAAGCAATATCCCTTAATTTATCCAATTCATTTAATTGCATTTTCCGGTGTTTTCCCGCGGTCTCCATGTCATCATTACAATGCTTTAGGGCCCAATAAGCCTTGTGTTCTAACTCGATAGGCAAATGACAATTTTTTCCATACACAAGCTTATAGGGAGTGCACCCAATGGGTGTCTTATGAGCGGTCCTAAAGGCCCATAAAGCATCGTCTAACTTATCCGACCAAGATTGTCGGTTTTCCCCCACGGATCTCTCCAAGATCCTCTTCAATGCTCGGTTTGAAACCTCGACTTGCCCACTCGTTTGTGGGTGATAAGCCGTAGAAAGACGATGTGTAACCCCATATTTCCTTAGAACCCTTTCAAATTGGTCATTACAAAAATGGGTTCCACGATCGCTTATGATAGCACGAGGGGTTCCAAACCTAGCAAACAAACTTTTCAAGAACTTAACTACCACACGAGCATCATTAGTGGGCAAGGCCTTCGCCTCCACCCACTTAGAAAGGTAGTCAACCGCAACAAGGATGTACTTATTACCACGAGATGATGGGAACGGCCCCATAAAGTCTATGCCCCAAACGTCAAAGATCTCACATACTTGAATGATATTTTGTGGCATTTCATCTTTTTGTGAGGCTTTTCCTTGTCGTTGGCATGAATCACAAGACTTCACAAGATCTTGTGCATCTCGGTAAATAGTAGGCCAAAAGAAGCCGGCATCAAACACCTTTTTAGCCGTGAGATTAGCACCGTGGTGACCACCCGTGGGTCCCTCATGGCAAGCTCTAAGGATGTTAGAAGCTTCGGTGCCAAATACACAACGGCGGATGATTTGATCCGCACAAGTTCGAAACAAGTAAGGGTCGTTCCAAAAATAGAACTTGACATCACGAAAGAATTTTCGTTTTTCTTGAGTTGTCATACCCTTAATGATGAAGTTACCCGCATGGTAATTTGCAAAATCCGCAAACCATGGGGTAGAAGAATCAAGTTTGGAATTCACTACACCAAGTGTCTCGAGCGGAAATGTTTCGGTGATTTCCTTGGGCTCGTAAACACTTTGGTGAGGATCTTCCAAACGAGAGAGATGATCGGCCGCTAGATTCTCGGCTCCTTTTTTGTCAACGATTTTGTGATCAAATTCTTGAAGGAGGAGAATCCAACGAAGTAATCTCGGCTTTGCATCTTGTTTAGCCATGAGATACTTGATAGCCGAATGGTCCGTATACACTATGCATTTTGTCAAGACGAGGTAAGGTCGGAATTTCTCAAATGCATACACCACGGCAAGGAACTCCTTTTCCGTTGTAGTGTATTTAAGTTGAGCCTCGGTCATCGTCTTGCTAGCATAGTGTATAGGCAAGAAATGCTTATCATGACGTTGCCCCAAAACGGCCCCTATAGCGTAATCACTTGCATCACACATAAGCTCAAAGGGGAGGTTCCAATTTGGAGCAACAAGAATGGGAGCTTCGGTTAGTTTCCTCTTAAGGATCTCAAAGGCTCGTACACAATCTTCGTCAAAGACAAAACGTGCCTCTTTTTCAAGAAGATGTGTAATGGGTCGAGAAATCTTCGAGAAATCCTTGATGAATCGTCGATAAAAGCCCGCGTGGCCTAGGAAACTCCTAACTCCCTTGACGGTTTTGGGATGAGGTAATTTGGCGATGACGTCTACCTTAGCTTGATCTACCTCAATCCCCGCTTTCGAGACCTTGTGCCCTAAGACGATTCCACTTTTAACCATAAAATAACACTTTTCCCAATTGAGCACAAGGTTGGTTTCCTCACAACGTTTTAACATTCTCTCAAGGTTCGACAAACACGAAGTAAAGGAATCACCAAACACGGAAAAGTCATCCATGAAGACTTCCATCGTCTTCTCGATCATATCATGAAAAATAGCCATCATGCATCGTTGAAAAGTTCCCGGTGCATTACAAAGTCCGAATGGCATTCTACGATAAGCAAACGTTCCATATGGACACGTAAACGTAGTTTTTTCTTGATCACGAGGATCGATTGGAATTTGGAAGTAACCGGAAAAACCATCTAAAAAGCAATAGAAATCGTTTCCCGCAAGACGCTCCAACATTTGGTCCATGAAGGGCAAGGGAAAATGGTCTTTTCGAGTGGCTTCATTCAACTTTCGATAGTCAATGCACACTCTCCATCCGGTCACGAGTCTCGTGGGAATCAACTCGTTGGCATCGTTTGGCACAACGGTCATCCCTCCCTTTTTAGGGACACAATGAATAGGACTCACCCAAGGGCTATCGGAAATAGGGTAAATCATTCCCGCGTCAAGTAGTTTAAGGACCTCCTTTTTGATGACGTCGTGAATTTTGGGGTTCACCCTCCTTTGACTTTGGATTGTTGGCTTGAAATCCTCCTCCATTAATATTTTGTGTGTATAAAATTTGGGATCGATTCCCTTAATGTCGGATAACTTCCATGCAATCGCCCCTTTGTGGTCCTTAAGAACATCGATAAGTGCGGTTTTTTCATCATTCGAAAGTTCCTTCGCAATAATAACCGGCAACTTGTCGTCCTCCTCCAAATAGACATACTCGAGGTGAGGAGGTAAATCTTTCAACTCGAGGGTAGGTGGTTCCTCAAGTGAAGATTTGGGCTCGATACTCATAACCTCCTCGGGTGGAGGAAATGGGAAATCGTTGAGAAAATCCTTGATAATCGAGAATTCCTCATAGTTGTCGAGGTCTTCGTCACAAGTACGTGGAACATCGAATTCTTCCAACGTAAAACCACCACCTTCGAAAGGAGTGAAGGTTGGTGTCGAATTATCAAGAATTGGATCTAACATAGTGGGATTGCCACTAGTTTTTTCATCACCAAACCCTAAAACTTCTTGTGAAAATTCCTCGCAAACCACGTCGATCATATCAACGAGGTTTATGGTAGCAACGGAATAAACATGAGAAAGTTGAGAATTTTGAGTTGCGTTTATAACAAGTTCCTCGTCGTTGAAACGTAAGGTGATCTTTCTAGCATGCACATCAATCAAAGCCATAGACGTATCTAAAAACGAACGACCTAAAATAAGAGGAACTTGAGGATCCGTGGGGATGTCAACAACAATAAAGTCTACGGGATAGTAGAACTTCCCCACTTTCACAAAAACGTCTTCCGCCAATCCACATGCAAGAATTGTGGAATGGTCGGCCAACTCAATAGACATTCGTGAAGGAGTAAGATTAGGAAGATTGAGCGACTTGTAGATTGCAAGTGGCATCAAGTTAATGCTAGCACCAAGATCGGCCAAGGCATAGCATTCTTCCATATCTTGAATTGCACAAGGGATCAAAAATTTACCGGGATCACCGACTTTTTGAGGTATGCGATTAAGATAAACCGACGAACAACTAGACTTTTGGTGTAATTTCTCCTTGTTGTTCAACATACTTTTAAAGTTAGCGGCAAATCGAGGCATCATGACCAAAGCATCGGCGAAACTCACATTAAAGTGCAAATCACGAAACATTTTCATAAAAAGCTCAAATTGGTAGTTGTCGCGCTCTTGTCGTTTCTCCTTCCTAAGTCTCGATGGGTAAGGCAAGGGTGGTGTGGGTTGGGGCATAGGCATAGCCTTTGGAATCTCGGGTTCCAAAATGGGTGATGGGTCAACCGTAGGCGTGGCATGAGCGGTACTTTGTGGGATTGGAATATGCTCCTTTTCGACCACCACCTCGGGTTCTTCCTCAATTTCCTCCACCGTTGGAGTAATTGGTTGAGGAGTTGGTTCTTTAAGTGTCTTACCACTTCGTGTGGTAATCACTTTCATCTCTCCCTTCGGGTTTGAAACGGTGTTACTAGGCAAACTACCCGAAGTAGAGGCTTTGTTTCCCATTACGGCTTCTAAAATTGCATTAAGCTTAGCATCAAAATTATTAAACTTCACATCTTGGCTAGCGGCTTTTTGGTCAATTCTTTGTTCAAGCCTAGCATGACTTTGCTCTATCTTGTTGTTTTGACCTCGAATTTGGTTAGCAAAATCATTTTTCAATTCATTTCTCATGGCTAGATTTTCCTTAATGAAATTAGCTAACTCCTTTGCATTCTTAGCCATCTCCTTAGCTTGATTAGCCATTTGCTCTTGAATGTTTTCCACAATCTTATCATTTGAAGTAGTGTAATTCAAAAAGTCTATTGGAAGTTCTTTGTTATTTTGAAGACATTGACTTGCATTTTGAAAATTACGGTTTTGATTTTGATTTTGCAATTGGCTATTACTACTACTCCCTTGATTCCCATAGTTGTTATTACCCTTATAATTGTTCCTTTGATTGCTTTGGTAACCAACTTGATTGTTTCGATAATTGTTAGCATTTTGATTTGGTGAAAAACCCGGTGGAGTCAATTGATTAGTGCGAGGAACTTGACCGTTTTGGTTATAAGTTCCCGCGGCCGCGAAGGCACTCGAAGTGTTACCACCGTTGGTAATGCACTCGGAATAATCGTGAGCTCCACCACAATACATACAAGAAACCTCAACCGCTTTAATCGTAGCGGGAGCGGGTTGTTCACCAACTTTAAACTCAACTAACAAGCCTTTCACTATATCAAAAATTTTGTTCTCCAAATTAGCCTCGACTTGGCAAGCATCAACGGTGTGTGACAAACTAGGTGAAGATGAAGACGAAGCCTTACGAACACTCGACGTGCTACGAGGACTATACACCTTAGACCTATTCTCAATAATTACCAACGCTTCCTCGACCGTCTTACACAAGAAATTACCACCCGCGGCGGCATTAAGATAATCACGCTCATGATCGTTCAAGCCATTGTAAAACGTGTCTATTTGATGCAAGTCGGAAAAACCATGATGAGGACATTCGTGCAACATTTCCTTAAACCTATTCCAAGCCGTTGAAAAACTCTCATTAAACTCTTGCGAAAACTTTGAAATCTCGTTTTTCAAATGCGTAGTCTTAGAGGGCGGAAAAAATTGGTTCACGAATTTTGAAACGAGATCCTTCCACGTCAATATAGAATTGGGTGGCTCTTTCTCTAACCAAATTTTTGCGGGCCCCGCTAAGGAATACGGAAAAAGCATCATCTTAATCGAGTCGTTTGAGACGTCCTTAAACTTGCATGTGGCGGTGAGACGATTAAATTGGCGAATGTGGTTATGCGGGTTGTCCTTTTCGTCCCCTCGAAACTTGTTGTTTTGAATCATGGACAACAAACCCGTCTTAACCTCAAAATTCTCCGCAAGGATAGCGGGAATCACAATCGCTTCTCCGTAACCCTCGGTGGGTGCTTGAAGCAACTCCATCATAGTTCGATTAGCCATGGGTGCTTTTTTCACTACAATGGGTTCATCAATAGGAGAGTCCTCACTAGTAGGAGTGAGTGATTTGTTTCTTCGTTTACGAGCACGTCTAGCTTTAGAGCGAGTTTGCATAAACGTCACGTACAACGAGAAGGCGAGCAAAGAAGATTCTTTTTGGTATTTTTACTTTTTCAATTTTTTTGTGGTTTTTGATTGTTTTTAACTTTTTTGGATTTTTTGGAATGTATTAAGTAGACCAAAATCTACAAATCTCCTCACTAATCAAATCTCTTGATTAACGAAGCCTCAAGGAATGAAAACGAACACGTGAAGTGAAGGCCTTCGATGACTTTAGAACGATGGTGGAACACCAAATCGTTCAAGAGGGTTTAATCAAATGAAACCAAGAAAATATATATGATACTTAATAATACTTTGGCCGGCAAAACCCTCGATTCACTCTCAAAACGCACAAGCAAGCGGAGGAAACGAGGCGGCGCGAAGCACTTAAGAGCCTTTTTCCTTTAGGTCGTGAAATACAACCGCCTTATACCCACCTTATAGTTTGTATTATCAAAATCAAGCTTCACGAAAGTATTTATCTATTTTTGCCTTTTTTCTTTGGTTTGAGATTCGAATACAATGATTGGGTAATGACCTCCCAAGTCAAGGTTGTGATTTCTCACGTATTTGGAGTACTTGTAAATTTATTGTTCTACGTATACAATATAGTAATAATATTCACAAAAATCGAAAACATGATAATACGTATTAATAGAGTGCTATTAATACAAATACTTTTATGGCTATATATAGAAACAACAATGGTTCAACCAAAACACAACACGCCTCCCCGGCAGCGGCGCCAAAATGATGTTGAGTAAAATTACCCCTTTAGGAAAAGAAGGCAATAAATAGGGCAAGTGCACGACGATTTAGGAAAACCGTGTGTGAATGACCCTAGGTGAGTTCGTTCTCGAGGATGCAAGTGCGTTGTGTTAAGAATTGATTAATGATGTTTGTGATTATGAACAAGAAGAAAAGAAATGAGAAAGGAAAGAAGAGACGGTTACGAAAACGTATTAAACTACGACGAAAAAGGCGTAAACGTAAAACCGTAAAACGACGAAAATTAAAATTTTAACCTAAAAATTTCTAAAAATTACTAAAAATCCCAAATAATATTCTAAGAGTTTACAAAAAATCCAAACTTGCTAAAACCTTTTAATTAATTAAATAATGACTTTTTAATGCTAATTAAAGCCCTAAAAATCACTTTTAAATATTAAAAAGCCCTAAACAAGATTTAATAGTTTGTAAACCTCAAAAATAACCTAATTAAGCTAAAAACTATTTTTAAAAATTTTAAAACCAATTTAAACTAATTTTAAACTCCTAAAAACTATTAAAATCTATTAAATCTTAAATTAATTCTAAAAATTAATTGAAAAGCCTAAAAATTAATTGGAAAGTGACAAAGGTCCTATTTTAATTTCTAGAATCTAGGAAAAATGAAAAAGAAATAAAAATAAAACTTTAAATTTTAATGAATAAAATAATATTAAAATATTCTAAAAAATAAAAAGTTCTCAAATAAATTCTAAAAAATTCTCAAAAATCCTAAATATTCTAACTAAGAAGAAAATGTAAATTAAAGCTCCTAAAACCTTTTAGTTAATTTTATATTAATTTTTAAAGTTGTCTAAAAACCCTAAAATTAAATAAAATTAAAAATTAAAGTTTTTGAAAACTTTTTGATATGTAAACCTCAAAAATAAGAATTAAAACCTAAAAACTATTTTTTTGTATTTTTTTATTACTGTTTAATATTTTTTATGACTTTCTAAAAATAAAACTAAAAATAATCCTAAAAATTAATTAAATAATGTGAAAAATAAAACTTTTAATCAGAAAAATCCTAAAACTAATAAATATCCTATGAAAAATGAAATAAGCCCAAAAAGCTTACTAAATAAGCTGGAAAACTAGAAATAAGCTACGGCTTATTTATTTAAGCCCAAACCAAAACGTGCTTAAATACTAAATGAAATGAAAGCTTAACGTAAAAAGGCATCTAGATCAATGGTAAGCACGCTTAGTCCCCCAGCGAGGGGTCGCGTGTTCGAGTCCGTTGCGGGTGACCTTTTTACAACTTTTTTCTTTTTTTTTTTTAACTTTTAAAACTCAAACTAGGTACTTAATTACCCACTGAAACTCAAACAAAACTCAAATTTAACAAGGATTAAAGCTTAGGAAAGCCAAAACGTGCCCAGGTCTGCACACTTTTCTGATGAACACACAAGTGTTTATACACTTGTGCAGTTATGATCAAGAGGGCTTGATCTTGATTCTTGGTGGTGTTTTTGATGGAACAAAGGGCACCCTTGTACTCTTTGGAGTACAAGGAGTCAAGAGGAACACAAAAACAGGCAATATCACTCAAGGATCAAGCACAAAATATCCACTCAAGTTGCTGATATACTTAGCACAAGTTGCTGATGCAATTGACACTTAAGTGAGGTTCAACACTTCATAACCAGCATACAAATCCACCAAGAAGCATGTAAATGAGTTACAATCCTAGAACAACTTCCTAACTAACAATTTGCAAGAAATCAAGCACCAATTCTCACAAAATCATACACAAGGCAAACTTTCTGATTTTGAGCTATGTTTTCAATATTTTGGTGCATGCAATGTGTTTAATATACCATTAAACTGACAAATAGACCAACACATAACCTAACAGCACTCTAACAAGTATGAAAGACAGTTCAAAACACAAGATCCTTAACAATAAATCAAATTTCACCCTAATCCCAAACACTCCTTTAAAATCTGAAATCAAGTTTTAACAAAGCAAATCTACTCAAATCTAATTCAAATTGAGTCAAAACACTTCTAGCATGCATACAATCCTAACAAGAGCAAAATTAAGCACTTAAACTAACACTTATCAACTTATCATGCAAAATCACATAAAGCATATAATTTTTCAGAAACTTTAAAAATTGAAAAAGAGAGCAATGACTACATAAGGGTCCTACATCCAGGACCCTTTGTGGTTGAAAAACCACCTCCAATAGACCCGGGTCTATACTGAACCTTGGTTAAGATTTTGATGAGATTTTGTTTAAAGAAAAATTTGAATAAGGTAAGCCTTTGCTTAGAACCTGCTAAGATCAATGCAAAACAACAAAAGTGACCTGGAATATGAGCAATAAGCTACAAGGGGGACTTATGGATAAGTCTTCTTATAGCTTATAGCTTTAAGGCTGAAACAGAATATGTAAAAAAAATGAGCAAGAAGGTTTTTCACCTCACTTAGCCCTTTTACCCAAACTTTTATACCCACTACACCTTGATATCTTCAAGATATCAGGGTTGTATGGTCATATATGAGCTTGAATATAGAAGCTTATGTGGTTTAACAACCTGAATTTGAACAAAAATCTTAAAATTAGAAACCTTTGAGCACCAAACTTGAATTTTAAAACAAACTTGAAAAGTAAATAAACTTGGAATTTTAAACAACCAGCAAACAATGTAAATTAAATGGGATCTTTCTTCTCATCAACAAGCTTAAACCTTTTTTCATTCATAAAAAAGAGGACTTACAAAGTTGTGACAAAAAAGAGAAAAAAGAACAGGAACTATGCTACTCCTACAATGCCTTTATATAGAGGCTACAATGAGATTCTAGAACTGAATGGAAACTAGAAACCCTAACAAGTGAAGTTCCAGTCTTGCCCTTGGACGATTTTGAATTTTTCAGTCAAAAACCAAGCCATGTGATGTTCTTGGCATTTTGTGGGATGCCAGTGGTGTAGAAGCAATCTAAGTCGCTTATTTTGCCTTTGGGAACAAGAAAATGCTTATGGGACGTTGATTTTTCTGGCCATTTTTGTTTGAGAGTGAATAGTGGGGCAGGGGAAGCTTGCACACACATGTGAGGTGATGGTGATGGGTGTTTAAGGATAGTTTAAGGTTTAAAAGGTGTTTAATTAAGGATCTGGAAAGAATCATTAAAAACCCCTTTGATTTAAGTGATGTTCATCCTGGAAAAATTAGGGTTTAAGGGAGGATTAAAAGGGGTTTTAATCCGTTTGGGGTTAATGATTTTTCAAATTAAGTGTTTTGGTGGGAAGGTTTAATATATTAAACCGGTTTAAAAAGTTAGTGGATAGGTGACATGGCAGAATGGAGGTTACTGATTGGTGGAAAGGTTTAAGTGGGTGAGGTGTCAAGCTGTGAGTGGAGGGTTTTAGTTTAGTTGTCTGGCAGCTTTGGCCCTTCACTTTTCATTCTTTGTGCACTTTGTGTAAAATGGCTATCAGCGCCAAATTAACACATGACAACTTTGGGAAGGTTGCCAAATTTGGCACAACAAGTTTAAAAACTTGTTTTAAGGACTACTCATGCAATTTCTTCATATTCCAAGGACTGATTTTGACATTTCTTCAAACTTCAAGGCTTTGACTTGTTTGTTGACTTCTTGAAGGACCATTATTGACAATTTAGATTTGTTGAGGGACTAAATTTGCCAATTCTTCAAAGTTAAGGGTCCTTTTTGTAATTTTGACAAACTTTAGGGACCAAACTTGTAATTATGAAAATACAAGGGTATAAAGTGTCAATTCTTCAAACTTGGAGGACCAATCTTCAATATTCTTCAAATCTTCAAGGGTTTTCTTTGGAAAATTCCTCACTAGGGCTTGGTTCATCGTGCGGCTTCGTTTCCCGTGTTCGTTTTTGCGTGATTCTTGTGATATTTTGTCATTTTCTCAATATCCGTACTTAAAATACACAAGCAACAAACACAAGCATATATTTGGGTATTTTTGATGATATTTAAAGCATTTTAAGTCCAAAAAGAACGATGAGACCATGTATAAAAGCCGTCTCATCAAGGCACCTTGTTTTTGATAACCGAGTCAAAAGCTCGACTCGAATCCCCATAAATGTGATCATTTAGGGATAATCATGGTATGGTCAATTTTTGGTGGGGCTTACATGATAAACAAGGCCCAAAAACAACCGGTATAAAGGACTAAGTCCTTTGATGGTGAAAAATACCGGGATCGAAGATGGCGTTTTCGTTTTCATTGGAAAAACAAATCAACGCCACTTCATCAATGGTCAACAAAAACTCAAAGAGTTTCAATAAAATAGGAGAGAAGAAATAGAAGGGTGGGACAATGGGTAAGTCTCTAAAAACATGATCTACTCGAGGTAGACTCGCACCAATCAAATGAAAAGATTTTCCATTTATTGCATCGGTGGAAGACCAAGATTTCCCTTTATAAGCAATTCCAGGATCAAATATCTCGTCCTCGGTGGAGAAAGGGGAAGGAACATAAGGGGATTCCCCCATACTAGATCCACACAAAGCATCATCAAAAGGAGAAGACGAGCTTGTAGTACTCAATAAACGCGGTGATGACGGAGTTAGAGTTGTAGAAAAATCTTTTAAATTCAATTCAAAATCTTTTCCTTTTTCATCTTTAAAACTCTCCTTGTGAAAACCCGATTTAATTATGTCAAAAATATTTGGTGTATCTAAAGCAATGTTAGTCACACTAAAAATTCTCACATTTTGAAATCTTTTTGGTTTAGGTGGTGGTAAGTTTTCAAATATTTTGTCAACAAAGAAAACCTCCCCATCGGGATCAACATATTCATCATCCGAAGATTCACTCGAGATTGGAATTGTAGGTTTAACACTCTTAACCTCCACCGGCGGAGGGGACGGAACTTCATTTTTCTCAACAACTCCTAAAACTCTATTTGAAATTCTTTTGCAAATGTTTTTGATGGGATTGACATTGTACAAAGATGTGATAGAATACACATGAGAAAGAGTGGAGTTTTGGGTTGCATTAATGACGAGTTCTTCCTCATTGAAACGAAGAGTGATTTTTCTTGCATGCACATCGATAAGTGCTCTCGAGGTATCCAAAAAAGATCGACCAAAAATTAACGGAACTTTAGGATCGATAGGAATATCAACAACAATAAAGTCTACAGGATAGTAGAACTTTCCAACTTTAACAAAGACGTCCTCGGCAACTCCACAAGCTAGAATCGTAGAATGATCGGCCATCTCGATTGACATTCTTGAAGGAGTGAGATTTGGAAGATTGAGCGATTTAAAAATCTCAAAAGGCATCAAATTAATACTAGCACCAAGATCGGCCAAGGCGTAGCATTCTTCCATGTCTTATATAGCACATGGGATTAAAAACTTTCCAGGATCACCGACTTTTTGAGGTATGCGGCTTAGAAAAACCGAAGAACAACTAGACGATTTTTGCAATTTTTCTTTGTTATTCAACATACTTTTGAAGTTCGCGGCAAATCGAGGCATCATGACTAAGGCGTCGGCAAAACTTATATTGAAATGCAAGTCACGAAACATTTTCATAAAGAGTTCAAATTGATAATTATTTCGTTCTTGTGCCTTTTCCTTGTCTCGTCTTGAAGGGTAGGGTAAAGGTGGTGTGGGTTGGGGCATAGTAGGCATAGGCATCGGCCTTGGAATATCGGGTTCCATGATTGGTGTGGGTTCAACCGTAGGTGTGGTTTGAGCGGTACTTCGTGGGCTTGTAATTTGCTCCTTTTCAACCACAACCTCGGGTTCTTTCTCTTTTTCCTTCTCCATAGAAGTACTTGGACGAGAAATGGGTTCTTTGAAAGTTTTACCACTACGAGTAGTAATAACCTTCAATTCTCCTTTCGGGTTCACGATGGTATCACTAGGAAGACCACCCGAAGAAGAGGGCTTACACATGATAGCTTCAAACATTTTAGCCATACGGTCTTCAAATTTTGATTGCCTAGCATCCGCTTTTAACAACTCTTGCTTAATCTCATGTTGACCTTGCTCTATTTTTTGTTGATTTTGTTGGAGTCGTGTGACATTTCCTTCCATTTTGTTAGCATGAGTTTTAAGTTCATTAGCAAGTTCGTTTTTTAGCTCGTTTTTCAACTCGGATCTTAAGCTAACCATCTCACGTTGCATGTTGTCAAACTTAGTATCATTAGCCTTAGCATAATTCAAAAATTCTCCTTGAAGATTTTTGGTGTGATCGTTTTGAAAACCTTGAGTAGAAGTTTGAAAATCACGGTTTTGGTTTTGGTTTGAAATTGCCCATTACCACTTTGGTAATTACCCTTGTTATAATTCCTTTGATTTCCTTGGTAATTTCCACCTTGGTTGTTGTTGCGATAGTTATTAGCATTTTGATTTGGTGGAGCTTGATTTTGGCGGGAACCTTGACCGATTTGGTTATAAGTTCCCGTGGCTACATAAGCACTCGAAGTGTTACCATCCGCGGTAATGCACTCGGAAAGATCATGAGCTCCACCACGCGACAAACAACTCTTAGAAACCGCTTTAACCGAAGCGGAATTCGAAGCTTCTTGAGCTTTCCAACGAGACGATGATGAGCCCATTTTGGCAACACTCGGTGTGTTACGAGGGCTATAAACCTTAGACCTATTCTCGATTATGACCAAAGCTTCCTCGACCGTTTTACACAAAAAACTACCACCCGCGGCGGCATTCAAATAATCTCTTTCATGATCATTAAGTCCATTGTAAAACGTGTCTATTTGATGTAAGTCGGAAAAACCGTGATGAGGAAATTCATGTAACATCTCCTTAAACCTATTCCAAGCCATAGAAAAACTTTCATTTGATTCTTGTGAAAATTTAGAAATCTCATTTTTCAAATGCGTAGTCTTAGAGGGCGGAAAAAATTGGTTCACGAACTTTGAAACGAGATCCTTCCACGTCAATATAGAATTGGGTGGCTCTTTCTCTAACCAAATTTTAGCGGGCCCCGCTAAGGAATACGAAAAAAGCATCATCTTAATCGAGTCATTCGAGACATCCTTGAGTTTGCACGTGGCGGTAAGACGATTGAATTGGCGGATATGGTTGTGGGGATTGTCCTTCTCATCACCACGGAATTTGTTGTTTTGGATCATCGACAACAAACCCGTTTTCACCTCAAAATTCTCCGCAAGGATTGCGGGAATCACAATAGCTTCTCCATAACCCTCGGTGGGTGCTTGAAGTAACTCCATCATAGTTCGATTCGCCATGGTTGGTGCTTCTCGTTCTACAATAGGTTCCTCAATAGGAGACTCCTCACTAGAAGGAGTGGTCGATTTGTTTCTTCGTTTATGAGCACGTCTTGTTTTAGAGCGAGTTTGCATAAACGTCACGTACAACGAGAAGGCGAGCAAAGAAGATTTTTTTTGGTATTTTGTGTTTTTCAATTTTTTTGTGGTTTTTGATTGTTTTTACTTTTTTGGATTTTTGGAATGTATTAGTAGACAAAAATCTACAAATCTCCTCCTTAATCAAATCTCTTGATTAAAGAAGCCTCAAGGAATGAAAAAGGTCACGTGGGGTGAACGCCTTCGATGACTTTAGAACGATGGTGGAACACCAAATCGTTCAAGAGGGCTTAATCAATAGAAACCAAGAAAATATATATGATATGTAATAATACTTTGGGCGGCAAAACCCTCGATTCACTCTCAAAATCAAATACGCACAAGCAAGCGGAGGAAACGAGGCGGCGCGAAGCACTTAAGAGCCTTTTTCCTTTAGGTCGTGAAATACAACCGCCTTATACCCACCTTATAGTTTGTATTATCAAGATTAAGCTTCACGAAAGTATTTATCTATTTTTGCCTTTTTTCTTTGGTTTGAGATTCGAATACAATGATTGGGTAATGACCTCCCAAGTCAAGGTTGTGATTTCTCACGTATTTGGAGTACTTGTGAATTTATTGTTCTACGTATACAATATATTAATAATATTCACACAAAAACCGAAAAACGATAATACGTATTAGTAGAGTGCTACTAATACAAATACTATTATGGCTAATATAAAAAACAACAATGGTTCAATCAAAACACAACACGCCTCCCCGGCAGCGGCGTCAAAATGATAGATGTATTTTTACCCCTTTAGGAAAAGGAAGGTAATTAGGGTAAGTATTAACGAGTGATTTAGGAAAAACCACAAGTTATGACCCAATTGGGGATCGTTCTCGAGGAGGCACGTGTGTTGTGTAATGAGTTGATTTGATTTGTGATTATTAACAAGAAGAAAATAGAATAGAAATGAGAAAGGAAAGAAATGACGGTTACGAAAACGAATTAAACTACGACGAAAAAGGCGTAAACGTAAAACCGTAAAAACTACAAAATTTAAAATTTTAACCTAAAAATTCCTAAAAATTACTAAAAATCCACAATAAAATTCTAAGAGTTTACAAAAAATCCAAACTTGCTAAACCTTTTAATTAATTAAATAATGACTTTTTAATGCTAATTAAAGCCCTAAAAATCACAATTAATTATTAAAAAGCCCCAAACAAGATTTAATAGTTTGTAAACCTCAAAGATAACCTAATTAAGCTAAAAACTATTTTTAAAAATTTTAAAACCAAATTAATCTATTTTTAAACACTTAAAAACTATTAAAATCTATTAAAACTTAAATTAATTCTAGAAAATAAATGAAAAGCCTAAAAATTATTTGGAAAGTGACAAAACTCCTAATTATATGTCCTTAACCTAGGAAAAATGTTAAAACTAAAAAAATTAAACTTTCAATTTTTAATAATAAAATAATAATAAAATATTCAAAAAAATAAAAAGTTTATAAATAAATTCTAAAAATTACTAAAAATCCTAAATAATGTAACTAAAACAAAAATGCAATCAAAAGTTCCTAAAACCTTTTTATTGATTTTATATGAAATTTTAAAGTTGTCTAAAAACCCTAAAATCAAATAAAATTAAAAATTAGACTTTTTGAAAACTTTTTGATATGTAAACCTCAAATTACTTAAACAAAACCTAAAAACTATTTTTCTGGATTTTTAAAATACTTTTTTCTATTTTTAAACTACTTAATTAAATACGGCTAATAAAAAATAAATAAAGAAGGAGAAAAATACAAACTTGTTTCAGAAAAATCCTAAACTATATACTTAACATAGGAAAAATGCAAATGAGCAAATAAGCTTAATGAATAAGCCAAAATGGCCCAAATAAGCTACGGCTTATATTAAATAAGCCCAAACAAACACACCTTATATATTTTTCAAATGCAACCCTAGCAGTCAAAGACCCTAGGGCGCAATGGTAACGTGTGTGTGTTGTGAGAGGAGTGGCGCAGGTTCGAGTCCTGGCCACGTCCTTTTTGTTATTTATTATTTTTTTTTCTTTTTAACTTTTAAAAATCCAAACCTGTTTATCCTTTTAGCTCAATAACACAAACACAAGTCCAAATTAACAAAGATTAAGCAAGTTTGAAACCAAAACGTGCCTAGGTAGCACTTTTTAAGAACACAAGCAAGTCTTTTATATTTTCACTTGTGAAAATGAAGATCAAGAGGGCTTGATCTGTGAACTTGGTGGAGTTTTTGTAGGCAAATCAGGCACCCCTACACTCAGTTGGAGTGTAGGGAGTCAAATAAACACAATTAGAGCACAAATTCCACACAAATCAAATACAAAAAAGCTAATGAAGGTCTCTGATGAAGCTATGCAGGTCTGGTGGCTAATTGAGCTATTTCACTTGCACAATGATGAGATTCCAAGGCTAATATCTCACACACAAGTCAACCAATCAGCGTAAAACCAATCAACAATCCTTATTCACCCTAGGATCTAACAATTAGCAAGATTATAAAGCTCAAATTCACACAAATGGTCAGAAAAATGAAGTTACTGGTTTTATGCTATATTTTCAACTCTTTTATCACACAACTTGCTCAAAACTTCATCAAACTGAAAACTTAGCTACTAGCAACCTATTACCATCCTAATGAGTAACTATAACAGGTTTTAACTCAAAGATATTGTCACAAAATCGGCATAAAACTCAAATCCAAACACCCCTATAAATTCTAAAAACGATTTTTAACACACCAAATAACTTCAAAACACACTCAAACTGATTACAATCCTTCTAAACATGCATAACAATCCTAAACAAGCATTATCCAACACTTCAAACAACACTTAACCAGATTTCATGTAAAATCATACAAATATCAATATTTAACATAAACTGAAAATGAAATGGAAAATAGAAACTACCTTAAGGGTCCTACATCCAGGACCCTTAGTGGTTGAAAAACCACCTCCCTATAGGCCCGGGCCTATGCTGATCCTTGGACAGCAAACAAACTCAAACCTGCTAAGAAAAATTGAAAAGAAACAAGCAAAATTGCACAATATCCAATATTTCTGATTTTACCAAAACTTATAAACCTTGAAACCACTTGAACCTTGGAACTTAACACGTTTTTAAAATAAACAAAAGATCAGAAATCCAGGACTCACTTCAAAGAACCTTGGATTTTTAGAAACTTGCTAAACCTTTTTCAAAAACCTTTTCTGAAAAACTTCAAACACAAAAAATGTTTGAGAAAGTAATAATGGAACTCAGATTTTGCCTTACAAACACACAACAACTTTTAAATAATAAAAAGAATTAAATTGACAAACAAATACCAACTTTTATAACTTTAAAAGGGAATTACAAATATTTTTAAAGCAAAATCTGGAACAAAAGGGGTATGCACAGGTTGCACCCTCCTTTTATACTACACTAGAGAACTATCTAGAATACTTAAAACCCTAGCAATGGAATGCCTAAATTGCCCTTGGAATCTTGACTAAGAATTGGTCAAATTCGTGCCTTCATGTGATCTTTGGTGTCATGTGAAGATGCCAGCTTGTGGAAAGTAATCTTGGCCGTTTAAATGATCTTGGGGGCCAAGGAGAGAATCTGGGATGTTGGTTTGGTCGGGTGTAGGGTTTGAGGACGAAAGTGATGGGCAGGGGAGGGGTCCACAAGACATGTGAGGGTGTTTTGTAAGGTGGGATAAGGTGAGGTGGAGGGTAATTAAAGATCTGGAGGGAATTAGCAAATATCCCTTTGTTTTGAGTGTGATTGAGTCTGGAAGTAATTAGGGTTTATGGGGATTAAGAGGGGGTATTTAATCTGAAAAGGGGATTAACAAATTTAAATTAGGTGTTAGGAGGGAAGGGGGGGTTTTGACTGGGAGGTTTGACCTTGTTTAATAAATAAAACCGGGTTGGTGGGTTTGGTAGTGGGTAGGGTATGGGTAAATGTGTTTTTGGGTGGGTATTTGTAACGTGGCAGGGTCTGAGTGGTGGTGGGGGTTTGGTTAGTTGGCAGTTTTGACCCCCAATCTTTTCTCTTTTGTTCACTTTGTAAATAATAGCCATCAACGCCTAATTTCCCTTTAACAGCTTTTGGCAAGTTGTCAAATTTGGCACAAATACTTCCAAAACCTTTTCCAAGGGTTTTAAATGCATTTCTTGGATTCTTCAAGGACTGATGTTGTATAGTCTTCAAACTTTAGGGACCCTATTCATAATTTTGAATATTTGATGGGTATAAAGTGTAAATCTTCAAAAGTTGAGGGACTAAAGTTGCCAATCTTCAATTCTTCAAGGGCATTTTTGCAAAATCCAAACTTGGGCCCGGTTCATTGTGCAGCTTTGTTTCCCGTGTTCGTTTTTGATTGATTCTTGTGATCTTTTGTTAATTCCTCAATATCCGTACCTAAAAATACACAAGTAACAAACACGAGCATATATTTGGTAGTTTTAATGATATTTAATGCATTTTAAGCCCGATTTGAACGATGAGACCATGTATAAAAGCAGTCTCATCACATATTTTACACCCTTGAAACAGACATAAGACCTAAGAAAGTGTCTTCTACCTTTGCCTTCATCCTTTCCTTCAAAATGAAGGCTAGAACCGGGATTTGACAAAAGGATTGCCTGTTTATATTCCCACAGCTTTCCGTAATGCTCAATTAGACCCCTTCATGTTCATATAGCACACATTGCTTTGCTCTTGCATTGACCTATACTTACATCAATCATAAACTTTTCCCGTATATCTTCGCGCATTAGATTGTGGGTCAATCATGTGTTCATGATAATCTCATTAGCATAATGTCGGGTTATCCACCTAAAGGTAACTAGAGCTCCCATGTTATACTTTCTTGTACACTTGTGGTCCGAATACAATGTATTTATCTGGAAAGACTTCTCACTACCCATCCATGTACCCCATAGTCTATGTTGGGAATAAAATATGGGTCAGTTCACTAGACGCTGATAAGAAGAATGTCAACGCTGATAAGAAGACATTGGACGCTGACAGCCAAGCGTTGACATTGAAGAAGTCAACGCTGACAGCCTTGAAGATTGACACTGATGGAATATCTTCATACGAATCTTTTTGTTTATTTGTTTCTTTATTTATGTATGGTAAAGATAAGCACAACATTGTATTTTCCATTATTATCTTTACCTAGAATAGTTGATTCGTAGATTATTGTACAAGACTTCTTGTTCTATAAAAGAAGATCTTTTAGGTTAAAGTCATATATCAGTTTTCATAAGTATTCGCAAGTTAAACCTCTTTCATTTAGTCAAGCACGATTATTCTAATACAAGTGAAAGTTTGTTTAACATCTTTGTGTTTTAGATCAAGTGTTAATTCCGCATAACACTTTGTTACTTTACTCATAAGCAAAGGTTTCTCTACGTGTAGTACTTGATCTAATCTCGTATACACAAAGCTTAATCGATCTAAGTTTGGGATCAACAAGTGGTATCAGAGCTTGTTGAGAAACTTTTGATCTTTAAGTAACGCAAGAACCCTAAAACACCAAAAACCCTAAAAACCCTAAAATTCTCAAAACCCTAAAAACATCATGTCTGGCACAGATCAACCTGCTGCTTTGCTACACAACAACTCCTCAAACCCTAGCATCAAAATTCCCATGTTTGATGCCAGAAACTTTGAGCTTTGGAAGTCAAATTTTGAGCAATATATAGCTATTCATGACTACACTCTTTGGGAGATTGTCGAATATGGGAACACATTCGACAAAGCAGCAAAGATTGCTGCTGCAATTGCCACAAGGACAGCTGTTCCTAATTGTCCTGAAGCTGATAAGAAGGAAAAGCCTGGAGATGGGAGAGCTGTAGCTGTTGAAGATATAGCCAAGAAGAGGGTGGACATGAAAATCTTGAACATCATGAAACACGCCCTAGGTCATGAGAATCAGCACAAGTACAAACGCTTTGAGTCTGCAAAAGAGCTTTGGGAAGCTCTTGAAGTAGCACATGGTGGCAATGCTGACACAAAAGAAGAAAAGAAGAAGCAACTCTTGCATGAGTATGCTGTCTTTAAAGCTCAACCCAATGAAAATCTCAGCAGTGTGAGAAGTAGACTTCTTGACATCACAAGTCAACTTTCCTTCATGGGAACACAGATTGATGACCCTGAATTGAATGCTACTTTTCTCAAAAGCCTTGGTGATGTATGGAAGATTGAGACAAGATCCATTCTTGTCAATAATACCCACAAGACCTCCAGGTTTGATGACATCTTCAACAAACTAAGACTGTTGGAGAATGAATGGCAATTGGATGGTGATAATAAATCTTCCAGTAGTAACATGGCCTTCTTCTCACAAAGTGAAGGCCAATTAGATTCCATGAACTTCTATGGACATCCAGCCACTGGATCTCAAGGTGTCAGCGCTGGATGTCAGTCTGTCAGCGCTGGATCATATCCTGTCAACGCTTTATACTCAAGCGCTGACAAACACAACTTTGGCGCTGATAGACTTAAACCTGCTGGTTTAGATCTAGATACTGTGTGTGCATTCATTGCTTTTTTGCCCAGTGATTCAAGGATTACATATGAAGATCTTGAGCAGATAAGTGATGAACAATTGGAAGAGATGGACATCAAGTGGACTATGGCTCTTGTAAGCTTAAGAGCAAACAGGTTTAATAAAAGGTTCAAGAAGAAGATGACCTTTAATGCTAAGGATGTTGCTGGCTTTGACAAGTCCAAGGTTGAGTGCTACAACTGTCATAGGATGGGGCACTTCATGAGGGAATGTAGATCTCCAAGAAGATCTGATGCTGGTAAGCCCTCAAGCCAAATGGTTAAGAGCCAAGATCCCAAGGCCATGGTTGCTGTTCAACAAATTGATGGTGTTGGAGAATGGGACTGGAGCTGGATGGCCAAGGATGAGGAAGAGGACAGAGCTTTGGTTGCTGAAGTTAAAGAAGAGCATGTTGAATATGCTCTCATGGCACACTCCTCCTCTTCATCTGATAATGAGGTATATGATGATGCTTTCTGTTCTAAGGGTTGTCGTTTAAATACTGAAAAACTAAATCAAGAGATAGTAAAATTATTAGATGAGGCAAGTACTGAAAGATGCAAAGTATCTAATTATCAAATTGCTCTTACCCAAACAGAAAAGACAGTAGCTGAGTATAAGAAAATGGAGTTTGATTTAAAGGATCAAATAAATATCTTAAAACATGAGTTACATCAAAGTAAAGATGTTCAAGATATAGTAAACAGGGTTAATCTTGATTTGATAGCTCAGTTAGAGGAGGCTAACAAAAATAAAGATAATGTGAGTCTTAAAATCCAGAGATTTGATAAGGCCACACAATCCCTAGGAGAGTGTGTTAGTAAACAAAGAGACTCTAAGGACATGAGTGGGATTGGGATGAATAATTATACTGGTGTTCCACCACCAGCTGGGGATTTCTATGGTGTCCAATCAAAGGACTTATCTTGGACTGGCTTGCCAGAGCTTCAAGAGAAGGAATTCATTCCTCCACCTAGAGTGACTTCCCCAGTTGAGGAATACAAGCAAAAACTGACTGACCTAGATGAGTGGAAGAAAGCTAACCACACCTTGTTTGTTAAGGGAGGGTTGTTGTGTGAAAGTCCAAATGAGCCCACACCAAACATGATACCAATTGTGGAGTCCAATGATCCTAAACCTATTAAGATCACACACCCTACCACTGGCAAAGCTATTAACCTTGGCCCACAAACTGTTAGAAAACCTAGTGTTAAATATGCAGAGATGTATAGGAATACTAGGTCACCAAAAAGCCAAGTTAGTAATCATGGAACAGGCTTCTTTGCTTCTAGACCTAAGACTATGTCTAGAAAAGCTTGTTACACATGTGGTAGCTTCTCACATTTGGCATACAAATGTGTCAACGCTTCCAATGTCAACGCTGATAGGAACCATTTCAGCGCTGACAAAAGTCAACATAGGTCAAACACTGTCAGACCCAATACCTTTGTGAACAAAAGTTCACAAGTCGTTAGACCAGCCCCATTCTTTACTAGAGGGTCTAACACACAAGGCATAAGACCTTTTCAAAAGTCAAACACTTGGTCCAATAGGCAATGGGTTCCTGTAGCAAACCCTAGGTTCAACGCTGATAAAGGCAATCGGGGCGCTGACAAGAGCAATTTCAGCGCTGATAGACACACTGCCAAACCTAGGTATTTGCAACCACAGGGAAATAGGTCTAAAGCTTCTACTAGCTTAACATGGAGACCAAAACAAGACCAAAACTCTAATTCTACTGGTGTTTCTATGACATGCAACAGGTTTCATTATATTTCAAAAGCAATGTCAACACCAATTGGGGTTAACTGGGAATTTCATTCTAAAAGGGATGAAAATGGGGTTGTTATGAGAACCAAGTCTGTTCTTGTTGAACAACCAGATGAATCCAAGTCTTCCAAGGCTTGGGTTCCTAAAGAAAACTAATGTGTTTTCTTTATGTGCAGGGCATTCAGAAGAAGATCAATGATTATGGATACTGGGATAGTGGATGCTCAAGGCACATGACAGGAAAGGACGACTATCTGACAAATTTCTCTCCCATTCAAGATGGTGATAAGGTATACTTTGGAGGGGGCTACGGCACCATCACTGGAAAAGGAACCCTTGTCACCAACAATCTACGATTTGAAAATGTCTTCCTGGTAAAAGAACTGGATTATAATTTGTTTAGTGTATCACAAGTGTGTGATAACAAAAATAAGGTTCTTTTCACAGATACTGAGTGCTTGGTGTTAAGCAAAGATTATAAGCTACCTGAGGAAAAATACATAGATTTTAGAACACCAAGGCATAAAGACATATATAATGTGAATCTTAATGGAATTAAGATAAATAATAAAATGTCATGTCTGTATGCTAAAGCCTCAGTAGATGAAAGTAATCTTTGGCACAGGAGATTAGGGCACATAAACTTTAAGAATATCAATAGACTTGTGAGGCTTGGTTTAGTTGATGGTTTGCCTGAAAAGGCTTTCCACAATGACCACACTTGTGTTGCATGTCTTAAGGGCAAGCAGCACAAGGTCTCATTCAGGTCTAAACAGGTGCACTATAGTTCTAAACCACTTCACTTATTGCATATGGACCTCTTTGGTCCAACTAATATAGAAAGTCTGAAGGGTAAATCATATTGTTTTGTTATCACTGATGATTATTCCAGGTTTACATGGACTTTCTTTTTAGCCAAGAAAAGTGAAACTGCCCAAAGTCTGATTAATTTCATTACCCAAATTGAAAAGAAGAATGGTAATGAGGTCAAAATTATTAGAAGTGACAATGGGGGTGAGTTTAGAAATCAGTTGTTAGACGATTTTTGTGCCAAGAAAGGGATTACTAGACAGTTTAGCATAGCTAGAACCCCACAACAAAATGGGGTTGCTGAAAGGAAGAATAGAACCCTTATTGAAGCAGCCAGAACCATGTTGGCTGATGCCCACTTTCCTATAGCCTTTTGGGCTGAAGCTGTTAACACAGCTTGTTATGTTCAAAATAGGGCATTGGTCAACAAAATACATAATAAGACATCTTATGAATTACTTTGGGGAAGGAAGCCAAATATTGGCTTTCTCAAGCCTTTTGGTTGTCATGTAGTTGTTTTAGAAACTAGTGAGGCCCTAGGTAAATTTGATTCAAAAGGTGATGAAGGCTACTTCATGGGTTATTCAGTGCAGAGCAAAGGATATAGGGTTTACATTAAAAAGGAAAAACATATACTTGAAAAGGTACATGTTAGGTTTTTAGAAAGTAAACCTAGTGATCCTGAAAATGGTCCAAATTGGTTGTTTGACTTAGAACCTTTATCTAGAGCTTTAAATTATATGCCTGTTACTGATCCAAACATTGTGAAGGTAACTTCAAGTGTTTTGGAAAAGAGAATTGGTAATGTTTCAGGTATACAGGTTGCTAAGGAGGATGGACCACCAGCAGTTAAATCATCTCCCACACAAGAATATGTTACACTTCCTATATGGACAGATGAGTATTATGCTGCTGCTGCTGCTGCTAGAAAAGATAATGGTGGTTTTCAAATACCACCAAATACAAACATGCATACTTCTTCAGGCGCTGACAAAGGGAAATCAAGCGCTGACAAGAGCAATTCAGACGCTGATGGATCAGACGCTGACACCAGCAGTTCAAGCGTTGTTAGCCCAAACGCTGACAAACAAGGATCAGACTTTGACAACACCTTTTCACATCTTTTCTCTTCCCATTTTGAACAAGGTGGACCTTCTAATGTCCATGAAGAGATTTCTGTTGATCAAAGAGAGTCTGATGAAGAAGATATTGGCACCATGGAGCGTGAAATTGAGGACACCAGACTCTTTGAAGGAGGAGTTCTCACTTCCACAGCAAAGGATCACCCCACATCTCAGATCATTGGTGATGTTATGGCTCCAGTTCAGACAAGAAGATCCCATCAAAGTCTTGGTGGATTTATTGCCAATATACACAAGAAGGTTGATACTCCTCTTGTACAAGCATGTTTGTTTGCCTGTTTTATGTCACAGGAAGAACCCAAGAAGATTTTTGATGCTCTCAAAGAACCTAGTTGGGTGGAAGCAATGAAGGATGAGCTTCACCAATTTGCTCTACAAGATGTTTGGGAGCTGGTTGATTGTCCTAGATATGTGAGACCAATTGGGACAAGATGGGTTCTAAGAAATAAGAAAGATGAAAGAGGCATTGTGGTCAGAAACAAGGCTCGTTTGGTAGCTCAGGGATATACACAAGAGGAAGGCATAGATTATGAAGAAGTTTTTGCACCAGTTGCAAGAATTGAAGCTATAAGAATTTTTCTAGCTTATGCCTCTTGCATGAACTTCACTGTTTATCAAATGGATGTGAAGAGTGCTTTCCTCTATGGGACAATTGTTGAGGAAGTATATGTCATGTAACCGCCTGGTTTTGAAGATCCTGAGAATCCAGACAAGGTTTATAGAGTGAAGAAAGCTATGTATGGCCTTCATCAAGCCCCTAGAGCATGGTATGGTACCTTGTCTACATATCTGGTGGACAATGGATTCAAGAGGGGCACCATAGATCAGACACTATTTAAAAAGAAGAAAGGAAAACATGTGTTGCTTGTGCAGGTCTATGTTGATGACATCATTTTTGGGTCTACTGATCCAAAAATGAGTGAGGACTTTTCCAAGCTCATGACAGATAAATTCAAGATGAGTGCAATGGGTGAGATGAACTTCTTTCTAGGTTTACAAGTTCAGCAGAAAGAAGATGGTATCTTCATCTCCCAAGACAAGTATGTAGCTGAAATCTTGAAGAAATATGGTTTTTCTCCACATGAAAAGGATGCTTCCACTCCTATGGATAGGGAACACCCTTGGGGAAAGATTGGAGCTGGAAAGGATGTGGATGTTAGGCACTATAGATCAATGATTGGATCATTGATGTATCTTACAGCCTCAAGACCTGACATCATGTTTGCTGTGTGTGCATGTGCACGCCATCAAGTGACTCCCAAAGAATGTCACCTTTTTGATGTGAAGAGAATTTTTAGGTACCTAAGATGTTACCCAGATCTTGGATTGTGGTACCCAAAAGATTCTCCATTGGACCTTATTGCATATTCAGACAGTGACTATGGTGGTGACAAGTTTGATAGGAAATCCACAACTGGTGGATGCCAATTTCTTGGGAGCAGATTGATATCTTGGCAATGCAAGAAACAAACAGTGGTGGCAAACTCTACAACTGAAGCAGAATATGTTGCAGCAGCTGCTTGTTGTGGACAAGTCTTATGGATTCAGAACCAGCTGTTGGATTATGGGTATAATTTTATGCATACCAAGATTTTTGTAGACAATAACAGTACTTTATGCATTATTAAAAATCCTGTACATCATTCTAAAACCAAACACATAGAAATTAGACATCATTTTATAAGAGATTGCTTTGAGAAAGGTTTAATACAACCAGATAGGGTAGCCACAGAAGATAATGTGGCTGATTTATTAACTAAACCTTTTGATGCTGGAAGATTTCAATATTTGGTAACAAATATTGGAATGGTTAATCTCACTTAATATGTGTTTTGGAACCTTTTTTTTTTAAAGTATGTACAGGATAATGCATTGTTATTGGTCTTTATGATGATTTAGATTTTCCACTTTGTTTTTCTAACACTGACAAAGGTACATGTAACGCTGATAAGTGTTATTTTGCCGTTGTTAGAGATATTGTTGTCTAACGCTGACAAGAGTTCCTTCAACGCTGATAAGTGTTGTCGGGACGCTGTCAGCAACAAATGTTAGTTTTGTGGTTTTCATCTAAATGTGTAGGTGGTGGTAGCTTTATGCCATTGGATACAGAGTTGCTTATGGATCTTTGAAGAGCTATTTGGACATGTTTTTGTTTATGGATGATGGTTGGAATATTTATATTCCTATCTTGACATAAATTTTTAATGTTCATTTATATTTTGAAAACTCATGTATCATAGTTTAAGGGGAGGTTTAAGGAACCTTTAGGACTCTTGGGTATTCTTATAATACTCTTATCACAATTCTAGATTGTGTCCACAGGTGAGTATGGGTTAGTTTTACTAAACCATGAGGCACTGTAGCATGCAAAGTTGTCAAACTATGCATGCTGCCAAGACATTTTTGGCCTAGAATTGGTTGTGGTCTGATGGGAGACTTGGGAATACTTTGGTTATGGGTTTACCAGGGAGTTACACAGAATTTTATGAAATAACTTTGTTGGTAACTATTTTGGTTAGCAAGGGACACTAGAGGTCATTTGTGTCTATCTTGCTTAAGCAAGTGTGCATAAATGGACAGTGCTTGCCGCCCAGTAATTATTATCAACTTGTAAGATATTTCCCTTAGGATAGATTACTTTGTTAAGGTCTTTTTCTTTTTAAAATATTTTTATTTTTATTTTTAGACGCTGACAAGTTTTTATCCAAACGCTGTTACGTCCAATCGTGACGCTGACAAGGCTTTAGGCAAACGCTGACAAGAAAATATAGCCGTTGGGCGCTGATGGGCTATTTTTGACCGTTGACACCTAGTGGGCCCTACCCAGTTGTTATTTTTGACTAATCTTTGGCCGTAATTTTGGGGAGTTGTTACTTTTAATTAATGCATGAGATAAGTTATATTTGATTCAATATTTTCATCATTGCTTTTTGAATATAACTGCCACATTTTTGACCAATCAAAATCATGCATCTCTCCTATAAATTTGGCTAATCTTTTTATTCTGGGTATTCATATTTTCTTGTCTAACATTTTTCTCCTATATTTTTCCCATATCACATAACCTAAACAGCTTTCAAACATGGCACCCAAATTCAACTCAAAGAATTTAACATTGGAGTTCAAGAGCCAACACAATATGGTAGCTTACTTGATTGCTGATGATGCTTTGTTTCCTCAGTATTCACAAATGGTGGCATTTTTAAATGCATCCTATCTAAGGTATGCACTTTCTCATACACCATTAGTCCCTGTCGCACACATTAGACAGTTTTGGAACAATGTCAGTTCCACAACAGCTAATGGAGTGACCACATTAACATCTACTGTTCATGGAAGAACATGGGTGGTCACTGAAGCCTTGGTTCGCCAAGCTTTGCGTCTTGATGACGCTGATGGTGTGACTACCCTTGCCATTGCAACAATAGAACAAGGTCTTAGGGAATTGGGTTATCCTATTCCTGCTGATGTCACTTTAAATAAATATCATAAGCAGGAATTTCCCTCTGACTGGAAATATTTGATACATGTCCTTTTACAATGCTTAAGTCCAAAATGTACTTCTTTTAATGAAATAAACAGGTCAATTGCAAGTGCTTTGGTTTGTATAACACGTGGGCTTAAGTATAATTTTTCAAAAATGATTTTTGAAGGGATGTGTAAAAACAAGGGAAGTAAAATGACTTTGGCTTACCCTAGATTTTTGCAAATGGTCTTTGATTTACAAGAATATTGTTCTAGGGATCATGATACTTTTTATGAGATCCCTAAACAACAGAAAACCATTTTTGCTAAAATGAACTCCACAAACGAATCCATACCTCTTACCCAACCCATGCTTGAAGTAATTCAGGCTGCTCAACCACAACCACAACCACAACCAGAACCTGAACCCCAACTTGAGCCTATTCATGACCCATTACCTTCACCAGAAAACATGGACATTGACCAACCCAGCGCTGACACTCAAAATGTGGGCGCTGACACAGCCAACCCTGACGCTGATACACTCCCTGAACAATCCCAAACACCCGTTAATCAACCCACACCCACACAATCTACTTCATCTTCCATCCCATTACAATCTAGGTTGCATAAACGCCAAAGGACTACTGGAGTGTTCTCCTCTAGTGGTCCTAGCCTTGTAGCAGAGAGAACCACCTCCACAAGTGTGGCTGGTGAAATGGGTGAGGCTGGGGCTATTGACACAGGCTTAGATGCTGGTCAAGACAGTCCCAACATCATTAAGACCTCATCCATGCCCCATGATTCTATTTTGGGAGGTCAAATCCCCATTCTAGCTGAGGGAAGATTGGAACCTATGACAATAATTGAATTGACGGCTGCTGTCATTAGCTTGCAAAAGCAAAATGTCAGCCTTGTACAAATTGTCAACAAACAGGGACGTGAACTCCAAGTTTTGAGGGAGCGGGTAACTGTTTTGGAGAATCCTAGTAGTAGGAGTCTAATGGAGGAATCTTCCAAAGGGGAGGATGAAGAGGATGAAGAGGATGAGCTGATTCATACAGCTAGTGAGAAGAGTTCAGAGAAGAGTTCACAATTTAGTGAATCTTTACAGGTTGCTGAAGCACTTACCAACTTGAAGAAGCATCCAGTTATTGATACATCCAAGGTGACACCATTGAACTTGGAAGGATCTTTCAAAGAAACATTGGGCGCTGATACAGGTTTGGACGCTGACACATCCAGCGCTGATAAAGGTAATCGTGGCGCTGATAGAAGCAACTTGAATGCTGATAAAGTTGCAGGTGGTGTTGATGTATTCCAGCCATCAACAATCATCAAAGATGTGTCCACACAGGTTTCTTCTTCTACTTTACCTATTCTTGATCCAAAAGACAAAGGTAAAGGGATTCTGATTGAAGAAGATGTTCCAAAGAAAGATGCAGCACAAATTGCATTTGATGCACAGTTGGCTGCACAACTTATGGAAAGAGATTTGAAGAGGAGTAGAAGATCACCATTTGTTGTTTCTGAGAGTGAGGAAGAAAGTGGTGATGGAAAAGAAGGTGATAGCTCAGATTCAAGTATTCAAATTATTGAAGATCTAGAAAGGCTTGAATATGGGGATGAGCTAGCAAAGGAAAGGTTGAGTGAGTTGAAGAATCAGATTGATTGGGACCTACCAGAAATCACCAGAATGTACCATGCTTGGGAAGACAAGGTTATGGACAACCCAGGAATGAGCTTATCAGATCAAATTTGGGGGTTGGAAGTTCTGCTTAGGGTACAAGATGACATAAAGGTGATTATGAGATTTAATGCACAAGAGGTCAAGACCTGGCTCAAGAGAGATAGAAGGCAATTGTATTACAAGTTGCTTAGATGCCATCAACCCAGATGGACATACAAGAAGTTGCTGGCCTTATCTTTTGAGGAGCTAGAGTATAGGGCACATCCTATTTGGAGGAAGGTGCAAGAACAGAATGTCTACCAGTTTCTTTCAGAAGAAAGGAAACAAGAGCTTGCTGAGGAAATGCAGATTCAAAAGGAAATGAGGATTGCTCAAAGACCAGTAAAGAAAGGAGATCCTTTCCAATTTCCTAAAGATATGGATGTGTATTTTCCAACTGAAGGTGTCATAAGGAAGCATCTCAAGCTTTCTCCATTGGAAGCTTCAGATTTGGTTAATGTAGTACCTCTAGATGACAGAAATCCAATCATCAGTTTTGATGAAGATGAGTGTGGATTTTGGAAGATTGGCAGATTTGGAAAGGAGGTACATACTTTCACTTCAGTTATTTCTATTTTTGCAAGCATAGACAGAGAAGACTTGGTGCATCTATGGAGATTAATAGAGGACAAGTATACAGCTGAAGCACCTACTTCAGCAAATGGAATAAGACTTTGGAACACATTTATGACTTTGTGTGGTCCAAAAGAAGCAGATCCTGCCATATGGAAGGATCTTGAAGATGATCTCAGTAATCTTCATTGGAGGCTTTATTCTACTTGTGGTGTATTTCATTTGAGCTCTACAAAGTTTTCAGAGTATTTACTTGTGGATGTTGACTATTTCTTGTCCAAAGAAGTGTTGGAAAAGATACTAGAGACACCCTTGGAGATTGATTATACTAGTGATGTGGCCAAAGACTTGATCAGATATGTTTATCACCAACATAAGAAGTTTTTGCAAGATTCCTCCTAAGCCTTAAGTTTTTATTCAGAAACTTGATCATTGGAATAGATATCAAGTTTAGGGGAGGATTGTTGGGTATAAAATATGGGTCAGTTCACTAGACGCTGATAAGAAGAATGTCAACGCTGATAAGAAGACATTGGACGCTGACAGCCAAGCGTTGACATTGAAGAAGTCAACGCTGACAGCCTTGAAGATTGACACTGATGGAATATCTTCATACGAATCTTTTTGTTTATTTGTTTCTTTATTTATGTATGGTAAAGATAAGCACAACATTGTATTTTCCATTATTATCTTTACCTAGAATAGTTGATTCGTAGATTATTGTACAAGACTTCTTGTTCTATAAAAGAAGATCTTTTAGGTTAAAGTCATATATCAGTTTTCATAAGTATTCGCAAGTTAAACCTCTTTCATTTAGTCAAGCACGATTATTCTAATACAAGTGAAAGTTTGTTTAACATCTTTGTGTTTTAGATCAAGTGTTAATTCCGCATAACACTTTGTTACTTTACTCATAAGCAAAGGTTTCTCTACGTGTAGTACTTGATCTAATCTCGTATACACAAAGCTTAATCGATCTAAGTTTGGGATCAACAGTCTAAACGGACAGTAGTGTCCCCTGTGTTCTAAAATTTTCATTCTAGTCCACTTTTGAGGTGAAAAGTCTGGCTTAGCTGGTAGTTTGATAACAAATTCTCCATGATCAACTTTACCCTTACCATCATGCCCTCCTTCAGCTGGATTTTCATTTGTGGTTTTGTTTTTCTTCTTCTTCTTACCGGCACACCTACCCTTACTCACATCCCTACCACAGTAACATAATAGGCACTTATGGTCAGACCATTCATACCATAACTGGTATCCGTGAGCAACCCCATAATCCGCTAACGCAAGTTTCAACTGTTGTGGACTCTCAAATTTCATTCCTAGAATTGGATGAAATTCCTTCCAAGGTGTATATGGGTTATATGAAGGATAATGCACACCCTTTCTAACATTACACTTAGCATCTATTAGGGCATCCTCTGGGCCATCTTCTTCTTCTAGAATATAGGCACCACTTAGAGGTGGTATTGGGTCATCCCTTTTACCTATGTAGTTGCCCTTACCCACAAGCTTAGTTAAGTAAGGATCGTCAATTGTTAACTTCTCCAATACAACTTGTTCTTTACCCTCTGTATGAAAGTCTACAAAGTCAGGGTCAGAATCATCAAACGAGTCATCCTTATTATCCTCCTATTCGCTACCCTCATTAGACTCCCTATACACTCTCTCACTAGGCACATGCTGACTATGAACATTCCCATCATCTACCATTTCTAAAATATCATAACCATGGACTTCAGTGTACAATTCTATACTAGAGCCATTCTCAAAACCTAAAACAGTGAACTCTTCCACATCATCTTGCGTTTTAAGCTCCCTAAGTCCCATACGCAAACATAAACCTGAAATACGATTGTAAAACCCGCATTAAAATACTATGAACAGTACACATGAACAGTAAATACACGAAAATACGATAAAATTAAAACTTTCCATTTATAATATAATTCACGTGTCACGATATTAATTAACATGTACTTACGTATATATATTATAAATGTATGACGATCACGACATATAAAATCCATGATAGCTAAACATGAACGAACACCAATATAGTTTAACATAATAAAAGTTTCGGGTTTTCCCTTGTGGGCCCCATGTGTCGCGGCTAAAGACAAAAGAAAGGAGAAAGATGGGCTTTGGCACATAACCCAAATTAAAACCCATGTAAACAAAAACTCCAGGGAAGTTTTCATCATAATACTAGGTTACATAAAATAAGAAAACCCTGCCTCCTCTCCTCTCTTTGCCGGCTGCCATCAACACCATAAGGTGTTCGGGACGATTTTGATAATTGATTTGGTGTGTACGTGATCGTGATATCATAACCTTTTCTTGCACGTGTTCGGTATAATCAAAACACTTATTTTCTTTTTAATTCTTTATTGAATTTGTGTTCTTATTTTAATTAATCATAAAAACAAGTTATAAAAATATGGGGTTAATTAAAATCATGGTTTAAGGGGTGTTTTGGTGTTGCTTTGTTCGGTCGCGACCCAAACCGAGAGCAGTGAAGCTCTCGGTGGTGTTTGTTTTGCCCAGTCGAGACCTCAAGGTCTTAGTGTGGGGTTCGTTTGGTTCGGGCGCAGGCCAAGGGACCCGACCGCGAGTTGGGGGTGTGTGTTTTGGTTTGATTTCATGTCAACCGAGACCAATAGGGTCTCGGTGGGACTTTGTTTCAGACAGTGGGAACCGGACAACAAAAACAGTGGGAACCGGTCACGAACTGGTGGGAACCGGCAGTGAACCGGTGTGAACCGGGCTCGGGCGGCGGCTTGCCGTGGCTCGACAGTAGGTAAAACCACTCGGACAGTGGCAACCAGCTAGGCCGGGTAGCCACTGTCAAGGGTGTTTGGCTCGGCTTATTATGACACACGGGTTCGGGCTCGGGTTAATTTTAAAACACGGGTTTAGGTTTCGGGAAAATGTTAAAATCAGAAAATATGTTTAATTAAATTATTTAATTTAATTAAATACATGACTTAGGTTAAATATTAAAATTAATATTTCATGTATAACCTAAAGTATTTTACTTAGCTTAATTTAATTAATACATGTATTTTAATTAAATCTTATAATGTATAGTTTAATTAATTAACCAAGTTATTTAATTAATAAGCTATAATATTTAAACCATGACTTGTATTATACTATATAAACTTTACTTCACATTATAATTCATCTTATTTCTAATTACGGAAACTTACTATCTTTGGAAACTTTCTATTTTTGGAAACTTACTATTTATAGAAACCTGCTATTTTTAGAAAGTTACTTAGTATTACAATACAAGTATTATAATACACTAGTACATGCATAATACACTATAGATCATCAGTATAACTACACATAACACAGTAAAACACTAAAACATGACAGAATAAGTATAACAAGCTAATAACACACAGAACGAGTAAAACACATGTAATTCAGACAACTCATACACATTCCCATTCTTATGTAGTATTATCCATCAAGGCGGAGTAGGTTCTTCAGCGTTTCCGTTAGCTTCTACTGGACACAAGGTACGGATTTCCCGTCCTTTAGTAAGGACAACCTCTTCCTTTATTAGGATTTCCCGTATGCAGCCAACTGTTTTCCCCCGTAGTTACAAATTAAATTCTTATGTTTTATTAGTTACCTTAGCCATATACATGCATGAACAGTTTCACCTAGTTATGGAGGTACCATAACCATAATACTAGAGGCACTAGTGTTATGACTTCACCACGGCGGAGTGATAGCTCATGGCTTCCCTTTCAGTTTATTTGGCCTTTATTATTATACTATCATGTGGGACGTATGGGTGCATCCTAGGTTCAGTTTCAGTCGGGATTTCATGGTGAATGTGGTGTGTGCCTTTCATCCTTCACAAGGAGCTGATCCCTCCTACCCATTACTATATTAATTAGAGACATCCCCTCTAATTGCATGACGAGGTCACCCCTCCAAGTATTCATGCACGTTGTTGACCTCATGACATATATTAGCTTTTGGTATATTAAACTAATACATATTTTCATAAATAACATAAGCTATGTTTTAAGAACTAAAACCAGTAAACATGACATACATCTAGGTTTTCCCAGGACTTATTCATTTCCGCTGCAATTCATGCTTTACATGCTTTATATGCTTTCATTCCTTTATGTCTTTATGTTATGCTATATATCCATGCACTGAGCATTATGCTCAGCCGTTTTCCATTTCCAGGTTCCCAAACGGAAGGTACCCAAGGTTGCAAGTAGGATCTCCAGAGTATGTGCATTTGGATGGAAGCTATCAAGTCTCTTTTACCTTATGCATTTATTTCCTACTTTTCATATTTTACTTCATTTGGACATTGTTTAGTCCTTTCATTTAGAGTACTTAATATTGCTTGTGTGCGAGTTACTTAGAATACCGATGTTTGGTTCCGGTATTTCTATTTATGGTCATGAATGTTTAGATATTTACCTTGCATACTTTGATGACACGCCATACTTTACTATAGCATTCCATCTTAACAAATGGGGTGTTACCACAATAGTATAATTTCTTAGGCGCACTAAGGACTAACCTATTTACCACTTCATAAATATTTCAACCGTCATCTCTTCAAATTGTATGTCTGATATAACCTGACAATCACCATTAACGTATTTCAGTAGTTTCTCGTTAAGATCCCATTATGATGAAGTTTGACTGTGAATCGTCTCATATTCAGTTTAACCTACAATACAAACATATAATTACATTAATTAAACAATGTGTTAATGCAATGATGCCTAAAAACGTTACTTGAATTTTTCGGTCTCGCTTTGTTTTGATTACGACAATATGTAAAAACAAGCATTAACGAAAAAAATGAAAAACGAGTTATTGAGTTCAAGTATTTTTCAATTCAACAATTATCACTTAAGGTATGAACAAACAAGTAACTATACTAATTAAGTGATCAAGGATTTAATATTTTCTTAAAACTCACTTTTTATTAAGTGTGACAAAGTTTTATTATTAAACTTTCTTTTTAAGAAAATGTTTTATTAAATTAATTATTTGAAAATTTGAAATTTGAAAATGGCATATTCTATCTTGGTTTGGAATATCCTTTCAGGATATTTTAATCTCCAGATTCGATCCAACCCACTAAAAGACAAAAGGGAGCGGACTCAACGCCGGCGGTTCCTTAGCGCCTACGGCGGTTCCTTATCGATAAGGAACCGCGGGCAGATATAGCCGTTGGACATTTGTCTTATAAATAGTGGACCATTCTCAGACTTTCAATCCACCTCTTTTTCACATAAACTTTCAGATTCTTACATACTTCTTAAATCACTCAAATCCTTGATTATTTGTTTGATTACTACTTCTTTAGAAGTGAATCTTTCTCCTCCCATCTTTTCCTCTTAAAGTGCAAAGAGAAGAACACTATCATTGTTGAAGTGTTGTGTCTACCTCAAAGATACATTGAAGATCAAAACTTATTTATTCATTGTTGTGTCATTGTTGTGAAGATCCAAGTAGTTGTGTCTATTTGGAATTTGTGTATGTATTAGGGTTAATACTTAGTCCTTAAAGTATATTGATGCAGATTGGTCCTAGCTAAGATTAGGGCTCAACTTTTAGCTTAGAGTCGGAAATTGGTTAAGCGACGTTGTGTACGGTTTCTCCACCTTAAGGAGCTTGTTGATTAGTGAACTCTCGAGTAAGGAGTACTCGAGGAGTGGAGTAGGAACGAGGAGTGAGCTTCGTTGCCGAACCACTATAAATCCTTGGTGTTTGGTTTGATCTTTCCTTCCCTTATCTCTTTACATTCTTTATTCTTTATACTTGTGATTATTAGTTTAGTTACATTCATTATTCTTTATACTTGTGATTATTAGTTAGTTGCACTATACCTTGTTCATATTGTGTATTAGAAGGTTTCACATAAATACTCAAGCTTAAGTTTTTGAAAAAGGATTTTTAAAAACCAAACTTTAACAAACAAATTTAAGAAACTATTCAACCCCCCCCCCCCCTTCTAGTTTCTACAATTGGTATCAGAGCGTGGTTGCTAAGACTTGTTAAAATATATTGTATTTTAAAATTTGAATCGATCTATGGATTCCAACAAGTATCTAGAAGGGCAATCCATGCAAAGATCACCTCTTTTTGAAACCGATAATTTTACTTATTAGAAAAATAGGTTTGAGACTTATGTGAAATCAAAAGATTTAGATCTTTGGCATGTTATTACCAATGGTGACTTTTTACCATTTCAATATAATGAAGTTTCTAAAAGTAAGGAGATAGTTACTTTTGATAAAGCTAATGATGATACTAAAAGAAAACTAGCTAAAAATAATGAGGCTAAAATGGTGATTTATAATGCTTTACCAAAGAAAGAGTACGAAAGGATTTTTATGTGTGAAACCGCTAAAGACATTTGGAATACTCTTTTAGTAACCCACCAAGGTAATAGCCAAGTCAAAGAAAGTAAAATCAATCTTCTTGTTCAACAATATGAACAATTTTTCAACTTAATAGATGAAACCATAGATAGTGCATTTGCTAGATTTAACACTATTATTGCTAGTCTAAAAGCACTTGATGAAGGTTTTTCTAGAAAGAAAAATGTTAGGAAGTTTCTTAGGGCGTTGCATCCAAAATGGAGAGCTAAAGTCACGGCGACTGAAGAATCAAAGGATCTCGCCAAATTATCACTCGATGAACTCATTGGTAACTTGAAGGTTCATGAGATGATAATTTTGAAAGACTCAGAAATGGTGAAAACTAAGAGTGAAAGAAAGTGTCTTGCACTTAAAGCCAAGAAGGCACAAAGTAATCATAAAAGTTCCTCGGATAGTGATGATGAGGAATATGCCTTGGCGGTTAGAGACTTTAAGAAGTTCTTCAAAAGACGAGGTCAATACGTAAGGCAACCAAACAACGACAAGAAACCTTTCTCCAAAAAACGATTTACCAAAGACGATAAAGGTGATAGGAAATGCTTTAGATGTGGTGATCCAAATCATTTCATTGGTGATTTTCCTAAGCCTTCACGCGACAAGAACCACACGTCGTTCGTTGGAGGTTCATGGAGCGATAGCGGTGAAGATGTTGATGACAACCCCAAAGATGAGAAGTGTCTCATGGCTCACACTTCTAAAGAGTATTATAGCAATAATTGTTCTTCTCAAGATGATAGTGAATTAGAAGGCCAATACAATAATTTGCATAAGCTTAGTCTAAAATTTATTGAAAAGAACAAAGTGCTAAAATCAACTAGAACTAGGCTTGAAAACGAGATTAATGAGATAAAAGAAAAATTAGCTAATCTTGATAAAAATAAAGAAATAGACCTAGGATGCTTAAAATGTGAAAACCTTAGGCAAGAAAATGAAAACCTTAAGAGCACCTCCATTAGACTTGAAAAGTTCATGAGAGGGGTACTAATGCTCTTGATGATATGTTAAACAAAAAAATTCATTCTAAGGAAAAACTTGGGTTAGGATATAACACTAATGAAGCATCAACTAGTGATCTAAAACAAGTTAGGTTTTTAGAAAAACTGTCCCCTGCACGCGGTGCTCCAATATATGGGGCGGTTCCTTATCACTATGGAACCGCCGATGGAGCTATGGAACCGCGGCCAGAAGATGATTTTTGTGAAAATCCTGAACTTTCTGAAAAGTCAATTTTAGGTGAAGGACCAAAACATATTCTTATTAACAAGGTCAAAGTACCTATAATGCAAAAGCCTACTCTAGATAAATTCTACAAGCCCGTGAGTAAACCTCTAATGGGAACTAGAAACTTATCTAGACAAACATCTACTCCTCCAAGAGTACGAAATGAATCTAAACCTAGAAGTAGAACACCTACGCCAAAAAGAGATGATCATGCTAAACCACGACCTAGGATTAAAACCTCAACACCTAGGAAGAATAATAATAATACTAGATCAAGATCAAAGACACCTAGGAAAAAATATGGACAACAAAATGGCCATATGAATGGGAATAATTTTCAACAACAATACTTTTCCCCATGGGGAATGTCTCCTCCATTCATGCATCCCAACCAAATGGCAAGGGATGTTTGGAACTAACAATTTTGGACCCATGACATATTAGGGACCAAATGTTTGATCTTGAGTGTTGTTACCAAGATATGCTTGGGAATCGATCTAGAGCCCGACGAGTGGATTAAGGATAGTGGTTGTTCTAAACACATGATGGGTAATCGAAGTTTGTTCTCACACTACAAAGCATATGATGGAGGTAAGTTGCATTCGCTAGTAATAGACGTGGTAATATCATTGGCAAAGGTACGGTCTCTCTTTACTCTATGACTATAGATAACGTAGAGCATGTAGATAACTTAGGTTTTAACCTTCTAAGTATAGGTCAAATTTGTGACAATAAGTGTAAGGTCATCTTTTTGGAATATGACAGTGAAATCGTAAAAGATGGAAAAGTCATTGGAAAAGGTGTTAGAAAGCATGGGCTTTATGTCATGAAGGTTAATAGGAAGTCAAAAGATAACTTATGTCTAGCGACTTTAGATGATAGTTCTACTCTTTGGCATAGGAGATTATGTCACGCTAATATGCTTTTAATTCAATCTTTAGTCTCTAAGGAGTTGGTAAGACACCTCCCCAAAATGAAGTTTGATAGTCACTTTTGTGATGCTTGCAAAATTGGGAAGCAAGTTCACTCAAGTCGCAAAGCAAGAATTTGGTTTCGACCTCTCGGTGTTTAGAGCTCCTACATATGGATCTCTTTGGACCTTCCGCCATACGGAGTTATGGAGGTAACCTTTATACCCTAGTTATAGTTGACGACTACTCTAGATTCACTTGGACTAGATTTTTGGCGTCTAAGAATGAAGCTTTCGATCACTTTGAAACCTTTAGTCGAAGAATTCAAAATCAACTAGGATGTTCAATTGTCTCTATTAGGACAGATCATGGTAGGGAATTTGATAATGAAGTGCAATTTGGAGCCTTTTGTGAAGCTCATGGTATTACCCATAACTTCTCGGCTCCTCGCACTCCACAATCAAATGGGGTATGATATTATCATTTTGAGTATAAACCCGAAGGTTATCGTAGTTCCTGGCGAAGTGTGAATGGAAATCGGTGTTTATGTCTCAAGTTTGATGCGCGAATAAAAATGGTTTAGATTTTAATATTTAAATCTACTAATTTGAAAAGACTAAAAAAATAAAAAAAAAATAAAACGAAATAAGAGCGACAATTATACTACAAATTTTAAGCTAAAGGCACCTAAAATAATACTAAGGGCAATAACGATGGTAAATAAACGAGCATAATTAAAACTAATATAATCTCGACATTAAAATTAAACAATAACAAGGCAATAATACGAATCATACTTAAGCTAGTGGAACTAAGATAAAAGAAACGAACCGTATGTCGAACCGGATACGCCGAGCTAACATAAAACATAAAACGTTAACGACAATTAAGATGAACGACATTTTTTTTTAAAGAATTATAAAAAAATATTTTAAATTTCAAATCTAAATATTATAAAACTAATTAAACTAAAAACTATTTTAGAAAACCACTTTTAAACTAAATAAAACATTGATTTAAAAGAATTAAATTCTTTATATTAAAACTGACTAACTAAAAAAATTGAAGGATAAGATGGAATTATTTAAATCTGCATTTTTATAAATCTGTACTGAAAAAATATGGAGACAAAACAGTAAATCAAATAGACGTTGGAAAAGAAAAAGAAAATTGAAAATAAGATTGATAAATAATAAAAAAAAAATTGGAATGCTAAATTATAGCTTAAACTATACGCAGGAATTAAAAAAAATATCAGTTTTTATAAATGGAATGTTTAATATTACAGCTATCCTACAACTGATTTAATTGAAACGCAGCTAAAAAAAATTGATGATTATTTGGAAAGTGTTTATCCTGTGTCAAATACACCTTCCTAAAAGAAATAAAGATTTTCCTCCATTGAAATGAATGATGCGTAACTCCCTTTTAGTAAAATCAGATCTATTCCAAAAATAAAGTTAAATAAAAAAAACACAGGGAGATTTATCTGTTGTATTAAGAATATTAAGGTGCTGCGTTTCATATTGGATCTATCCTAAAAAAATAACGCAATGTATAAAGATATAATTTAAGAAAAGATCCTAAAAACTAAAAAAAATCTGATCTATCTATATAAAAAAAAACAAAACGCAGGAATATATAAAAAGTGGGGATCTAATTATTATGGAATTGTTGATTATATAGCTTAAACAAAACGCAGGCTTAGAACAATAAAATGAGGAATAGAAAAGATCTTATCTAAAACTGCATAGATAAAAAAAATAAAACTCCTATAATTACCTTAACTAAATAAAATAAATCTGCTATTCAAGGAATAAAACAAATCTGCTATTCCAGTAATAAAACAAAAATATGTGTTCGTTTTTTTTTTGCTACCAAAAATAATGAAAAGCAGCAAAAGCTGCGTGTTGTTTTTTCCCCTCCAATCTCTGCGTATGTATTACGCCTCTTCCTTTTAAAACTGATCTGGGCTTCTTTTGCTGGGCCTGCCTTGGGCTGCATTTTTTCTTCATTAAACGAAAATGGGCCAGCATCATGAATTTGGACTTGGGCCTTCTTGCTGAATTTGACTATTTCGGGCCATAGTTTCATGGGCTGTTTTTAGGAGTCCATTTGATCAATGATGGGTCGGTCCGAGCTATTTAAGTGGCGTTGGGTCGGCCCATTAAAATGGTGTCGGGCCAACCCAATAAAATATGAAGGCACCGTCGGACTCAAATTTTCGTGCTCTCTCCATTTCTCGTGCTAATTTTTGGCTCTTTGGCTTCGTTTTTGCTCCTTTTCTTCATATCCGTACCTACAATAATAAATAACACATTTAAACGATATATGCACTAAAAATACACGTTTTGCTATTTATTATGTCATAAATGAAGGGATATTACTACTAAAAACACGAATAATTACGTGTCTAACACACCCCTACACTTAAGACGTTGCTTGCCCCCAAGCAACTATTATCACAAACGTTAAAACCAAAAACAATTTAAAACTACTTTATTTGAAATTGCTCTTAAAAATAAAGACTCAAAGTAACCCGCCATGCTCGACTTTTTATTCAAGGTATAAGGATCATAGAACGGGAAACACGCAAACTGGGTGTCTCCAGGGAATAAATATCGTCATCCTCTTTTTATTACTCCCAACTAAGCTAAGATTCCTTGTGCAAACGTTTTGGCAAAATGCTAACACTACTTATAATAATAACCTATGTAAATATAACTTTTCACTCCTATAATTATAAAAGATTAGGCAAGTGTGTTTATTTTCAAATTTTTGATCGTTCAAATCGACATTTGTTATGGTTGCCTAATCATCTAAGTGGAGTATTAGACTCACCGAAAATAACAAGATTTAAGATTCAAAAATGGCCTTTCCCATGTAGCGGCTTTCTTCTCGGAACGTCCCAACCTAATCGGTTAAGTGCCCGGGCTTTTGACACCCCACGGAGAATAGTACCAGGATTGGCGGGATTTTGAAATCAAAGATCTTGAAATCACCGCTAAGCTAATAAGAGACACTTAGATGAAAAAACAACGACGGTAATTAGAGAATGAAGATTCAAAGGAGAGATCACTCCATGTAGCGACTTTCTTCTCAGCATGTCCTTTAGCAAAGCTTAGGAGGCTAGGTTTTTACACCCTCGAGAATAGTATCGAAGCTCACGGGACCTTTGACTTCTACATTCTCAATTACCGTCTAAACTCTTATACAAAATTGACGACTTCTAGTTCAACTTCGGATTTAAATTTAAGAAAAAGCAAGTTTCTAACAATTATAAATAAAGCAACAAAAACATAAAACTCTTATTCATTTTTTTATTTTTTTTATTTTTTTTTTCTTTTTTTTTTAAATATTTTCTTTTTCTCTTTTTTTTTCTCTTTTTGTTTCTTTTTTTTTATATCTTTTTTGTTATTTATTATTATTATTTTTTTTTGAATCGAAAACATATTTATTCAAGCAACATTATTCCAAATTTAAGAAAGTATGCTTTCACTCAAATTTAAATAAAAAGTTGAACTAGGACTCTATATCAAAATTGCATAAGAATTTATTTTTTTACATAACAACACAATTTTTAACGTTGAAAGGCTTGAAAAGAAACACACTTATTTAATCTAGTTATAATCTAGGAGGAAAAGCCATAGGTTACTCATATAAGCTCTAAAGAGAACCAACTACTCCACGTTTAGCATTTTTATTTGCACAATTCCTAAAAGCTTAGTCTAAAAGTAAAGGGAGCAGCCAGATCAACACTCAGGCAGAGTCAGGATCCCCTTTGTTCTAGCCTACGGGACAAGTCAATCACGCACGGTCAAAACATTTTATTATTATTAATAAAATAAAATAAAAACAGACATTTGATCAAAATAGGATGCAAGAGGGCAAACAAGTAGGCATGAATATGATCCATATGATATAAACCCCCCTACACTTAGAACCGAACATTGGCCTCAATGTTCAAAAGTGATAAGGTGCTACCCCTACACTTAAGAACAAAAAAGGTAAATGCTAGAATTCCAAGTGTAAGAAGGATAACACAATCAAATATGTATGTATAAAGATGAGAACTGAGTACTCCCCTTATATAGACATGAAGATCGATCGGAGACTGAATGAAGAAGATGATGGAAAACAGCAACATCAACCCTCTGAAAGTCTTCTCGATCCAAGGGAACCTGCACACAAAAACAAAAACCAACGAGCACACATGGAGAGAAGCACACGCCCCTACACTTATGTTAGAAAATAAATAAAAAGGATAGATCATCGGGTTGCCTCCCGAGAAGCGCTTGTTTTTGTTAACCGGGTCACGAGCCTGACTCGACCCCGAATTAAATGGTCCATGGGGCGGCCTCGAATGTAATACCGGGATCAAAAATCTTATCCTCGGTCTCGGAGGAACATAATAAATGAGAGGCAGGAGGATAAGTCATAAAAGGTAGAAAAGTCCTCTCGACATAAGAAAAGTAAGTGAAGTCTTGATCCACGGGAGGTGGGATAGGTAAAGGAGACAAATTGTCATCCCCCAAAGACATAGGATGGTCACTATTCGGCAAAGCCGTAAAGGTATCAATCATAGAATGGTCATTGTCACCTCCCGGGTCAAAGCACTCATCCTCATTTCCCGGTATGAAATGAGGAGAGTAAAAGCGATACATCACCTGCTTGGGTGTGTACGCGGTAGGACGGGGTGGCAACATAATATGAGAAATATCAGAAGACATATCTACCACCCGCGTCACCTCACCAGACCGAATCAAACGGAAAGTAGGGTCAAATCTTTCCACCTCCTCTATGATGGGAGGTGGCATGGCTAACAAAGGATGCTCATCAATAGCAATAGAGTCGGAGCTATCAATGTCCTCAAACCCCTCTTCAAAGAGAGGATTCACCTCACTAGAGATGTAGACGTCATCAAAATCAAATAAAGGGTTCGAATAAATCTTGAAATTTTCCTTCGGAACGTCTTCATCGGATAGTGACTCGTCATCACTAGAAGTAAAATCATCATCGAGATCAAAAATGGGATTAGAGAAAGCCAAATAATCGTTTCCCAAGATGTCGGTGGGAGGTAATGAGTCATCACTAGAAAGAGATTCACACTCATCGTCACTATCGGAAGCAACCGTAGGCTCACTTTGGATTGGAATAAGAATCTCATCACAAGGAATAGTGATAAGACCCTCATCCCCCATAATGAGAGAGGCATCGGTCTCCGTAGTGGAAGAATCGAGAATAGGAGTGGTAGAATCCTTAGGCTCGAGAGCCGGCAAGTCGAGAGAAGGAATTACAATTGCACTAGGACATTGAGCACAAAGATCATTCCAAGAAATAGTATTCTCGTCGTCATCATCATCATAATAGTAAGAACTCACAAGAGGAGGAGTATAATCACTAAGATTAGATACTTGCTCTTGTCGTTGTCGTTGTCGCTTTTCCTCCTCATTTGCTTCTTTTAAAAGAACAACGGCTTCTTGAAGTTGCAAAACAATGGCGTGTGTTTCGTCTTTCAAAGCATTGAGTTGTTGAATTCTCTGAGAGGATTGATGATTGATGGTAGGATGTGGGGGCTCACAGTTATGAAAACAAGAATTATAGCACGGATGTGGCTCATAGGAAGTCATCGATTGAGAAGAATTAGAACACGGATTTGGTTCATAATAATCCATTGGTGAAGAAAAATGAGGACACGGATTTGGCTCATAATAATTCATTGGCTGACAATACGAAGTATCGTGAGGGCCCCCACAATGATTGCAACACGGGTATTGAGAAAAACCCGGTTCATGTTGCGGATAGGGATGGTCATAGACGGGAGGGGGGGAGAAAGTATTGTAAGAGGAGAAGTACGAATTCGTTGAATTGCAAAATGGACAAAATCCAAATTGTGTATTGTCGATATCAAAACCACACCGCTCACAAATACACCATTGACATGTTTGAAAACCATGCCATGGTCTCCCACACCGAACGCAAGACGAATCCATGAAGAATTATAAATAAGAGGGGTTGAGAAAAAGAATTAAACACAATAGAAAATAAAGAAGAATATTTTTTTGAATTTTTTTTTTTAAAGATATATATATTAATAAAGAAAATAAGATAAAATAAGAAAATATTTTAGGTTTTTATAAATTTTATATATTTTTTTGGATTTTTTTAAAAATTTTTATTATATATATAAAAATACGAAAATAAACTTTCAAAACGAAAGGATTTTCAAGTCACCAACTAAAAACACAACGCCAATATCGCTACACACAAAGCCGGCAGCGGCGCCATTTTGAGTATAAACCCGAAGGTTATCGTATTTCCTGGCGAAGTGTGAAAGGAAATCGGCGTTTATGTCTCAAGTTTGATGCTCGAATAAAAATGGTTTAGATTTTAATATTTAAATCTACTAATTTGAAAAGACTAAAAAATAAAAAAAAATAAAACGAAATAAGAGCGACAATTATACTAAAAATTTTAAGCTAAAGGCACCTAAAATAATACTAAGGGCAATAACGATGGTAAATAAACGAGCATAATTAAAACTAATATAATCTCGACATTAAAATTAAACAATAACAAGGCAATAATACGAATCATACTTAAGCTAGTGGAACTAAGATAAAAGAAACGAACCGTATGTCGAACCGGATACGCCGAGCTAACATAAAACATAAAACGTTAACGACAATTAAGATGAACGACATTTTTTTAAAGAATTATAAAAAAATATTTTAAATTACAAATCTAAATATTATAAAACTAATTAAACTAAAAACTATTTTAGAAAACCACTTTTAAAGTAAATAAAACATTGATTTAAAAGAATTAAATTCTTTATATTAAAACTGACTAACTAAAAAAATTGAAGGATAAGATGGAATTATTTAAATCTGCATTTTTATAAATCTGTACTGAAAAAATATAGAGACAAAACAGTAAATCAAATAGACGTTGGAAAAGAAAAAGAAAATTGAAAATAAGATTGATAAATAATAATAATAAAAATTGGAATGCTAAATTATAGCTTAAACTATACGCAGGAATTAAAAAAATATCAGTTTTTATAAATGGAATGTTTAATATTACAGCTATCCTACAACTGATTTGATTGAAACGCATCTAAAAAATTGATGATTATTTGTAAAGTGTTTATCCTATGTCAAATACACCTTCCTAAAAGAAATAAAGATTTTCCTCCATTGCAATGAATGATGCGTAACTCCCTTTTAGTAAAATCAGATCTATTCCAAAAATAAAGTTAAATAAAAAACGCAGGGAGTTTTATCTGTTGTATTAAGAATATTAAGGTGTTGCGTTTCATATTGGATCTATCCTAAAAAAATAACGCAATGTATAAAGATATAATTTAAGAAAAGATCCTAAAAACTAAAAAAAATCTGATCTATCTATATAAAAAAAAACAAAACGCAGGAATATATAAAAAGTGGGGATCTAATTATTATGGAATTGTTGATTATATAGCTTAAACAAAACGCAGGCTTAGAACAATAAAATGAGGAATGGAAAAGATCTTATCTAAAACTGCATAGAAAAAAAAAATAAAACTCCTATAATTACCTTAACTAAATAAAATAAATCTGCTATTCAAGGAATAAAACAAATCTGCTATTCCAGTAATAAAACAAAAATATGTGTTGCGTTTTTTTTTGCTACCAAAAATAATGAAAAGCAGCAAAAGCTGCGTGTTGTTTTTTTCCCCTCCAATCTCTGCGTATGTATTATGCCTCTTCCTTTTAAAACTGATCTGGGCTTCTTTTGCTGGGCCTGCCTTGGGCTGCATTTTTTCTTTATTAAACGAAAATGGGCCAGCAGCATGAATTTGGAATTGGGCCTTCTTGCTGAATTTGACTATTTCGGGCCATAGTTTCATGGGCTGTTTTTAGGAGTCCATTTGATCAATGATGGGTCGGTCCGAGCTATTTAAGTGGCGTTGGGTCGGCCCATTAAAATGGTGTCGGGCCGACCCAATAAAATATGAAGGCACCGTCGGACTCAAATTTTCGTGCTCTCTCCATTTCTCGTGCTAATTTTTGGCTCTTTGGCTTCGTTTTTGCTCCTTTTCTTCATATCCGTACCTACAATAATAAATAACACATTTAAACGATATATGCACTAAAAATACACGTTTTGCTATTTATTATGTCATAAATGAAGGGATATTACTACTAAAAACACGAATAATTACGTGTCTAACAGGGTAGTTGAAAGGAAGAATAGGACCATCCAAGAGATGAGTAGGACGATGTTAAATGAGCAATCCTTGCCTCAAAACTTTTGGTGCAATGTCGTGGACACATCGACTTACATTCTCAACCAAATTCTTATTCGATCTTTTCTAGGAATGACCCACTATGAGATTCTTACAGGTAAGAAGCCCTCATTGGAATACTTTAGGGTGTTTGGAAGCAAGTGCTTCATTCTTAACACCAAAGACTACCTTACTAAGTTTGACCTAAAGTCTTACGAAGGTATCTTTTTAGGTTATTCTCAAACTAGCAAAGCCTACATAGTCCTAAATAGAACCTCGGGTGTAATTAAAGAATCACTTAACGTGAAATTTGATGAAACCCTACCTTCATCTAAGACACCACCTTTGGTGGATGATGACTAAGATGATATAGACATAGTTAATGCCAAAGATGTTAGAAACATAGGAGTTGAAGACCTTAGTGTTGAAAAGGGAGTAAACATAAAGGAGTCTAAGGATCATGCTCTTGATAACGTCATAGGAGAATTAAATCAAAGGACCCTAAGATCTCAAGTCCAAAATCAAAGTAACTTCTTTTGTTTCGTCTCCTTGATTGAACCAAAGAATTTTAAAGAAGCTTTGATGGATGAGAGTTGGGCCATCGTTATGCAAGAAGAATTGAATCAATTCATTGCTAATTGTTGGGAATAAATTAAGGCCAGATCACTTGAGCACTGACAAGAACAACTCAAGCGTTGACAAGAACAAAGTGAGCGCTGACAGCCCAAGCGTTGACAAGTTAAAGTCAAGCGTTGATAGATTGAAGACAAGCACTGATGGAAGATATAAGCTACACGTTTATTATATTCTAGAATACTTCTAGTAAGGATAGAAACGACAATGTATTTTCTATGTTTATCTTTACCTAGAATAGTTGATACGTAGCTTATTGTACAAGGCTTCTTAGTCTATAAAAGAAGGCCTTTAGATTAATGTTTAGAATAAAGTTTTATATAAGTTTTCATTCGTAAACATCTTTCATTGTAAGCAAGTTCGACATTCATAATCAAAGTGAAAGTTTTGTTTACATCTTGTGTTCTTGTTTAAGTGTTAAATTCCGCATAACACTTAGATTCACAAAGCATATAACAAAAGGTTTCTCTACGTGTTATACTTGATCTAATCTCGTATACACAAAGCTAATCGATCCAAGTTTGGGATCAACAAGTGGTATCAGAGCTTGTTGAGGAACTTTTGATCTTTGAAGAACACCAGAACGATATACGAACACCAAAACCCTAATTTTCTCAAAACCCTAAAAACATCATGTCTGAAGCAATAACCTCCTCCTCTTCACCCTTACCAAACATCAAGATTCCCATGCTTGATGCAACCAACTTTGACTTATGGAAGTTCAACTTTGAACAATATATGGGGATCTTTGATTACACACTCTGGGAAATTATTGAATATGGAAACTCATTCAATAAGGCTCAAAAGATTCAGGATGCCATTACGGCAAGATCAGCTGTTGAAGGATGTCCTGATGAAGATAAGAAAGAAAAACCTAGAGATGGTAGAGCTGTAGGTGATGAAGATATTGCAAAGAAAAGGGTTGACATGAAAGCCCTAAATATTCTGAAAGTCTCTTTGGGACAAGAAAATCAGCACAAATATAGAGGCTATGAATCTGCTAAGGATCTTTGGGAAGCAATTGAAGTTGCATATGGTGGTAATGCAGACACTAAGGAAGAAAAGAAAAAGCAACTTCTGCATGATTATGCTGTCTTCAAAGCTCAACCCAATGAGAAACTAAGTAGTGTGAGAAGCAGATTGCTTGACATCACAAGCAAGTTGTCCTTCATGGGGACACAAGTTGGTGATGTTGACACCAATGCTACCTTTCTGAAAAGTCTTGGTGAGGCATGGAAGATTGAGGCAAGATCTATTCTTGCCAATAATACTTACAAGAGCTCTTCGTTTGATGACATCTACAACAAACTAAGACTGTTGGAAGATGAAACTCTTTCAGCACATGGAAGCAAAGCTAGCACCAGAAACATGGCCTTCTTCTCTCATAGTGAAGGTCAATTCAATCAGAAGGACTCTTTTATGCATCCAGTTACTGGATCATCATTTGTCAACGCTGGAACAAGTCCTGTCAACGTCTCCTTTTCAGACGCTGACACATTCATGAATGACTGCCCAAGAGTTAAACCTGCTGGTTTGGATTTGGATACTGTGTGTGCTTACATTGCTTCTTTGCCCAATGGTTCAGTAATTACATATGAGGACCTTGAGCAGATAAGTGATGAACACTTGGAAGAGATGGACATCAAGTGGAATATGGCTCTTGCTAGTATAAGAGCAAATAGGTGGAATAGAAGGTTCAAGAAGAATATGACCTTCAATGCTAAGGACACTGCTGGATTTGATAAATCCAAAGTTGAGTGCTACAACTGTCATCGCATGGGGCACTTCATGAGGGAATGTAGATCTCCTAGAAGATCTGATGCTGGTAAACCCTCAAGTCAGGTTGTTAAAACTCAAGATTCCAAAGCCATGGTTGCAGTTCAAGGAATTGATGGTACTGGATGGGATTGGAGCTATCTGGCTAAGGATGCTGAAGAGGACAAAGCCTTGATTGCTGATATTGAAGAAGAAGAGCATGTTGAATATGCTCTAATGGAACACTCCTCCTCTTCATCTGATAATGAGGTATATGATGATGCTTTTTGTAGCAAAGGTTGTAGGTTAAACACTGATAGACTTAACAAAGAGGTGTTAAAACTAAAAGATGATATGAGCACTGAAAGGTGTAAATTGTCCAATTACCAACTAGCTCTTACTGAAACTGAGAAAACCGTTTCTGAATATAAGAAAATGGAATTTGATTTAAAAGATAAGATAAATATCTTAAAACATGAGCTAGAGGGTAGTATGGATATTAGAAATATCATGACAAAGGTCAATAGAGACTTACAGGCTAAGTTAGATGAGGCCATTAAGAATAAAGATAATGTTGACCTCAAGATTCAAAGGTTTGATAGAGCCACCCAAACCCTAGGAGACTGTGTAGCTAAACAAAGGGATCCTAAGGACATGACTAGGATTGGGATGAATGATTACTCTCTGGTTTCACCACCAGCTGGTGACTTCTATGGTGTCCTTAGAAAGGATTTGTCTTGGACCGGTATACCAGAATGCCAAGAAGAGGAATTCTCTCCTCCAACAAGAGTTGTCACTCCAGTTGAAGAGTATCAACAAAAACTGACTGACCTAAATGAGTGGAAGAAAGCTAACCCTACTTTGTTTGTTAAGGGAGGTTTGCTATGTGAAAGTCCCAATGAATCACCACCCATTAAGGTTACTCACCCAGTTACTGGTAAAGCTGTTGACCTAGGCTCCAACACTGTTAGAAGACCTACCATTAAATATGCAGAGATGTATAGAAATAATAGGTCACCCAAGAGTCAAGTTAACAATCATGGAACAGGTTTCTTCGCTTCTAGACCTAAGAGTGTGTCTAAGAAAGCCTGTTATACTTGTGGTAGCTTTTCACATTTGGCATACAAGTGTGTCAACGCTCCCAACGCCAGCGCTGATAAGAACAATTTCAGCGCTGATAGGAAGAAAGTCAACGTTGTTAGGAAGTCAAACGCTGTCAGACCCAGACCTTGTGTGCAGCAAAGTCCACAAGTGATTAGACCTGCCCCATTCTTCTCTAGAAGGTCTAACACTCATGGACAAAGACCTTTTCAAAAGACAAATACCTGGTCAAATAGGCAATGGGTTCCTGTAGCAAACCTTAGATTCAACGCTGACAAGGGTAATTTCAGCGTTGACAGGACAAAATCCAACGCTGACAGAAACGTGACCAGACCTAAATATTTGCAGCCACAAGGTAAGGGGTCTAAAGCTTCTTCAAGCTTAACATGGAGACCCAAGAAAGATCAAAACCCTAATAATAATGGAATTTCAATGACTTGCAATAGATTTAATTACATTTCAAAGGTCATTACAAAACCAATTGGGGTTAACTGGGTTTTTCATCCTAAAAAGGATGAGAATGGGGTTTTTGTGAGAAATAAGTCTGTTCTTATTGAACAACCAGATGAATCCAAGTCTTCTGAGACTTGGGTTCCCAAAGAAAACTAATCTGTTTTCTTTATGTGCAGGGCATTCAAAAGCAGATCAATGATTATGGATATTGGGATAGTGGATGCTCAAGGCACATGACAGGAAAGGAAGACTATCTGACGAACTTCACTCCTATTAAAGATGGTGATAAGGTATACTTTGGAGGGGGCTACGGCACCATTACAGGCAAAGGAACCCTTCTCACCAATAATCTACGTTTTGAGAACGTCTTCCTGGTAAAAGAACTGGATTATAATCTGTTTAGTGTATCACAAGTGTGTGATAACAAAAATAAGGTTCTTTTCACTGATACTGAGTGCTTGGTGTTAAGTAAGGATTTTAAGATCCCTAATGAGAAGTATATTGAGTATAGAACACCTAGGCATAAGGACATATATAATGTGAATTTAAATGGGATTAAAGTGAATGCAAATATGTCTTGTTTTTATGCTAAGGCCTCAGTAGATGAAAGTAATTTGTAGCACAGGAGACTAGGGCACATAAATTTTAAAAATATAAATAGACTTGTGAGGCTTGGTTTAGTTGATGGTTTGCCTGAGAAGGCCTTCCACAATGACCACTCTTGTGTTGCATGTCTTAAAGGCAAGCAGCACAAGGTCTCATTCAAGTCCAAGCAGGTGCATACTAGTTCCAGACCTCTTCATATGCTTCACATGTACCTCTTTGGTCCAACTAATATAGAAAGTTTGAATGGCAAGTCATATTGTTTTGTTGTCACTGATGACTTTTCTAGGTTTACTTGGACATTCTTTCTAGCTATGAAGAGTGACACAGCTGATGTTCTTATTGAATTTATCACTCAAATTGAGAAAAGGTCTGGAAATGAGGTTAAGATGCTTAGGAGTGATAATGGTGGAGAATTTAGGAACAAGAAGCTAGATGATTTTTGTGCCAGGAAGGGAATTACTAGGCAATTCAGTATTGCTAGAACCCCACAACAAAATGGGGTTGCTGAAAGGAAAAATAGAACCCTAATTGAAGCAGCCAGAACAATGTTGGCTGATGCTCACTTTCCCATAGCCTTTTGGGCTGAGGCTGTTAATACAGCATGCTATGTGCAAAATAGAGCATTGGTTAACAAAATTCAGAACAAAACACCTTATGAGTTACTTTGGGGAAGAAAACCTAATATTGGTTTTCTCAGACCTTTTGGATGTCATGTAGTAGTCTTAGATACTAGTGATGCCTTAGGAAAATTTAGTGCAAAAGGTGATGAAGGTTACTTCATGGGGTATTCAGTCCAGAGCAAGGGTTATAGGGTTTATCTTAAGGAGGAAAAACGTATTGTTGAGAGAGTACATGTTAGGTTCTTAGAGAATAAACCTAGTGATCCTGAAAGTGGTCCTAATTGGTTGTTTGATTTGGAACCCTTATCTAGAACTTTAAATTATATGCATGTCACTAATCCAGACATTGTGAAGGTAACTTCAAATGTTGTAGAGGAACAACTTGTTAATGTTTCAGGTACAAAGGTTGATGAGAGGGTTGGATCACAAGCAGAAAAGGCATCTCCTACATTTGAATATGTCACAATTCCCATTTGGACTGATGCTTTTGCTGCTGCTGCTGCTGCTGGACAAGATAATGGTGGTTTCCAAATACCACCAGATACAAACATGCATGGTTCTTTAGGCGCTGACAAAGGCAAATCTAGCGTTGACAAGACCACTTCAGACGTTGACAACAACATTTCAGGCGCTGTCAGCCCTGACGCTGACAACCAAGATTCAAACGTTGACAACACTTATGGGCATCTTTTCTCTTCTAATTTTGAACAAGGTGGACCTTCCAATGTTCATGAAGAGATTCTTGTTGCTCAAAGAGAGTCTGATGAAGAAGATATTGGCAACATGGAGCATGAGGTTGAGGACACCAGACTTTTTGAAGGAGGGGTTCTCACTTCCACAATGAAGAATCACCCCCCATCTCAGATCATTGGTGATGTTATGACTCCAGTTCAGACAAGAAGATCCCATCAAGGTCTTGGTGGATTTATTGCCAATATACACAAGAAGGTTGATACCCCTCTTGTGCAAGCATGTTTGTTTGCATGTTTTCTGTCACAAGAAGAACCCAAGAAGATATTTGATGCTCTCAAAGAACCAAGTTGGGTGGAAGCAATGCAGGATGAGCTTCACCAATTTGCAATTCAGGATGTTTGGGAGCTGGTTGATTTTCCTAGATATGTCAGACCTATAGGGACAAGATGGGTTCTCAGGAACAAAAGAGATGAAAGAGGTATTGTGGTCAGAAACAAGGCAAGGTTAGTGGCTCAAGGTTATACACAAGAGGAGGGGATAGACTATGAAGAAGTCTTTGCACCAGTTGCAAGGATTGAAGCTATTAGGATTTTTCTAGCCTATGCATCTTGCATGGGCTTCACAGTCTATCAAATGAATGTGAAGAGTGCATTCTTGTATGGCACCATTGTTGAGGAAGTTTATGTCATGCAACCTCCTAGTTTTGAGGATCCAAAGCATCCAGATAAAGTGTATAGAGTCAAGAAGGCTATGTATGGCCTTCATCAAGCCCCTAGAGCATGGTATGGTACTTTGTCTACTTATTTGGTGGACAATGGATTCAAGAGGGGCACCATAGATCAGACACTGTTTACAAAGAAGAAAGGCAAAGATGTGTTGCTTGTGCAGGTCCATGTTGATGATATCATTTTTGGGTCTACTGATCCAAAGATGAGTGAGGATTTCTCCAAGCTTATGACAGAAAAATTCAAGATGAGTGCTATGGGGGAGATGAACTTCTTTCTTGGTTTACAAGTTCAGCAGAAAGAGGATGGTATCTTCATCTCCCAGGACAAATATGTTGCTGAGATCTTGAAGAAGTTTGGCTTTTCTCCACATGAAAAGAGGGCTTCTACTCCTATGGATAGAGAACACCCTTGGGGAAAGATTGGAGATGGGAAAGATGTTGATGTCAGGCATTATAGATCCATGATTGGATCCTTGATGTATCTTACTGCTTCCAGACCTGATATCATGTTTGCTGTATGTGCTTGTGCACGTCATCAAATGACTCCCAAAGAATGTCACCTTTATGCTGTGAAGAGGATCTTTAGGTACCTAAGATGTTTCCCTAATCTTGGTTTGTGGTATCCAAAGGATTCACCATTGGAGCTGATTGCATATTCAGACAGTGTTTATGGAGGTGATAAGTTTGATAGGAAATCCACAACTGGTGGATGTCAGTTTCTTGGGAGCAGATTAATATCTTGGCAATCCAAGAAACAAACAGTGGTGGCTAACTCTACAACTGAAGCAGAGTATGTGGCTGCAGCAGCATGTTGTGGTCAAGTGTTGTGGATTCAGAACCAGCTGTTGGATTATGGGTATAATTTCATGCATACTAAGATATTTGTTGACAATAATAGTACTTTATGCATCATTAAGAATCCTGTACATCATTCTAAAACTAAACACATAGAAATTAGACACCATTTTATAAGAGATTGCTTTGAGAAAGGTTTAATACAACCAGATAGGGTTGACACTGAGGAAAATGTGTCAGATTTATTAACTAAACCTTTTGATACTGGAAGATTTCAATACTTGGTAACAAGTATTGGAATGGTTAATCTCACTTAATATGTGTTTTGGATTCTTTTTGTAAAAGTATGTACAGGATGATGCATTATTATTATTGGTCTTATTGATGATTTAGATTTTCCACTATATTTTTCTAACACTGACAAAGGTTGTTTGAACACTGATAAGTGTTTTTGCAACGTTGTCAGCAATATAATTGTCTAACGCTGACAAAGCTTCCTTCAACGCTGTTATGTGTTATCGGGGCGTTGTCAGCAACAATGTTAGTTTTGTGGTTTTCAATCTAAATGTGCAGATGGTGTTAGCAGTATACCATTGGATACAGAATTGCTTATGGATCAAAGGAGAAGCATTTGGACAAGTTTTTATTTATGGATGATGGTTGGAATGTTTCATTCCTATCTTGACATAAATTTTTTATGTTCATGCATGATTTTAGCAAACTTTTTGTAAGGGGAGGTTTTAGGAACCTTTAGGATTTTTGGGTATCCATATGATACTCTTATCACAATTCTAGATTGTGTCCACAGGTGAGTATGGGTTAGTTTTACTAAACCATGAGGCACTGTAGCATGCATAGTATATCAACTTTGCATGCTGCCAAGACATTTTTGGCCTAGAATTGGTTGTGGTCTGTTGGGAGACTTGGGAATAATTTTGATATGGGATTTACCTGGGAGTAACAAGGATTTTATAAGGTAACTTGGTTGTTAAGAATTTTGGTTAGCAAGGGACACTAGAGGACTGTTATGTCTATCTTGCTTATGCAAGTGTGCATAACTGGACAGTGCTTGCCGCCCTATGATAATTATCAGCTTTTGGTTATCTTCTCTAGGATAAATTACTTGTTAAGGTCATTTTTCACTTTTTAAAACAATTTTATTTTTGGACGCTGACAAGATTTTTCCAAGCGTTGTTGTGACCAAATTGGACGCTGACATGGCTTTAGGCGAACGTTGACAAGATTATAGCCGTTGGGCGTTGATGGGTTATTTTTGACCGTTGACACTCAATGGGACCTACCCAGTTGTTACTTTTTGACATATTTTCAAGCCGTAATTTTAGGAGTTGTTACTTTCATTAAATGCATGAGATAACTTATAACTTTTTCAATATTTTCATGATTAGTTTTTGAAAATCTTTGCCTATTTTTGGGCCAATCACATGCATTCTTTATCTCCTATAAATTTGGCTCCTATTTTAAAACAGGGTATCTATAATTCTTGTCTAACACTTTTCTCTTATCAACCTTCCTCTTCTACACTTCAAATTAACAGCTTTCATCAATGGCACCAAAGTTTAACTCAGCAGAATTGGATTTGGGGTTCAAGTCTCAACACAACATGATTGCTTATCTTGTTGCTGATAATGATTTGTTTCCTCAATACACACAAATGGTGGCGTATTTGAACGCATCCCCATTAAGGTATGCTCTTTCTCATGCACCACTCATTCCAGTCACACACATTAAGCAGTTTTGGAACACTGTCAGTTCCTCAACAGTTAATGGAGTGACCACATTAACTTCTATTGTTCATGGGAGGTCTTGGGTGGTTACTGAGGCCTTGGTACGCCAGGCCTTGCATCTTGATGATGCTGATGGTATAACCATCCTTCCCATAAATGAAATAGAACAAGGGCTTAGGGCTTTGGGATATCCTATTCCTGATGAAGGTACTCTTAATAAGTATCATAAGCAGGAATTTCCCCCAGCCTGGAAGTACCTCATTCACATTCTCCTTCAATGTTTGAGTCCCAAATGTACTGCACACAATGAGATCAATAGATCCATTGCAACTGCTATTGTGTGCATTGCAACAGGGCAAAAATATAACTATTCTAAAATGATTTTTGAAGGGATGTGTAAAAACAAGGGGACAAAAATGACTTTAGCTTATCCCCGTTTTCTGCAAATGATTTTTGATGATCAAAGATATTGTTCAAGGGATCACAATGATTTTTATAAAATCCCTGAACAAAAGAAAGCTATTTTTACAAAGATGGACTCACCACCTCATAGAGACTTACCTTTAACCCCAGCCATGCTTGCTGTTATTGCAGCAGCACAACCCCAACCAGACCCCCAACCTCAAATTGACCCTCAACCACAACTTGAACCTATTCCTGAACCTTTACCCTCACCTGAACAAATGCAAATAGACCAAGAACCCTTTAACGCTGACACATCAAAAGTTGGCGTTGATGTGCCTATTTCCAACGCTGACACCCAACCATCACAATCCCAAACACCCCTTAACAAACCCACATCTACCCATTCTTCCACACCATCTTCCACACCACCTGAATATAGGTTGATCAAACGCCAAAGGACTACTGGAGTGTTCTCCTCTGGTGGTCCTAGCCATGAAGCAGAGAGAACCACCACCACAAGTGTGGCTGGTGACTTGGATGAGGCTGGGATTATTGGTTCTGGCTTAGAAGCTGGCCAAGGCAGTCCCACCATAATTAAGTCCTCATCCATGCCCAATGAACCTGACTTGGGAGGTCAAATACCCATTTCAGAAGAGGGCAGTCTGGAACCAATGACTCTTTTGGAATTGACGGCAGTCTGCATTCGCTTGCAAAAGCACAATGCAGACTTAGTACAAATTGTCAGCTCACAAGGCCTTGAACTCAAGGAATTGAGGGAGAGGATTGTTGTTTTGGAGAGTGATCATGCTAGGAAAGGTATGGAGGAGTCTTCCAAAGGGGAGGAAGATCAAAGAAATCTGAGTGATAAGAGCAGTCAAGATGGTCAATCAATGGATGTTGCTGAAGCTCTTACGACTTTGAAGGAACAAACAGGTTTTGATACGTCCTTAATCTCTCCAACCAATCTAAATTTATCATTTACAGCTATGTTGAGAGAGGTTACACAAGGCGCTGAGGGAAAATATTTGAGCGTTGACAAGACAAGTTTGGACGCTGATAGAAGTATTTTGAGCGCTGATATAGGAAATTTGGGCGTTGACAGACCTGCACATGAAGGTGATGTATTCCAGTCATCATCTATCATCAAAGAAGTTTCTACTCAGGTATTACCATCTACCTTACCAACCATTGCACCATCAGATAAGGGTAAGGGTAAATTGGTAGAAGAGATTGTTCCAAAGAATGCAGCTCAAGTTGAATTTGATAGAAGATTGGCTGAGCAAATGATGGAACAAGGTGAAAAGGAAAAGTCACCATTTGTTGTGACTTCTGAAGAAGAAAGTGATGGAGCTAGCTCAGACTCAAGTGTGATGATTATAGAACCAGAAAGGCTTGAGTATGGTGATGAGCTTGCTAGGGAAAAGTTGAGAGATTTAAAATTGCAGGTTGATTTTGACATGCCAGAGGTGGTTCAGATGTACAATTCTTGGGAAGAAAGCTGTATGGATAATCCAGACTTGACCATTTCAGATCAAATATGGGGTTTGGAGCTTCTTCTTAGAGTTCAGAAGGATTGTAAGGTGATTTTGAAGCACAAGGCAAGCAATATTCTCTCTGAGTTGAAAAGGGATAAAAGGGAGCTCTATTTTATGTTGCTCAGATGTCATGGAGTTGGATGGACACATCAGAAGTTGAAGGCTTTGACATTTGATGAGTTGGAACATAGGGCTTATCCTATTTGGGTGAAAGTGCAGGAAGAGAACACTTACAGACTTCTTTTAGATGAAAGAAAGGAGCAACTTGCAGAAGAGATGGAAATCAAGAAAGCTATGATGATTCCCAGGCCAGTGAAGAAGGGATTTACACTTGAGTTTCCAAAAGATATGAATCCACTATATCCAAGTGAAGCAGTTATTAGAAAGAGCCTCAAGCTCTCCCCATTAGAAGCTTCAGATATGGTGCAGGTGTTACCATTAGATTCCAGGAATCCAATTGTGAGTTATGATGATGATGAATGTGGATTCTGGAAGATTGGAAGATTTGGCAAGGAGGTACACACTTTTACCACTCTCATATCTTTATTTGCAAGTTGTGATAGAGAAGACTTGGTGGACCTTTGGAGGTTGCTGGAAACCAAGTATGAGGCTGAAGCACCAACTTCAGCTAATGGAATAAAACTTTGGACCACATTCAAAAGAATGTGTGGGACAAATGAGGAAGATCCTGAAATATGGAAGGATCTTGAAGATGACCTCAGTGGTCTTCAATGGAGGTTATATTCAGCTGCTGGTGTATACCATTTGAGTTCTACAAAGTTTGCTGAGTATCTACTTGTGGATGCTCAATATTTCATATCCAAGGCTGTTTTGGAAAAGATGAAGGACATTCAGCTGGAGATAGATTATACAAGTGATGTGGCAAAGAATTTGATCAGATTTATTTATTACCAATATGAGAAGGTTTGTCAGACTCCTCCAAGTTCTTAATGCTTATTCAGAAACTTGATCATAAGAGTGGATATCAAGTTTAGGGGAGGATTGTTAGGAATAAATTAAGGCCAGATCACTTGAGCGCTGACAAGAACAACTCAAGCGTTGACAAGAACAAAGTGAGCACTGACAGCCCAAGCGTTGACAAGTTAAAGTCAAGCGTTGATAGATTGAATACAAGCACTGATGGAAGATATAAGCTACACGTTTATTATATTCTAGAATACTTCTAGTAAGGATAGAAACGACAATGTATTTTCTATGTTTATCTTTACCTAGAATAGTTGATACGTAGCTTATTGTACAAGGCTTCTTAGTCTATAAAAGAAGGCCTTTAGATTAATGTTTAGAATAAAGTTTTATATAAGTTTTCATTCGTAAACATCTTTCATTGTAAGCAAGTTCGACATTCATAATCAAAGTGAAAGTTTTGTTTACATCTTGTGTTCTTGTTTAAGTGTTAAATTCCGCATAACACTTAGATTCACAAAGCATATAACAAAAGGTTTCTCTACGTGTTATACTTGATCTAATCTCGTATACACAAATCTAATCGATCTAAGTTTGGGATCAACACTAATGACGTTTGGCAACTTGTTCCTCCGCCTAGAAGTTCGACCATCATAGGAACCAAATGGGTATATAGGAATAAGTTAGATGAGAATGGTGTTGTGTCTTGTAACAAGGCTAGACTTGTATCTCAAGGCTATAATCAACAAGAAGGTATTGATTATGACGAGACATACGCACCCGTAGCTAGATTAGAATCCATTAGAATCCTTTTAGCTTACGCTTGTGCTTTAGACTTTAAGCTTCAACAAATGGATGTAAAGAGTGCATTTCTTAACGGTTTGATCAATGAGGAGGTATATGTGGCTCAACCTCCCGGCTTCATTGATTTTGAGAAATCGGATCATGTCTACAAGCTTAAGAAAGCTCTTTATGGTCTCAAACAAGCACCCAAAGCTTGGTATGATAGACTTAAAGCGTTTCTTGTAAAACATGAGTATACCATGGGGATGGTAGACAATACACTCTTTACAAAGAAGAAAGGTTCTTACCTCATTATCATACAAATATATGTTGATGACATTATATTTGGTTCAACTTGTCATATGTGATGACTTTGCCAAAATCATGCATGACGAATTTGAAATGAGTATGATGGGAGAACTTAACTTCTTTTTAGGACTCCAAATTAAACAAATGGACGATGGTATTTTCTTTAATCAATCCAAGTATGTTAAAGAAATGCTAAAGAAATTTGGATTAGAAGACTCTAGACCTATAAAGACCCCTATGGCCTCGGATACTAAACTTACCGTAGATGATGATTGTGAGTCGGTAGACAACACTAAATATAGAGGTATGATTGGTAGTTTGTTGTATCTAACGGCAAGTCGATCGAATATCATGTTTAGTGTTTACCTTTATGCTCGCTTCCAAGAGGCTCCCAAAACCTCTCACCTTGAAGCGATTAAGCGTATCTTCCGATACATTAAGGGCACTATACATTTAGGATTATGGTATTCTAAAGGGACCGGCGTAGAAACCATTGTCTACGCGGACTCGGATCATGCGCGAGATTATGTGGACCGGAAAAGCACTAGTGGAGTTTGTACCTTCATGGGTTGTTGTTTAACTTCTTGGTTCTCCAAGAAACAAGCCGCTCTTGCTATATCCACCATGGAAGCCGAGTATGTGAGTGCAGGTAAAGCTTGTCAACAAGCTCTATGGATGAAGCAAGCGCTTGTTGATTACGGGATTTCTCTTGATGATGTTCCCATCGTGTGCGACAACAAGGATGCAATAGACCTTAGCAAGAATCCCGTGCAACATTCGCGAACTAAGCACATAGAGATTCGCCACCATTTTCTTAGGGATAGTGTTCAAAAGGGGAACATTTCGATAGAGAAGGTACCCTCGGTAGAAAACTTAGCCGATATCTTCACTAAGCCACTTAAGAGGGAACCTTTTAATTTCTTGCGTCTGGGTCTAGGCTTAATGGAACATATTCCTTAATTGTGCATTCTTGTTATATTTTATCTTTTTAGTCTTTTCTTTCTTTGAGTTTTTAAGTTTAATAAACTCTTTTTGGAAAACTTCTCTTCTTTTTCAAAATTCTCAAATCTTTTGTGAAAATGGTCGAGAAATGTTTTTGCATTGTTAATTCAATCTAAAAACATTTTTGAAAGCTTCTTGCTATTCATAATGAGCTTAAATAATTCATATGTATGGGTCTCTCAAATATAGCAAGAACAAAAGATAACTATGGAGGATCATTGTGTCATGACCTTCTGTCTAGTTCTACATACCTCCTACATTGATTTTATTAAAAAAATCTATGTATTTTGGTCAAAATCTTGTTTGGTGAACTCTTGTGTGTTTTCTTTGTCTATCTTTACTTCTTAGCATATCCCCATGATTAGTTAGACTAGAAAAATAGGATTTGCTGAATTGGAAAATCCTCCCTCATCACCAAACTCAACCCACTGTGGGCGGTTCTTTATTGACTCCGTGGTTCCCCAGTGATAAGGAACCGCCGGCTGAATTAAAGGACCGCGCCCATTACCTCAATTTTCGGGTATTCCTGAAACTCCAAATTTGTTCCAACACTTTTTGGAATCTTTGTTTCAACCCTTTGACCACCCCCAAATTATCTTGGACTTTCTCTATATAACCCTAAGCATTTTTCATTCTTTCTCAAATCAAAATGTCTTATTCCCCAAATGAAAGCTTTGATTCTCTTCCATTCTCTCTAATTGCTTTCAACCCCAATTCACCCAAGAATACTCAAAATCCCATCTCTTCTCCTTCTAAGAATGGTGATTGTAGAAATTCTTATCTTCCACCTCTAGCCTTTAGTGTTCTACCTCCTTCACATGATAATGTCATGCATCATGGAACATATTGTCAATGTTGTCAATATCAACATCTTGCTATGGCTCATATCTATGAGGAGTTGAATTACGTCAAGAGTCTCTTAGTTAAACCTCCTCTTTTCTACAACTATGAGATCTCTACCACGCCACCACCACCTCCTTCCGCCACTACCTTGTCTTTTATCTAAGCATTGGTTGCTTATCTTCAAGACATCTAGTTCAAGCAAATATTAGAGTTATAGCTTAACTATGATTAGATTTATGCTTTTTATTTTGGCTTGTAGTTGTGTTTCATACATCTTTGTATGATTTATTTCCTTGTATCTTTTAACATGACTTATCTTGGATCTTTTGTTTCTTATTTTTTTTGTGTGATCTCTGCTATATCTTGTTGGGTGTCTCTTCTCTTCTACTAACCCTTCTATGTAGCTTGTCACCATATTTCGATTTCTTGGTGCCCCAAGCAAGGGGGAGTAAGCAACAAGGGGGAGCATTTGTAAAGTCCGGTTCTTTTCTTCTTCAAAGACTTTTGCAACCTTTTTGCTTCGACAAAGGGGGAGAAATGATAAACTCGTCTTCGAAAATATTGTTTTATTAGATGATTGAGTTTATGGATTATCGGAATAAAAAAGGGGGAGATTGTTAATGCAATGATGCCTAAAAACGTTACTTGCATTTTTGAGTCTCGCTTTGTTTTGATTACGACAATATGTAAAAACAAGCATTTACGAAAACAATGAAAAACGAATTCTTGAGTTCAAGTATTTTTCATTTCAACCATTATTACTTAAGGTATGAACAAACAAGTAATTATACTAATTAAGTGATCAAGGATTTAATCTTTTCTTAAAACTCACTTTTTATTAAGTGTGACAAAGTTTTATTATTAAACTTTCTTTTTAAGAAAATGTTTTATTAAATTAATTATTTGAAAATTTGAAATTTGAAAATGGCATATTCTATCTTGGTTTGGAATATCCTTTCAGGATATTTTAATCCCCAGAATCGATCCAACACACTAAAAGACAAAAGGGAGTGGACTCTACGCCGACGGTTCCTTAGCGCCTACGGCGGTTCCTTATCGATAAGGAACCGCGGGCTGCAATAAAGAACCACAGGCAGATATAGCCGTTGGACATTTGTCTTATAAATTGTGGACCATTCTCAGACTTTCAATCCACCTCTTTTGCACATAAACTTTCAGATTCTTACATACTTCTTAAATCACTCAAATCCTTGATCATGTGTTTGATTACTACTTGTTTAGAAGTGAATCTTTCTCCCCTCATCTTTTCCTCTCAAAGTGCAAAGAGAAGAACACTATCATTGTTGAAGTGTTGTGCCTACCTCAAAGATCCATTGAAGATCAAAACTTATTTATTCATTGTTGTGTCATTGTTGTGAATATCCAAGTAGTTGTGTCTATTTGGAAGTTGTGTATGTATTAGGGTTAATAATTAGTCCTCAAAGTATATTGGTGTAGATTGGTCCTAGCTAAGATTAGGGCTCGACTTTTAGCTTTGAGTCGGAAATTGGTTAAGCGACGTTGTGTACGGTTTCTCCACCTTAAGGAGCTTGTTGATTAGTGAACTCTCGAGTAAGGAGTACTCGAGGAGTGGAGTAGGAACGAGGAGTGAGCTTCGTTTCTGAACCACTATAAATCTTTGGTGTTTGGTTTGATCTTTCCTTCCCTTATCTCTTTACATTCTTTATTCTTTATACTTGTGATTATTAGTTTAGTTAAATTCATTATTCTTTATACTTGTGATTATTAGTTAGTTGCACTATACCTTGTTCATATTGTATATAAGAAGGTTTCACATAAATACTCAAGCTTAAGTTTTTGAAAAATGATTTTTAAAAACCAAACTTTAACAAGCAAATTTAAGAAACTATTCACCCCCCCCCCTTATAGTTTCTACACAATACAATCAAATCAGGCAAATTAACCTAATAATACAATGAAATCTTCTTCAATTGACCTTAATAAAAAATTAGGGTTCCAATATTTGGGGGTTTCATAAATAGTGATTGTTAATCACTTTATTGTATTAGATATAATGTAAAAAACCTTCAATTTGTAACCCTAATTAGGGAAAGACCAATAACTAGGGTTTATCAAAATTAGGTTAATTAATATTGCCCGTTGGAACCATAATTAGGTTAATTATTAATCTAGCAAATTAACCTAATTAGGGTTCCAACAGGTTAATTATTAATTAACCTAATTAGGGTTTACCAAAAATAGGTTAATTATTAATTAATCAAGATATGAATTATATATATTCGTACTTAATTATTACTTTGATGAATCAGTGTAAAACCCGCATGATTTTACCATGAACAATGCACTTAGTAAACGTACGTACAAACTAAAACTTTTCTTTCATAGCACGGACACGTGTCATGATATTAGTTACAGAAACTACGTACGTGTTATTTACACGATAAGTATTAAGTACGTGTTAATACACGATAATTATTAATTATAATAATTATAATCGAACATTAAATCACGAACATGTGAACTACGCATTCTTTATGATTGCACGATAAACAAGTAAATATGTATTTTAATATTACACGACACTAAAATACACGAACACGAGTACATGTTAATTAAACGCGAGAATTAAAAAAAGGTTTTAGGTGTTTGTTTTGCTTTGGACGGTTAGACAAGGACAAGGAAGGGTCCAAGGCCCATTGTGAAGCCTTGGCCGACCTAAATAAAATACGGGTAAGGAGTATTATTAGTCATTTATCACAAATCCAATAAAACCCTAAAAGCCAAAAAGAACAGATCGTTCTTTAGGTTCTTCCTTGCCGTTGACTTTTCTTGCCAAGAACAAGGAAAAGCAAACATGAGTTTTGATCAAGATCATGGTGGTGTTCGTGTTTGATTTCTAAACCTTAAACGAAAAGTAAGTAACCTAAATTCCTGTTCCTTTTAGTTAAGGTGTTATTGTTCAAGAATACGTAAAAAGAATTAGTATCACGACTTATAAACATGTTATAGTCTAAAAATTAAAAGGGGTTTCAGGATTGGTGATATTTGGTCTGGCTATGCACTCGAAACCGAGAGTCTAAGACTCTCGGTGGCTTTTCCACCACCAGCCGCACCCCATAAGGGGGTGGTGGTGCCTTCTTTTAGTCAGCCGCAAGCTCAGCAGGCCCAACAAGGGGAAACCTTGACAAGCAGTGGGAACCCAAGAGACATGGGGCTCTCGGTGGGAAATTCATATGCAGCAGGGGAAACTGGCAACTGCCAGTGGTTTCCTGCGCAGTCAGCAGAAACACCAACCCAACAGGGTGGTGTTTGGCCTGGCAGTGGGAACCCGGTTAAGCCGGGGGCAACCACCTGCTGCCGGTGGCAGAAACCACAGCTGTAGGGTTGTGGTGTTTGGTTGATGGCTTATAAAGGGGTGTTTGGCTGTAAGTTTACAGAACAAAAAGGGGGGGGGTTGTTTGGTTCAACTTATATGTAAAACACAACACGGGCACGGGTTTTATTTTTACAAGCTAAACTTTTTCTACAAGTATATTTTTACAAGGTTAATTAAATTAAATTAAACATATCTTAAAATTAATTTTATTTAATCAAGACTTGGGTTATATTTATTTTTGATAAATAATACATGTTTTTAGCCTAAGTATTTTATTATTTAGTTTTAGGCTATAGTTTTATTATTAATTAAGTATAAAAACATGACTTTTAATTAATAAATAAATCATGACTTAGGTTTTAATTAATAAATTATTAATACATGATTAACCTAAGTAATTTATATGTCTTAATTTAATTAAATCATGCCTTTATTTAATTAAATTGTATAACATGTAGTTTATTAATTAACATGATATTGTTAATAAACTATACTATAATCACATGACTTATGATATTTAATCAGTAAACTCAAGCTTATATTATTAGTTCATTAATTCAGCTTAAATTCTAAATATGGAAACTTTCTAATTCAGGAAACTTACTATTTTTGGAAACTTTCTATTTTTAGAAACTGATCTGTTTTAAAAAGTAAATATATTTTTGGAAACTTTCTATTTTTGGAAACTTTCTATTTTTGTAAACTTTCTATTTTTGTAAACTTTCTATTTTTGTAAACTTTCTATTTTAGGAAACCTGCTATTTTTAGAAAGTTACTTATTATTACACAACAAGTATAATAATACAAGAAATACAAGTAATACTTAATTAGAATATACATAATACATGATAAACACAGCATAACGTTAAAATCAGTAAAACAAGACATGAACATATAAAACAGGCTAAGACATGATATAAAACTAGTTACATACTCAGTAACCAGAATACTTATACACGTATACTATTTATGTATCCTTAGTGAGATCGAAGTAGGACTCTCTTCCGTTCGTCTTCTTCTTTCACTGGACATAAGGTACGAATTTCCCGTCCCTTCAGTATGTACATACTTTCCTTATTAGGATTCCCCGTCTGTAGCCAACTGTTTTCCCAGTATTTGTTTTATATGTTTGATTAGTTATGTTAGAATAAGAGCCTAAGCCATATACATGCATGACCAGTGTCACCTAGTTATGGAGGTACCATAACCCTAACACTGGAGGCACCGGTGTTATGACTTCCCCAGGGCGAAGTGATTGCTCGTGGCGTCCCTTTTCAGTTTTGGTCATTATATTATATTATATTATATTATATTATCATGTGGGGCGTATGGGTGCATCCTAGTTACATGTTTAGCAGTATTATCAGAGTGAATGCAATGTGTGCCTTGCATCCTTCACTAGGAGCTGATCCCTCCTACCCAGACTATTTAATTAGAGGCAACCCCTCTAATTGCATGATGAGGTCTCCCCTCCAAGTATTCATGCCTGGTGGAACCTCATGACCTATATGGGCTATTTGGCTAATTAATACATTTTTCATATAAAACATAAGTCTTTTCAAACTATAAAACTAGTTTTTTGAACATGAATACAAATTGCTTAAAACTTATGTTATTTCGCTGCTATTAGTCTTATTTAAGTTTCAGCCATTCATACTATTTCGTATATCCTTGCACTGAGCGTTACGCTCAGCCGTCACTTTCCTTTCCATGTTCCAAAACGGCAGGTACCGAAGGACGGACTCGAGCATTTGGAGGAATTGCATAGGATGGAAGCTGCCATAGACTTCTTCTCCTTTTGCCCATATACTTATGCTTGTTTAGTCTTTCCTAGTTCATTTACTTTATTTACGTTTTGGGCTTATGTTTGGGAACAGATGTTTGATTCCGGTTTTCCCTATGGTCATGTATGTTTTACTACATATTACCTTGCATGCTTTGATGACACGCCATAATTACGCGTATCGGTCCACTTATCAAAGTTGGGTGTTACAATTATGGTATCAGAGACCAAGGCTTCGACCTGTAGGATCTAAAACTCGACCTGTGACTAGCGGGTAGTCACCATAAGCTTCCTAAGTCAATGCTTTTTATTCCACGTATTGATGTTTTCAGCACTTTGTTGTTTTAACCATGATGTTTTCATCGGTATTGTTAACTAATATGGATGAACAACCGTCATCCATACTTAGTTACATGTCATTGTTTCATGCATAATGTTCCTTGTGAACTGTGGCTAATGTGGACTGAACCCTAGTAGTTCATAATTGGTCACATAAAGTTTTTTTCTGTTAAGTTTTGACAGCTGAGTTTCACTCATTTATTTCATGTATCATTGTCGCAGGTTTATGACTAAGTAACGGTTGGTACAGGAATGGCCCTATTTAGTCGCATGTGCTTTTATCAAAACTTTTAACTTTGGGACCGACCCATAGGCGTCCTCTCTCCATGTCCTTTGTTTTGGGTAAACTGGCCATAAGCGTTTTCCCTCGCGCATATAAAGGTTTTCATAAACTGCATCATGCATTCACGCACTGTTTACATGCATAAAATTTTTCTCATGATTTATTGGCATAAATTTTTTTTCATGTCCCCTCATAAGTTACTATGTCTTTATGTCAAATATGTTTTCATACTATCATGGTTAACTTCATTTTCATGCTAATTATGTTATATACTCCATCATAATAAGTTGTTTCATATTTCTTCATGATGATTTCGTATTCATGTTTATTACGTCTTACGTCGCTTTTGTTGTTTATGCTTTCATGCAAGACACTGATGGATTTCATTGTAATCCTGCTTTCACGATAGTCATGGTTGGTTTTCATTAATCATGCTTTCAGGAAAACCATCATTGAATTTCGTTTAACCACACTTTTAGCGTTTCTCTACGCAACCATAATGATGTCTATACTGGCATTGCCAGGTTGTCATGATGGTTTTCTAACCGTTCAGCCGATTATTTTTCATTTCAAATCATGTCAGCTGATCGACCCTATACCGATCATTTCATGTGCATTCAATGGGTACTCCATGTACCGTATGCCATGTATATTTTACATACCATAATCCATGTGTATTTCACTTGAAATACTTCCCGAGTATTCGCTTGTCGATTCTAAATCATCTCAGGTGTACTACACTTGATGATACTCTACAAGATTGTTAATGCCGCTCATAACTTGGAGATGTTACGAAAGTTGATGCTGTTGATTATTTTGGAGACGCTACGAGATGCGGATGTTGTTCACAACCTAGAGATCTTACAAGACGAAGACAAAGGCGTTAGATTAAAGCGATCGGACAAGGAGATGCTTCACCACCAGATGATTTACATTAATCATTGTCCCTAAATCTTAGTTACATGTCACACGTTATTCAGTTGTCGATTTAGTCATATGAGTAAGAACCGGTACCAGCCGGCCACTTAGTTGAATAGTTACATGAATCACAGTCATGAGAATGATTGTCATGGAACTGACAGACGAGATGATAATGACCACTGCGATGACAACAACTATCCTAGCAATTGCAGCAGATTCTCCGGCCTCGGACGTGATCAGAAATACAAGGGTCAATAGTCCAACCGATCCGCCAATTCTGGCATACTAACTTAAAAGTTGTAGTTCTATTTGTTTCATCACCTCGATACATATGTCAAGACATCAGTCAAGACACATGTCTCACGTATACTTTCTGAAGACACATGTCAAGACACCAGTCAAGACACATGTCATGCTTATATTTCCCAAGACATGAGTCAAGACACATGACTCACGTCCAATTCTAGAACATCCCTAAGAAAATCAGGGTACCCTCCAAAGGGTATATCCATTTTTTCGTGCCATGTATTTATCAGGCCATAAGAATTTCAGTACCATCATCGGCGTATCAGTGAGATATGTCACGTTTGATCAAGGACACTGTCAATTCTTGTACCCATATTTCATATATTCATGACCATAAAGGACGCCATCGGATCACCCATGTATACGAAGATTTTCCTTCAGCCTAATGATAAGATCCAAGCTGCTAATGCATTACCTCAGACAGATGCGAGTTGAATTAAATCCTAATTATGGACTACGAACAACACACCATGCTACGATTCATTATTATGTACAGTAATGTTCAGGCTCTTGAATACATTCAGCATGGTTTTCCATCAGGAAATCTGTACAAATTATCTAAGCTTTACAAGCACATGTTTTGTTAGCCATGGCTGCTAAATTTTCTAGCTGTCAGTTAAGACACGACCACTAAAGTCCTTTTACGCATAACCAACGGATTATTCCAAAATCTTCCCATATATTCCCGAAGAACCTTCAAGGAGAAGGACGGTAACATGAGATTATGTGTCGACTACTGTCGATTTAAACAAATCACCATTCATAACCGTTATTCTCCTCCACGTATTGACAACATGTCCAATCTACTTTAGGGTGTTAAGCACTTTTCCAAGATTGGATTCATGATCATGCTACCAACAGTGACGATTGAAAGAGCAAGACATTTCCATGACTGCTATTCGTACACGACTCGGTCATGCTAGATTCATGATTTTGTATTAGTCTCAGAAATGCTCCAGCAGCATTATGGACTTAATAAATTAAGTTTCCTTGAACTCATAAACAAATTCATCAGTGTTTTCATCAAGGACAACTTGATTTTCTCTAAGTCTAGAGAAGAGTAGGAAGACCACATTTGCACTATGTTGCAAATTCTACGACATGAGAAATTTCACCCTGAAATTTTCTAATATAAATTATGGTTGATTACAGTGACACGCTGAATCACATGGATTCTCACGGTTAATCTTACCATGAATCAGCTTATGCGTAAAGGTGAGAACCCTACACTACGTTAGGTGTTCCAAGAAAATCCTACGCTAAGAAAAGTCTAATTTCGGAGACTCAGAGTTTCGCAAACTCCTATGTATCAAGTTTCTACGAAGCAAGATACAGTTACGTTCATATCTAAGTACCTGACATACCAACAGGCTAAGATAGAACACCAACGGACTGGGATGTTGATGCACCAACGGAAATTGTGATTAGAAATGGGACTAGATCTCCATGGATTTTGGTTACCAGATTAACGCAAACTCAGAAGAAACGTGATGCTATCTTGGTTATTGTCAGCAGTTTGACCAAGCCTATAGAATCCTTACATCCGCAAGGATTTCAGAACCAACAGATTGATCGGACATGTTCCAGCCAAGGCTCATCCAATCACTGGGTAATCCCTCAGCTATCGGGCCAGACAAAGGTTCACACCTGTGCTCCTTATTTACGTCCACGTCCTTGTTCTAATTTTTCGACTTGCTTTCGCCTCACGTTCATGACACTATTCACGTTCATGATCGTATCCTGGCTTACGACTTTACGTTCGTTTTCATTCTGGGAAGTTTTACAAGAACTTGAGAGACCAGACTCAAGTTTGGTATAACTCTCTATCCTCATACAGACGTTTCACATCACATTCCACGTCTCACCTTCTAGCGTTTGGCGTTTGGCGTTACCGCCGCCGTTATTCCATGTTCATGATGTGTTTCACATGTCATATTCATTCCACGTTTCTCATATCACGTTCACGATATGTTACACGTATCATTGATCACCATATGTTTTCCCATATTACACTCACCATATCTCCACGTATCACGTTCACAATTGTTCACGTATAACGTTCACAATGGTTCACGTACTACGTTTCAGTATTTCTCGCGCATCATTGCACGTTAGTTCTTATTCCCTCGATCAAATTCAGGGAATCTATCTTACGTTGATAACCATGAACTTTTAAGTATTTTCAAGTCAAGTTCAGGAGGACCAAGATTTATCATTTGTGTCAAGATCTTGTAAAGGAACCGTTTCGAGAGGGAAGCCACTTGGAAATGGACGAGTCCATCCGGATTTTTATCCTATCATCATTCCATAATTCGGTTATGTTCTTTTCAGGCATGTCACGTTTCATGTCCTTGTCAGTCATGTCGCGTTCATGTTCTTTTCGGATTATCTTATCTATAATTCGGAGACGAATTATTCTTTTTAGGGGGAAGAGTTGTAAAACCCGCATGCTTTTACCATAAACAGTGCACTTAGTAAACGTACGTACAAACTAAAACTTTCCTTTTATAGCACGGACACGTATCACGAATATTAGTTACAGAAACTACGTACGTGTTATTTACACGATAAGTATTAAGTACGTGTTAATACACGATAATTATTAATTATAATAGTTATAATCGAACATTAAATCACGAACATGTGAACTATGCATTCTTTACGATTGCATGATAAACAAGTAAATACGTATTTTAATATCACACGACATTAAAATACACGAACACGAGTACATGTTAATTAAACGCGAGAATTAAATAAAGGTTTTAGGTGTTTGTTTTGCTTTGGACGGTTAGACAAGGACAAGGAAGGGCCCAAGGCCCATTGTGAAGCCTTGGCCGACCTAAATAAAATACGGGTAAGGAGTATTATATTAGTCATTTATCACAAATAAATAAAATCCTAAAAAACAAAAAGAACAGATCGTCCTTTTGGGTTCTTCCCTGCCGTCGACTTTTCTTGACAAGAACAAGGAAAAGCAAACATGAGTTTTGATCAAGATCATGGTGGTGTTCGTGTTTGATTTCTAAACCTTAAACGAAAAGTAAGTAACCTAAATTCCTGTTCTTTTTAGTTAAGGTGTTAATGTTCAAGAACACGTAAAAAGAATTAGGATCACGACTTATAAACATTTTATAGTCTAAAAATTAAAAGGGGTTTCGGGATTGGTGATGTTTGGTCTGGCTATACACTCGAAACCGAGAGTCTATGACTCTTGGTGGTTTTTCCACCACCAGCCGCACCCCATAAGGGGGCGGTGGTGCCTTCTTTTGGTCAGCCGCAAGCCCAGAAGGCTCAACAGGGGGGAAACCTTGACAAGCAGTGGGAACCCAAGAGCCATGGGGCTCTTGGTGGGAAATTGATACGCAGCAGGGGAAACTGGCAACTGCCAGTGGCTGCCTGCGCAGTCAGCAGCAACACCAACCCAACAGGGTGGTGTTTGGCCTGGCAGTGGGAACCCGGTTAAGCCGGGGGAAACCACCTGCTGTCGTGGCAGAAACCACAGCCGTAGGACTGTGGTGTTTGACTGATGGCTTATAAAGGGGTGTTTGGCTGTCAGTTTAAAGAACAAAAGGGGGGTTGTTTGGTTCGGCTTATTTGTAAAACGTAACACGGACAAGGGTTTTATTTTTACAAGCTAAACTTTTTCTACAAGTATATTTTTACAAGCATATTTTTACAAGGTTAATTAAATTAAATTAAACATGACTTACATTTAATTTAATTTAATCAAGACTTGGGTTATATTTATTTTTGATAAATAATACATGTTTTTAGCCTAAGTATTTTATTATTTAGTTTTAGGCTATAATTTTATTATTAATTAATTATTAACACATGGACTTTTAATTAATTAATAAATCATGATTTAGGTTGTAATTAATAAATTATTAATACATATTTAACCTAAGTAATTTATATGTCTTAATTTAATTAAATCATGCCTTTATTTAATTAAATTGTATAACCTATAGTTTATTAATTAACATGATATTGTTAATAAACTATACTATAATCACATGACTTATGATATTTAATCAGTAAACTCAAGCTTATATTATTAGCTCATTAATTCAGCTTAAATTCTAAATATGGAAACTTTCTAATTCAGAAAACTTACTATTTTTGGAAACTTTCTATTTTTAGAAACTGATCTATTTAAAAAAGTAAATAAAATTTTGGAAACTTTCTATTTTTAGAAACTTTCTATTTTTGGAAACTTTCCATTTTAGGAAACCTGCTATTTTTAGAAAGTTACTTATTATTACACAACAAGTATAATAATACAAGAAATACAAGTAATACTTAATCAAAATATACATAATACATGATAAACACAACATAACGTTAAAATCAGTAAAACAAGACATGAACATATAAAACAAGTTAAGACATGATATAAAACTAGTTACGTACTCAGTAACCAGAATACTTATACACGTATACTATTTATGTAGCCTTAGTGAGATCGAAGTAGGACTCTCTGTCGTTCGTCTTCTTCGTTTGTTGGAAATACGTTTTTCCCAATAAAGTCTCGGTCACATCTTAGTTAGCATAGATCACGAGATATAGAATATTTAGAGCTTTGTAACTTGGAGCGACCTCCCTTAGGGGGAGATTGTTGGAAATACGTTTTTACGTATTTATGAAGGATCGGTCGCTCCAACGATATATTAATGTATTAGGCTCGTGATCCAAGTATAGCAGCCCACATGTAGGGTGGGCTATATATAACCCCTCCTAGCATGTTAGGAGGGGTGGTTGTTCATTTCACAATTTTCACCTTAAGTCCCTATATTTTCTTATACTTTTCCTTTTTGTTTATAACTTATCTTCTCATTTTTCTTTTCCATTGTTAAGCTTAGTCAACTTAATCTTGCTTAGCTAAACTAAACTCGACAATCTCACACAACTTAAGTATCGCATCCAATAATCAAATCTCCAAGATCTAAAGCAATTCCTATCACAATGAACGAGCCCAAGTCGTTTTCTAAAGCAATACCACTCAATTATCATTCAGCCAATTAATTTTCCACAAACACTTTTGAAAATCGATTTAATGACGAAGATGATTTAATATTTTCTCCCCCTTAAACGATGACCCGTTTTCTATTTAAAGAGTTGTAGTCATTGTTTAAAGAGTCAAATATTGATGAAAACATTTCCCAATTAATGTCTTGAAAAAATTGATTCGTGGTGTCAATAAGATTTCTCTTATTTTAACAAATTAATGCACTGAGACGTACATAAATTCGTGTTAGACCAAGTTGTAAAGTAAACTTGATCCCTTTGCATGATTTGGCTTGTAAATCATGCCCGAGAAAATTAATTCCCGTTGTGAGCCAACGTTTTCCAAAGAAATACGTGACTTTAATATGAAAACCGGGTTGCAGTCTGAAATAACTACAAGCCATAATGGGCATGTTTTAAAAATGTACAACTTTTATACGGACTCTATTTATGGCACCGTGTCAATATTGATCGACATTTCTAAGGCCGTAAATATTACCGTACTAAAAGACATGCCCGAGTTAAAAACGAAAAATATTTTTGGTTTTTCTGGATTTTATAATTTTTATGGTTTTTCTAGGTTTTATATTTTTTATGGTTTTTGTAGGTTTTATATTTTTGTATTTTTCTTTTGTGGTTTATATATTTACGATAATATACATGATCACGAACAAAGGATACTCTGAATAGTTTACCACCACTTATTCAGCTGATTCTTCTGCCAACTCTTTGAGAGTCGCTGGAGTGAATGATTTCATGCCAAGCTTGTCGATCAAAAACTCGATTCGTCCTCGATCTAAGGCTTTGGTGAACATATCTGCCAGCTGGTACTCAGTAGTGACAAAATACAGCTCGATCACTCCGTTCTCCACCTGCTCCTTAATGAAATGGTAGCGAATGTCTATGTGCTTGGCCCGGGAGTGTTGAACATAGTTGCAGCAAAGGGCAATGGCGCTCTTGTTGTCACAATACATCGGGATTTTGTTAATCCCAAACCGTAGTCAGTTAATTGTGATCTCATCCAAAGGACTTGAGCACAACAACCGGACATGGCGATGTATTCAGCCTCCGTGCTAGAAATTGCAGCGCTTTTCTGCCTTTTAGAAGACCAACTGGTCAATCTATCTCCAAGGAGTTGCACAGATCCAGAAGTGCTACGCCTCGTGTCTTGACACCCAGCATGATCGGCATCTGCGTATGATATTAAAGCAATAGAGGAATCTTTCGGATACCATAGACCACGATGAAGTGTTCCTTTTAGATACCGAAAGATCCTTTTCACAACATGTAGGTGCTTTTCGGTAGGCCGAGCCTGATACCGGCCACACATGCATACAGCAAATTGCAAGTCAGGCCTGCTAGCAGTCAGATAGAGAAGGGTGCCGATCATCCCACGGTAAAGTTTTGGATCGACAATAGTCCCATTCCTATCTTCATCTAACTTGGATTTCTCCACCATTGGAGTATCCACGGGGTCACAATTTTCAAAGTTATATTTCTTTAAAGATTCTAGAGCATATTTGGATTGATTAATAAAGATGCCTCTGGGATTTTGAGAAATCTGTAATCCTAAAAAAAATGAGATTTTTCCCATCATTGACATCTGAAAGCGTGTGGACATTATCTTCTCAAATCGATTTGACAATTCTATGTTAGTGGTAGCAAATATTATATCATCAACATAAATTTGTACCAGTATCATGTCGTTGCCCTCCTTGAGAGTGAATAGAGTGGGGTCCACCTTGCCTTTGGAGAAGCCTTCCGAAATGAGATATGTTGAGAGGAGATCATACCACGCGCGTGGAGCTTGTTTCAACCCATAGAGAGCCTCGCCTTCTTAAGCTTGTACACATGATTAGGAAACTCCGTGCTAACGAACCCATCCGGCTGACTAACATAGACTTCTTCCCTTAGTTCACCGTTTAAAAATGCCGTCTTCACATCCATTTGATAGACGATCATGTTCATATGAGCAGCATACGCAAGGAATAGTCTAATCGCCTCCAATCTTGCCACAGGAGCAAAAGATTCTTCAAAGTCTATACCCAAGGCTTGTTTATATCCTCTAGCGACCAATCTAGCCTTATTCTTCAATACCGCACCCATCTCATCAAGTTTAACCTTATAAACCCATAACAAGGTAAGGATGTTAACCTTGTCGGGGAGAGGAACTAATTCCCATACTTCAAGTCGTTGGAATTCATTTAGTTCCTCCTGCATGGCTTCAATCCAAGATGATTGAGTCATAGCCTGCTGCCAATTTTTCGGTTCAACTTCAGAGAGAAATGCATCAAAGTAGCAATAGAGTGCACTCTCTTGTAATTGATGGCGTGTAGAGACTGGTCGATCGAGATTACCAATGACATTCCTAATTGGGTGATCTTTTGTCCATTTGGTGCTATGTTTTTCAATCCTAGGTGGTCTGGAGTGTACAATAGAAGGAGCTTCTTCTGAGGTAGACGCGGCTGAAGGGTTTTCAGGTATCGCTACACCAAAGAAAGGAAGATCTTGTAGGTGAGCATATTCCAAATCGTGATCAATAGAATCCTCTTCCACATCATTAGGCACAAGTATGGGTGACGATTCAGGTGTAGTTTAAGAATCACTTGGTGAAGGTGCATCCGGTTCAATGTGAATTGAAGATGCATTAGATAAAGCTTCATTTGCTTGAGCAACAACTTCAGGGATTGGAGCTATCACTACAGGTGCTGGAACTTCATCATTTGGGGGATCAAAGAATTCGTCAAACAACGGTTGAAACAGTTTATCCCACTCGGGCCTTGATGGTGGTAAAAATGATGTAGAAGTAGGATTATTGGGAACCAATCCGGAACTAATAGCACCGGTTCCCATCTCATGAAGCGCGGGTTCAGAGCTGTGTTGCTCAGAAGCCATTGCTTTCAGCTCATCAAAATCTGCGTCCATAGTTTCTACAATCTTACCAAGACGACGGTTGTAAATTCGGTATGCTTTCTTGGAGGGTGAGTAACCAATGAAAATACCTATATCGGCTTTTGGTTGAAGCTTGCCCAAGTTCTCACTATTAATGTTTGGATAACAAAGAGCACCAAACACATGAAAAAATGAGACATCGGGTTGAGGGTCATGTAGAAGCTCGTAAGGTGTTTTTCCATGGCGTTTCCGAATGATAGAACGGTTTTGGGTGAAACATGCAGTAGATATAGCTTCTGCCCACAAGAACAATGGAGCGTTCGCATATATGAGCATAGTCCTAGCAGCTTCCATAAGCGTACGATTCCGTCTTTCAACGACATCGTTTTGTTGTGGAGTGCGTGCAGTGGATGTTTCATGTGAGATACCAACTCCTTCATAGTAATCACGAAGAGTCTGGTTGACGAACTCTGTTCCATTATCTGTACGAATACGGCGGACAGTAGTATTCAAACGTACCTGAATGAATTTCAGAAAAGTGATGATAGCCTTCGGTGCTTCATCCTTTGTACGTAGAAATCTAACCCATGTAAACCTGGAGAAATCATCCACAATAACCAGAATGAATTTCTTACCGCTCACACTTTCAGTTCTCATTGGCCCACAAAGATCCATATGCAAAAGATGAAGATTTTCTTGATTGGTGTCTTCAGCTTTGGGCTTATATGATTTCTTGGTACTTTTCCCCCTTGAACACGCGGAACATAAATGGTCCTTGTGAAATTTGAGCTTTGGAAGACCACGAACTAATTCGTTTTTAGCCAGATGATTAATAGCATCAAAGTTAAGATGAGATAATCTGCGATGCCATAACCATGACTTGGTCTTAGATGCTTTAGAGAGAAGACATACTGGAGAGGCGGCCATCATGTCTTGTATAGACAAGGTATAAAGATTTTCACCACGAGATCCCTTCAACAAATCTTTCCTTCCAAGTTGCGGATGAAACAAGTGTGTTGTCGAAAAGCAACCTCTAGGTTGGAATCACAAAACTGTCCTACTGAGAATAAATTATGACCAAGACCTTCTACATAGTATACCCTTGAAATCGTAACGTTTCCAATCTGATATTCACCATATCCCATTATCTTTTGAATATGATCATTCCCGAATTTAACCGTACCAAGAAACTTGCTGACGAAATTTCGGAGCATCGAGCGATCTCCGGTCATATGCTTTGAACAACCGGAGTCCAAATACCAGAGGATGATTTGGACCACCTGAAAATATCACCACACGAGGACAATGTAGAGGTATCGGAATCTGAATGTTCCTTGTTATTAGCAGGTACAGATTTAATAATCTTAGATTTGCTAATTTTAGGTTTCTTAGATTTCCTAGCCTTCTTCTTCCTAGTTGGTGGTTTAGATTCTAGTTGGCTTAAATCCTGTGGTATTTCTTCACTGATAGGCACTATAGTGGGAGCTGACCTAATTAAAGGGCGCTGTTTCCATACTTGAGTGCGAGTGTACCTAACTAAAGGACGCTCAGACCTAACCTCAATGGATGCATTCCTAGTTAAAGGGCACATTTTTCCATCTAATGTAAAAGTCCTACCAGTGGGACGCCATTGCCAGCCAACTTGGGCACGAGTTCTACCTGTTGGCTTCCATTCAAGACCATTCCTAATGGCATTCATTTCATTCACATGATCAATAAGACACAAATCATGACGTTGGGAAAACATACATTCATTACAATTCCAACAATTCAAATTAGAATTCACGAATGGTTTAGGCTTCTGCATAGGCGCAGAGCTTTTAGTCTTAACATGATTCTTTTTATTTAAAACTGAACTAACATTCCTATGGTGAGCTTCTACGTTCTTCTTGTTGGTACTACTAGTGGAGGGCTTGATCTTATCTTTCTTGAGTGGCGATCCTTTAGCCTTAGTAGACTCTTTTACTCCTGTAGAAGGCAAAGTGGGAACATTAGCAACAGATTTTAAAGGTGCCTTACTTGATGGTGCCAGTGACGGTTTTGCTCCTGGAGTCTTATTGAATGGAGTTACAGCAATGGGCCTATTAGTAAGTAGTGCAGAGCCTGGTTTACCTATGTATTGCAAATATGCTAAGCAATATTGAACTCGCTTAATATATTCATGAGCCGAATAATAGTAGCTACTTGAGGGATCTAAGGCATAAAGATCGTCTAAAATATCCCTAACAAGATCTACATGCTTAATGGCATTCCTCATATAATCATCGTAGGTAACCGGGTTTCTCTTATGAAGCGGGTTCTTATAAAGCACTACTGACTTGGTTGTTGGAGCACTAGTGGACGGTGCAGAGTCGGTAGCTAAGTTATCAACAACTTCTTGTCGGGTGAGAAGAAGTGTCTCCTTTAACTCGGCCAAAACCATGTTTTTGTCAATGAGCAGGATGTTTAAGTCAGAGATTTCCTCACACTTTTGGTTCAGTTGTTCAACATAAGATTGTTGATGTGCCGCATTAAAAGCGAAGCGTTCTTCTAGTGAACCATAAAGAGCGGATAGTCCCTGTCTTGTCCGATCCATCTCCTCTAGAACAGACGAAAGTCTAATTTCTAAGACCTGGTTTTTAGACTCTGCAGCCTCTAGTTCCAAATTTAGTGTTTCATTTGATGACACATCTCTCTTCAATCTCATAATCTCTTCCTCTAATGCCTTAACTATTGCAATCATCTTGTCACTCGTCTCAACACCGTTTTCACAACTATTTGTTATCAAAAGATCCTCATTTTGAGTTTGTTGTTTCAGTTCTAAAGATATACAATGTTGTTCTAGTTGATTAAAGCGTTTTGAAAGTAAATTGTAAGAATCTTGGAGCTTTAAAAACTCAGCGTTAGATTCGTGACAAGAATGATTATCTACCTCATTTACAGTATCAGCAACATTTAAATAGAGATCACACACATCATCACAAATATTCAAAGCATCATAATTAATCATAGCGAATGTAAGCTCAATCGAATAATTAATATTTATAGTAGTAAGCACATCACACGAGATTACTTCGGACAAGAATCGGTCATATTCAGATAAAATCTTTTCCTTTTCAATCAGTTGTAGTTCGTAAGCGGTGTCCATTTCATAAAACACTTTTTGAACTTCTCCAATTTCAAACTCAAGATTTTCTTTATGAGATGCAAAACTTCCTTTTAGACTTTCGACAAATGGGTTGATCTCCTTTTTAAACACCTCGTTCATGTGTTCGAAAGCCCATTCTCTGGCGTTTAGGCCATTTGAAGTCGTACATTCCAAAATGACCTTGTCAAAATTAGTAAAGTATTGATTAATCTCTTGCAAGTTTAACCATACAGTGCTAACAGGTGGAAGATCCTTTGGAATTTCCTTAGGACCTTCCATGTTGACAAGTGTAGGAAATGTACTAGGCTTTTCTTCATTCAACATGTAGGTTGGTGCTGTAATGAGATCTTTGTCCATATGGAAACGAATTCTAAAATCCGTTTTAGCAAGCTCCTTATTCATTTTAAAATAATCACACTCGGGATATTTTGCAGAATTTTATGACCGATCCTCATCAACTAGATCCTTACTTGTTCGATCATCGAAAATAACAATCGGGTCTAAGACCAATCCTAATTGGGTTGCATTATAAAGTCTTGAACTATGTCTTAAAGCTTGTTTTGCATACCTTGGGTTAGGGGGAAGGCCTTTTTGACGTGATAAGTTAAATTCTCTAAACGAGGCATCAAATAAGTGCACTAATTGAGAGGCAGCGTATTGTCTTAAAAGCAAATAATCTAGACTTCTAATCTTATTAGTCGCATTATTTTCCATTTCATTCTTCTTAGACTCGAGTAATTCAAAATCCGTTTGAAGTTTTTGAAAATTAGTGACCACTAACTCCTTTTCTTTAAGTTCATTAGAAAGATTTGCTCTTAAGTTTTCAATTTCTTGCAAGTGACCCATTTGTTTGTTTCGAAAGTGATCATATTCGGGATTTGTGAGAACACTAGACGAAGGCACTAATTCCAAAGTTTGAACTTTCTCGTTGCTTAAGGTAAGCTCATCAGACAAATTCTTATTCTTAGCTAGGGTTTCTAAGAGTGCAGCATTCATTTGGCTAAGTAATGTAGCAGGAACCATGACCAAATCTTGTTGAGCAGGAGTATGCGTATGCGAAATAACTCCCGGTTGTGTTTCACTCAAAGTCTGGGGACTCACATTGATATTACTATCATTGATTGTCTCCTCGTTTGAAAGACTCACCACCGAAGATTCATTCGTATCAGCACGCTCTTGCACAACTTGATGTGGTTGAATACTAGCATCAGTGGTATTATCAATGGTATTAATAAGTACCTCAAATCTCTTTTCTGGCCCTAAGCTGGAGATAGTTGCCATAAGAGCTGCCTTTGCCGATTGAAAATCATCACAGTCTGAGTCATACGCATCAAGATCATCTGCTTGGTATGCTGCATTCTGTGTGGTGACAACGTCTTGTTCAGCAATCCCTGGATCAGCAAGAAATGCAAGCTCCTCTTCATCAAGTTCCCTTCCTTGTGCCTGAGCATTCACCAGATAAATCTTCTCTGCAAACCATTGACCATCCCTTCTCCTCTTAGGTTTCTTACAATCCCTGGACATGTGACCCTCTTCCTTGCAGTTGTAGCATGTAATCATTCTCAACTTGCCTGTGGAATTAGCCCGTGGAGGACTGTTGACCATTGGAGCAGGATTGACCGTGCGTGCATTGGTAGTTGATGTAGTAGGTCTCCCCTGATATGGTTGAATAGGTTGAACCATTACCCTACCATTCTCAATAGTAGCTTGTTGGCGAGAATTGGATGAATTCCTCAACTGATTGTTAGTCGGAGCTGATCCCCTAAATCCTCGTTTGCTTAAAGTCCTTGTGAGATAAGCAGACATAGTGGTTAACACTTCAACTGGGTCAGCTCCTTGTTTGAATACAGGAATGGGGACTTTCTCATCATCACAATACATTGCTTGGTCTTGTTGAGATGCATAATCACCAGAAGGAATACTCATGTGATCAGAATAGCTTGATGGATATGCTGCATTCTCTTGATAAGAAGAATATGAAGGTTGAGCATAAGGTGCAATGCTTGCTAGGTGATGTTGTGAAGCATAGTGTGGTGAAGGTGAATTAAACCGATATTGTTGCTGATGTGAGGTGGGTGGTTGTGGTAGAATCGAGTATTGGGGAAAGGTTGGTGTCATGTAAGGTGATGGATGATAGGCTTGATGTCCCAAGATATAAGGAGTGTTGTTGTGAGACAAGCTTGGTTGATTCGCCATCAAAGCTAATGAATCAGGGTACATACCTCGAGGCGAACGGTGCATGATCACATGTTTCTCATGCTGCTGAAGAAAAGCATATAGTTGATCCAAATTGCACTTATGCAAATCCCTGGTTAACTTAACATCGGTAATATACTCACCCCATTCAGCTTGAGGTAAAGTATTCAAGAATTTGGTGTTAACCTGGAATGGAGCAATCACGAGATTATATACATTCAGATCATTCATGAGAGTGGTGAATCTGAAGTAATAATCGTGAAGCGTTTCCCCTGGGTTGTACGTGAATCTATCAAACAGATCATACAACTTACATTCCCTTTCCTGTTTGGTGAGAGACGTACCTTGTAGTAACACCTTAAGACGTTCCCATAAATCCTTCGCCACCGTATACTGACTTACCATTCGATAGATGTCATGTGGAAGGGCTTGGAGAATGGTTTGAAGAGCTTTTTCGTCTACATCTGCAACAAGTTGTTGAGCTGGAGTGAGTTCTTCAAATTCTCGTGGTCGAGTCACGTTGTTAACCACGATGGTACCATAGTCAAGTGGACCATTTAAAATTGACTTGACCATAAGCCTCCCATATACCGGTTTTCCCTTAAGGTAAGACATCATCCGGCCTTGCCATGCTTCAAAAACTTCTTTGATGAGCATTGGCGGGCGATTATCCGTTCCCGTAATGACGGAAATATCCGTAAGTGATGTCATCTGAGGCATTACTGAATTCGGATTCATTTTGTTCACTTCAAAGAGACAAAGATTATCGGTTGATCGAGCAGTGAAGTAAGCTTGTGAATTGTGTTGAGTTTTTGTTGTAAGAAACCAAGATTAAATCCTCTAAAAAATCGTCAAAAAAACAAGTAAAATAACCCTTGATTCGGAACTTTTTGTTGATTCGGAATTTGATTCGGAAGATTTGGCTTGGAATACCTTGATTCGGAACTTTTGGTTCGGAAGTCTTGATCCGGAACTTTCCCTTGATCCGGAACTTTTCCCTTGATCCGGAACTTTCCTTGATCCGGAACTTTCCCTTGATCCGGAACTTTTTCCTTGATCCAGAACTTTCCTTGATCCGGAACTTTTGGTTCGGAACTTCCTTGATCCAGAACTTTTTCTTGATCCGGAACTTTTGGTTCGGAACTTCTTCATTCGGAAGTCCTTCATTCGGAACTTCTTCATTCGGAACTTCTTCATTCGGAACTTCTTCATTCGGAACTTCTTCATTCGGAAGTCCTTCATTCGGAACTTCTTCATTCGGAAGTCCTTCATTCGGAACTTCTTCATTCGGAAGTCCTTCATTCGGAACTTCTTCATTCGGAAGTCCTTCATTCGGAACTTCTTCATTCGGAAGTCCTTCATTCGGAACTTCCTTCACTCGGAAGTTCTTCATTCGGAACTTCCTTCATTCGGAAGTTCGTTCGGAACATTCCTTCATTCGGAAGTCCTTCATTCGGAACTTCCTTCATTCGGAAGTTCGTTCGGAACATTCCTTCATTCGGAAGTTTTGTTCAAAACTTCCTTCATTCGGAAGTTATTATCCATGTTCATCTGGAACTTCAAAACACAGCCTATTGATGATTTAATCTATGCGCGTTTGTGAGTTCTAAGGCAAACTAAGGCAATATAACATCTTCTAAAGACATTCCGAGTATATCCCACTTATAACCCTAATCAATTAAACCTAAATTAAGGAGTAAACCCTAATCTTGATTGATTTAATTATAACTGATGAATTAGGCGAATTAAAGATGAAAAATTGATGTTAGTACCTTTTTGAATGATTGGATGATTAAAACGGAAGTTCTTGGAAGCTTAAGTGTGTTTTAATGGCGGCAAGGGAGAGATGATAAACAGTAAGTAAGATAAAAAAAATGGGGGCGGGGGGTTTGCATTTGACTTAAGTGTGTTTTAATTTTTTTTATTATTAGTTTTTTCTTTTAAGTTTTTATAATCAGTTTTTTTTTATATAATCATTTTAAATTTTTTACCAGTTTTTATATATAATTTTTTTTATTTTATTATATCTGGGTTTCGTGATCTGTCCATCTTATAGGTATTTTTCTTTATTTTTTATTCAAGTGGGTCTCGCGTTTTGTCACATTTCTGTCCAATTGTCCAAGAATCTCAGTCAGTCTCATCAAATTCCGGGTGAAAGAAAAGTTCCGGGTGAAAAGAAAAGTTCCGGGTGAAAATAAAGTTCCGGGTGAAAATAAAGTTCCGGGTGAAAGAAAACTTCCGGACGAACGAAACTTCCGGACGAACGAAACTTCCGGACGAACGAAACTTCCGGACGAACGAAACTTCCGGACGAACGAAACTTCCGGACGAATGAAACTTCCGAACGAACGAACGAAAGTTCCGAACGAACGGAAGTTCCGAACGAACGGAAGTTCCGAACGAACGGAAGTTCCGAACGAACGGAAGTTCCGATCGAAGCACTGTAGACTCTCACTCTCGTCTCACAACCTTCAAACAACTCTCTTCCCAAAACCCAACACTCTCGACTGACATCAAAATCCAAAACTGACACCCTCACAACACTCATTACGGACAACCAATCTGACACCCTCACAACACCTCTCGTATCAACCAAAACCAAGACTCAAACATCTCTCGACAACAAAGACTCAAAGTGCCGAGACTCACACATAGACTCAACACAGACTCTACTCAACTCACATTTTTTTATGAAGTAACTCGAACAACTCTCTTCCCAAAACCCAACACTCTCGACTGACATCAAAACCCAAGACTGAAACCACCTCTCGTATTCCCACACCCTCACAAACCTCGACTGGACTATAACACAAAGACTCAAGACTCGATTTTCCAACAAAACATAAACACACCCTCAACATCCCCTTTCATTCACCCTCTCAACACCCTCGACCCCCGACCCACCCTCTCAACATCCCCACTCTCTTTAACAGAACCCCTCAAAACGACTCCTCTCTCCCCCCACCCACCCGACTCCCCCTAACAAACACATCCAGTCTCAGACCCAACACAAACACGAAAACCTTTTGAACTCAAAAACCAAAACCAAAAAGACCAAAAAGACCATAAAACCAAAAAGACTCCAACAAACCAAAATCATTCGATTCTCGATCTCAGTTTCATTCCAAACTTTCATCAATCTACAACAAGACTCTACAGATGAGAGAAAGACTCTGAAATAAGACATAAAAATTAATTGGTACCTACCCGAGATCTCCTTCAAGATCTTGAAGCATTTTCTATCTCGAACACATGATTCACAGTTGGTTTCTGTTCGAAAATTAACACGAAAAGTAAACCTCCGAGTGGATAGTTGTATGCAAACTCGTGGGTTATAGGTGATCGTATATGAAAGTCATGTTCTTTATTTGATTGAAGTTGTGAGATTCGATTCATTGGCTGCGTATTTTTATTGAGATAAGGAGATGATGATTTATTTGTGTGGCTTTTTGGATCTGTTTAGTTGAGTCAAAGAAGGAAGACGGAGGAAACGAGGCCAAATAACAGTATCAGTTATAATTATTTATTTATAATTACAAAGTTTCTATAACTATGCCACGTTTTTAGGGAAAGTTAAAGGGCTGTCAAAGCCACGTTTTTTTAAGAGTTTGTGATACACGTGTTACACAAGTTGACTATTTTTAAAAAAAAATCTGATTTTTTCTTGTCTAAAAACGCTTCATCAATTTTCTTTTAAGTTAATTTTTGTTAAGTAAATTTTTTTTAAGTTAAGTTTATTTTTTTATATTTTTATATTTTTAAAGTTATTTTTATTTTTTATTATTTTTCTATTTTTAGTTAAAAATTTAAATTTTTTAAAATTATATAGTTTTAAGTCATTTTTAAGTTAAATTAATTTTATATATTTTGTCACTTGTTTTTTTGGCAAATCGTGTTGAGACGGGTATCTTGAAAGTATTAACGTGGAACTATATTTGACGGGTTAAAAGTTTTTGTGGCTGGATTTAAAGTCAAAAGTGACGAGTCAAAGAGACGGGCGTTATTTTTAGTGGCTACGGATTCTTGATCGGGTTTGTTTTATCTACGTTTGAGCTGACAAGAAACTCACGGATCTTTCGTTGGTTTTGTCATATTCCGTGAAGTTCTGTTTCTTAATTTATTCACGAAAGCAACCACAAAATTCAATGGATTTTTTGAAGTCGACATCAAACGAGGGAGAATCGCATAGTTTGCAAAACAAAGTTAGAGAACGTGGCATTACTTCATTTCGAATGCTTCAGTCTCATCTTGTCACTCTTTCATGGATTCAAGGAGGGAGCGAATTTGTGACCATCTTTGGTCAAGATCGTCATGTATTCATCGACTCAATATTCACCACTTTGACCCAACTCGCCGAGCAACTCAACCATGACAACTTTAATCACTCTGCATCGACACTTGCATATAAGGCTCTTGTGACACAACTCACGCCTTTCCTCCAATTCAATATCATCAAGCCTGAAAGTTCAGTGATTTGCCAATCATTTCTTCGAGATACACATACCGAGCTTCGAGTCTTCCGTGATACAATTTTGAAACTCATGACATCGGTCTCGTCTTCGATTTATGAAAGATCTCGACTTCAGCAAGGGTATGATAATGGAGTGCAAGACTCTTCGATGCAAGAGGAAACTGGTCATACGGTTGAAAACTTGGAGCCTATCAATGCCAAGAGCCCGGAATCAGGAGGACAACATGATACCAGTGGCACGTCAGGGACTGTTCACGAGATCTCTTTTGCTGACACCTTACCCGTTTATGACGAAGCGCCTGCAAACATGGTACAATGTAATGTTGTTTATGATGTATATGCTGATGACATGCCGCATATTGAGCATTCTGAACCTAATTATGACAAACATGGGATGGAAAAGAGTGATAGAAATACCACTTCTGATTCATCCGATGTGAGTCATAATGGGGGAGAAAGTGTTCAAAATGCTATAGTACATCATGATAAATGCTTTATAACTGCCTCGTTAACTGATTCTGATTCCAAGATTAAAGAGCTCGAACCGATCGTAGCTCGGCAATCAAAAGATCTTGAGGATGCCAAACTTGAATTTTCTAAGAAAACGGACAAATTTGAAACATACTTTGAAAAACTTGAAAAGTCAAACGTTGTTCTTGAAAGAAAATTGGATCAAACTGTTCTAGATTCTAAAGCTGAAAAGGATAATCTTTTGAAACAAATTCAACTGCTTGAATCTAAGTTGGCATCCCAAGATAACTTGCTCAAAGAAAATGAAACGTTAAAAGCCCAAGTTCAGGAAAAGGTATTTGCTATAGCTGCGTTGAAAAACGAGTTAAGGAAAAATAGAGGACCTAGTGTGGACACTAAGCTTGAAAAACCATCAATCTTGGGGAAACCGCCTACAAATCAGTTCGTCAGACAACCGATTGTCAGACAACCTACTGCATTTAGATCCGAGCGACCACAATCCTTGAGACCGCGGTTTGCCTCCCAAGTTGATTTGGTTTACTTTCCTAGTCCAGTCACTCCACCATCTAGGCCCAATGTGACTAAAACAGCTTTTGCAAGACCTAATAACATGATTGCCTCTAATTTCCCTAGACATAGTCCAAAGAATACGTCTCAAACTAGTTCAAATGACGTTCACCATACATTTGGTCTAAGGGAAGCTAAGCAAAAGACACATGTAAGAGATAGCAATGTCCAACCTAGTCAGATGCCTTCTAGATTACCCAACACTGCTAACCGTAGCATGACGTCTCCTAGGAGTATCGATCAATCATCTAGGAATTACTCGGACATTAAATATGCTACTTGTAAAACATGTAGAAAATGTGTCTTTACGGTAAATCATGATTCTTGTATCAAGAAACTACTTAATGAGGTGAACTCCCGTGCTAGACTTAAATCCCAGTGGGTCGCTAAAATCAAAGGTAAAATGTGGCGCCCCACTGGTAGAACTTTCACTCTTGTAGGAAACGAGTGCCCTTTAACTAGGATAGTCTCCGATTCTACTAAGACTACTAGGGAGGAAATTTCAAAGGATGATACATCACTTAAGCCTGAACTTAAGATTTTCTATAAAAGGAAACGTTTGCCAACTAAGACAAGTGAATCATCCCCTCAGGCCACCTCTGACACAAGAAAAGAAAACCGTGAACCCCCACGTGCTTCTAAAATAGATATCTCTAATCCATGCAAAAGTATACAAACTCCTAATGAGAATGCAGGTACCAAAGTTGATGTTCCAAAAGAACGAAGCGGTCCAATCATTGTATACCGTTCAACTAAGGACACTCTCAGAGTTTGGTTGCTGAAGAAGCAGATATCAGAGAAACTAGTATCTCAGGGGATTCATGGTTAAAGCTTGCACAAGGACTTACAGTCACATAACAGACTGTAACTCGATCTCAAAAGACATGAAAGTTCATCCCGATGATGACTTATCCTAAAAACGAGAAATTCATTTTTCTCGGGCATGAGCTTATGTTAAAAACATTCCACGTTTTTAAGCTCATGCACAAGGACTTATAGTCACATCACAGACTATAACTCGATCTTCAAAGAAAGGACAGTTTATCGCCGATGGTAAACTTATCCTAACAACGAGAAATTAATTTTTCTCGGGCATGAGCTTATATCAAAAACATTCCAAGTTTTTAAGCTCATGCACAATGGCTCCTCGTTAAATGACAGACGACGACCCGGACTTCAGAGACAGGGAAGTTTATCCACGCAACGATAACTTACCCTCTTAACAAGAAATTAAGTTTTCTTGGACACGAGCTTATCCTAAAACCATTCAAAGGTTTTAAGCTCGTGTATATGGTTTATCATTAAATATCAGATGGTAACCCGTGCTTCAAATAAAGGAGAGTTTATCGCCGATGATAAACTGATCCTAACAACGAGAAATTAATTTTTCTCGGGCATGAGCTTATATCAAAAAACATTCGAAGTTTTTAAGCTCATGCACAATGACTTACAGTTAAATGTCAGACTGTAACTCGAACTTAAAATAAAGGAAAGATTATCTTTTATGATAACTTATCCTCTTAACGAGAAATTCACCTTTCTCGGTCATGAGCTTGTATTAAAACATTCGAAGTTTTAAGCTTAGAAAGGAAAGTGTATCTTTTAAATAAGAGAACTTTTCCTCATAACGAGAAATTAACCGTTCTTGGTCATGAGCTTTCCGTTAAAACAGTCAAAGTTTTCAAGCTCATGAAAAACGACTTCTAAGTAAATGTCAGCTTAGGACTCGTTCTTCAGATAAAAGGAAAGGTTATCGCCGATGGTAACTTATCCTTACAACGAGAAGTTTAGAACTTCTCGGACTTGAGCTTTCCTAAGATATTCCAAATCTTAAGCTCAAGTAATTGGTTTTCAAAACTTTGAACACAATTTTTCGAGAATTTCTCAAAAGGTTTTTCTAAATCTTTCAAAATTGTGTGTTCAAAAATGTTTTGATAAAAAGAGCATGTCTTCTGAAATCGATAATATTTACGATACTAGAAATGTCATTCAATAATGACACGGGGTTGTAAATAAAGTTCGAGCAGAAGTTCAAACTTTTAAAACATGCTCAAAACGGTTTGCTATTATTTCAGATAGCAACCCGCTTTTCATAATCAAGTCAAGCATTTCACCGGAAAGCTTTGACTCAACAACGGGAATTAATTTTCTCGGGGACGTGACGAGGTGACGAACATTCGTGAACAAGAACCATGTGAATCTTTCATATGATGTTCTCCATCATTCAGGTCCTACCTCGTAAATTGTTAATCTTGTGAATTCATTATCATATATGATCTTTGCACGTGATAAATACCTTACACTTGTGTTTAAAAGGTATTTAATTTACGTTTCAGCACACCCTCATTAATTTGAGGGGGAGCTTGTGTAATTCATGAAGATAATTGGACTTGCATTTTTCTTCCCAAATTTTCTTAAAATGCTATTAAATCAATTGATATTAAAAACATCGATTGGGTTAATATTTTTAATATGGGAGAGAAAATGTGATTTAATATGGGATATGATCAATCATAAATGGTTTGACTTAACGTGATAGCTCATTCCGACATGTGCAAAATGTTTTCGGATATCATGGCATATGTTAAGGGGGAGCAAAATGGATTTGCACTTCAAAATGGATTTCATGGTGACATACACTTACCCAAAAACATCTCTATTCACGACGGTGAAGATTGTGGTGACATAAGGATGGTAGGATAGGTTAAAGTCCAATGATTTCTCTAGAACCAGAGGAATCTTCCCAAGGACATTCCATAGCTAGAAATAGTAGTCCTTAGGAAAGATGGAGAAAGATTGTGAACGTAGCTGAATGCCGACCAAGTACTTAAGTTAGCACTGGAACAATCACAACAAGGTGCTAGTGATGACGTATTGGTAAGCATTGAAGGGGTTGAAGAATGAAAAAGAATTGTAAAGATAAAGGGTGTAAAGAAAGAAGCCCTCCTTACAACTTAGGCAGAAATCGGGTCAATACATATGCTATTAAGATCATTGTTTAATGATTCTTAATATTGAAGACAGACATCATGGACCCAGTGATGCAATGCACAACCCTTCCCAGCTAACTCAGATATCTCTCTAAAGATATTTGTTTTATTCACACGGAGACAACACATTATCTATTGATTTATTCACTCCGAATAAATTGGTATTGAAAAGGTGGCACTCCTCTCCAGCCTCCGATCACTAAAAATCCAAAATGTACGATCGAGTCTAGAGCCATTTGATATCATCAAATATCTCATTAGGACACACTTTCATTATTCCTTGCTTATTCACACACTGTGAAAAGTAAGAAAGATATTAAGAGTCCTACGCAAAATCTTCATGATCTTGCCTGAACATCCGAGTAATACGAAAGTATTTACAATGAAGATGGAAATCCTTCTTGAGCGAATATCAAAAAGCTCATGGTAGGTGACTTGTGCGATTCTTTATGAATCAAACTTGTGATAACTGGAAAGCAACAGTGGTTTAATTCTTAAATGAATTTAAAACGTTCCAGGCCTCTACGCAATATCTTAGTGATCTTGCCAGAACATTCAGAGTAATACTATTAAGTATTTACAGTGACGAATGGAAATCCTTCTAGTGTTAACATCAAACAGCACTTGGTAGGTAACTTGCAAGATTCTATATGAATCAAGCTAGTGACAACTGGAAAGCAACGACGGTGCGGTTCTTAATTGAACTTCACTTTTTCCAGGAACATGAATTGACGGCTTCAAATCATGCGGATAATATTATCCAAATGATTCACTCTTTACGTTCGCAGTCAGCTTTGGACGGTCGAGTAAAGAGAACGGGTTTACCCGCGAAATCTTGTCAAGGAGGTTCTTTATTGAAACTACCTGCCACAAGTACGATATTTAATATCGTCCAACAGTCTTCACCGACCGGAGGTAAAATGCTACCAAATTAGAATGAAATGTTCAAGGCCATTTCATCCGTGTATATTGTTTGTTGCTAACTGTCTTATGCAGCGTAACAAGAAGGTGGCATTGCGGTGTACAATCCAGAAGAAGTCGTCACCACATGCTTATACTACATACAATTAGTACTTCAACAAATTCAAGAAAGCCTGAAGGTCAAGTCTTCCGCTGTATCAAACTCTGAAGCTTTCAAGAATTTAAAAGTATAAGTATGTGGAACATGAAGTCACGAAGAGGCGAATGTCACAAGTGACGAATGCACAAGGTCAAGGCAAGAAAACATGCTCAAGACTTAAGTCAAAGATCACATCAAGCATTTTCACAAGAACAAGATCGAAGACTCAAGCATAGATGCTAGGTTTAAGATTTTGTAAAAAGATGTGACCTCCCTTAGGGGGAGATTGTTGGAAATACGTTTTTCCCAATAAAGTCTCGGTCACATCTTAGTTAGCATAGATCACGAGATATAGAATATTTAGAGCTTTGTAACTTGGAGCGACCTCCCTTAGGGGGAGATTGTTGGAAATACGTTTTTACGTATTTATGAAGGATCGGTCGCTCCAACGATATATTAATGTATTAGGCTCGTGATCCAAGTATAGCCCATATAGCCCACATGTAGGGTGGGCTATATATAACCCCTCCTAGCATGTTAGGAGGGGTGGTTGTTCATTTCACAATTTTCATAATTCATCTTTATTTTCTCTCTCTACTTCTCTCCCTTCTCTCCTTTCTCTCTCTACTCCATCATCTCCTTCATCTCATCTTCTTTATATTTATCATTTAATCAACCATCCAAATCCATCAAATCCTTCATGTAGAATAGGCCAATGATCTCGTAGACCTTCATCGTTCACTGGACATAAGGTACGGATTCCCGTCCCTTCAGTATGGACATACTTTCCTTATTAGGATTCCCCGTCTGCAGCCAACTATTTTCCCAGTAATTGTTTTATATGTTTGATTACTTATGTTAGAATAAGAGCCTAAGCTATATAAATGGCATGACCAATGTCACCTAGTTATGGAGGTACCATAACCCTTACACTGGAGGCACCGGTGTTATGACTTCCCCACGGCGAAGTGATTGCTTGTGGCGTCCCTTTTCAGTTTTGGCCATTATATTATATTATCATGTGGGGCATATGGGTGCATCCTAGTTTCATGTTTAGCAGTATTATCAGAGTGAATGCGGTGTGTGCCTTGCATCCTTCACTAGGAGCTGATCCCTCCTACGCAGACTATTTAATTAGAGGCAACCCCTCTAATTGCATGACGAGGTCTCCCCTCCAAGTATTCATGCACGGTGGAACTTCGTGACCTATATGGGCTATTTTGCTAATTAATACAATTTTCATATAAAACAAAGTCTTTTCAAACTATAAAACCAGTTTTATGAACATGAATTCAGATTGCTTAGAACTTATGTTATTTCGCTGCTATTAGTCTTATTTATGTTTCAGCCATTCATACTATGTCGTATCTCCGTGCACTGAGCGTTATGCTCAGCCGTTACTTTCCTTTCCATGTCCCAAAATGGCAGGTACCAAAGGACGGACTCGAGCATTTGGAGGAATTGCATACGATGGAAGCTGCCATAGACTTCTTCTCCTTTTGCCCATAGACTTATGCTTGTTTAGTCTTTCCTAGTTCATTTACTTTATTTATGTTTTGGGCTTATGTTTGGGAACCGATGTTTGATTCCGGTTTTCCCTATGGTCATGTATGTTTTACTACATATTACCTTGCATGCTTTGATGACACGCCATAATTACGCGTAACGGTACACTTATCAAAGTGGGGTGTTACAGTCAGACTCATATGAATTTTTGGGTAAAATAAGAGGGGTTCGTCACAATGTGCTTTTGTGATTTGGGGAAAGATAGATGTTGTGACTGTGTTTGTGAGATTTGGGGGAAAGATATAATTATTAGTGTTTGGGTGTGATATGTTATAAGTCAATCAAACATACTTTAGTCAACTAGTCAACCCGTCCACGTGTCATTTTTTTATAAGTTTTTTAATCAAAAAATATTTGGTTGTTGGGTAACCAGAAATGAAAAGGTAATATTGGCGAGATCGATCAAAATTTGAAAATATATTGGCGAGCTTAGTTGTTTAGAGAGTACATTTATGTGACCGGTCTTTTTATGAAAACATGTTACGTGTCTTTACCCTTTGTCCCAAAAAAGACAATAAATGGGTTTTAAAAAAAACAATCAGGGCTTAAGTCTCATTACTAAGAAATAAAAGTATACATATTAATGAAGAAATTGACAGAAAAGTTAGATAGTAGGTAGTAAAATATAATGTTTTACAAAATGAAAAAAATAATCTTATGAGTTGGTTGGCCATATCTAAATTATATTACTTGTTCATTGTGATACAAAAATCAAATCAGTGAGTTAAAACTTTGATTATTATAAAGTTTTGGTGCATAGTTAAATCTTATATAAGTGCTAAAAAAAAGTTTTAAGAACCGTGCAACAAATAAATTAATACTCCTTAATCGGATCGTCAATTGGGTCGGATCGGAAAAGCGAATCAAATTCAATCGATTGGATCGGACATAACATATTTCATTTTCTTATTCATTGGCTTTTGAACTTAAAAGCTTCCTCCATTACAGCTTATCTATGCCCTAAAACATCTTACAAAGCCATAAGTTCTAGAAAAACAAGTTTGACTTTTGTTGACTTTGGTCAATGAGCTTATTCAATATGTTCTGCTTATTGGTGTGTACAACAACTTTAATTTTGTAGTAGGTGTCATTTTTCTCAGCTTAATATCAATATTAGAAGTTTGCAGCTGTTTTGGTTAAGCTTTTACTAGGAAACCAACTTATGGTGCTTATTCAGCTAGCTTATTGTGTTCCACAGCTTATTCTACTTAACTTTTTGAATTTTTTTTGTTGATTATTCTTAGTTAAGCCATTTATAAGCTTTTGCAAAAAGAATCAGGTCTTGAAGTGGTCTAGAACTCAAACCCGACTATTTTGTCTTTTAGTGAAAAAGTACTTTGCTTCTTTCTGGCTTATTCAATGAGCTTTTTCAAAATTTCTTTTTCTAGTTGGGCTTATAAGTCCAAAAGAGGAATGTGTGTTGAATTTCAGCTTATGGCATGCAGTTATGGCTTAATGGGCTTATTGGCCCATTAAGATCTAGCTTATTGCTTGATAAGTTATGATAAGCTCATTTTCAACTTTTGGGCCTTTAGAGTTTTCTGTTTAAAATTGAGTTTTGAGTCAGAATGTGTTTTTTTCAGCTTATTTGGTTGACTTTTTGCTTATTGGGCTAAAAAGCCCATTTTGGAGCAAAAAGCCCATTTTGGTGGAATGTTTTGGGTTTTCGCCCATTTGAGGGCCCAATAGGGGTATTTATGTATTTTCACTTTCATTTTTGGCTTAGTTAGGTCAAAATACACTGGTTTGCAAGTTTTTTTGAATTTTTAAAAATTTTGGATTTTTAATTATTATTTTATTAATTAAAAATTGTTTTTTGGGTTTTTAAATAGAGTTAATAGGTTTAAAATTTTAGAAAAATAGTTTTTAGCTTAATTAAAATATTTTTGAGGTTTACAAAGTGAAAAATCTTAGTTTGGGCTTTTTGTTAATTTATTTGATTTTTTGGGCTTTAATTAACATTTAAAAATTAAATATTAACTAATTTAAAAAGTTTCAAGAAGTTTTATTCCTTTTTCAAACCTTAGAACTATTTTAGAAATTTATTGTAATTTTTTAGGAATTTTTAGGGTAAGTTTATTTTTTTTCCTCGTTTGCGTGAAAATACGTTTTTCGTCTTAGTGTATTTTTCACCATAACCGTCATCTTCTTTCCCTTCTTTTTTCTCAATATTAATCAAGAACAACAAGTTTAACATACACTTTAATCCTCCTTGGTAAAAGAACTTATATGGGTCATTAGTGTTTGATATTCCTAAATCAAATACTTAATACTTACCATATATACATGTTCTTCCTAAAAGCGTATTTTTACGACAATCAGTGGCCATGTGCCATTACTATTCGGAATGCTCACTAATATACAAAAAATATATGTATAAGGCTAGACGAAGTGGTGGTGGGTTCTCATGGTGAGTGAGAAACTCATACGTGAGTTCCCACCCCATCATATGTGTCACGCGTGAGTTTGTACTTACTATGGTGAACTCTTCACCATAGCGAGTTACATTATACCGTTTTATTTCTCTCTTTTTTCTTTTATAAATACTACATTATCCCATTTATTATCTCCAAATACTTATTAACTTTCAATATTTTTCGCACATAATTTCTAATCAAAGTGGTGTGCTCCTTTCCACACGCCGTTGACGAGATTAAGGCTATGATTCAGAAACAAATAATTGAACAACAACGTCTTCAAGGTGCGATTACGACGCTATCCTATGATGTCGATGCCGCGTAGGAAGCTAAAACGAAACTGCGCACAACATGTGAGAGTTGCCGTGATATTTCCCCACAGAAACGTGCTTTAATCGACACGTTTCTAAGTAATGAATCTGATAACGATTTCAACATTTGGAGATCCCTGTTTAGAAAGTCGATAATGGTTGAATAACTTGAGATCTTCGTCCCAAACTCATATCGGTTCTTCGTCGCAATCTCAAATCAGTTCTTCGTCCCAAACTCAAACAACTCATATCGATTCTTCATCACAACAACACAGACGCCGAAATGTTTCTCCCGATCCACCCTATCCAAACAACTCATATGGCTTACTTAATGACATTCAGTTTCGTCAACGTTACTATAATGATCAACAGGTATTGAGAGAAACACCGGAAGAAGAACAAAGGACACAAAGGGAGCTGAAGGCGGAAATTAGGGCCGAAGAAGAGTACCAAAAGACATTTTGTTGAGAGTTATCTGGTCAGTTATCAGATTAGGATCCGAGAACTAACTAATCGTATTATTTTTATTTTATCTATCTAGTAGTGTATTTCCTTTCATATTGTATTTGAATTCCAGTATTTTAATGTTTTACGTATTGAATAAATGTTTTAATTTTTAAATAATAAGTGTTTACGTATACGTTATTAGTTTACGTTTTGGTTTATGAATTAATAAAATTAAGAAGAAAAAAAATATTAGTATGACTTGACGATGAGTTTCTCACCGCCAGTAAGGTTGTAAAATGAGATGAGTGAATGGAGAGAGAAAACTGATGTGACACTGAAATGAAAGTGAGTTTTTGACTCACCACTCCATCCGGCCAAAAGAAAAATTGAAGATCTAGCGAGAATCTAAAACTGGATGACATCTTTTCCAACATTCATTAAACTTCTTTTTGCTAAAAACTTTCTTTATTCATTGATTCTTAATTGTAATGCTTTTGACTGTCCTTTCATTTCACTTTCAAAGCAACACTTTAGAACAACCATATCACCAAAATGACTGAATCAGTACTTACCCAAATGAGACCAAAAGCATAAATAAGTTGCTAAAAGTTGGTCCATAACCACGAGAAGTTATTGTGATAGTTATTTCTGATCACACTTTATTAAAGTATCCAAGATCGTTAATTTTACAAAGGTTTTAAAATATATTCATATGGTACATGTAATCAAAACTTAAATAGTATGTGGACATGGACAGACTTTATTAGAGACCAGGGAGGGTCAAGACCCTCCCAAAACTTTGAACTTTTAATTAGATTTGCTTAAAGAAAATATAACTTTGTCTAGTTTGAATTGATGTATATAGCACTCGACCCTTCCAATAAATTCAGCCAAGTTCCGTCTATGTATGTGAACTATAACTCTTCGTGCTCATATGGTCACATTTTTACCTATAAACCGACTAAACCGGTTAATTTTGTGAAATTCGCTAATCGTTAGTCTTTTTTCCAACGTACGTTATCATCATTGGTCTTTTTTTTTTTCGAAAATATGTTCTTTTTCCATAAAAAAAACTTTCGAAAGTTTATTTTTTTAGAAAAAGATTTAATTTTTCTTTTAATTTTAAACTTTTTGGAGAAAAAATATTTTGAATTTTTTTAAAAAAATACCTCTTTCTTAAATAAATCTATATAAAGAAAAATGTGTATATATATATTTTAAATTATTTAAATTTATACAAGTAGTAAATTTTATGCATTTTTTTTATTTTTCCTAAAAAAACTATTTTTTGAAATTATTTTTTTTAAAACGATTTTTTTTTCGAAAATATGTTTTTCTTTTCAAAAAGTAATATCTTTTTTCCAAAAAAGAATTTTGAAAGATTATTTTTTTTGGAGAAAAATGTTTTTTTCGAAAATTGTTTTTTTGAAGAAAATTTCTTTTTTTAGAAAATTATTTTAAAATAAACTACCGTTGCAAACATTTTAAAATGACCGTTTGTAAAAGAACAAACGTTGCAAAATAACTACATGTTAACAGGTAGAAAATTTTTTGCATGTACCATATCAACATGTAAAATCAAAGTTGAGGTATTATTTTTTGAGTCCGGTTATTGTGGATCCCTTGTATCCTTTGGATACAAAGGGACCAATCCCCACCTTCCATCTAATCTTAATCAAAGGCTCACATTAATTCTTGTTTTCTAATTAAAAAAAACGGAGGGGTATTTTCGTCATTTTACCCCTCCCACCTAACACCAAATAACAATTCCACATCTCAGATCTGGATCGAGGTTTTCTTTTTTCTTCTTCTCTCTAAAACACACACACATACACATATTCATGTCGTAATCAATCATCACAAACATCAAATCCGTTGATCATCACCTCGTAAATCGATCATCCACTTCATAAATAAGGTAAAGTTCATTCGATTTATTTTGATTCATCTTTTTTTAGCTTATTCGATGTGAATAAGCTTATTATTCATCTTATTCTTTTATAACTTATTTGAGAAACTACGTGAATTGAAAGCTAACTAATGTGAATAAGCTTATAGATTATCATCATCTTTATTATGATGAATTATAAGCTAACTTATTAGCTTATTTTCGTGAATTATAAGGTTTTATGGCTTAATCTCGCTGAACAGATTTAGTATAACCTGTTTGTGAAGTATCATATATGATATACTATATCATATATGATATAAGCTAAAGTATCATATATGATAAATATATCATATATGATTATGTGGTTGAAAACTGAATTAACTCTTATTTTTATGGCTTAATCTCGTTGAACAGATTTAGTATGACTTGCTAGTGACATATCATATATGATATACTATATCATATATGATATAAGCTATAATATCATATATGATAAAATATATCATATATGATTAGTGCTTGAAAATTTAATTAAATCTTCTTTTTTTGTGTAGAGGAAGCTGTTTACAAGGCATGTTGAATATCACAAGCATCCAAAAGGCCAAGAAGCTTAGTGAAGAAGCTCATGAATTTTTTACGTTTATTGTTTGTTTTTTCTTTGTAATCTCCTAATGGAGTTTTGAAGTATATGGACGATTTTATAATCCATTGGTATCTGGTACAGCGTCTTGTTAATATGATTAACTTTCTTGGTATTATGTCATGATGGTTTGATAAATTAAGCCATATATGATAATGCACTATCATATATGATAAGGCATTATCATATATGATACTCAAAGAAAACTTGGATATATTAAACAAAGAATCTGATGAACTCATGATTACAACAAAAAGTATGCACAATTAATAACTAAACACTTGTTCATAACATAAAATAATGTGCGTTTGAACAGAATCATATATGATAATTCAAACAGAACATAACCTAATGTAAAATTATATATGATATACATCTGAATGATAACCATTTATACAAAATCAAAAGGTGCTAACAACATTATTATTGAAACTACTCTTCTTTTTCAATAATACACTATCTTAAAACAAATTATCAAATGATGAATTCATGAACAACGCATATTTCGTCTTGATCCTTAAAACACATCCGTGCACATCCTCTTGTTATAATCATCCCTCTCTCCTTTGCTCCAAATAGGGCAATCACACCATCTCCTGTTTGACTGCATTTATAAAAGAAAAAAACAACATATTATGCAAAAATTTTAATACCAAAATGAATTACTCATATATATATGATAGAAGGCAGGTTTCAAGAGTTTATTCAGATTTTCTAAAAGATACTCATACAAAATCTGTTTTTTCATATGATTTATTTGATATATCATATATGATATATATATATCATATATGATATATCATCAGTTATCATATATGATATATCTATCATATATGATAAGAAATGTACATCATATATGATAACATCAGAAAGTAAAAAAAAAATCATAATAATACAGCTTATTAACATGAAAATAAGCTTATTCATAACTATCTTATTCACAAAAACGTATAACTCATTGAAATAATCTAATAAGCTATCTTATAATGCAACACAATGAATTCAAATCATTTAATTTACAAAGCTTATTCATAACTCTACTCTTATTAAAAAAAAGCTTATTCATAAGCTTATTCAAACTAACTAGCTTATTAATCCAACTTTATAACTTATTCATAACTTCTCATCTAAGAACTTAGCTTATAATTAAGAACAATCAATCCAAAAAGATTCATTCATAATAATCCAGTTAAAAGCTAATGATAATACATTAATAAGCTTATTTAAACCAAATAAGCTAAAAAAACATATTAATCAAACCTGGTGATGGATAAATCAATTCGTGATTATACATGTTCGTGATGAATTCGTCATGGATTCATCATGATCGCGTTTCGATGGAATCATGATATAGTAGATCGTGATTATAGATCGGGGGTAGAGAGATAAAGTAAATCAGGGGTAGAGAGAGAAAGAGAGATCCGATGTGTGTTTTTTGTGAGAGAAGAAAGAAGAAAAAACATTATATAGTAGATGGTGAAATGACTGAAATACCCTTGCAGTGTAAATTAAAGATTTAATCTTAGTCATTGGATGAAAAAGAGATGAAGGGTGGGGATGAGTCCCCCCATATCTTAGATAAGTTTAGTATCCAAATGAACTTAAATCTTATTTTTTTAGTCACGTTGTATGTGTATATATTTTAAAAAGTAAAACCAAAAGTTTTTTCGCTTAATTGATAATTTATCCCTTTTTGGAAAAACTGGATGACTAAACTGCTTTTTACCATTCTCGACTTACTTTGTGGTGAGACAGTTCAAATCCAAATGATCGTTTTTAACACAATTACAATGTACATTTTCAAATGTATCTTGACACTTGAACTGAAAACATCAAACAATTGTGTTTTACTGTTAAACTTTGTTGCCGTGTCGAACCATATTTTGGTTACCTTTTAGTGTATGACACATCAAAAAGAGTGTAATATCAAACACAATTTGAATTCACCTAGGATATAGTATTACTTGAGTTCATGTATCCTAACATTACATTTGGTATACATGAATCACTATCAAACAATGACTATGAAACCAATTCAGAGTGAATTACTATTAAACGAATTAAAGCTAGAAAGTAAAGGCCATGAGAATTGGAAGAACATTTCTTCTAGTAATATTTTGTTGGAATGTGCAAAAAAAACGTGGAACATATATGTTTCGGCCACGTCTAACAACAAGTTCTCTTAACTTGTCGAAAACAGTAACAAAACCCGAGCTTAATAGCCTGGTTGGCTGTCGACATTAAACGTCTTTCATTTTCTGGCTAAACATTCCCCAATTGGTTATGTTACTTTAATCATGAGTCACAGAATTCATAAGATTGTTAGAAACTTGGCTAGAAAGTAGAAATCACAAATAAATCACAAGTTGACTATTTTTGTTTTGTTAAAGTGACCATGTTAACAATTTAACTTAAATGGAAACCAAGCCCTTCAGTATTTCAGTATATGAAAAAGGACACATATTTTGTGTGTGAGAGAGAGAGAGAGAGAATGTGTCTGGCTGGGATGGGGTTTGGTCTAGTAGTAGTTAAGGGAAGAGGTTGCCTAGCTATTGTTATGTTTCACAAAACTGTTAAGCAGAACAAGTCTGAGGAAAACAGTTTCCAGATTGAGACAGACAGTGAGTGTTCATTATCAAACATATTCTGCCACCACTTTGTTCTTTTCAGCAAACCAATTTCAAGTTCATCCAAATTCTCAACACTTGTTATTTTATCAAACATAGTACTTAACTAGTTAATACTACTATTACAATAACCTAACATAGACACGAATACAATTCAAATATATAGCATAACTAAAGACGCGCTCGATCTATGGAAGCGCGCTATACTGGTTCATGTGATTCCAAGCTTGAACGCCGTTCCAGTTGTTCGTGTTTAGGCTCTGATCATTTCCTGCCGATGAGGCCGAATTAATGTTAACTGATGTGTAACTATTATTGTCAAAAAACCACTCCGTAGCTAAATCACCAACGCCACTTGAGGATTGCGTTGTTGTTGGTTTTGAAATTTCAAGATTCTGAAACAATATTGGCTGTAAACCAGATTCCGCCTTTTGCTGCTGTCGTCGCTCATCATTTTCGCCACCCAAGAGTGTAGCTAGTCGTTGTTGCTGCAGCTTCCAATGCAAATCTTGGTTTAACGAACTCAAAGACTCAATAGAAGAAGTTAGATTGCTAGTATGATGAAGATTGTTGTATGTAAAACCAACTTCTTGTTGCATATTTGCTAAACCTCCAACACTTTGATTTTGATGATCAACTTGCTTAGTTGCATGAAAATTATTAAACCCTAATGGATCAAGACTCATAAAAGTCAGATTACTTGGTGTATTATAGGAAGAACCAAATTGGTTTATTCTTGGAGGATAATTTATCCCACCAAGCTGAAAATCCACGACGGGGGGTTGCGAAACACTACCATCTAGAAACTTTAAGACTCGGTTTTCCGATGATGACGATTCTCCTATGCTAAACTTGGAAAAACTGCAAGATTTAGTTTTCTTGTTCTTACGGCAACCTCCCCCTATGGGAATGTTGCGTAAGGCTCCACCTTTGGTCCAATACCTTCTACAAGTCTTGCAAAAGTGTCTTGGTTGGGTTAGGTTATAGTTATTGTAGTAGCAAAACTTGGTGTTGGTTGAATCACATCTTGGACACTTGAGGGTGGTTTGCTCTGGTGGCTTTAACGACGAAGACGAAGTTCTCCGCCCACCACCCGAGACGATTTGGTTTTCGTCTTTCGGTGGTTGTTGTTTAAATGGTATGTTATTAGACATCACAAAATATAAGATAGCTAGAGAGAATGAAAGGAAAGGAAACCCTAGCTTGTGGAAATGTATGTTATAGAGAACAAAGAGATGTAATTAGCTAGGATGTGGGTGATTTGAGTTACCTATACAAGAGGGAAAGGTTATGTGAATTCATGTTTTCATGCATGATTCTTGGAAGATAGATGAGGGAGATGTTGATAGGTTCATGTGAACTTCATTAAGGGAGTCATGAGTGGTTCAAGATTTATAGGCTGTTAAGTTTTTGAAAACTGTTAAAAGTATTAAGAATATATATATGGAAATAAAGAGAGTCAAGTACATATATGGTATGGGTGTGGGGTGGGGGGAATAAGAGACAAAAATTGGGATGATATGATAGTGATCTAGCATGCACAAATGGAGAATTGCACATGTAACTCCCCACCCTACCAAACAACATCACAAAATAGAAACTTGTTAATTAAACAAGGGGGTAAAAAAAGGAATTCGAGTAACAAAAAGCAGCAATATACAACAAAAGGAGAAAGGTTTAGAAAAGTGGTTAGAATATATTGTGATTGACATAGTGAAGTCGAGATCATGTAACTCTCTGCCAACATTCTCGATACGAAGCTTTTACCCACCTAGACGCGCGCCCTCAACATTCTGCTTCACGCGAGTTTGAAACGTCAAATGTAATAGCTTTTTGTCTAGATCGACTCGTCGTGTGTCCTGGTACTCGATCAGTTTTATCAGCTAGTATAGGGTGTCTGATGTGAAGTTAAAAAAGTGATGAAAAACAAAAATGTGAATGTTCCGAAATCTCTTAATTGAATAGATTAGTTCGACGTACACCTTGTAATGCTTTATCACATGTTGTATAATTCGATCTGGTCGTTAAAGAAAACAAAAATTATATTTTCTAAGCTGTACGTCTAATGCTTTTTTTTGTTTGGTCGATGTGTGGTTCCATCATCGTACCACGTCTTGTCATTCTTCGATCGAGTTCTCTATCCACCGACCAAGTGATCGATAACATTAGTTCACAAATAATTTAGAGAATTATGTTTCTTTCTTAGTATATTATTCGAATGATCACATGTTCATGCATAATCCTATTCATTTGCTACCTATCTCTCTATCTTTTGATGGATATATTAAATGAAACTGTACCTGATGAAAGCTTATAGATCAAGTGAATCAAAGTTAAATTTCTTTTTATTTTTTTGAAATAAAAAAAGATAATTATAGCTAATATTCGTGTAAGTTAATGGTGGTTTTACAAACTTATCAGTAAGCTTTTAGCTTCTAATTTACTATTATCATTAATTTCGTAACTTGTTAAGGATTTTTACATACTTACACTCATGGTATACTACCTCTTACTCATTAACAATTAACAGAAATGGGTATGAAGAAATCGCCAAGATTTTTAGTAAAAACTTGCACGTCGCTGGTAGTGTCAAGAGTTTTGAATATATTAAGAAGAACTTAGGCGGTGAGAATCAATTGTTTAGTAAAAACTTGCACTTCTTAATATAGTACCTTGATTGGGAACACACCCTAAATTAAGTACCTTTTTATGCCATTTACATATTTTTTATAAATTCGGAAACAACTAGACAATCCTAATTAAAAATCTGTGTCGTAATGATACTTGCTTGTTGTATATAATTGCTAGACCACTACAAAACTGAAAAAACTCTCAAGTGCAGCACCCAAAATTGGTTGCTGGGTAGCTCGACAGAGTGCAACATCCCAAATGCGAAACCAGTTTAAAAAAAAAAACTATGTTTCATAGTACATTATTTCAACATCTGGTTCAAGTCCAAGTCTAGCGATTAGTGTTACAAAGCATGTTAAATACATTCATATTCATTTCCATATTTTCAGGTGACGAACGGTCTCGCGAAAAGAAAAAAAAACTACCTTGGTGCAAATAGTGTCCAGAATTAAATCATGTTCTTTTTGTTGTTGCTGTTGTTGTTGAGAAGCCATAGAGATGTTTCTTGTATACATATAATTTGAAATCTAGCCTTATATGTTTGTTAGTTATGTGTAATCCAACTAAATTTAGTTACTTGTACAAGTTTTGATGCAAAACATTTTTAACCAGACCAAACAGATAAAAGGCAGGATCTTTCTCATTACATGTATAAAAAGATGCAAGTAAAAAAGTGCATGCGGATGTACAAGTAAAACAGTAGTAGTAGTAGTAGTAGGACTGGACTGGAGTAGGGGTTGGGTTGTGGGGCTACTGCTGGGCCTCAGACTGGGAGGTACACAGAATACTTTTGTCCCTCTTCTTCATATCAATATGCCTGCCAATCCACCATTATATTCAAGATTCATAGTGTACTAGGTTAAGTTCATATATTAATAACTTACTTTTTAATTTTTACACATTTAGGTTACGAATTTCAGATATTACTGATATCATCATTAAACTTTCAAATTTGTTCCAATATAGTAATATAACCGTTTGTTGCCGGTCAAAATGCCGAATAAATTTGGAAACATAAACATGTATCATGTATGTACCAGCATATTGAATAAATTTGGGTAATATTATCAAGTAAAAATCTGAATAAAAGTGACATTAACCTAACTAGCTGCCATATTGATGACAGGGTCTTTTATTAACAATGCAAACCATTTATGTTAAGGAAGACCACATCCCCACTTTCCTTTGTGGCTCAACCAAGTATGGGGCTATATACATGGCCTAGTATGGGGTCTATGTTGGTGTTTGACCCTTTATTGAATTTGATGCTAACTTAGTAAAATACCATTAAACTAACCTTTGTTTTTCAAACTATTATCCGTTACTTTAGGGTAAAACTGAAAGTATTTACACGGAAACCATCAGTAACTCGTGTGGTAGCGAGGAGCAATATGATTATATGATTAACTTGTTACGTTTTTGTTGCTGATAATTTTTCTTGTCTTTTTGTGCTTGGTTTTCTTTTTGTTACTGGCATTTGGAGTATCGGAAAAATGATTCGTTAAATAACAGATTAACTTATAATATTCTCTTCCCATCTTAAAATAACTGTGTTATTTTAATTTTTTGGAATTTTTTGTTTTCAAATTTAATTTAAATGAGATTTAATTTGGATAATTTTCTTTTGAACATTAGAAATGTATTTTTATCATTTAATTTCTCTCTTGATCTAGGTCATCTTTCCTAGTGAGATGTTCCTTGTTTAAAACCTAAAACTCTGTTAAAATGAAAGTCCTAAAATACGTCTATTATAATATTATAACTCGAATTCAAAGATAACACTTAGTGATTTTACTTTTCAAACACGTAATGCTTTATTAACTTATAAATAAAGTATTACAAAGTGTTATGGATTAAACTTTCCATCTTTCTTGTTTAAAATCTAAAACTGTGTTAAAATGAAAGTCCTAAAATACGTCTATTGTAATACTATAACTCGAATACAAAGATAACACTTAGTGATTTTACTTTTCAAACGCGTAATGCTTTATTAACTTATAAACAATGTATTACAAAGTGTTATGGATTACACTTGTTGAATGACAATAAAGAAAGAACTCCTTTAACAAGTAAACTTAATTCGAGACTCAAGTTTACAAGTGAACCTAAGAGTCGTTGGTAGACAGCAAGAGACTCCAGAGATTCAACAGGGAGAAAGACAAAGATTCTAACAATTAATACAAGTGTTGCTTTCTCCTCTTTCTCACTCCTATTTATAGTGGTATGAGGTTGCTTCCTTAGTGTGAGTAGTTGGCACGTGTCAGCTTCTGAGTGGAAGCAGTACACTTCATTAAATGCATATCCATTCTTGGACATGCCTTTAACCAACTTTCTATGAACAGTACTGTCAAATGTTCACCTTTTCCACTAGGTCGTACTAGGCTCCTTTATCTTGAATCTTCACTTTGTCCTGCCTAAATTACTTTTAAAGACAGGATGGTTAGATGGCAAAAGATGGTGCAATAAAGATATTGTTAAAAATCTATCGACTGTGGGGGCATCAAAGCTGCGGTTGGTCGCGGAGCCGACTTACAAAAAGTTATGTGTTAAGGTGAAGGATAGGATGGTGGTGAATTTAACAACGCAGTTGCCTGAGTTTCTTAAAGACGTGTCGGGGTTGGCTCGTGATTGTTCACTTATGTATAGAAACTTGAATGTGTAATGTTAGTATGTATCCACTTAAAATTTTGAATGTCTCGTTATAAATTTTGAATTTTTGATAATAATAAGATCGAGACAGATCATGACAAATCGGTTTGTGAGTTACGAATTTAGAAGTAATGTTTGCAATAAGTTTTATTTTATGCCTTAATTGTAAGCCTATATAAGAGGCCCTGAGTATGTGTTTAGAAGATGTACCTTTTCAAGTTATATTATCATTTATCAGTAATACTTTTATCGTTTGTTCAAAAAAAAGGTAATACTTTTATCTTTTCACATTGGGGAGTTTTTAGTGTGAGTTTTAAAGCTTGATATCCTATTTGGTATTAGAGTTGTGTTCGATTAACCCGCCGGTTTGAGAGTCGGTTTCAAGAGACGTTGTAGTCTTTTTCTACGGGGCAGGCACAGCAGGGAACTAAAGGAGGCTTTCGGAGATGACTAAAGTAAAAAAATGGCTTACTAGGCCAGTTTTATTGAATACATAGATCTAAAGTAGAAACCATGCAATGCAACCTTAATCATGGCTAATCATAGTACGAAACAAGATAATGAAATTTGATTGCAATAATCAGAACCCCGACGAAACCAACTTGATCTCGATCCCTGAGACAGTTAGATCTTCGCAACCTGCCCTAGCCACCAAAGCCACCAACGCATATTCTTCGTCCTCCGTTTTTGTGTCTTCCAGAAGCTCATTTAAACCAAACCTCGCTACACTTGGCCTCAACATTCCACCTTTTTGGCTGTCACTGTGTGGAACCTGTGCAAAAGAACCAGCAAACTCAGGATCACATGGTGTTGGCAGCTCCGACTTCTTTGTATCTTTCTCAACTTTATCATTCACAAACACGTCGAATTTCACAAACTTGTTGCTGTTAAATTGTATCCCGTTTATACACAAAATCTCATTCGCCTTGGCTTTCTCCTCGGGACTTCTGTTTTTAGCTGGCCTCTTCACACGGACCTTAAGAAGTGGTTCCACACTCGTTGGGGTCTTAAAGGCTTCCTCTACTGTTTTTACCTCTACTCCAATAAGAGCACTCGATAAATCTTTTGACTTCTCCTTACGTTGGGCTGGTCGACTGTTCTTCCAAGGGGTCTCTGAGTAGTCATAGTTGTATTTGACCACCCAAATCGCTTAAGGTTGTTAGACTTACTGAGGTTTATAGTGAACGGTTTGTTATACCGTTGATTATTGGTTCCGAGAATCTAAGAAGTTTGCAAACCTACGGCGGTAATGTAAATTGGGACAGGTGTTTTGAGATGATTCCAGATGATAGCCGTTTAGCTAGGGTTCATTTGACAAGGTGTTATGTGACTGATGCTGGCATTTGGTCGCCATCTAAATATCGTCATTTAGTTGAGTTACATATTCATATTTCATATTGGACAGATGTTCGATTGATTAGTGTTGCTGAGAATTGTAAGGGGTTAAAGACGCTTTCTGTTTCTCAGTATATCGTGTATTGCCGAGAAGTTTGTTGCTTTGAAGTTTTTGGACATTGCGGGGTATGATGTATCAAATACGGGGATAGAGGCTTTAGGGTTGGGTTGCCCGAATTTGCTGAGTCTTAATGTAGCAATGTGTAGAAAAGTGACTCGTGAAGCTGAGGATTTGTTAAGAGCAAAGAGGAGGTCCTTGGTGGTTAATTATACGGGCTTTCGTGATTTTAGAGCAAAGAGGTATTTAGATCATAACCACTAGTGATAAGAGCATGTAGAGGATGTTTCACCGGCAACAACCGACGTACCCTTTGGGTACGGGGTGGCGGCGCCCCTATGGCTAGATTAAAAATACGAAATTACAGTGTATTTTTTCGTTAATTTTGAGCGTTTTTTTAAAATGCACCCTACTCGAAACTCAAATTGCCCCCCACTCACACATTAAAATCCAATATTTAACACTGTAAAAACTAAAAATCTCCCATATTTAAGTTATAATACTCGATTTTTTTCGGATTTTTAATTTTTTTTCGTCTTGCTATTATAAAAAAAAAAATTTGCCCCCAACAATACAATTTTCTGCGTCCGCCACTAGTCACTGGACCTGAGCGTGTATCTACTAGCTCTACCTCATATGGCAATGCTGATTCATCATCAAACTTTAAGGAGAGCTCATGAATCGTCATTTTCTGTTAACAAACCCTTGAATTATTAAGAAATTTTCTATTGTTGATCTCTATTCGCATTTAGATTCTTATTCAGAAATTACAACACGGATTAGTATTCTATCTAGTAGGGAATGATAATTTGACTTGTTATGCACGTTTACTTGACAGTTTTTTTATAAGTATTGGAATTATGGTAACTTGGCGAGTCATTAATCTTTCTAAGTAAAGACTATTATCTTGTTGTTTCCTTCATTCTATTTCATATGGCTTTCGATTTTTTTATAATTGTCTATTTGAGCAGAGCTTGTCATTTATCTTTCTTAATCATTTCTTATTGTTTATATCTGTATTTCATATGTTGGGTGTTCATATGTTTATCAGCTTTTCTTGCTTTTGAGTTCAGGTGAACTATCTTACTTTCCTCTTTTGTTATGTTATTTGCGACAAGAATATAGGATGTTTCCAAATGTTGGGTATGAGCTCTTACTAAAACATATAAGCCCGTGACACACGTGGAGTTGGGTACGAGAAGTTTTGAGTTGAATGCTGATATATTCTCATGAGCTTAACTCAAGGACTTGCCTCAGTTTGACTCGTTTACATCTGTAGAAACTTATACAATACGTTGGTGATGCACACTTTATGCGATGCATATGGTATCAATGTCTCATTTTCTGATCCGTATAATTCGCAGTTCTCAATTTATTTGCTACTAGTATAATACCCGCGCAATGCTGCGGTCGATACTCAATTATTATTTTTTAACAATCAAATTAAGTTTAAAATCTTAAAAAATTAAATTAAATAAATTAAACCCATTAAAAAACGTAAAATCAAATCAAATAGATGTTGAATTCGAAAACATAAAATTTTAAAAAATATAATGAAATCAGATTTAAAAATAAATAGATGAAAATATATAATTCGTATTAATTTAAAAATAAAATTGATTTTTTAATACATTATGACAAAAATTTATTAGTTCAAACCAAATATGTGTTGTTTGACCAAAATAAATGTCGCTTGATCCGAATCAAATCGAAATAAATCTACAAAACTGAAAACCAAACCGAACCAATTTTTGTCGGTTTAACAGATCAAGTGGAGTTTCAAGTGAAAATACTCGCCTTATGACCTTATGTAAAACAAAGTTTTTTCTCAGTCTTATATTTTACTAAATAAATTAAACAAATTATCAAAATTGTAGAGGTTAAAATAGCAACTCAAATATGTTCAGAAAAATAAAAAAAATCATGATTATAATAATGACAATGTATAACAAAATAAACATATTCATAAGAAAAAAATCAAACAATAACAATACGGTAATAAAATACCCTCATTTTACATTTTAGACAAAGTCACTTTAGTCTCACATCTCCTGTCCTAGCTATACTCTCTCTCACCACTACCATGAGTCCACACAAATAAATCTCGAACAAACATTATCTTATTCACCCAAAACCACTTACTACTTAGATCTACTATATAAAATGAAGGATCCATGAAACAAACATTACCTTATTACCTTATCACCACATTCAGGAGATGACGTCATCCTACACCACGTTCAATCCACGTTGCCGCGAAATAACTTCATCATCCGAAATACTCTTAGATCTACCGAAAAAAGGAGATGGAAAACACAGGTCCCGTACCTAAGAAATCAGATCTGTTTGACTTCGACGCGTTCGAGTTCAGAACGTGGTTTAACTGGCGATGGTGGTTGTTCCGGCGACGTCGGTGGTTCCGGAGACGGTGGTGGTTTCGGCGAAAATGGTGGTCCGATCAATGGTGACAGTCGTTGACCCGTTGGAAGGTTTTATGGTGATGTGTAGTGGTTTTGAATTAAATTTCTATTTTCAGTAGGGATGTCTTTGTCTGAAAAATTCAGACTTTCTAAAAATAAAAAGTCCCAAATGCTTTATAATATAGTAAGATAAGATAAGATAAGATAAGATACTCTCATGTTATCTCTGCCTGAATACCAGTATGTCTCACTTTGAAACCTTTGGTCACTAAGTGTGTTTCATCAACATAAAATTACCATAAAGATTCAATAATCACATGACATACTGTAAGTTGAATCTTAAAAGAGACATTAGCTTATTGATCAGTAGATGAAAATGGGTGTTAATGGTAACAGGTTAACATTGAGTCCCGTAAAAAGTAAAAGTGCTGCCATCGGTCGGGTTTTGTGCGGCATTTTTCTCTATATATGAAGCTTAGCCTGCAAGATACATATGTAACATGAATTATAAACACTGACAATCATTATATCCATCAAATCGTCTTAATTTAATCAAGAACTGTAAGATACACTATCAAAACAAGAGAGAAGACATAATTCATTTATCATTTGATCTCGTGTTATACAGAGGAATGAAATTTAATGATGCCACTCGATGCAAAAAAAAAGAATTTACCCAAGCCAGAATGAAACAGAAAAAACTAAGATTGGTGCTAGGAACAATTGCAAATACAGAAGAACTAAGGGAGTGTTTGGATGCGAGTTTCAAAATCGGGCATACTAAGTTCCATTTTGTCCTTGTAACAACTGAAACACCAGAAATGACAGCCATTCAGATAAAGCCCTAATACTGCACACTAACTCTCACATGTACCAAACTGGAGATCAGGTTGCACTGTTTGGTTGATCAAGGATGTGGAGTTGTACACTCAACAGCAAAAACACAATAAACCATTGGTACGAGGGAAATAATTCATGATAATCCCCAATAACTGATTCCAAAAAAAACCTATAACATAACTAGAAACATTACGTAATACTCCAGTCGTCACAAAAGTATTGCAGCAAACACTGTTTTGGGATCCACGAGTTTTGGAACAATGTTATCTTTAATACAAATTCTTAGCTGAAGTGGATATTTGGCTATTTGCCCATTGCGATCTTCACAAAATATTACAGTAATTATCATTAATGATACTATCAAATTTTCCAGAAGGGTTTCTGATATTTTGTCCTTATTTGACATCTTTTCACTGAAGTGATAGCAATTTAAGGTTTTTTATATTGATAACAACTAAGGCACCTTAAGACTCTTTCTCCAATAATTTTTAGGGCGTCAAGCAGCATGAGGAACCCGTGTTATTACCTCTATAGGGGTGAACTGGATGGCTACCTCTTATTTTATTCGAGGGTGAACCACAACCAATTCCATGATGCTTATGAGGACAGAGAGGTCACTTCAAACTCAAATTGTTTCTGACAAGGGTCGTTTTAAGTTTTATTTGACATTCCAACGCAAAAAAAAAGGTTAGTATTTTTGAAACAATAGAAAGAATATCTAGAATTGCAAGATAAAACCACTTCTCTGAGTGAATCTAGACAAAAGAAGGTACTGGAATATGTTTGACTAGCACAAAAGGTAATCCAAAATGCAATATGTATGGTGCGGTTTTGATAGTTTCTAATGCGAGATATACTCTTTATAGTTTGTAGCATACGTACTTTAACCTCCAAAACATAAGAAAGTTATGTCATTCGAAGATTCAAAATAACACGATAAAGCTCGACTAACACCATATTTACCTCCTCTGCAGAATCCAAGAGACTGCTTTTAGTGCCCTAATATTAGCAACTTGGGAGGATTGACCAGCCAGCGTTCCCGTGTGTACCACGGATTAGAAGCAAGTAATCAGATGATAAGATAATGAAAAAGCGCATTCAAATCAGTCATACCATATGGTAAACAAACTCCTTGCAAAAGAAAGTACCAGACACTAAATTCGTCCCAAAGAAGTGGTAATGACATTTGACACATTAAGGTGACATGTAGCATAATTGTAGATTATAGAAATGCTGGTTGGCCTACTAGTTATGTTGGAACTATAAGAAACAAAAAAACTGAATGCATGAATGCTGCTCCATGTTGCGTGTATTATATGGGACAGCGATAAAGAAACAAATAAATGTGTACATATAAAACCTCATCCTGGTTGACACTATAACGAACCATGTATGCAAGTAATTACACACAACGCAGGCAGGCAGTGTAAGGGTGTAAAGTAAGAAAAAATCATGTTTTATGAACGGAAATTGTAGAAAAAGGATGACTAAAGGTACAACAGTGCCCGGTAAAACAATCTACCTCGAACACACACTAGCCTGTTGCCGGCTTCACATCATATATACTAAACCATTTGATTTTGGTTACTAATATACTCGGATTTATTATACTAAGGCACACTAGTCATCAGGGCATAAAAATGGGGCAAATCGGGCATAAATCGGGTACGGGCGGGCAGTGAATACCCACAAAGATTAAACATCAAAACAATGAAAGAAAAACCTTTTATGGCGGCTCAGATGGTGGTGGTGGTGGTGGTGGGAGGTGTATTTGATTAGAGATGAAATGTCTTAAAACTTACTCATCTGTTAAATCCTCAACACAATCATTTAGGGTCATTTAAGTTTAAAATTCTTTTTATACTAAAAAAATAATTTCAAACTATTCCATTGCGCATTTAGTCAAATAGATTATTAAATAAACCCTAAAACTAATTTCCTTCATTTCTTCCGTCCATATTTTTCACCAGTTTAGTGCATGGCTGAGAATTGGATCCGAACCGGATTGAATTGGTTAAGATTGAATCAGACCGAGAATCGAATTGGTTCAAAACTTCGGACTAAGATCGGACCAAAATGATCTGGTTCGGTCCCAGTCGGTCCGGTCTAGCTTGGTCATCGGTCCGGTTCGATCCTATAAGACATAATCAACAAGATTTTTAATAAGACTGAGCTGGATCGTAAATCGAAATGGTCCAAAACTCTAGACCAGAGACCGGACTATAATAGTTCGGTCCGATTCGAATCGATCCGGTCCAGTTCGATTTTTTGGTCTGGATTGATTTTAGGTGTGTCATGTAATAAGAAAAAAAACCAATGATGTATTTGTAATATTTTGTTAACAAAAAACTAAATTACATATTCATTGAATAGCAAATATTATTATTTGGTGTTACAGTGGTTCTATCATTTTTATTTTTATTTAAATTACACAAACTATTTAATTTAAATTAAAATTTTATTAATAAATAAAAATATTATAAATAATTAAAAAACATTATAAATAAAAAAATATTAAAAAAATAATTAAGAATTAGAAAAAAATACATTTATTAAAATACGATAATAATCTATAAATTCAAATACTTTTGGGGGTCTACTCTTTTAGTTTTTTTTTCACGTTTTCGAAAGCTCATCCGGTAGTGTTCAAACCAAAAATCTTCAATGTTTAGTTTCTTATTTTAGCTCAAAAATTTTGGATTTTTCATTCATCTCACATTCCAATTAGTGGAATAAAAATGGGTCAAATCGGGCATAAATCGGTTACGGGTAGAATAGAAATAGAATTTATAAATTTCTAACAAGGTTGTTACAAGCAGTGACAAAAAGCAATAAGTAAACATATTCATTTGACAGCGTATGATATTATTTGAACATACCAACAAGATTAAACATCAAAACAATGAAAGAAAAATCATTACCATACCTTTTATAACGGCTCAGATGGTGGTGGTAGTGGCGGCGGCTGAAAAAGAAATTTGTCAAATGTCATCAAAATTATAATGTTTTCGTGCGGTAGTGTGATTAATAGAAGAATAAGAAAAAAGAAAATGATTAGATTAAGCTCGGTTTATTTATTTTTATAAGTTTAAGTTGGTTCGTTTTCGGACGGTTCACTCATGTTAGTTGATCTTGTTTTTGAGTGACTTTTGTAGATATATATATTTTTAATTGTAATGTGAACATATAATTTTTTTTAAATAGTAGTTTATATTAATTATATATAATTATTATTTTTATTTTGATGTAGCTAATAAATATTATGTATTAATTCGCTTTAACATACGTATTAAATTATAAAATTTAAATTATGTGATTTAAAATATTGTTATTTTAATTTTTAAAGTTTTTTTAATTATACACATTGTAGTAAATGTAAGTTGGATTTTTAAGTATTTTATAGTAGTAATTAAAATGTCTAAATACTTTAAATGTAAGAAATATATCTTTTAATTATGTTGTTACAAAAGATTTCAAAACCTTAAACAACACTTTTTAGTGAGGTTTGAGGAAATAGATTTTGTAGATTTTTGTTGTTGTTGATTTCGGTATTAACAATCCCAACATTTCATTTTGGGAAGTTGAATTCGAGGTGTTGCGGGTGTTTCACAGATGGTGTTGATTAGGGCTGTAATCAAGACAAGCTTTTATCAAGCAACACGAGCTTGTCTCGATCAAGTCAAGCTTTAATTAAGCTCAAGCCTAAGCTCAAGCCCAAAAAAATAGCTCGAAACTATATCAAGCTCAAGCTTAAGATTTTGATAGCTCGGATAGAGTTCTTATCAAGCTTTTTCAAGCTCTATCAAAAATATGTTTTTATGATTAATTTATCTAAGCAACTAATTGTTAATTTGAGTATGAACCTAATTTTAAGGGCTAATTTCATAAATAAATAGTATATTTTAGAAAGACTTTTAACCCTGATTACATTTATATTTTAGTTCTTTGTATTTTAAATGATTCTCCATTTTTGTAAATTTAATTATTGCATTTACTCGGTACTTGGTGGAATACATTATGTGTATAAGTATTTTTTGTACTCTTCTTAATACTAAACGCAACGTGCCTAAATAGCGCTCTCATTCACATCATGAAATGGCCTTTGGGACCTTAATCGTATTGGAGCCAAAACACATTTTGAAACCAAGATTGTACGATGATTTTATTATTGGTTTTATTACTATTAAATAAATCAAAATTTTCTTAAGTAATGATTTTTATTTTTTTTATTTTATACATATGTTTATTGATGAGTTTTATAATAAAAAATAAATAAATTTATACACATTCGAGCTTTTCAAGTCAAGCTCAAACTTTTATCAAACCTTATCAAGCCAAGCTCAAGCATGGATTGGTAAAGCTTGACAAGCTATCAAGCCAAGCTCAAGCCTACAATTTTAGTATCAAGCCAAGCTTAAGCCCTATTAAGCTTGTAACACCCCATTTTGATAAATGGAATATCACAGGATAATTATGGCGTGTCATCAAAGCATGCAAGGTAAATGTCTAAAACATTAAATGACCATAAAGGGAAATACCAGAATCAAACACGGTAGTCCAACATAAGCTCACACACATGAATATAAGTACTGAAAGGAAAGGACTAAACAATGTCCAAAAGCCGATATAGATCATGAGGTTTCACCGTGCATGAATACATAGAGGGGTGACCTCATCATGCAATTAGAGGGGTTGCCTCTAATTATATAAGTCTTGGTATGAGGGATCACCTCCTTATGAAGGATGCAAGGCACACACCACATTCATCATGAAAATCCTGTAAAACATGAAACTAGAATGCACCCTTACGCCCCACATAATAATATAAATAAATGGGCAAGACTGAAAGGGACGCCACGAGCAATCACTCCATCGTGGGAAAGTCATAACACTGGTGCCTCCAGTATTATGGTTATGGTACCTTCATAACTAGATGACGTGTCATGCATGTATATATATCTCAGGCATTTAAACAAAACATAAGCATTCAAAACATATAAAATAACTGGGGGAAACAGTTGGCTGCAAACGGGGAATCCTAATCATATATACGAATACGAAGGAATGTCCGACGAAATATTCGTACCTAATGTCCAGTGAACGATGAAAGATGAAAAGATGGAAAGTCCTACTCCGACTTCACAAGTGCTACATAAATAAGGGACATGTATGAGTTGTCTGATTACTGAGTGTGTTACTGGTTTTGTATGTTCTTAACTTATTTTATATGTTCTTGTCATATTTTACTGTTTTAAATGTTATCTTGTATTTATTCATGTTTTACAGGTATTCTGATTATGTATTTCATGTGTTATTTTATTACTATACTTGTAGTGTCATAATAAGTAACTTTCTAAAAATAGTAGGTTTCTAAAAATAGAAAGTTTCCAAAAATAGAAAGTTTCCAAAAATAATTAGTTTCTAAAAATAGAAAGTTTTCAAAAATAGTAAGTTTCCCGAAATAGAAAGTTTCCATAAATAGAAATAAGCTGGATTAATAAGTCTAAAATATAAGCTAATTTTTATTAATCATAAGTTATAAGTCATGATAGTTCATTAGTAAAGTCTATTAAATTAAAATACTTAGGCTAAAATAATTATTAATTAATAATGATAAAGCATGGATTATTAATTAATAAAATGTCATAGTCCATTTAATAAACTTTACCTTCTCATTTAATTAAATTAAGCATGGTTTTAATTTAATTAAGTTAAATAAACAATTAGGTTATAACATGATTTCTTAATTTAAATAAAATAACCTAAGTCATGAATTAATTAATTTATTACTAGTTCATGTAAATTAAGTAAAATAATTAATTAATAAAACAAATGTCTAAATAAAAATACTTAAGTTTAAACATGTATTATTAATATTAATAATATAACCTAAGTCATGATTTTAATTAAATAAATTAATTAGTCATATATACTAAACCATTCGATTTTGGTTACTAATATACTCTGATTTATTATACTAAGGCACACTAGTCATCAGGGCATAAAAATGGGGCAAATCGGGCATAAATCGGGTACGGGAGATTAAACATCAAAACAATGAAAGAAAAAACTTTTATGGCGGCTCAGATGGTGGTGGCGGCGGCGGTGGTGGTGGTGGGAGGTGTATTTGATTAAAGATGAAATGTCTTTAAACTTAAAACTTACTCACCTGTTAAATCCTCAATACAATCATTTAGGGTCAGTTAAGTTTAAATTTATTTTAATAGTAATGAGACTCACATAATTAAACATATTTTAATACAACTAGCAGGGTCCCCGCGCGATTCGACGGCGGATATCCTGTAGCTAAATTTTCTTGAGAGTGAATGTTATTCAGTTATTCGTTTTTCATAGCAATAATTTATGGATAATGATAGTTTTCACCTAAAAACATAATTTTGATATAAGGATATTATTACTTGTGGCGTATATATAATATGTATTATGTTTAACTTTATTTTCGGAACTCAATTAAGTGCTAGAATTGACATAACCTCTTTTGAACATTTGAATGAGAAGATTAACTAAAAAGTGGTTTGTACATATGATTGCAAGGAAAAATACTAAAAAACATGATAGAGGAGATTTGTACGATGTGTTGTTTGGCTTGTAAATTGTGGTGATAGGTTGTTTTAATTGTATTATTAATTATGTTTTAATTAAGTATGAACAAATGATTTGTATCTATATTAGAAATATAAAGTTGTACATATGCATTAAAATCTTATATTATTTAAATTTAATTTTCTTGGTTGTATTAATATGTTGTACATTATTTTGTATTTGTTGTACTACTTAATATTTTGGTATTAATTAAAAAGAGAGGGTCTAATCTGTTTTATAAAATTGTATGATAATATATTATTTAATTTATTATTTTAACTAAGTAATATAAGCTATGGGCAGAAAATTTTTATGAGGCCTTAACCTACTACCTAAACCCATCATCTATCACATAGGGTTAATGTTAGAGGGAGCAAAACACATATTTTTTATAAAATACACCAAACAACTATATTTACTCTTTGAGCGTACGGTACGGCTGAGCCATCGAGCTCCTGTCGAGGACAAATGCCACATTACCATTTTTTCCCATAATACTAAAACACCTCATAACCCAATAAACACCCTCTCTAGTTAATACTAAACTTTCTCATATAAACCCTATAATAAGTGTTTATGAAGATACAAACACTAATCACCCAAGATAAAAAGTCATTAGGCTTAATGATCTAAAAACCCTTATATTAAGAAATCTACATAGAATCACTACCTATACTTTTAGGAAAAGTCTACAAACACTCATAGCACTTCATTAAGGTTATAAGATTATATTAAGACAATGTAAAAGTACCTTAAAGCACAAGGTACAAGATTCTAATGCATGGCTTGTAAATTAGGTCAAAATGGGTATTTTCACCCTTTAGACATGTTCACTTAGAATAACTTAATAAAACCAATATAGGGACTTCAGGAACACATTGAGGACAATTTAGGATGTATAAATTGAGTTTAAATCAGTAGCTAATTAAAGGATAATCACTTTTACTAAAACTTAACCATAACTCATTAGAAACCCTTACCCGCCTAAGTTTTCTTCCCATTTACACCTCAAACCTTTGTTAAACTTCAAACCAAAGACCTAAAATTCTTAATTACAATGTCTAAACCTTAATTATACCCTAATCCATCACTAATCACATTCCTAAACCTTTAATTAGCAAAATTACAAAGTATAAAGTTACAAGCCTTACAAAATGAACCCGGCTGGGTTTTTCCCACCAAAACTAAGTTTAAACTCTTTCCCTCTCATTACAAGTTTGAAAACTGATATTTAAAAGATATTTAGGATTTCTAGAATCCCTCTAAGCTGCTAGATCACCACCTTGTACACAATGAATCACCATTCTTATCTAAATTAGTCGTATAGCATTTTTCAACACAAACCATGAATAACTTTGAATCTAGGCTTCATGACTCATTCCTAGACTTGTGTATAGCTTCCCTAGCTTACCTTAGTCATTTCCCTACTGATCTTACACGTTTCATGGCCTTTCTTGGAGCCTAAGGGTCGAAATTAGTATAAATAGCAACCTAAACCTTTCATTTCAACTTGCACCCCGTTTTCTTAAAACGCCCTACCCACTCTTCAATTCCACTTCTACAAACTTCCTAGGACATCCCCTAAGACCAAAAACCAGGTCTAGAAGGAAGCAATTGAAGCTCTTGAAGCTTTGATAGCAAGTTGTGTTCATAGGATGCCATTATGAGCCATTTTGGAGCTACCTAGGTAATTTCTATGTTAGCTATGCTTTGATCTTGTTATAATGAATTCTTAGACTTGTTATAATTCCAAAATAATTTTAGAAAGATAATCTAAAAGAAATTTAGTCATTTTATCATTTTAAATGAAAGTTATAAGTTAAAGATGTCTTAAAATCCTAATTTTGTAATTTACATGAAATAATAAGCAAAATCCCATTTAAATATCCATAATTCTGAAGAAATGCTTTTATTATGATTATAAATATGTTTTGATACTTTGTTTTAAAATCCTAGATCATTTGGTCCATTTTTGAGGTTGTTATGTGATTTTTACAAGTATAGGGACTAAAACTGTCATTTTTGAAACTATTTAACATTTTGGGCCAAAAGTATCATTTTGTGAAATTTAATTATATAATAATAAATATCAGTAAGTTTGAGGTCCTAAGGTTAAATATTGAGGGTTTAAAATGCAAATACTAAAACTATATACTTTAAGGGTTAAAAGTGTAATTATACCAAAGTATAACCAAAAGGGCTATTTTTGCCAATTTTGAAACTAAAGAAGATTAATTATAAATATGAGGAAGTAATGAAAGTATCGCGTTAGTAGGGAGCTTCGTACAAAGATGTTCCATCTCGATATTACGTTCTGACTGAGTGGTTTGGTTTACGATTTAAAGTGTCATCGCTCCTCAAACGTTTATAGAATGACTTATGAGTATAATGGTGATAGAATTATAACTGAATATTAATTAAATAATATATAACCAATACTTAGAAATATGGAATTAAAAATAAATCAAAGACTTGATACTATACACAATGTATTAATCTAGGTTTATGTGAGATCAAGTTGTTGTTTATGAGACCAAGTTATGGTTTGTATGATCAAGCTGTTTATCTGTGAATGAAATATATCTGATTATAGATCGGATTCTATGGACATAAGGTGAGTTCATAGCCTCACTTTTAATTACTTAATAAATGATTTGAAAACTCGTGAGGGGGACATACGCTAAAACTGGAATACAAGTGCTTTTAAATATTGTATGGTATGATTACCTACACTGTGACACCCTAGAACCGAGGTCATTAACGTTACCCTAAATTACGCTAATTTTTGAAATTTTTAATAAATTTTAATTTCTATATATATAAGTATATTGGTTAAAGCCGATGTTCGAGGTTATAATTTTTACGATTGACGATTCAAGAAGGACGATGACGATTACGATCCCGATGGATGCCCAAATTTCTATAATTATTGACGATTTATCGATAATGTAATTTTTCGAGAATTTTACTTACGGTTCGTGTTAAGTTGAGTCGGGTGAGTTTTATAGCCTTCCGAGTACATTTAAAGTATCCCAAAAGTATTTTGGAGTGTTCAGGATGATTTCCGACTCCCGTAAAATTTTCTAAATTGACTAGTGAGTCGATCCCGCAAAGTTTTAGTGACGTTTTTGTTTAAGGCCAAAAGAAATCCAAAAATACCATTTTGGCCCCTCCCATCTCACAAAAAGGACAAACACAAACACACACAACACTTTAACAAAAAAAAATCAAACACTCTCTCCCTCTCTCCCTCTAGCCGACGGCTACACCACCAAAACCACCACCATCCACCATTTTTTTGAGTTTTGACAAAATCTAACCTTAGACCACCTTCTAAAATCCATTGGTGAGTGTTAATCCATGGTTAATTCAAACATGCATTAACAAAAATTTTTCCAAAAATTTTCAAGATCATTCAAACTCGTTTTTGAGGTTAATTGGATTAATGCATGTTAAATTCATGTATGGTGTGAGTATAATCACTAATCAAACCCACCAAAATTGATTTGGTTGTGGTGATTTGGTCACCCAAACCCCACGGCAAAAGGGGGTGTTTGGGGAGCCATGGTGATTGATGATTTTGAGCATTATTTTGTATATGGTTTAGTGTTTATTGATGTGTTAAATGGGTATTAGTGTTTTCATGTTTGTTTTTAGATTCTTAGATGATGAGGTTGATGATCAATAGGGGTTAGGGACAGAAATTAGTGTTTGGTTATGATTGGGAATGCTTAGGATGAAGCCTAGTAATGATTAATAGGTTTGGAATCGAGCTTAAGTGTGATTTTAGTATGGATAAATTTAGGCAGAAAGTTTAAGACCTTTTCGTAAAAATAATTTTTCCTACAGGTCTAGATAGCTAAATGTAGTCATAGAGGGTCTTCTTAGCTTTAATTTGGTATAAGGTAGAGCTCGTGACTCAAAACGAGCTAAAAGTTATGAGGTTTTAAAGATCGTGTACCGGGAGACGAGAACTTTCATAATCCGAATTTATGTATACTTTTAGTCAAATCCCGAGGACCACAAGTATGAATTGGTAAAAGGTCAAGGGTCAAAATTTGGTCACAAACCTGTGTAATTGAGTCTATAAGTGGACTTAGGAGTCAAAGAAGTCAAAGGTGCATTTCAAATAGGTCAAAGAGGTCCAAGTTGGTCGAAGTACAATTTCAGCCCGGAAAATGTAGTCTTGGAAAAAGCGTTGAGTAACGGGTCGTAGAAGTAAAAACTTTTATTGGGATTAAAAATGTGTTATCTACAGGTCTTATAGTATTTTTGAGAATTTTGTCAAATTTTATAAGAATGGTTAAATATAGTAAAACAGCCCGTACTTTCGGTAAGTACCGGCGAAAATGAATAAAAATGGATAACGTAAATAATAAGAACGAATGATGTAAAATGAGTGATGCTTGTTGTTTTGTTTTGGCGTGAGTTATAATTGTCCTAAGTGACTAGTATCTATGTATTTTATATAGTACCGTAAGGTATTTAAAATGAGATTACTCATTTCGCGTTATTTGTTGATAGGTGTTGATTTACCCGGGCATCCGTATCGTCGTCAGTGATCATCTCTCGAACTACCGACTACTTAATATATAATGTGTGAATTTATAGCCTCGCTTATATTTATTTCAAACTGTTTTACCCGCGAGGGAAATGCATGCTAGTTTTTAAAAGGAACGTATGTCATGAATGATTGTTAGACCCGAATGTTGCCTTAGAAATTGTGTTGAGTACCTAGTTGAAAAAGACCCTAATTTCATGAACTATTAACTATGGTCTTGCCCTCGAGAAGGGGGACATAGCCGCTTATACAAAGTGATAGTACTATGGGGTTGACTACCCTATCCGAGACGAGGGCTAGTACGTTGATACCCCCTGCGGACGGATAATTTGTGATAAGAGAAAAGGTATAATTGCAACTGATGCCTTATTAGGGGCCATGGTTTCATCTGAGTCACGCCGGTAATTATTACGCGGGTGATTGAGTTAAGGGTTTAGTGTCATGAGCTTAAACACAATTGTCAGTATCCTGAATATAGATTGTTTGATCGACAAGTCTATGGATGATCACGGATGGTTTTTATTTTATATACGTTCAAAATGAATTGTAAAACCTATGAATTCCACTCAACGTTTTCGTTGACCAAATTTTGGCATGTGTTTCAGGTAACCGCTGAAGTGTAGAATGGAGCGTGCATGGGATGGATGTTGTGTGTATGGCTTGGAGTCTGCTTGTTTTTCCTCCCTTTCCTACTTAAACATTTTTAATTTTAATGTTATGTTGTTGTGAAACTGAAATTCTTGGGTCGAGATTCATGGGGACCGAAAACGCTAAACTCTGTTGTACCAAGTGGGGTTGGAAAAACCGTGGACATGTATCATCTAACAATTTTTAATTCAAGTTTTAAGTTGACGTCTTTTTAGAGTCGTTTGATATATCTTGTGTGCAATGATAACTGTGTAGCACCCAATGTTGTAGTTCCGCTGCGCATACCATTTTGTGGGGGTGTTACAGATTGGTAATCAGAGCCATGAGTTATAGAGAACTAGGTCGTTTTTGAAAATCCTAAACTATAACTTTTGGTGTCGTAAGAAATAGTCCAAGCACACACAACTATCCTGCATGGCTCCGGTAAGATTTATTTTTGTATTCATGGCATTTGACGTATACTTTTGAGTTGAAGTATATATGTGGGTAATTATTACGTAAGTATGGAAATTACTATATGTAGACGTTGAAATTATACGTGGAATATCCGATATCGTAATTTTTGTATTAATCATGCATGAGCATCATATTATTACATTTCGGGCATATGTACCACCTTTGCATTGCATTTGCATGCATGTATTTATAAATATTGTATAATTACTTATGTACCCTCCGAAATTCGCTGTTATTGCAGGAATGGCCGAGGTACCGCCTAATGATAATGGAAACGATTACGTCGTAGGTCACGAAGGGGGACCGTTTCCTCCGAACCCGCCGGACAATGATAATGGATGGATCGCTCCAGAAGAGGAAATAGGGCCAGAAAATGACAATGATGAAAGTGAGGTGGATAATTTTAGCATCAGTAGTGACGAGAGTGAGGATTCTGAGGAAGAGCCCGAGGAACTAATGGATGATGGCATTCCCGAGAATGCTGTAGGCCAGACCGAACCTGATTTGTTTCAATCTCCGAATTCGCCGAAGGGTTATGAAGTACCTCCAACCGATCGATATGAGCAGCAACCCTTTAATCGCCCGATGGACGATTGCAAGGACTATTTGAGAACAGTGCCAGGATTTGTTAGAGTAAGTAATGGGAGCGGTGGAGAGTCCAGCAAATCATCCAAGTCGCAATCGATTCATGAGAATATTGCAAGGGTCTACTTTCCGAGACCAAGACACTACTGGGATCCCGCAGGTCGTTTGAGGAGGATGGAGAGGTTGATGTATGAGCGGTTTGTAGTTGAGACCAGGGTAATTAAGAGGTTTGATAAGAATGAAAGGGAGCACCAAAGACTGTTGGAAAGGACTGCAAGAATTGAGTATGATGGAAATGTAAACAAAAGTGATATCAACAGTCTAAGATCGATGGTTGCAAATTTGAGCGCTAGTCTTGACCGTGTTAGGGAAGATCAAGTGAGGTTGTCAAGGATGCAGAGTTGGGAACATCGAGTGAGAGCATCGTTGCCCCCAGATTGGAGATTCGTGGACGATTTGGAGATGGAGGCTAATGACTACATGATCCAGCCACCTACTGGAGGTGCTTGTATTACTGTGGGAAGTCAGGTAGCGATTGAGTGTGGGTCTACATCAGGGACGAAAAAGGAGATGGAATGTGGGCCGAATGACAAAGGAAAGAGAAAAATGGATGATGTGGACGAGGACGATAGCGATGAGGAACCCGAGGAAGATGATGACGAACCGCCATCCAAGAGGCCGTGTGGATCACCACATGCCTAGTTGCTTGTCTTGTATTTTTTCTTTGATCATTGTAATAGAACTGTTTTAGACTTTTGTATGATGGCATTATGACGAAAAACTTGAGGACTTAAGTTTTATGGTGAACGATTGTAGTGGCAATACTTGTCACAATTTTGGTTAATTATCAATACAATCCATGTTACCTTTCATGATCTGTGATATGTCTTAAATTTGATCTTTTGTGATGTGAATTGATGAATATTAGTAACTCTGTAGTGATGTGTCGTTGTATGTGTATTATGTCTTGAAAGAGAAATCCATCTTAATCTTGATGTGTATACTTACATTGTTTTTCTATTTTCCCTGTCTTGCAGAAAGAGATATTCGATAACACCATGCCTCCAAAGTTAACCGCCGATCGTGTAAACACAATGATTCAGGAAGCTATAGCAAATGCGCTGGAAGCGGACTGAGCCGGGAGAAATCAGGACCAGGGTAGAAACGCGGGGAGACAGCAAGCCCCGAGAGTGTGTACCTATTCTAGTTTTATGAAATGCGGTCCCACGCAATTTCGTGGAACTGGTGGAGCTCTAGAACTTAGAAGATGGTTGGAAAAGGTTGAAAGTACTTTCGAAATCAGCGGTTGTTCAGAAGCGGACAAGGTGAAGTTTGCGGCTGCTACGTTTCTTGATGATGCGTTAAGTTGGTGGAACACCCAAGTAGCCACTGTTGGATTGGCTGTAGCGAATGCAAGGACGTGGACTGCGACAAAAGCTCTGTTGACTAAGAAGTTTTGCCCGGAAGAGGAATTGGGTCAATTGGAAGATGAGTTGAGGCACTTGACCTTGAAGAACAATGATATCACTGCTTACACCAGGAGGTTTAATGAGTTAAGCCTTTTGTGTCCAGACGTTTTTGCCAATGATGCCAAGAAGATGAAACAGTACATCAAAGGTTTATCTAGCAATATCAAGGGTGAGATGACTTCGTCAAAACCTGGGTCGTTTGATGAAGCGGTCCAGATGGCTCACGCATTGATGGACGTCAAGCTCCAGGACAAGAAGGATTTCATTGCTGAAGGGAACAAGAGAAAATGGGAAGCGGCACAAAGCAATCAATCCCAGGGCCAGAACCGAGGTGGAAATCGAAACAACCATGGTCAGAACCGCAATCAGCAGTTTAACCAACGAAGGAATGAAGGGATGAGGGCTGTGACGAACCCCAGAGGAGTAAAAGTGAATCCCCATTGTGGTAGGTGCAATTTGTACCATGTCGGGAATTGCCCGCCTGCATGCGGCAAATGTGGAAAAGCAGGTCACAGGACGTCTGGTTGCCGAGCGGGAGGAGTAGCCACTAGGGCGAATGCTATCAGAATGAGGGGATGTTTTGGATGTGGAGAGAGAGGCCATGTGCAAGTGAATTGCCCGAAGGCAGGAAACAAGCGGGGAGGTAACAATGCTGCTGCCGTGTATCAAGTAGGGACGGCTGATAAACCACAGGGTCCTAACGTGGTTACCGGTACGTTTTTGCTAGACGCTTGTTATGCTAGTATTTTGTTTGATTCTGGCTCCGACAAGAGTTTTGTAGATGTTAAATTTAGTCGTCATATCGATAGAAAACCGGTGTTGTTAGCGACTAGTTATAACGTCGAGTTAGCCGATGGAAAAATTGTTAGCACAAATTCTATACTGAAAGGGTGTACCTTGAAGTTAGGAAATTACGCTTTTAAAATCGACTTGATGCCTATAGAACTAGGATCGTTTGACGTGATTGTGGGAATGGATTGGCTAATGGCGCACAGTGCTATGATCGTCTGTGGCGAGAGATTAGTTCAGATTCCGTTGAGGAATAAAGTCTTGACGGTGAAGGGAGACGAATGCACTTCTCGTTTGAAAGTGATTTCCTGTTTGAAGATGATGAAGTATGTAGAGAACGGATGCGATGTGTTTTTGGCACAAGTTTCGAGTGATGGTGATTTAGAGGCGAGGATTGAAGAGGTACCTGTTATCTGCGAATATCCGGAAGTTTTTCCAGACGAGTTGCCGGGTTTACCACCCACCCGTGAGGTCGAGTTTCGAATAGATTTGGTGCCAGGAGCTGCGCCGGTTGCGCGTGCACCTTATCGCTTAGCACCATCCGAGTTAAAGGAGTTATCGGATCAACTGAAGGAATTGATGGACAAGGGATTTATTAGGCCGAGCTCATCACCTTGGGGAGCGCCAGTGTTGTTTGTGAAGAAGAAAGATGGTTCATTTCGGATGTGTATTGACTATATGGAACTCAATAAGCTGACGGTTAAGAATCGGTACCCATTGCCGAGGATTGACGATTTGTTTGATCAATTGCAAGGTTCCAGTGTATACTCAAAGATCGATTTAAGATCAGGGTATCATCAACTGCGTGTAAGAGAGGAGGATATTCCTGTAACTGCCTTTCGTACGCGGTATGGACACTTTGAATTTCGAGTGATGCCGTTTGGGTTGACAAACGCGCCTGCTGTATTCATGGACCTCATGAATCGCGTGTGCAAGCCGTATCTAGATAAGTTTGTTATTGTTTTCATCGATGATATACTTATTTACTCTAAGAGTAAGGAGGAGCACGAGAAGCACCTGAGGAAGATTTTGGAGTTGTTAAAGAAGGAGAAGCTGTATGCGAAGTTCTCGAAGTGTGAGTTTTGGTTAGAATCCGTGCAGTTCCTAGGTCACGTGATTGATAGCAAGGGAGTTCGCATGGATCCTGCCAAGGTCGAAGCGATCAGGGAATGGTCGGCACCGACAACGCCGACTGAAGTTCGACAATTCCTTGGTTTAGCTGGGTATTATCGAAGGTTCATTGAAGGATTTTCGTTGATTGCAAAACCATTGACAAGGCTTACCGAAAAGAATAGGGTGTATGAATGGGGAAATGAGGAAGAACTCGCTTTCAAAACGCTCAAGGACAAGTTATGTTCCGCACCGATATTGTCATTGCCTGAAGGAACCGAAGACTTTGTAGTGTATTGTGATGCATCTCGTAAGGGTTATGGAGCGGTATTAATGCAACGTGAAAAGGTGATAGCTTACGCATCGAGGCAACTGAGGAAGAATGAGGAGAACTACACGACGCACGATTTGGAATTAGGAGCTGTAGTTTTTGCGTTGAAGTTGTGGAGACACTATTTGTATGGGACGAAGTGTGTTGTATTCACTGACCACAAGAGTTTGCAACACATTTTAGATCAAAAGGAGTTGAATATGCGACAGAGACGATGGGTTGAACTACTGAGTGATTATGACTGCGAAATTCGCTACCACCCTGGCAAGGCGAATGTCGTAGCGGATGCACTGAGTAGGAAGGAACGGGAGAAACCTTTGAGGGTCAGAGCTTTGGTGATGACTGAGAGCGTTGACTTAACCGAAACTATACTGAAGGCTCAAGAGAGGGGACTAATGAAAGGGAATGTTGAAGCTGAGAACTTGGGACGAATGTTGAAACCTCTTTTTGTGATTAGGTCAGACGGACTGAGATATTTTGAAAATCGGATTTGGTTACCATTGTGTTCATCTGAGGAAGGAAAGCCTGGAGTTCGAGAATTGGTTATGAACGAGTCGCATAAGTCGAAGTATTCGATACATCCTGGATCGGATAAAATGTACCACGACCTGAAGAAAGTTTATTGGTGGCCGAATATGAAGGCGGATATTGCTCGTTACGTTAGTAAGTGTTTGACTTGCGCGAAGGTTCAAGCAGAACATAAGAAACCATCTGGATTGTTGGTACAACCAGAGATCCCAGAATGGAAATGGGAGAAAATCGCTATGGATTTCGTGACGGGTTTACCTAGAACTCCTAGTGGATGTGATATGATATGGGTAATTGTGGATAGATTAACGAAATCTGCTCATTTCTTACCTATGAAGAAGACGGACAGCATGGAAAAGCTAGCCAGTGTGTACGTGAAAGAGATCGTCTGCAGACATGGAGTGCCGTTATCGATCATTTCGGATCGCGATAGTAGATTTACTTCGGAATTTTGGAAATCGCTTCAACGTGCGATGGGCACTGAATTGAGTTTAAGTACGGCTTATCACCCGGAAACTGATGGCCAGAGTGAACGAACTATTCAGACGATGGAGGACATGCTCCGAGCATGCGTGATTGATTTTGGAGGAAGTTGGGAACGCCACTTGCCTCTAGTGGAGTTTTCGTATAATAATAGTTATCATGCGAGTATCAAGGCAGCACCGTTCGAAGCATTGTATGGAAGGAAGTGTAGATCGCCTGTGTGTTGGAGTGAAGTAGGAGAAAGTCAATTGACTGGACCCAAAATGGTTTTAGAAACGACAGAGAAGATTGTGCAAATCAAGAACCGACTACTTGCTGCGAGAAGCCGACAGAAGAGTTATGCCGATAACAGAAGGAAACCGTTGGAGTTTGAAGTTGGAGATATGGTTATGCTCAAGGTATCGCCATGGAAGGGTGTAATTCGTTTTGGGAAGAAAGGAAAGTTGAGTCCGAGGTATATTGGACCATTTAAGATCGTTGAACGAATTGGACCAGTAGCGTACAAATTAGAATTGCCGAGCGAGCTTAGTGCTATTCACGACACGTTTCACGTATCGAACCTGAAGAAGAGTTTGGCGGATAAGGAATTGGTGATTCCTTTGGACGAGATTCGACTGGACGACAAAATGCATTTTGTGGAAGAACCTGTGGAAATTATGGACCGAGAGGTCAAGAGGCTGAAGCATAGTAGAATTCCTATTGTGAAAGTTCGATGGAATTCTAAGCGTGGACCGGAATACACTTGGGAACGTGAGGACTTTTTCAAGGAAAGGTATCCTCATCTGTTCCAGCAGAACGAAATGTGAGTACAAGAAGAGGCGAGCGCCGGGACGTCGCTCTCTTTAAGGAGGGGTGGATGTGACACCCTAGAACCGAGGTCATTAACGTTACCCTAAATTACGCTAATTTTTGAAATTTTTAATAAATTTTAATTTCTATATATATAAGTATATTGGTTAAAGCCGATGTTCGAGGTTATAATTTTTACGATTGACGATTCAAGAAGGACGATGACGATTACGATCCCGATGGATGCCCAAATTTCTATAATTATTGACGATTTATCGATAATGTAATTTTTCGAGAATTTTACTTACGGTTCGTGTTAAGTTGAGTCGGGTGAGTTTTATAGCCTTCCGAGTACATTTAAAGTATCCCAAAAGTATTTTGGAGTGTTCGGGATGATTTCCGACTCCCGTAAAATTTTCTAAATTGACTAGTGAGTCGATCCCGCAAAGTTTTAGTGACGTTTTTGTTTAAGGCCAAAAGAAATCCAAAAATACCATTTTGGCCCCTCCCATCTCACAAAAAGGACAAACACAAACACACACAACACTTTAACAAAAAAAAATCAAACACTCTCTCCCTCTCTCCCTCTAGCCGACGGCTACACCACCAAAACCACCACCATCCACCATTTTTTTGAGTTTTGACAAAATCTAACCTTAGACCACCTTCTAAAATCCATTGATGAGTGTTAATCCATGGTTAATTCAAACATGCATTAACAAAAATTTTTCCAAAAATTTTCAAGATCATTCAAACTCGTTTTTGAGGTTAATTGGATTAATGCATGTTAAATTCATGTATAGTGTGAGTATAATCACTAATCAAACCCACCAAAATTGATTTGGTTGTGGTGATTTGGTCACCCAAACCCCACGGCAAAAGGGGGTGTTTGGGGAGCCATGGTGATTGATGATTTTGAGCATTATTTTGTATATGGTTTAGTGTTTATTGATGTGTTAAATGGGTATTAGTGTTTGCATGTTTGTTTTTAGATTCTTAGATGATGAGGTTGATGATCAATAGGGGTTAGGGACTGAAATTAGTGTTTGGTTATGATTGGGAATGCTTAGGATGAAGCCTAGTAATGATTAATAGGTTTGGAATCGAGCTTAAGTGTGATTTTAGTATGGATAAATTTAGGCAGAAAGTTTAATACCTTTTCGTAAAAATAATTTTTCCTACAGGTGTAGATAGATAAATGTAATCATAGAGGGTCTTCTTAGCTTTAATTTGGTATAAGGTAGAGCTCGTGACTCAAAACGAGCTAAAAGTTATGAGGTTTTAAAGATCGTGTACCGGGAGACGAGAACTTTCATAATCCGAATTTATGTATAGTTTTAGTCAAATCCCGAGGACCACAAGTATGAATTGGTAAAAGGTCAAGGGTCAAAATTTGGTCACAAACCTGTGTAATTGAGTCTATAAGTGGACTTAGGAGTCAAAGAAGTCAAAGGTGCATTTCAAATAGGTCAAAGAGGTCCAAGTTGGTCGAAGTACAATTTCAGCCTGGAAAATGTAGTCTTGGAAAAAGCGTTGAGTAACGGGTCGTAGAAGTAAAAACTTTTATTGGGATTAAAAATGTGTTATCTACAGGTCTTATAGTATTTTTGAGAATTTTGTCAAATTTTATAAGAATGGTTAAATATAGTAAAACAGCCCGTACTTTCGGTAAGTACCGGCGAAAATGAATAAAAATGGATAACGTAAATAATAAGAACGAATGATGTAAAATGAGTGATGCTTGTTGTTTTGTTTTGGCGTGAGTTATAATTGTCCTAAGTGACTAGTATCTATGTATTTTATATAGTACCGTAAGGTATTTAAAATGAGATTACTCATTTCGCGTTATTTGTTGATAGGTGTTGATTTACCCGGGCATCCGTATCGTCGTCAGTGATCATCTCTCGAACTACCGACTACTTAATATATAAGGTGTGAATTTATAGCCTCGCTTATATTTATTTCAAACTGTTTTACCCGCGAGGGAAATGCATGCTAGTTTTTAAAAGGAACGTATGTCATGAATGATTGTTAGACCCGAATGTTGCCTTAGAAATTGTGTTGAGTACCTAGTTGCAAAAGACCCTAATTTCATGAACTATTAACTATGGTCTTGCCCTCGAGAAGGGGGACATAGCCACTTATACAAAGTGATAGTACTATGGGGTTGACTACCCTATCCGAGACGAGGGCTAGTACGTTGATACCCCCTACGGACGGATAATTTGTGATAAGAGAAAAGGCATAATTGCAACTGATGCCTTATTAGGGGCCATGGTTTCATCTGAGTCACGCCGGTAATTATTACGCGGGTGATTGAGTTAAGGGTTTAGTGTCATGAGCTTAAACACAATTGTCAGTATCCTGAATATAGATTGTTTGATCGACAAGTCTATGGATGATCACGAATGGTTTTTATTTTATATACGTTCAAAACGAATTGTAAAACCTATGAATTCCACTCAACGTTTTCGTTGACCAAATTTTGGCATGTGTTTCAGGTAACCGCTGAAGTGTAGAATGGAGCGTGCATGGGATGGATGTTGTGTGTATGGCTTGGAGTCTGCTTGTTTTTCCTCCCTTTCCTACTTAAACATTTTTAATTTTAATGTTATGTTGTTGTGAAACTGAAATTCTTGGGTCGAGATTCATGGGGACCGAAAACGCTAAACTCTGTTGTACCAAGTGGGGTTGGAAAAACCGTGGACATGTATCATCTAACAATTTTTAATTCAAGTTTTAAGTTGACGTCTTTTTAGAGTCGTTTGATATATCTTGTGTGCAATGATAACTGTGTAGCACCCAATGTTGTAGTTCCGCTGCGCATACCATTTTGTGGGGGTGTTACATACACTATGTTTACTTGATGCCGTTAAGTCCCTTTTCAATCATGACCGTTAACCATTTCTAGAAAATGAACGCTAATATTGTGAATACTGCTATTTGGGGACTGAAATCCCCTATCTAGGCAAGTCACACTTGCTGGAATGCTGATAGCTATGACCTAGGTTAAACGGATACACTTTATTTTGCTTAACTCGGGAGTTTGGCAAACTTCCTGCATAAGGGCAATAATAAGTGTGAAAACACTTATCCTTTTACCACTTATTTCTAATAATAACAAGACCAAAACGTGTATTTAATGTCGTAAAAGGCGAAATTATGCGTGGTTTGTGTTTTATTGTGCTTTAGAACAAAAATATGAAAAAGGAAGAAAACACGGGCTTTTATCGAAGAAAAAGACAAAAGACGAAGTTAAAAGATAAAAAATGCAAGAAGAACGGAAGTCAAAGGCCTATTCTAAAGATTTATCGAAGAAAAAGTCTAAAGACGGAAGTTTGACGAAGTCGAAGAACCAAGTCTACTAAAAGAAGAAAATTAGAAGACGAGTTCATGTTATCATTCTACTAATCCCGAGACAAAGTCGAGAAAGACGAGTTATTTAAAAAGACGAGAAGACAAGAGAAAGAAGGAAGCAACAACACCCTCCCCTTCTCCTATAAATACCCTCCTAATCTTTATTAGGAGGAGTTAGTCATTTTTTAGTTTTTAAGTAGGTGTAACTTTCTCTCTCTAGAATTTTCTCTTTCAAGTTTTGTTTAATTTTTAATCTTTTAATCTTGTAATTTGAATCTTAATCTTCAATTTAATCAAGCTTTTTAGTTAATTCTCATTCTACCTTTCTTAATAATAATCTATTGTTTTGTTTCATTAATCATGTAGTTTGCTTAATCATGTTGATTGTGTGATTGATTTGCTTATTAGATTATGCTTATTGATTTGGTGTGTTTGATGTTTTAGCTTATTGTGCTTTTTGATTAGTTAGTGTTAGCTTATTTTTAATTAAGTTGTTTTTATAGCTTAAATCTTTTAAAAGTTACTTTTAAATATTTATCTTATTTAGTGTTTTTAAAGTTTTTAAATTGTGGCTTATTAGCTTTCTAAAATTTGATTTGGTTAAGATTTTGGTTAATTGCTTATTTGTTTTTAGCTTATTTTCATTTTTGCTTATTTTGTTCCTATCCGGGTTCTTAAAACGCTAGTTTCCTGAATAGTGTGTGAGATTTTCTTTCCCGGATTGCATGTTACATTTCTTATTCCGAATAAGCTTATGAACTTAGTCATTCCGAATTAATTGCAATATTTCACAATCCTGATAAGGCAAGTTTTTCTATATTCCGGATTAGAGCCAGATCAAGTATTCCAAATAGCATTTCACTACATTCCGGATAAGGGATATTTGTCATGTATTCCGGATAAGAAGTTTATTGATTCCGGATAACACTAAAAACAACTCATTCCGGATTGGGATTGAAGGACATTCCGGATAAGAATTAACAATTGCTTATTCCGGATTTCTTGCGGAACTCACATTCCGGATAAACACATTTTATTATTCCGGATAGAGTGTGACAACAGTATTCCGGATTACTTAATTTGGGGATTCCGGATTGTGTGAAAATCACACATTCTTGATAAGGTCTAGTACAAGTGATTCCGGATTGTGGGCAAATTTTACATTCCGGATTTCATTGGAATTTTGGTATTCAGACTTATGTTTTGATTTGGTTTCCCGACTTATTTTTAAACGTTTATTTTTCCCGCCATTTTTACTTAGCTTATTTTCAAAAGTGTTTTGTTCTAGTTTATTTTCAAGTTTACATTTTTATAAAAGTTTTTAGTTTACATTGTATCAAGTCTTAATTTTTACTTTAATCTTTTCAAGTTTTTAACTTTATTTATAAAATAGATAATCAACTTAGTTATTTTTACCAAGAACAATTGTGCAGCATTCATTCCGGTTAAGCAATCAAGGTTAGACATCCTTCTTTTATTTTTATGTTTAATAGCTTTAACGTTTATATTACTAGTAGACATAGATAATAAAAAGCTCCCCCTTTTAGTGACCAAAAAACGACAATTCTACGTTAAACCGTGATCAATTCAAATTGAATCGAGTACGAACAACACAAACAAGAGACATCAACAATCAGTCATATTAAAATGGCGCCGCTGCCGGCTCTTTTCGTAAAAATTAACGGTTTTTTGTGAGAAAGATTGGATTTTGGGATCCGTTCTCTTGGAAACGTTATTTTCATAGCATAAAATTTTCAAAAAATCCTAAAAAATATAAAAATTTCAAAAATACAAAAAAAAAGATAAAAAAACCAAAAATATTGTATTGCATTTTTAGTGTATGCGTACTCGATCTTCGTCTAATCTTGAGCCTGAGACTCGTAGAGACCTAGATATGGTCGGTGTGCATAATAATAATAATCCACCTCACCCCGTGCTGAATAATAACAACCATCACCCTCAACCTGACCTTCGTACGATGGAGGAGTTATGCCAACCGACTATGAATGGACTTGGAGGACCGATTGCGCCGATGCAAATCACAGCTCTCGAATTTTCGTTGAAGCATCACATGATCCAACAAGTTCAAAATGATTGCCCATTTCGCGGATTACCGGATGATGATGCCAACAAACACCTCGATAAATTCATAACCGTCACTCAAAGCATGAAATTGCCCGGTGTTACCATGGATTTTCTCCGCCTTCATCTTTTTCCACACACTTTATCCCACCATGCCGAAAAATGGTTTGATTGTCTTCCTAAAAACTCAATTCATACATGGGACGAGATGACTCAAAATTTTTTGTCAAGATATTTTCCACCATCCATGGTAACTAGTCTTAGGAATCAAATTAGTGGTTTCACTCAAGAACCTGATGAGTCTCTTTTCGATGCTTGGGAACGTTATAATGTCTTGATCGATCGTTGTCCTAACCATAATATGCTCCCCAACACTCTAATTGATACTTTCTACAACGGTTTAACTTTTCGTGATCGTGATATGATTAATGCAGCCGCCGGTGGTACATTTATGAAAAGAAGACCCGAGGAGTGTAGAGAGCTAATCGAGAACATGACCACTCATCACAAAAATTGGGATTCATCCGCATCCTCAAGAAATAACCCGAGGGTCAATGTTTCTTCTACTTCATCAAACCCCGAGATAACCGAACTCACCCAACTCACCCGCCAACTAGCCGAGATGAACAAAAATTTCTTAACCATGGCTACGAACCAATTTCAACAAGTTAAAGCTGTAGCAATTTCTTGTGAGACTTGCGGCGGTCCTCATTCATACACCATTGTCCTTCTACTCATGACAATCCAAAAAACGTGTATGCGGCTAACGGTAACTTTTCCACGGGAGGCTATCAAGCACGTCCTCAAGGTGACCGTAATTTGCTAAGTTATCGTTCAAACAATTTTCTTTCACCACCCGGTTTTCCTCCTCAAAACCAAAACAACGTCAATCGTAACAATCAAAACCAACCTCGAGCTCCTAATCAATATCAAACCCAAAGAAATCCATATCCACCTCAAGGTAATAATCAAGTTTACCAACCACCCACCTACCAACCACTCGCTTACCAACCTCCCCTCCCAACCAACCCACGACATTTAATCACGAGCATGAGGACTAATGACGCGCTGGTGAAGAATCTTCAAAGCCAAATTATTAACTTGAAAGGTGACATGGCTAAACAAGGGAATGATCTTCGAGCCGAGCTTAGGAATGACATGCGAAACTCTTTAAGCAATCAAACAAATGACTTAAGGGATATGATGGCAATTTTCTTCCAAAGTAATCAACCCTCTGCTTCGGGTTCTCTTCCGAGTAACACCATTGCAAATCCAAGAGAGGAGATGAAAGCAATCACCACCCGAAGTGGAAACGGCTATAAGGAACCCGATATTCCTAAACCTACTTCGGTGATTGTGACAAAGGATAACGAGCAACATTCACCAATTCCTTCACCTTCCAATCCCACCCCTCCACCACCCAAGGATGTGAGTGACCAATCCATTCCAAAGCCTTCATCTCAACCAAACATACCTTATCCTTCAACATCTCCTTTGCCGAGGCGCTCGCTCACATGCCTAAATATTCTAAAATGTTCAAAGATCTTCTAAGTGATAAGGAAAAACTTCTTGATATTGTTCAAACCCAACTTAATGATAATTGCTCCGCGGTTCTTTTAAGGAAATTACCAACCAAACTTGGTGATCCGGGTCACTTTCTTATTCCTTGCAACTTTCCCGGGGTAGAGAATTGTATGGCCCTAGCCGATCTAGGTGCTAGTATCAATTTAATGCCATTAAGCGTTTGGAAACAATTATCTCTACCCGAGCTAGTCCCCACGCGAATGACATTGGAGTTAGCTAACCGTACGGTTGCTTATCCGGTGGGGATAGCCGAAAATGTCTTCGTCGGTGTCGACAAATTCACCTTTCTGGCGAATTTTGTTGTCGTTGACTACGAGATGGATCCCGTGTTCCATTAATCGTTGGAATTCCATTCTTGAGGACCGGTCGTACTCTTATTGATGTAGCCGCGGGCGAAGTAATCATGAGAGTTGGTGACGACAAAATCGTCTTTAACATGGGTAAACTTTCTAAGCAACCTTATGAACACGAGAACCTTAATTTCATTTACGTACTTGATGAGGCCTGTGAAGAACATTTCAAAGACGCTTGTAAAAGTGGTCTTTCTTCTCTACCTATTGTTGAGACCGTTGCCTCTATTGCTCCCTCATTGACTCCATTTGGAGAAAGTGACTTTCTTTTGAAAGAATTTGAAGCAAATTTAGGGGATGTAGACTTAAAATATGATGATTCTCCCACTGATTGGGAAGAAGACATTCGTACCATTGAGAAACTTCTCAATGAGGACCATATTTATCCACCTTTATGGAAATTACAAACGATGATCCGAATTTGAATAAGCCTTCCATCGACAATCCTCCGGATTTAGAGATTATGGATTTACCGGTCTCATCTTGAATACGTTTTCCTAGAAGACAATAAGAAGTTACCCGTCATCATTGCAAAGGACTTAAAAGAGGATGAAAAATCTCGACTTATCGATATGCTCAAAAATCATAAGAAAGCAATTGCTTGGAAAATTTTCGTCATCCGCGGAATTGATCCTAACTTTTGCACTCATAAAATTCTCATGGAAGATGACTTTAAACCCGCAATCCAAAGCCAAAGAAGGGTTAATCCAAAAATTCATGACGTCATCAAGAAAGAAGTTATCAAACTTCTAGATTCCGGAATGATTTACCCTATTTCGGATTCGCCATGGGTTAGTCCCGTCCATTGTGTGCCTAAGAAAGGCGGAATAACCGTTGTTCCCAATGAAAACAACGAGTGGATACCTACTCGACTTGTCACGAGTTGGCGAGTTTGCATAGACTATCGCAAGCTCAATGAAGCCACTCGTAAGGATCATTTTCCTCTTCCTATCATGGATCAAATGCTCGAGCGTTTAGCGAGTAATGACTACTATTGCTTCTTAGACGGTTTCTCCGGGTATTTTCAAATTCCTATCGATCCAAAAGACCAAGAGAAAACCACATTCACTTGTCCTTATGGAACATTTGCTTACAAACGAATGCCTTTCGGCTTATGCAATGCTTCTTGGACTTTCCAAAGGTGTATGATGGCTATATTCCATGACATGGTTGAAGAAACTATGGAAGTCTTTATGGATGATTTCTCGGTCTATGGTGATTCTTTCTCATCTTGCCTTGCCAATTTAGAACGTATGCTTAAACGGTGTGAAGACACTCGTCTCGTTCTTAATTGGAAAAAATGCCATTTCATGGTAAAAGAAGGCATTGTTCTTGGTCACAAAATTTCCAAATCCGGTATCGAAGTCGACCGTGCTAAAGTTGACGTCATTGCTAAGTTGCCTCCACCTACCACCGTCGAAGGAGTTAGAAGTTTTTTAGGTCATGCGGGATTTTATCGACGTTTCATCCATGATTTCTCTATGATAGCTCGACCAATGACTCACCTCTTAGAAAAGGATTCTCCTTTCATCTTTTCTCAAGAATGTCTCGATTCTTTCGAAATTCTTAAAGGTAAATTAACTAACGCACCGGTCTTAGTCTCTCCAAACTGGGAGTTACCTTTCGAGCTCATGTGCGATGCTAGTGATTTCGCGGTAGGAGCGGTTTTAGGTCAACGAGTGAACAAACATTTCCAACCAATCCATTATGCTAGCAAGACAATGACGGGGGCTCAATTGCATTATACCACTACCGAAAAAGAGCTTTTAGCTGTAGTGTATGCTTTTGAGAAATTTCGCCCCTATCTTGTGCTTTCCACCACCATCGTTTACATCGATCATTCCGCCTTGAAATACTTGTTGACCAAGCAAGATGCTAAACCGAGACTCCTTCGTTGGGTTTGCTCCTCCAAGAATTTAAAATTGAAATTCGTGATAAAAAGGGAGCAGAAACCTAGCCGTGGATCATCTTAGTAGACTCGAGGATCCTTATCAAGGGGAACTTCCAAATCAAGAGATTAATGAATCTTTTCCCCTTGAGGCCTTAATGTCTATTAACTCCAATCTTGACGATACCCCATGGTTTGCGGACATTGCAAACTATTTAGCGGGAGGTGTTCTTATGGAAGGGTTAACGTCCCAACAAAAGAAAAAAATTCTTTAAGGATATTAAACACTATTATTGGGATGACCCTTACCTTTTCAAGCAATGTGCGGATCTTGTTATTCGTAGGTGTGTTGATGGTCTGGCAGCTTTATTAATCCTAGAAGCTTGCCACAAAGGACCCATCGGTGGTCACATTGGTCCTAATTATACCGCGAAGAAAGTTTTTGACTCCGGATTTTATTGGCCCACCATTTAACATGACGCTCATGAAATGGTTAAGCATTGTGATGCTTGCCAAAGACAAGGCAAGATCACACATAAAGATGAGATGCCTCAAAATTTCATCTAAGAATGTGAAATCTTTGACGTATGGGGAATCGACTTTATAAGGCCATTTCAATCATCTAAAGGGAACAAGTACATCCTCGTAGCCGTTGACTACGTATCCAAATGGGTTGAAGCAAAGGCTTTACCTACTAACGATGCGAGGGTGGTTGTGAACTTTCTGAAACAATTATTTGCTCGATTCGGTGTTCCTCGTGCTATCATTAGTGATCGCGGGACTCATTTTTGCAATGATCAATTTGCTCGAGTCATGGCTAAGTATGGTGTCATACACCGTCTTTCCACCGCGTAGCATCCACAAACTAATGGTCAAGCCGAGATTTCAAACCGTGGACTAAAGCGAATCTTAGAGCGTACCGTGGGAGAGCATCGTGCCTCATAGGCCGATAAGTTAGATGATGCTTTGTGGGCTTTCCGTACCACTTATAAGACACCTATAGGTTGTACCCCTTATCGCCTTGTGTACGGAAAGGCATGCCACCTCCCCATTGAGTTGGAGCATAAGGCTTATTGGGCCTTGAAATGGGCTAATTTTGATATCAACAAAGCCGGTGATCTTAGGAAAATCCAACTCAATGAAATTAATGAACTAAGGAATGAGGCTTATGAGAATTCATTGACCTACAAGGAGAAAACCAAGCTCATTCATGATTCCAAGATTAAGAACCGAGAGTTTCACATAGGTGATCAAGTTTTACTCTTTAACTCTCGGTTGAAAATCTTTTCTGGAAGCCTTAAGAGTCGTTGGTCCGGCCCATTCACCGTTGCTAAAATTTACCCTTATGGCACCATTGAGTTATCTCAACCAAATGGGCCTAACTTTAAGGTGAATGGCCAACGTGATAAGTCATAAGAGTAACAGGTGGTGGTGGTGGTGGAGGATTGTTGATGTACTGGTTTTCAGGATGAGGGTCGTATTGAACGCTATGAGCTTGACTTTTAGCATGAACTTCGTCCCTGATTTCATTGCGAAGTTGGGGAAGGATGGCTTGCAAAGCTGCATTAACAGCCGCAACCAACTCCTGAGCATTGCGTGTGTTCACCATCTGACAGTTTAAACACAAAATGCAACATAAATGATAAGTCTAAAATGAGATGAACATAAAATGCATGAACAATGTATAAATCAATGAAGCAGATTATAATGCATGAAACAGTATAGAATGCATGATGCAGTTTATAAAAACTTTTATATGCGCGAGGGTAAACATCTATAGTCAGTTCACCCAAAACAAAAGACATAACGAGGGGACGCCTATGGGTCGGTCCCAAAGTTAAAAGTTTCGATAAAAGCACATGTGACTAAATAGGGCCAGTCCTGTACCAACCATTACTTAGTCATAAACCTGCAACAATGATATGAATGCATGAAATGAAATGAAAATGAATGAAGGCATGAAAACCAACTGTCAGTTTTAGGAAGACGCTGGTGACTACACATAAGTCACAGGTCATGTTTTACAAAGCTACAGGTCAAAACCTTGGCTATGATACCATAATTGTAACACCCTATTTGTTAAGATGGAATGCTACAATAAAATATGGCGTGACATCAAATCATGCAAGGTAAATGTCTAAACATTCATGAGCATAAATAGAAATACCGAATCAAACATCGGTAGTCTAAGTAACTCACACACAAGCAATATTAAGTATTATAAATGAAAGGACTAAACAATGTCCAAATGAAGTAAAGTATGAAAAAGTAGGAATAAATGCATAAGGTAAAAGAGGTTAGATAGCTTCCATCCGAATGCACATCCTTCTTGAGAAGGTGTGTCATAGGTCGAGTGATTTTCGAAAAGTCTTTGATGAAACGACGATAAAAGCCCGCGTGGCCTAGGAAACTCCTAACTCCCTTAACGGTTTTGGGATGAGGTAATTCGGAAATGACGTCTATCTTAGCTTTATCTACCTCAATCCCCGCTTTCGAGACCTTGTGCCCTAAGATGATTCCTTGTTTACACATAAAATGACATTTTTCCCAATTAAGCACAAGGTTGGTCTCTTCACAATGTTTTAACATTTTCTCGAGATTGGATAAACACGACGTGAACGAATCACCAAACACCGAAAAGTCATCGCATGTAATGACGATTTGAATGATTCGACTGCATTGAATGCTCTAAATGTTAAGTTTGTTTGTGTGAAATGTGGAAAATGTGCTAATGATGATCATTTTATGTTTCCTATGAATAATGTCAAAGGCGTAGATACTAGAACTAAGAAGCAAGTTGCGATGCCTATTAGTGCTAGTAAACCCAAATGCAAAGTGAACCATTCTGGTGCAACCCCCCCTCCCCCCTAAGAAAAGTATTGCAACAGACTCCACCACTAAGAACCTTAGAAGTAGAATTATGGAATTATATGAGTCTGCTAGCAAGTCATAGAAATGGTGGTTTGCTATACTTTGGAGATCCTACTTGCGACCTTGGGTACCTGCCGTTTGGGAACATAGAAATGGAAAACGGCTGAGCATAACGCTCAGTGCATGGATATATAGCATAACGTAAAGACATAAAGGAATGAAAGCATATAAACCATGAATTACAGCGGAAATGAATAAGTCCTGGGAAACCTAGATGTATGTCATGTTTACTGGTTTTAGTTCTGAAAACATAGCTTATGTTACTTATGAAAATATGTATTAGTTTAATATACCAAAAGCCAATATAGGTCATGAAGTCAACAACGTGCATGAATACTTGGAATGCAAATTAGAGGGGATGCCTCTAATTAATTGGTAATGGGTAGGAGGGACCAGCTCCTTGTGAAGGATGCAAGGCACACACCACATTCACCATGAAATCCTGACTGAAACTGAACCTAGGATGCACCCATACGCCCCACATGATAATAATAATATAATAATGGCCAAATAACTGGAAATGATGCCACGAGCTATCACTCCATCATGGTGAAGTCATAACACTAGTGCCTCTAGTGTTATGGTTATGGTACCTCCATAACTAGGTGAAACTGGCATGCATGTATATGGCTAAGGTAACTAATAAAACATAAGCATTTAAATCTGTAACTACTGGGGAAAGCAGTTGCCTACATACGGTAAATCCTAATGAAGGAAGAGATTATCCTTACTGAAGGACGGGAAATCCGTACCTATGTCCAGTAGAAGCAAATGGAAACACTGAAGAAACTACTCCGCATTGACGGATAATACTACATAAGAATAGGGACGTGTATGAGTTGTCTGAATTACATGTGTTTTACTGGTTCTAAGTGTTTTTAGCTTATTATACTTATTCCGTCATGTTTTACTGTTTACTGTGTTAACTGTGGTTATTCTGATGTTCTGTTGTGTATTATGCATGTATTAGTGTATTATAATACTTGTATTGTAATACTAAGTAACTTTCTAAAAATAGCAGGTTTCCTAAAATAGTAAGTTTCCAAACATAGAAACTTTACAAAAATAGTAAGTATCCATAACTAGAAATAAGCTGGATTATTAAGCCAAGTAAAGTTTAATTAGTAAATACAAGTCATGGTTTATAGCTTATTAATTAAATAACTGGTTAATTAATTAAACTAAACATTAAAGGAATTTAATTCAAAATACATGTTTTAATTAAATTAAGCTAAGTAAAATACTTTAGGTTATACTGAAATACTAATTTTAATATTTAACCTAAGTCATGAATTTAATAAGATTAAAAGTCTAGTAATTAATTTAATTAAACACATTTTCTGATTTTAATATTCCCCAAAATCCGAACCCGTGTTTTAAATGTTAACCCGAGCCCGTACCCTTGTTTCTTAAATAAGCCGAGCCAAAGACCCCTTTGACAGTGGCTAACCGGCTTAGCCGGCTGCCACTGTCCGAGTCTTTTCCCCCACTGCCCGAGCTACGGCTAGCCGCTGTCGGACCCGGTTCCCACCGGCTGCCTGCCGGTTCACACCGGTTGTGACCGATTCCCACTGTTATGTTCTTCGGTTCCCACTGTTAGCACAAGAGCCCCACCGAGACCCTATTGGTCTCAGTGGGCACTTGATCTAAGCCAAAAACCATACCCCCGACTTGCGGTCGGTGTTCCCTTGTGTCGTCCGAGCCCAAACCCACCAAGCCGAGCCCCTTGAGGGTCTCGGTGGTGGTGATGAAGACAAGCCGAGACACCTAGTGTTCACGGTTGTGTCTCGGCCGAACCAAAACAACACCAAACACCCCCTTAAACAATGATTTTAATTAATCCCGTGTTTATTAGTACTTGTTTTTATGATTAATTAAAATAAAACATGAATTCAAAAAGAATTAAAAAGAAAAGGAAGTGTTTTGATTTACCGAACACGTGGAAGAAAGGATTAAGATCACGATCACGCACACACAATTAATCTATAATCAAAATCGTCCGGATCGTCCTTGTGGTTGCTCTATGGTCGGCGGCAAGAAGGACAAAAAGGAGGTAAGAGAAACTTTTCTGTAACCTAAAATCATGATTAAGTTTTCCTGTGTTTTTGTTTAACATGTTTTAAGTTGGGTCATGGGCCAAGCCCATCCTTTTCTTCTTTCTTGTCTTAGCCACGGCACATGGGGCCACAAAGGGAAACCCGAAGCTTTTCCCGAGTTAAATTATTTACGTGTTCTACGTGTTTTATTTATCGTGCATTTTATATGTCGTAATCGTAATACATTTATAATATATACGTAAGTACGTGTTAATTAATATCATGATACATCATAAATGGAAAGTTTTAAATTTATCGTATTTTTGCATGTTCACTGTTCATGTGTACTGTTCATGGTATTTTAATGCGGGTTTTACACATAGTCGACCGTGTCTTCGAAAGAAAAGTTCGTGTCCACCTAAAGTTTGTCTGAAATGAAAAGCCTTATGGTGACATAACTGTAGGTACGCATACTATAATTGCACAAAATGTTTGGCGCATATTTATTCATTTATATCAATTCTCATTGATAGGTTTATTCACATTTTTCTGTAATATATGCAGCTTTATACACAATTGAATTCCAAAAATGCGATCTTTCGCATTGCCATTTGCTGTTGTGGATCAGCGTGTCTTCCAAAGTTCGTGAAGACAAAGATATTGACACATATATCTCGTTAAAACTGCCAGACCCAACACATGATGCCGACGGTTACAAATTTTTCTCTAAACTAATCAAATGACAAAGATGTTATAACGTTTCTCGGGTAAGGTCATTTTTCTTGACATTTATCAATCGGCTATGCTTGATTTTCATTAAAATTTCTATTGGGTCTCACCGATTGTCCTAACAGGTTTTTTGGTTGCTGGTGATTTGAAGTATCTGATATGTTTGTGTCTTTAATAAATGGAGCAATTACTAAGCGAAGAACGGCTATCGAAGACATGGCAGAACTAGATGCGCTTTGTATTGATAAATTGGGCACTTTGACTTTGGATAAACTTGGGGTTGACAAAAATCTTAGTGAAGTCGGATATGTTAATTCTACACTATCAATATGCATTAGTAAAATGTAGTAAGGTTATAAAATTAGATATGTTAATTCTATTTCATGACAATCTAATTTTGGATTACAGATAAACTCTTTTTAAAGTGTGATTCATACTTTGAATAAAAGACCATATACATGAATAAAAATAATCATTTACCAATGATGAGCATTATGAATTATTTATAGTGTTTTCAAACAAAATAAACAAATGCTCACAAAATAGTACTTACAGTTGAATTTTTTTTATTGCCACCCCGCGAAACCCGCGGGTTTATAGTCTAGTATATTATAATTAGAAAAAAATTCATGTTTAGTCTCTATAGTTTACAACAAATATCACGTTTAATCCCTATCTCAAATTAAATACACGGATGATCCCTGTTTTTGAAACTATCAACACATTTGGTCCCTATTTTGGATGGGAGTTAGTTTTGGCTGTTAACTTTCGGGCGTATGGAGGTATTTTGGTCCTTTACAATTCTTGGGTGTATTTAGTATAAACACACTCACTTTCTTTTTTCTTAATTTTTTTTCTTTTCATTCTTATCTCTCTATCTCTCTCTAACGTCTCTCCCTCTCTCACCTTAAAATGGATCTACTTCTCCATCTCTTACCACACCTTCCTGAACCAACTCCATACCTTTCCTCACTGATAATTCTTTATCAACAATACTTCTGAACCTATCATTCTCATACAACTGCCACCACCATTTATCCCTTCATCTCCTACGTTTCCACAACCACAAATAACCCAGTCCATGAGAATTAACCGTAATCACCACAACTACTCATCTCTATCTCATTACAGCCATTAAGCACATGCGTGTAAGTGAACCGAACGAAAGTCAATAACCTAGACTCTTGATAATCGAGCCCATCATACACCTTCTACAACAACAATCAATCTTCAAATTAATCAAATCCTTTACTGTGGCCACAAGAAACGAATCCTTATTCTATTTTTGAATTAATTTTGGAGATTATGTTTATAGATAATACGTTGATGTTGCTATCTGATGTGTTTTTTATTGATTGGATCTGGGTTTGTATGAGATATAGGATTTATTGGTTGTTGATCTTCGATTCTAGATCTGGTAATAGATTTGATAGTGGGTTTTGTTGTGACGTGAATCTTGGATCTGGTTTGACATTTTTATCGGATCTGTGGATTTTTGGTTTGACATTGTTGATCAGAAGTTGGAAGGTGGGAATTTAGGGATGGAGAGAAGTATGTATTATGGGATTGAGGTGCGTAATCAAGGTGGGCAAGATAAGAATTCGAAACTGCACTATGAGTATTTGGCAAGGACTCCTTTTCCGACTTCTGTTTATCAACCACCAGGGAATAGTGATTTTGTTGGGTGCTTATGTGTTGGTGTATGCATACTTGATTGTGCTTGCGCTAAGAAAAATGGAGGTGAATTTTCTTATGATAAGAAAAGGATTCTCGTGAGAGGAAAACCGCTGATTTACGAATGCGGACCCCATTGTTCTTGTTCTTCAGAATGTTGGACTTGATACAAGCAAGTTCTTTTCTTTGTGAATACACCGAAGTTGGACCAAGTAGTCAAAGTACCAACAAAAGCAACAACAACATGAAAAGAATGAAAAGAAAAAGAAAAAATTAAAAGCATCAGCAGGTGAGAGAGAGACGTGAGAGACATAGTTAAAAGTGAAAAGGACCAAAATACCTCCATACGCCCAAAAGTTAACAGCCAAAACTAACTCTCATCCAAAATAAGAACCAATTGTGTTGATAGTTTCAAAAATAAAGATAAGGACTAAACTTGATGTTTGGTGTACACCATATGAACAAATATGAAACATAAGTAGAATAAAATCAATAGTAAATGACAAAAACATCCTTCTTCTTCCCTTATCCCTCGAGCTCCAGATGTGTTTCTAAACCCAACATCTATAACATACGAACAAGAATTATTGCACCATGTATGTAAGTGTTCAATTATTATGATTTGCAATTTACATATGTATTTTTTATATTCTCACAAAATCATCTATTAAAGGTATAAGAATCACTAGGCTATCAATTTAATTACTACTATATAACTTGCAATGAGTAATATGTTAATTACTAAGAGAGTGTATAAATGAAAGCCGAAGGCTCTATTTTTATTGTTGGAGGAAAAGTTCCACTAACTAGGGCACCCTGCGCGAACTAGGGCAATATCAAGTGTAGTCGGAAATAGGAAAGCCTTAGGGTATTTAGGAGTTAAGAGAAACAAGAAAGCAACTATTCAAGACTTAGAGGGCTCAAATGATGGAGGATATGGAGACCGTAGTGAGGGAAAAGGTGATGGAAGAATTAGGTGTACCGGAGAACAATACGACACTTTAGGGACCCTCTATCGACCACTCTACTGGTGTTTCAGCTGTATCAACTCATACATTTGATGAAATTGAGGTAATTTTTATTCTAGTATTGTATAGTAAGTTACTGAATCATTGAATTTGATACGATATTGTTTATATACATATGTTGAGTTAGTTTATTTAAAATTATGTAAAGTAGTTACTAAATCTATTATAGAATTGTTCTGATTTACGTTTACCTGATGTTTAATGATAAATGAATTTGTTACCATTTTGTTCCGGTTTGTGGTTACTTTTTTGCACTGCAAAACATATAGAATCAGGTATATAAGTCTTATTATATACAGTGCACCGTTTTTTTGGAAACAAGTGTTAGTTTTGATCTTGCTGTAAATTGTATAATTCTTATTGAACTACTGGATATGGTATATTAATGAGTTGATTTTGTTGTAAATGATAAAAATTTACTGTAATACTTTACTGTGATTGACTTTTAAATGTCTATATGTATGCTTAAGTGACTGGTTGACTTTGTATATATTGTAGGAATGTGACTTGATGTTTGTTCACTTCGAAACGGGGTACAGAGTAGCTAAAGGGGTCATATATCTGAGCAATGGGATACTACATGGAAAACCTATGGATCTGGGGTTTTTGAAGATACCGGTCGACACAGTATGGGTAGGACGAAGGGATTGTACCTAAGACAACGGATGAAGCGAAGACCAAAACACGCAAAATGTGGCCAATTCATTCAGTGGCCACAGAAATACATCTATATTTGTGTGATATGATGTCACCGTATACTGTTTTTTTGTTACATGAAGGTTGTCAAGAGAATGTCATCAAATAATTCCATGAGTTCTCCAACTAGGATTCCACCATTGACTTCTATGACTATGAGTGCACCTGTTTTTTGTCAAACGGTAATCGCTTAATCATCATATTTAGTTATAAACTACATAGCTATGTTTGAATACGATCGGTTTACTGTAGTGCATACATTATTGTTACCGATCGCGATATAAGAAAAATAGGAACGTGTCTCATAAAATTAGCTTCGCAAACTTGGGGCATTTTGCAAGACGACTAGTTAACTACAACCAAATAGAAAACTGAAAAAAAAAGCACATTTGTTAGTTTTGATCCAAACTTAACAAGAAGAAGGAACATGGGGTCCAACATATCTACCTATATAAGAGCAGGGGGAGTGGTGGTTTTGTTCCTTGGTTTGGTTCGTCCGCGCCAGAAAAAGGAACCGCGCACCACTCCGTCGACTCGCGCTAAAGGACAGGCGCCAATTGGACCAGCCCACGCCGTTGGAAAAATATTTATTTATTTATTTCAAAAATTCAAATAAAACGGTCATATGACCGTTGGGGGTACTTTTTTCAAAAAAAAACCTACAAACTCTAATTTAACACCTCTAAACACCCTATAAATACCCCATTAATATTTTGTATTTCTCACACACTTTCAAATTCTCAAATGGATCCAAATAATGTCAATGATTTCGGCGAATACGATCATTTTGATGCATTGTTTCAACCCGATTATGGTAATTTTATGCGGGATTATGAGTCATATGGACATTTCTTGGGGTTTGTGTGAACAAGAAGCCGGGAGTTCGTGTCGTGGTCCACAAGGGAATAGGACCTACAAATATCGTGAACGGGAACTTGCTAAAGAAAGGCTAATCGATGACTACTTCGGGGACGACGAGTTCGAACCTAAATATCCGGAAGTAAAGTTTCGTCGAAGGTATCGTATGAGCTCTTCACTTTTTAAAAAAATTCTACATGATCTCTTAAGTTATGATGTTAGTCCCCTGCCTGAGTACTTTAAATATTTTCAAAAATCAAGTGATGCGACCGGTCGTGGCAGTATTGGTTCTATTTTAAAATGTTCATCCACCATACGTCAATTGGCGTACGGTACTACACATGATGCATTTGATGAGTATTTACAAATCGCTGAACGTACTTCACGAGAATGCTTAGATAATTTTTGTAAGTGCATTTGGATTTTGTATCATAGACAGTATTTAAGAAAACCAACTGCCACTGATATTCAAGATACATATCAGTGGCACGAACAAAAACATGGACTCCCGAAAATGCTCGGGAGTATTGATTGTATGCATTGGGAGTGGAAACACTGTCTTAAGGCGTTACAAGGGCAGTTTAAACGGACTGGGCATAAATACCCAACTGTTATTTTAGAAGCTGTTGCCGATCAAAAATTGTGGTTCAGGCATGCATTTTGTGGGGTTCCTGGAGCGAATTATGATTTGAATGTCTTATATGGATCCCCATTATTTGATGCTGAAATTGCTGATTTGGCACCACCGAGTCCGTTTGTAGTAAATGGACATACGTATGGTAAAGGTTACTATTTGGTCGATGGTATTTATCCGGCGTGGTCAACATTTGTCAAAACCTTTTTTGTTGCACGAGACAAACAAACGTTGAAGTTTAAGCGAGTTCAAGAAGCTGCAAGAAAAGATATTGAACGAGCATTCGGAGTCCTGCAAGGTCGTTGGGGTATCTTACGACAACCAGCGCGTCCAATGAAAATCAACACCCTCAAGAAAATCATGTACTGTTGTATTGTTTTACATAACATGATATTGGAAGACGAGGGATTTAAAGTTAAACTGATAAATATGTACGTGAATCCGACACCAGTTATTGTTAGAAACTGGATGGAAAGATGTGAATTACATATTAGAAAAACGAAAGAAATTCGAGATAGGAAAGTGCACAACGATCTACGAGAGAGGACCTAGTGGAGCATCTATGGAACGAGGATGAAAATGATGAAGACGATGAAGATGAAGATGAATAAGATTAGTGTCTATTTTTTATGTATTGTTTTAATTTTATGCAATGTTTCAATTTTATGTACTGTTTTAATGGTTTAAAAGTTTATGTAATGTTTGAATTTTATGAATTTTATTTTATATATGTTTAAGTTAAAAATTTTAAAAAAAATCATTTGACATCAGAATTGTCATGGCACAAGACTCCCTTGAAACAGTACCACCTCAATTACACACGTGACCTTCTTAAAATAAAAGAAGAAAGAAAAAATCTTACTATATAAAATAATTGGAAAGTCTTTTATATAAAATCCTTCCCTATATAAACATAGTCGGTTACATATCTACCTATATAAACACATCCATACCTGTTCTGTGTTCACTTAACTCGAACAAAACCCAAGAGATTTATTAACTTTTTTACAAACAATCAAACATTATCGATCGAGAACTTGTTAGCATGGGGTGTTTTGAATCAAAGATGGACCCCTACAAGCGCAGCAAAGCATGTATGAGACGCTCGATATCCGCTCATGCCGCCTTTGCTGATGCCAATTCCGCTTACGCTTCGGCTCTCAAAAACACAGACGCTGCCTTTAGTGATTACTTCGCCTCAACTGTGAAGAAGAAAGATGTCAACTTATTCAAAGAGGTTGATGATTCTTTTATAAACGCTTCACAAAGTGCATATCAAGTTTCTAGGATTCTCGACTATAATAAGTTACACCACCGCTCGAATTTTGGAGATTTTTGAGGTAATTACGCACAGAAAGAGACACTCCCTACGATACTAGACAAGATGTTAGAATGGGAGAAGAAACTATATAAGGAATCCAAGGATGCTAAAGATGCGATATATGCATACCAGAGAGAGATTGCATCATTAAATATACTTGGAGGCGTTAGTAACGACTCACTGATGCACGCACAAGCAACCTTAAAGCAGTTGGACCCAAGATACACTGTGGACATGCAGTCCATCAATTTCGCCATCACAGAAATCAACCGTCTTCGTGATGAGCAATTGTATCCAAAACTTGTTCAACTCATTCAAGAGTAAGTGATTCTAACTTTACACTATTTTTTCTATCATTAATTAACCGTCACACTTATATTTCTTAACACGAAAACTTATTTGCAGGATGGCGACAATGTGGGAAAATATGCAAAAGCCACATGAACTCCACTCTACAATCATTCAAGCGTTACAAAACTTCAAAACCTTGGAACTGCCAGAAGAAACAAGTGCTCATGACTTGCACAATACGCAACAACTCCACCATCACGTAAAAATCTGGTCAACCGAGTTCAAAAAACTCATGCTACACCAAAACAACTATATTAAGTCACTCGAAAATTGGCTTAAATATAACCTAGTTGTTAGCACAAATAACAACATCTTAGAGCCTCAAGACCCTAAAATTGAATCACTGTTACACTCATGGCTAGACGAATTTGGAAAACTTCCGAAAGAAGATACAATGACCGCTATGGAAAAAATTTCCGCAGATATTCATACAATCGCTCAATTACAATCAAACAAGAGGAAAATGAAAAAGAAATGTGATGAAACGCGAAAAGACTTGTTCAAAGTATTAGAAAATTTTGAAAGATGGTGCAATAAAGACGTTGCTAAGAATCTATCGACCGTGGGGGCGTCAAAGCTGCGGTTGGTCGTGGAGGAGACTTACAAAAAGTTATGTGTTGAGGTGAAGGATACAATGGTGGTGAATTTGACAACGCGGTTGCCTGAGTTTCTTAAAAATTTGAATGTGTAGTGTTAGTATGTATCCACTTAAAATTTTGTACGTCTCGTTATAAATTTTGATAATAAGATCGAGACAGATCATGACAAATCGGTTTGTGAGTTACGAATTTAGAAGTAATGTTTGCAATAAGTTCTATTTTTCGGTTATGTTTTATGCCTTAATTGTAAGCCTATATAAGAGGCCCTGAGTATGTGTTTAGAAGATGTACCTTTTCAAGTTATAATTATCAGTAATACTTTTATCTTTTCACATTGTGGAGTTTTTAGTGTGAGTTTTAAAGCTTGATATCCTATTTGGTATTAGAGCTGTGTTCGATTAACCCGCCGGTTTGAGAGTCGGTTTCAAGAGACGCTGTAGTCTTTTGCTGCGGGGAAGGCACAGCAGGGAACTAAAGGAGGCTTTCGGAGATGACTAAAGTAAGCAAATGGCTTAGTAGGCCAGTTTTATTGAATACATAGATCTAAAGTAGAAACCATGCAATGCAACCTTAATCATGGCTAATCATAGTACGGAACAAGATAATGAAATTTGATTGCAATAATCAGGACCCGATTAACTTGAACCAGACGAAACCAACTTGATCTCGATCCCTGAGACAGTTAGATCTTCGCAACCTGCCCTAGCCACCAAAGCCACCAATGCATATTCTTCGTCCTCCGTTTTTGTGTCTTCCAGAATTCCACCTTTTTGGCTGTCACTGTGTGGAACCTGTGCAAAAGAACCAGCAAACTCAGGATCACATGGTGTTGGCAGCTCCGACTTCTTTGTATCTTTGTCAACTTTATCATTCACAAACACGTCGAATTTCACAGTACAAACTTGTTGCTGTTAAATTGTATCCCGTTTATACACAAAATCTCATTCGCCTTGGCTTTCTCCTCGATCGGGACTTCTGTTTTTAGCTGGCCTCTTCACACGGACCTTAAGAAGTGGCTCCACACTCGCTGGGGTCTTAAAGGCTTTACCTCTACTCCAATAAGAGCACTCGATAAATCTTTTGACTTCTCCTTACGTTGGGCTGGTCGAATGTTCTTCCAAGGGGTCTCTGAGTAGTCATAGTCGTATTTGACCACCCAAATCGCTTAAGGTTGTTAGACTTACTGAGGTTTATAGTGAGCGGTTTGCTATACCGTTGATTATTGATTCCAAGAATTTAAGAAGTTTGCAAACCTACGGCGGTGATGTAAATTGGGACAGGTGTTTTGAGATGATTCCAGATGATAACCGTTTAGCTAAGGTTCATTTGACCAGGTGTAATGTGACTGATGCTAGCATTTGGTCGCTATCTAAATATCGTCATTTAGTTGAGTTACATATTCATATTTCATATTAGACAGATGTTGGATTGATTAGTGTTGCTGAGAATTGTAAGGGGGTTAAAGATGCTTTCTGTTTCTCAGTATACTACCTGGAATGGGATAGGAGACCAAGGCTTGATTGCTGTTGGGAAACATAGTCTCAACCTTGAGAAGCTGGTTTTGGATGGGGTTAATGCTACCCGTGTTAGTTTAGAAGTCACTGCTACAAATTGTCAGAAATTGGTCACGATATCACTTAGTAGGAGTGAGAGGATAACTGATCTGGAATGATATCGTGTATTGCCGAGAAGTGTGTTGCTTTGAAGTTTTTTGATGTATCAAATACGGGGATAGAGGCTTTAGAGTTGGGTTGCCCGAATTTGCTGAGTCTTAATGTAGCAATGTGTAGAAAAGTACTCGTGAAGCTGAGGATTTGTTAAGAGCAAAGAGGTGGTCCTTGGTGGTTAATTATACGGGCTTTCGTGATTTTAGAGCAAAGAGGTATTTAGATCGTAACCACTAGTGATAAGAGCATGTAGAGGATGTTTCACCGGCAACAACCAATGTGGTAGTCACTGGACCTGAGCGTGTATTTACTAGCTCTACCTCATATCGCAATGCTGATTCATCATCAAACTTTAAGGAGAGCTCATGAATCGTCCTTTTTTGTTAACAAACCCTTGAATTATTAAGAAATTTTCTATTGTTGATCTCTATTCGCATTTAGATTCTTATTCAGAAATTACAACACGGAATAGTATTCTATCTAGTAGGGAATGATAATTTGACTTGTTATGCACGTTTACTTGACAGTTTTTTTTATAAGTATTGGAATTATGGTAACTTGGCGAGTCATTAATCTTTCTAAGTAAAGACTATTATCTTGTTGTTTCCCTTCATTCTATTTCATATGGCTTTCGATTTTTTTATCATTGTCTATTTGAGCAGAGCCTGTCATTTATCTTTCTTAATCATTTATTAATGTTTATAACTGTATTTCATATGTTGGGTATTCATATGTTTATCAGCTTTTCTTGCTTTTGAGTTCACGTGAACTATCTTACTTTCATCTTTTGTTATGTTATCTGCGAGATGTTTCCAAATGTTGGGTTTAAGCTCTTACTAAAACATATAAGCCCATGACACACGTGGAGTTGGGTACGAGAAGTTTTGAGTTGAATACTGATATATTCTCATGAGCTTAACTCAAGGACTTGCCTCAGTTTGACTCGTTTACATCTGTAGAAACTTATACAATACGTTGGCGATGCATACTTTATGCGATGCATATGGTATCAGTGTCTCATTTTCTGATCCGTATAATTCTCAGTTCTCAATTTATTTGCTATACTCTCATGTTATCTCTGCCTGAATACCAGTATGTCTCACTTTGAAACCTTTGGTCACTAAGTGTGTTTCATCAACATAAAATTACCATAAAGATTCAATAATCACATGACACACTGTAAGTTGAATCTGAAAAGAGACATTAGTGTTAATGGTAACAGGTTAAAATGGGTAGATTTTGTGTGCATCGGGTTTGATTGACCAAATACACATTTATTGTGAAAAGACTTGTTAGAAATTACTTAGTTATCTATCAAACTTGATTACAATCATTATATTACATCAGTGAAAATCGAATAAGTAAATTGGCGAGCTTTCAATGCACTCTCGCAACATTCGACCAATTTAACCCATATTCTAAAAAATTTAAGCTGCTCTTATTAAAGCAAATCATTTACTCTGTATTTTACCTGGTTTGACCCAAGATAAAAACAAACCTAATTTGACCATTCATTAATAAAAGGGTTGAATTGCCACCTCATGGATTTCTATTTGTTCTTCCACAGTTGAACATTCTGCAGGGACATTGTCCGTGCGCAAATATGTGCCACCTTGCAGCTCGATGCCGTAAGCTAGACCAAGACAGGATGGTTAGATGGCAAAAGAAATCACACCAGAAATCTCTTAAGGGCTAACAAACATACGTTAGATGAAAAACTTGAGAAAACATTAGTCACGATTCCAAGTTCAAAATTCATCAGACCCAACAACCTCATCAGCAGTCCAGACGAGACCAAGTCGCACACTCCAAAGAAATTCTGGATGCCAGTCAACGAGAAGAGCAATGATTATAGCAACCCGGCCACATAAGGACCGTACCATTGGCCAACTGTTACACCAGAATCAAGCAGATATCTCATGACAAAACAATCAATAATACATCCATGGAAGCAAAACACCATGAAAGTAGCAGCAGCAGTGGAATGAAGAGAGCAATCACAACCCCAACGCCTGAGCCCAGGAGTGATTAGGTAGAAACGAGACTCACCTAACCAAGAAATAATAATTAAATGCTATATGGTTTGTGATTAGCGCGGTTTTCTTCTAAAAAATGTTGATAACCGACAAAGCTAATCGGCTCACACTCCAGCCATAAGTACAACATGTGTAAGTCAATATTGTTCACACTAAGTTAGCGGGGTTGATTCAACGACCCACTTAGGAGAGTGCCCCCCCGCTCAATTTTAGTACCAGATATCGATATGATATGCAGACTAGGTGAAATTACCCAGTTCCTTGATATCCATATGATATGAGTCATAGATAGATATATATAACGTGACTTGATGAATAAAGTAGCCTAACATTTAAATTTGCAGAATAAAAAAACTTCATGGCACATTTATTTTGTAACGAAGAGTATACAACTATACAAGTAGTAGGCACAACAGAAAAACTTCTTGCCAGGCCGAGAAACACGGAATGAACATCTAATACACATTGATTCATACTAATACACCATTCTTATTTAAATTTCCTTCTCCATTAGTTACAAAAATGCAGAAGACCACTGTCCTTGAAAGGACAAAAGATAAACATCAGCGATCGATCATTACAATAAAATTTGTTGATATGAAGTCCTGACCTCCTTGGCAGTTCAGCCTGATGTCCAACCCTTTGCTAAAGTAACTTCATGCTCCTGACGTCGACGTTCTCTCTAGCAATATAGAAATAGTATGGATATTGAACATTAATCATACATATACAATATAAACACAAATAATAGTCTATAGAAAACAAAGATAATATTCTGGATTCCCACAACATTTTTAGTTCCTTTTTACATTTGGCTACACTGCTCCATAAAATTTGGATCATTATCGTATGTTCTTAGTGTAGCCCAAGCATAGAAAAGAACCAAAGACGAAATTGACATGCAGCATATACAATAAACAACGAGCAAGCCAGAAAAAGGCCAAGTTGAAAGCATGAAAACATCAAAATCCATGATCTTGATAAAGTCAACCTATAAACTGATAGAATCGTAAATCAATGACATGCAGAGATAATAACCTACCCTTCGCTCCCAATATGGATGAAAGCAGACAAAATCATAGACGGGAGTAATCGTTGACACCAAAACAACATTGAGTCCCGTAAAAAGTAAAAGTGCTGCCATAGGTCGGGTTTTGTGCGGCATTTTTCTCTATATATGAAGCTTAGCCTGCAAGATACATATGTAAGATGAATTATAAACACTGACAATCATTATATCCATCAAATCGTCTTAATTTAATCAAGAACTGGAACTAGTTACAGAAAACTCAACAGGTCGATACACTATCAAAACAAGAGAGAAGACATAATTCATTTATCATTTGATCTCGTGTCATACAGAGGAATGAAATTTAATGATGCCACTCAATGCACAACTAAGATTGGTGCTAGGAAAAATTGCAAATACAGAAGAACTAAGGGAGCGTTTGGATGCGAGTTTCGAAATCGGGCATATAAGTTCTATTTTGTCCTTGTAACAACTGAAACACCAGGTTGCATAATGCACACTAACTCTCACATGTACCAAACTGGAGATCAGGTTGCACGTTTGGTTGATCAAGGAAGTGGAGTTGTACACTAAACCATTGGTACGAGGGAAATAATTCATGATAATCCGCAATAACTGATTCAAAAATACCTATAACATAACTAGAAACACTACGTAATACTCCACTCGTCACAAAAGTATTGCAACAAACACTGTTTTGGGATCCACAAGTTTCGGAACAATGTTATCTTTAATACAAATTCTTAGCTGAAGTGGATATTTGGCTATTTGCCCATTGGAATCTTCACAAAATATTACAGTTTTTATCATTAATGATACTATCAAATTTCCAGAAGGATTTCTGATATTTTGTCCTTATTTGACATCTTTTCACTGAAGTGATAGCAATTTAGGGTTTTTTATATTGATAACAACTAAGGCACCTTAAGACTCTTTCTCCAATAATTTTTAGGGCGTCAAGCAGCATGAGGAACCCGTGTTATTACCTCTATAGGGGTGAACCGGATGGCTACCTCTTATTTTATTCGAGGGTGAACCACAACCAATTCCATGATGCTTATGAGGACAGAGAGGTCACTTCAAACTCAAATTGTTTCTGACAAGGGTTTGATAGTTTCTAATTTTGATATTACGGGCGGGCAAAATGCAATATGTATGGTGCGGTTTTGATAGTTTCTAATTTTGATATTACGGGCGGGCCCAATACTAATGCGAGATATACTCTTTATAGTTTGTAGCATACGCACTTTAACCTCCACAACATACGAAAGTTATGTCATTCGAAGATTCAAAATAACACGATAAAGCTCGACTAACACCATATTTACCTCCTCTGCAGAATCCAAGAGACTGCTTGTAGTGCCCTAATGTTAGCAACTTGGGAGGATCGACCAGCCAGCGTTCCCGTGTGTACCACATATTAGAAGCAAGTAATGAGATAATAAGATAATGAAAAAGCGCATTCAAATCAGTCATACCATATGGTAAACAAACTCCTTGCAAAGAAAGTACCAGACACTAAATTCGTCCCAAAGAAGTGGTAATGACATTTGACACATTAAGGTGACATGTAGCATAATTGTAGATTGTAGAAATGCTGGTTGGCCTACTAGGCTTAACATTTGTTTACGACTCTTAGGCAGATATAACTCGCAATGCCTGATACTAACTACTAAAGGCTACTAGTTATGTTGGAACTATAAGAAACAAAAAAACTGAATGCATGAATGCCTGCTCCATGTTGCGTGTATTATATGGGACAACGATAAAGAAACAAATAAATAAATAAATGTGTACATATAAAACCTCATCCTGGTTGACACATATAAAACCTCATCCTGGGCGACAAGAATATAGGATGTTTCCAAATGTTGGGTTTGAGCTCTTACTAAAACATATAAGCCCGTGACACACGTAGAGTTGGGTACGAGAAGTTTTGAGTTGAATGCTGATATATTCTCATGAGCTTAACTCAAGGACTTGCCTCAGTTTGACTTGTTTACATCTGTAGAAACTTATACAATACGTTGGCGATGCACACTTTATGCGATGCATATGGTATCAATGTGTCATTTTCTGATCCGTATAATTCTCAGTTCTCAATTTATTTGCTATACTCTCATGTTATCTCTGCCTGAATACCAGTATGTCTCACTTTGAAACCTTTGGTCACTAAGTGTGTTTCATCAACATAAATTTACCATAAAGATTCAATAATCACATGACACACTGTAAGTTGAATCTGAAAAGAGACATTAGCTTATTGAATAGTAGATGAAAATGGGTGTTAATGGTAACAGGTTAAAATGGGTAGGTTTTGTGTGCATCGGGTTTGATTGACCAAATACACATTTATTGTGAAAAGACTTGTTAGAAATTACTTAGTTATCTATCAAACTTGATTACAGTCATTATATTACATCAGTGAAAATCGAATAACTAAATTGGTGAGCTTTCAATGCACTCTCGCAACATTCGACCAATTTAACCCATATTCTAAAAAATTTAAGCTGTTCTTATTAAAGCTAATCATTTACTCTGTATTTTACCTGGTTTGACGCAAGATAAAAACAAACCTAATTTAACCATTCATTAATAAAAGGGTTGAATTGCCACCTCATGGATTTCTATTTGTTCTTCCACAGTTGAACATTCTGCAGGGGCATTGTCCGTGCGCAAATATGTGCAACCTTGCAGCTCGATGCTGATGAGACGGCTTTTATACATAGTCTCATCGTTCTTTTTGGACTTAAAATGCATTAAATATCATCAAAATACCCAAATATATGCTTGTGTTTGTTGCTTGTGTAATTTAGGTACGGATATTGAGAAAATGACAAAAGATCACAAGAATCACGCAAAAACGAACACGGGAAACGAAGCCGTACGATGAACCAAGCCCTAGTGAGGAATTTTCCAAAGAAAACCCTTGAAGATTTGAAGAATATTGAAGATTGGTCCTCCAAGTTTGAAGAATTGACACTTTATACCCTTGTATCTTCATAATTACAAGTTTGGTCCCTAAAGTTTGTCAAAATTACAAAAAGGACCCTTAACTTTGAAGAATTGGCAAATTTAGTCCCTCATCAAATCTAAATTGTCAATAATGGTCCTTCAAGAAGTCAACAAACAAGTCAAGATCTTAAAGTATGAAGATATGTCAAAACCAGTCCTTGGAAAATCAAGAATATACATTAAAAGCCCTTGGAAAAGTTTGTGGAAGAATTTGTGCCAAAAATGGCAACCTGCCAAAAGTTGACAAAAGGAAATGGGGCGCTGATGGGATTTATTACAAAGTGCACAAAGAATGAAAAGTGAAGGGCCAAATCTGCCAGACAACTAAACTAACACCCTCCACTCACAGCTTGACACCTCAACCACTTAAACCTTTCCACCAATCAGAAACCTCCTTCCTGCCATGTCACTCCCCACTCACTTTTTAAAACCAGGTTTAATATATTAAACCTTCCCACCAAAACACTTAATTTAAAAAAAAGCCATTAACCCCAAACGGATTAAAACCCCTTTTAATCCTCCCTTAAACCCTAATTTTTCCAGGTTGAACATCACTTAAATCAAAGGGGTTTTTAATGATTCTTTCCAGATCCTTAATTAAACACCTTTTAAACCTTAAACTAACCTTAAACACCCATCACCATCACCTCACATGTGTATGCAAGCCTCCCCTGCCCCACTATTCACTCTCAAACAAAAATGGCCAGCAAGATCAACGTCCCATAAGCATTTTCTTGTTCCCAAAGGCAAAATAAACGACTTGGATTGCTTCTACACCACTGGCATCCCACAAAGATCCAAGAACATCACATGGCTTGTTCTTTTTGACTCAAAATTCAAAAATCATCCAAGGGCAAGACTGGAACTTCACTTGCTAGGGTTTCTAGTTTCCATTCAGTTCTAGAATCTCATTGTAGCCTCTATATAAAGGCATGATAGGAGTAGCATAGTTCCTGTTCTTTTTTCTCTTTTTTATCACAACTTTGTAAGTCCTCTTTTTTATGAATAAAAAAGGGTTTAATCTTGTTGATGAGAAGAAAGATCCCATTTAATTTACATTGTTTGCTGGTTATTTAAAATTCCAAGTTTGTTTACTTTTCAAGTTTGTTTTAAAATTCAAGTTTGGTGTTCAAAAGTTTCTGATTTTAAGATTTTTGTTCAAATTCAGGTTGTTAAACCACACAAGCTTTTACATTCAAGCACATATATGACCATACAACCCTGATATCTTGAAGATATCAAGGTGTAGTGGGTATAAGAGTTTGGGTAAAAAGGCTAAGTGAGGTGGAGAAACCTTCTGGCTTATTTTTTTTACATTTCTGTTTCAACTTATAAGCTATAAGCTATAAGAAGACTTATCCATAAGTCCTCCTTGTAGCTTATTGATCATATTCCAGGTCACTTTTGTTGTATTGAATTGATCTTAGCAGGTTCTAAGCTAAGGTGTATCTTATTCAAGTTTTTCCTTAAGCAAACTCTCATCTAAATCTTAACCAAGGTTCAGCACAAGCCCGGGCTTGTAGGAGGTGGCTTATCAGCCACTGTTGGGCTTGGAAGTAAGCTCAACAAGGTAGCTTTCATATTCATTTTGTTTTTTTTTAAGTTTCTGAAAAATTTGTAGTCTAAGTGAATTTAAGTGATCTGTTTGATTTGGTGTTCTAAGTGTGTTAAAGTTGTTGGATTTGAGTTATACTTGATGAATATACATGTTAGTAGTTGTATGAATCAGTTTGATTAGGTTTTAGAAGGTTTTGATTTGAAAAATCTTGTTTTCAAGTTTTAAAAGGGTGTTTGGAAACAGGTTTTAGCAGGTTTTGATTTTTGATTATGCTTAAAACTAGTTGTTAGAAAGGATTGTTAGGACTGCATTAGGTTGCATGTTAGTCTTAGAATAGATTGGTACAAGTTTTAAGCAAGTTTGTGCATTAAAAGGTGAAAAGTGTGTTTAAAATCTGCATGTATCACTTTCTATTGGATTTTTATGAAATTATGAGTCTGATTCTTTGATTTCTGTCTAGTGATAGAGTTACTTAGAAGTTGATATTGATTGAGTGCTATTAGGAGTTTGTGTATGCAAGTTTTGTGGACTTAGAAGTCATTAGAGTGCAATCTATTTGCAAGTATAGACCACCAGACCTCATTTTTGTCTCAGAAACTTGATATGCTTTTGGTGTGCTTGATTTGCTTTGATCTTATGTGCTAGGTGTTGTTTTTCTGCTTGCTATTGACTCCCTACACTCCAAAGAGTGTAGGGGTGCCTTTGTCATCTAAAATCATCACCAAACAAGTACTCACCAAGCTCCTCTTGGTCATACTCTAAACAAGTGACCAAAGTCACTTGTTCATCAGAAATATAAACAGACCTGGGCATTTTTGAGCTTCTAGTTGATCCAATCTTGGTTACTTTGGGTTTGTTATTGTGTTTTTGTGTGTTGATAAGTTACTGGATTCAAGTTTTAAAATTTTTAAAAAAAAAAAAATATAAACTCCAAAAAGGACGTGGCCAGGACTCGAACCTGCGCCACTCCTCTCACAACACATACAAGTTACCATTGCGCCCTAGGGACTTTGACTGTTAGATTTGGTTTTGAATTATATTTAAGGGCGTTTTGGTTTGGGCTTATTTAAATAAGCCGTGACCTTTTCAGCTTATTATAGCTTATTGGTTAAGTGTTTTTGGTGTCTTTCATTTTTCCTAGGATTATAATAGAGTTTAGGATTTTTCTGGCTAAAAGTATTATTTTTCCTTTTATTTAATTAATTTTTAGGATTATTTCTAGTTTTTAATTTAAAAAGTCATTAAAAAATATTAAACAGTAAGTAAAAAATACAAAAAAATAGTTTCTAGGTTTTAATTCTTATTTTTGAGGTTTACATATAAAAAAGTTTTCAAAAACTTTAATTTTTGATTTTATTTAATTTTAGGGTTTTTTGGCAACTTTAAAAATTAATATAAAATTAACTAAAAGGTTTTAGGAGCTTTAGTTTACATTTTCTTCTTAGTTAGAATATTTAGGATTTTTGAGAATTTTTTAGAATTTATTTAAGAGCTTTTAATTTTTTAGAATATTTTAATATTATTTTATTCATTAAAATAAAAAGTTTTAATTTAATTTCTTTTTCATTTTTCCTAGATTCTAGACATTAAAATAGGACCTTTGTCACTTTCCAAATAATTTTTAGGCTTTTCAATTTATTTTTAGAATTAATTTAAGATTTAATAGTTTTTAATAGTTTTTAGGAGTTTAAAAATAGTTTAATTTGGTTTTAAAATTTTTAAAAATAGTTTTTAGCTTAATTAGAATATTTTTGAGGTTTACAAATTATAAAATCTTGTGTAGGGCTTTTTAATAATTAAAAGTGATTTTTAGGGCTTTAATTAGCATTAAAAAGTCATTATTTAATTAATTAAAAGGTTTTAGCAAGTTTGGATTTTTTGTAAACTCTTAGAATATTATTTGGGATTTTTAGTAATTTTTAGAAATTTTTAGGTTAAAATTTTAATTTTCGTCGTTTTTACGGTTTTACGTTTACGCCTTTTTCGTCGTAGTTTAATTAGTTTTCGTAACCGTCAATTCTTTCCTTTCTCATTTCTTCTTCAATTATCATAATCACAAACATCATAAATCAACTCTTAACACAACGCACTTGCCTCCTCGAGAACGAACTCACCTTTAGGGTCATTCACACACGGTTTTCCTAAATCGTCGTGCACACTTGCCCTATTTTTAGTTGCCTACTTTTTCCTAAAGGTAAGTTGACTAAATTTACAACATCATTTTGGCGCCGCTGCCGGGGAGGCGTGTTGTGTTTTGGTTGAACCATTGTTGTTTTTATATATAGCCATAATAGTATTTGTATTAATAGCACTCTATTAATACGTATTATCGTTTTTCGATTTTTGTGTGAATATTATTACTATATTGTATACGTAGAACAATAAATTTACAAGTACTCCAAATACGTGAGCAATCACAACCTTGATTCGGGATTTCATCACTCGATCATTGTATTCGAATCTCAAACCAAAGAAAAAAAGGCAAAAATAGATAAATACTTTCGTGAAGCTTGATTTTGATAATACAAACTATAAGGTGGGTATAAGGCGGTTGTATTTCACGACCTAAAGGAAAAAGGCTCTTAAGTGCTTCGCGCCGCCTCGTTTCCTCCGCTTGCTTGTGCGTATTTGATTTTGAGAGTGAATCGAGGGTTTTGCCGCCCAAAGTATTACTTACGTATCATATATATTTTCTTGGTTTCATTTGATTAAACCCTCTTGAACGATTTGGTGTTCCACCATCGTTCTAAAGTCATCGAAGGGTTCACTTCACGTGTTCGTTTTCATTCCTTGAGGCTTCGTTAATCAAGAGATTTGATTAGTGAGGAGATTTGTAGATTTTGGTCTACTTAATACATTCCAAAAAATCCAAAAAAAGTTAAAAACAATCAAAAACCACAAAAAAATTGAAAAAGTAAAAATACCAAAAAGAATCTTCTTTGCTCGCCTTCTCGTTGTACGTGACGTTTATGCAAACTCGCTCTAAAGCAAGACGTGCTCGTAAACGAAGAAACAAATCACTCACTCCTACTAGTGAGGACTCTCCTATTGACGAACCCATTGTAGTGAAAGAAGCACTCATGGCTAATCGAACTATGATGGAGTTGCTTCAAGCACCCACCGAGGGTTATGGAGAAGCGATTGTGATTCCCGCTATCCTTGCGGAGAATTTTGAGGTTAAGACGGGTTTGTTGTCCATGATTCAAAACAACAAGTTTCGAGGGGACGAAAAGGACAACCCGCATAACCACATTCGCCAATTTAATCGTCTCACCGCCACGTGCAAGTTTAAGGATGTTTCAAACGACTCGATTAAGATGATGCTTTTTCCGTATTCCTTAGCGGGGCCCGCAAAAATTTGGTTAGAGAAAGAGCCACCCAATTCTATATTGACGTGGAAGGATCTCGTTTCAAAATTCGTGAACCAATTTTTTCCGCCCTCTAAGACTACGCACTTGAAAAACGAGATTTCAAAGTTTTCGCAAGAGTTTAATGAGAGTTTTTCAACGGCTTGGAATAGGTTTAAAGAAATGTTGCACGAATGTCCTCATCATGGTTTTTCCGACTTGCATCAAATAGACACGTTTTACAATGGCTTGAACGATCATGAGCGTGATTATCTTAATGCCGCCGCGGGTGGTAATTTCTTGTGTAAGACGGTCGAGGAAGCATTGGTAATTATTGAGAATAGGTCTAAGGTGTATAGTCCTCGTAGCACGTCGAGTGTTCGTAAGGCTTCGTCTTCATCTTCACCTAGTTTGTCACACAACGTTGATGCTTGCCAAATCGAGGCTAATTTGGAGAACAAGATTTTTGATAAGCTTAAAGGATTGTTAATTGAGTTTAAAGTTGGTGAACAACCCGCTCCCGCTACGATTAAAGCGGTTGAGGTTTCTTGTATGTATTGTGGTGGAGCTCACGATTATTCCGAGTGCATTACCAACGGTGGTAACACTTCGAGTGCCTTCGCGGCCGCGGGAACTTATAACCAAAACGGTCAAGTTCCTCGCACTAATCAATTGACTCCACCGGGTTTTTCACCAAATCAAAATGCTAACAATTATCGAAACAATCAAGTTGGTTACCAAAGCAATCAAAAGAACAATTATAAGGGTAATAACAACTATGGGAATCAAGGGAGTAGTAGTAATAGCCAATTGCAAAATCAAAATCAAAACCGTAATTTTCAAAATGCAAGTCAAGGTCTTCAAAATAACAAAGAACTTCCATTGGAATTTTTGAATTACACTACTTCAAATGATAAGATTATGGAAAACATTCAAGAGCAAATGGCTAATCAAGCTAAGGAGACGGCTAAGAATGCAAAGGAGTTAGCTAATTTCATTAAGGAAAATCTAGCCATGAGAAATGAATTGAAAAATGATTTTGCTAACCAAATTCAAGGTCAAAACAACAAGATAGAGCAAAGTCATGCTAGGCTTGAACAAAGAATTGACCAAAAAGCCGCTATTCAAGATGTGAAGTTTAATAATTTTGATGTTAAGCTTAATGCAATTTTAGAAGCCGTAATGGGAAACAAAGCCTCTACTTCGGGTAGTTTACCTAGTAACACCATTTCAAACCCGAAGGGAGAGATGAAAGTGATTACCACACGTAGTGGTAAGGCACTTAAAGAACCGACTCCTCAACCAATTACTCCAACGGTGGAGGAAATTGAGGAAGAACCCGAGGTGGTGGTCGAAGAGGAGCATATTTCAAGCCCACAAAGTACCGCTCATGCCACACCTACGGTTGACCCATCACCTATATTGGAACCCGAGATTCCAAAGGCTATGCCTATGCCCCAACCCACACCACCCTTGCCTTACCCATCGAGACTTAAGAAGGAGAAACGACAAGAGCGCGACAACTACCAATTTGAGCTTTTTATGAAAATGTTTCGTGACTTGCATTTTAATATAAGTTTTGCCGACGCCTTGGTCATGATGCCTCGATTTGCCGCTAACTTTAAGAGTATGTTGAACAACAAGGAAAAATTACACCAAATGTCTAGTTGTTCGTCGGTTTTTCTTAATCGCATACCTCAAAAAGTCGGTGATCCCGGTAAATTTTTGATCCCTTGTGCAATTAAAGATATGGAAGAATGCTATGCCTTGGCCGATCTTGGTGCTAGCATTAACTTGATGCCACTTGCAATCTACAAGTCGCTCAATCTTCCTAATCTTACTCCTTCACGAATGTCTATTGAGTTGGCCGACCATTCCACGATTCTTGCATGTGGTTTGGCGGAAGACGTTTTTGTGAAAGTGGGGAAGTTCTACTATCCCGTAGACTTTATTGTTGTTGACATCCCCACGGATCCTCAAGTTCCTCTTATTTTAGGTCGTTCGTTTTTAGATACGTCTATGGCTTTGATTGATGTGCATGCTAGAAAGATCACCTTACGTTTCAACGACGAGGAACTTGTTATAAACGCAACTCAAAATTCTCAACTTTCTCATGTTTATTCCGTTGCTACCATAAACCTCGTTGATATGATCGACGTGGTTTGCGAGGAATTTTCACAAGAAGTTTTAGGGTTTGGTGATGAAGAAACTAGTGGCAATCCCACTATGTTAGATCCAATTCTTGATAATTCGACACCAACCTTCACTCCTTTCGAAGGTGGTGGTTTTACGTTGGAAGAATTCGATGTTCCACGTACTTGTGACGAAGACCTCGACAACTATGAGGACTTCTCGATTATCAAGGATTTTCTCAACGATTTCCCATTTCCTCCACCCGAGGAGGTTATGAGTATCGAGCCCAAATCTTCACTTGAGGAACCACCTATTCTCGAGTTGAAAGATTTACCTCCTCACCTCGAATATGTCTATTTGGAGGAGGACGACAAGTTGCCGGTTATTATTGCGAAGGAACTTTCGAATGATGAAAAAACCGCACTTGTCGATGTTCTTAAGGACCACAAAGGGGCGATTGCGTGGAAGTTATCCGACATTAAGGGAATCGATCCCAAATTTTGTACACACAAAATATTAATGGAGGAGGATTTCAAGCCAACAATCCAAAGCCAAAGGAGGGTGAACCCCAAAATTCACGACGTCATAAAAAAGGAGGTCCTTAAACTCCTTGACGCGGGAATGATTTACCCTATTTCCGATAGCCCTTGGGTGAGTCCTATTCATTGTGTCCCTAAAAAGGGAGGGATGACCGTTGTGCCAAATGATGCCAACGAGTTGATTCCCACGAGACTCGTGACCGGATGGAGAGTGTGCATAGACTATCGTAAGTTAAATGAAGCCACTCGAAAAGACCATTTTCCCTTGCCCTTCATGGACCAAATGTTGGAGCGTCTTGCGGGAAACGATTTCTATTGCTTTTTAGATGGTTTTTCCGGTTACTTCCAAATTCCCATCGATCCTCGTGATCAAGAAAAAACTACGTTTACGTGTCCATATGGAACGTTTGCCTATCGTAGAATGCCATTCGGACTTTGCAATGCACCGGGAACTTTTCAACGATGCATGATGGCTATTTTTCATGATATGATCGAGAAGACAATGGAAGTCTTCATGGATGACTTTTCCGTGTTTGGTGATTCCTTTACTTCGTGTTTGTCGAACCTTGAGAGAATGTTAAAACGTTGTGAGGAAACCAACCTTGTGCTCAATTGGGAAAAGTGTCATTTTATGGTTAGAAGTGGAATCGTCTTAGGGCACAAGGTCTCGAAAGCGGGGATTGAGGTAGATCAAGCTAAGGTAGACGTCATCGCCAAATTACCTCATCCCAAAACCGTCAAGGGAGTTAGGAGTTTCCTAGGCCACGCGGGCTTTTATCGACGATTCATCAAGGATTTCTCGAAGATTTCTCGACCCATTACACATCTTCTTGAAAAAGAGGCACGTTTTGTCTTTGACGAAGATTGTGTACGAGCCTTTGAGATCCTTAAGAGGAAACTTACCGAAGCTCCCATTCTTGTTGCTCCAAATTGGAACCTCCCCTTTGAACTTATGTGTGATGCAAGTGATTACGCTATTGGGGCCGTTTTGGGGCAACGTCATGATAAGCATTTCTTGCCTATTCACTATGCTAGCAAGACGATAACCGAGGCTCAACTTAAATACACTACAACGGAAAAGGAGTTCCTTGCCGTGGTGTATGCATTTGAGAAATTCCGACCTTACCTCGTCTTGACGAAATGCATAGTGTATACGGACCATTCGGCTATCAAGTATCTCATGGCTAAACAAGATGCAAAGCCAAGATTACTTCGTTGGATTCTCCTCCTTCAAGAATTTGATCACAAAATCGTTGACAAAAAAGGAGCCGAGAATCTAGCGGCCGATCATCTCTCTCGTTTGGAAGATCCTCACCAAAGTGTTTACGAGCCCAAGGAAATCACCGAAACATTTCCGCTCGAGACACTTGGTGTAGTGAATTCCAAACTTGATTCTTCTACCCCATGGTTTGCGGATTTTGCAAATTACCATGCGGGTAACTTCATCGTTAAGGGTATGACGACTCAAGAAAAACGAAAATTCTTTTGTGACGTCAAGTTCTACTTTTGGAACGACCCTTACTTGTTTCGAACTTGTGCGGATCAAATCATCCGTCGTTGTGTATTTGGCACCGAAGCTTCTAATATCCTTAGAGCTTGCCATGAGGGACCCACGGGTGGTCATCACGGTGCTAATCTCACGGCTAAGAAGGTGTTTGATGCCGGCTTCTTTTGGCCTACTATTTACCGAGATGCACAAGATCTTGTGAAGTCTTGTGATTCATGCCAACGACAAGGAAAAGCCTCACAAAAAGATGAGATGCCACAAAATATCATTCAAGTATGTGAGATCTTTGACGTTTGGGGCATAGACTTTATGGGGCCGTTCCCATCATCTCGTGGTAATAAGTATATTCTCGTTGCGGTTGACTACCTTTCTAAGTGGGTGGAGGCGAAGGCCTTGCCCACTAATGATGCTCGTGTGGTAGTTAAGTTCTTGAAAAGTTTGTTTGCTAGGTTTGGAACCCCTCGTGCTATCATAAGCGATCGTGGAACCCATTTTTGTAATGACCAATTCGAAAGGGTTCTAAGGAAATATGGGGTTACACATCGTCTTTCTACGGCTTATCACCCACAAACGAGTGGGCAAGTCGAGGTTTCAAACCGAGCATTGAAGAGGATCTTGGAGAGATCCGTGGGGGAAAACCGACAATCTTGGTCGGATAAGTTAGACGATGCTTTATGGGCCTTTAGGACCGCTCATAAGACGCCCATTGGGTGCACTCCCTATAAGCTTGTGTATGGAAAGAATTGTCATTTGCCTATCGAGTTAGAACACAAGGCTTATTGGGCCCTAAAGCATTGTAATGATGACATGGAGACCGCGGGAAAACACCGGAAAATGCAATTAAATGAATTGGATGAACTAAGGGATATTGCTTATGAAAATTCATTGATTTACAAAGAGAAAACTAAAAAGTTGCATGATTCAAAAATTAAAAACCGGGTTTTTAACATTGGGGATCAAGTTTTACTTTTTAATTCAAGATTGAAAATATTTTCCGGTAAATTGAAATCCCGTTGGTCCGGTCCATTCACCGTGACTCAAGTGTTTCCTTATGGGACCATCGAGCTAGCTCAAGATGATGGTCCTAACTTCAAGGTGAATGGACATAGGTTGAAGCACTACTTTGGTGGGGAAGTTCCATCCTTGAACTACCTCGACCAAGTCACCTTCCCCAATGATAATTAGTGTTGAGGGGATCGAGTCGATCTCATGACTCGGTAATCAAAAACGAGGTGCCTCGTGGGGGAGTCCCATGCTTATCCTATGTACATATTATCGCTTTCTTAGTCTAATGTAGCTTACGTGTGGGGATTCGTGCCCTTCCAACCTTTGTTCCGTGGTTGTTTGTGATATGTGGTTTTTAGATCATGATCTTCACGATTGGAGCCTCTCGTGTTCGTTTTATGGGAGCACTCGATCGTTTGCTTTGGAGACATTTCTCAATATCCATGATATATCCTTTTGATGTTCTAACCTTAGATTTTTAGCACACTTCATAAACGGCTATTAATTTATTGGTTACACCCTTTCCATGCTAGATTAGGCATTCGACTACGTCTCTAGTATAGGGGTGTTTGCACCCCTAGACTCGAAACATTGAGGACAATGTTTAACTTTAGTATGGGGGGGTGAATAGATACTTGCCTTGCCAAACCTTCACGCTTTCCAAAGTTTATCGTTTTGTTTATCGTTTTGTTGCAAAATAAGGCTAAAAATGGCCAAATTTTAAAATTTTTCTCATGCTTTATAAGTGTTTGATGACACGAATGTAGATTTTCCGATGGCGAGAATAAGAGTAATTTTTGACTCGACCGTGCGTGTTGAGCACTTAGCTTTGATTCCTTAACTACACATTAGGCTAAGTCTCTTAAATGAGGACGAGAAATGATAGAGTTAATTATAAGTTACTATGCTAAACGTAGAGTACTCGTATTCTTTCAAAAACTCATGTGTTCTCGTTGTTTGCTTATTCTCCCTTCGCATGTAAATATTTTTTGCTTAATAAATATTGACTTAGCGGTTTAGTTAGGATTGTTGGGTTTCTAGTCTTTTCTAGTAGCTTCCGTGTAATTAAATTGGGAAGACATTAAGGTATCGCCAGCGTCACGGTTTTGAAGTATTGGCACCCTAATAATCGAAAGCTTCACCCAATAATAAGATTTCAAGTGCTCACCTAAATCAAGCAAACAATTTGAAGCCCCACAAGGCCTAAAATCTATGCAAAATTGAAAGTGAATCAAGCCTTAATCTTCGAAGCTTTAAAGATCCAAAATTCGCTTTAGCGTGAGGATATACGTCTTTGGCTAATAAAACCACCGATGATGGCGGATAATAAAAGGCAAGGCAAGACCGAAGTCATAATAAAAGCTTCATGGCGAAGTTGAATAAAAGATGGAGGTAAACCAAAGATAATAAGGCCCTTCCGTTAGGGGGCGTATAAAAGTCTTGGTAATAAGTCTCATGTTCAAAACCGTTATAAAACCGTGTTTATCGATTCTTCTTGTCAACTTAATTTTTTAACATCGTTGTCTATTAGGAGGGGTTATTGATTTGATGGTCTTAGTTACACCGTTAGGACTCTATTTTTAGACCTAAATCTCTATTATCGCATAAGTCAAACAATGTATCCTCGTGAAACATTCAAGACATCATAAAATATAAGAGATACAACTTAGGAATAATGGGAGGATAAGTACGTGATTAGGGCATATGAGTAGTGTTAGCATTACTAACTTATAATGACAATGATCTCGTTGCACGCTTAGCATGGAATTGAAGTGAAAATCGAGGACGATGAAATTATTTCTAACGAAGCATTCACGTGTTCTTATTCTATGAACCTAAACGTCCCATTTTGCGATGAAAATCATACATTATGTCTATAACACAAGTAGTAGTAATAGTAGTAGTGTAGCTAGTTTATCATTCCAATAAAGTGAATAAAATGAATTTTGGAGATGCTACGATACTTTATTCTAGCATTGCGTGAGGGCACGGCAATGGTTTAGTATGGGGGAGTGATGAGACGGCTTTTATACATAGTCTCATCGTTCTTTTTGGACTTAAAATGCATTAAATATCATCAAAATACCCAAATATATGCTTGTGTTTGTTGCTTGTGTAATTTAGGTACGGATATTGAGAAAATGACAAAAGATCACAAGAATCACGCAAAAACGAACACGGGAAACGAAGCCGCACGATGAACCAAGCCCTAGTGAGGAATTTTCCAAAGAAAACCCTTGAAGATTTGAAGAATATTGAAGATTGGTCCTCCAAGTTTGAAGAATTGACACTTTATACCCTTGTATCTTCATAATTACAAGTTTGGTCCCTAAAGTTTGTCAAAATTACAAAAAGGACCCTTAACTTTGAAGAATTGGCAAATTTAGTCCCTCATCAAATCTAAATTGTCAATAATGGTCCTTCAAGAAGTCAACAAACAAGTCAAGATCTTAAAGTATGAAGATATGTCAAAACCAGTCCTTGGAAAATCAAGAATATACATTAAAAGCCCTTGGAAAAGTTTGTGGAAGAATTTGTGCCAAAAATGGCAACCTGCCAAAAGTTGACAAAAGGAAATGGGGCGCTGATGGGATTTATTACAAAGTGCACAAAGAATGAAAAGTGAAGGGCCAAATCTGCCAGACAACTAAACTAACACCCTCCACTCACAGCTTGACACCTCAACCACTTAAACCTTTCCACCAATCAGAAACCTCCTTCCTGCCATGTCACTCCCCACTCACTTTTTAAAACCAGGTTTAATATATTAAACCTTCCCACCAAAACACTTAATTTAAAAAAAAGCCATTAACCCCAAACGGATTAAAACCCCTTTTAATCCTCCCTTAAACCCTAATTTTTCCAGGTTGAACATCACTTAAATCAAAGGGGTTTTTAATGATTCTTTCCAGATCCTTAATTAAACACCTTTTAAACCTTAAACTAACCTTAAACACCCATCACCATCACCTCACATGTGTATGCAAGCCTCCCCTGCCCCACTATTCACTCTCAAACAAAAATGGCCAGCAAGATCAACGTCCCATAAGCATTTTCTTGTTCCCAAAGGCAAAATAAACGACTTGGATTGCTTCTACACCACTGGCATCCCACAAAGATCCAAGAACATCACATGGCTTGTTCTTTTTGACTCAAAATTCAAAAATCATCCAAGGGCAAGACTGGAACTTCACTTGCTAGGGTTTCTAGTTTCCATTCAGTTCTAGAATCTCATTGTAGCCTCTATATAAAGGCATGATAGGAGTAGCATAGTTCCTGTTCTTTTTTCTCTTTTTTGTCACAACTTTGTAAGTCCTCTTTTTTATGAATAAAAAAGGGTTTAAGCTTGTTGATGAGAAGAAAGATCCCATTTAATTTACATTGTTTGCTGGTTATTTAAAATTCCAAGTTTGTTTACTTTTCAAGTTTGTTTTAAAATTCAAGTTTGGTGTTCAAAAGTTTCTGATTTTAAGATTTTTGTTCAAATTCAGGTTGTTAAACCACACAAGCTTTTACATTCAAGCACATATATGACCATACAAGCCTGATATCTTGAAGATATCAAGGTGTAGTGGGTATAAGAGTTTGGGTAAAAAGGCTAAGTGAGGTGGAGAAACCTTCTGGCTTATTTTTTTTACATTTCTGTTTCAACTTATAAGCTATAAGCTATAAGAAGACTTATCCATAAGTCCTCCTTGTAGCTTATTGATCATATTCCAGGTCACTTTTGTTGTATTGAATTGATCTTAGCAGGTTCTAAGCTAAGGTGTATCTTATTCAAGTTTTTCCTTAAGCAAACTCTCATCTAAATCTTAACCAAGGTTCAGCACAAGCCCGGGCTTGTAGGAGGTGGCTTATCAGCCACTGTTGGGCTTGGAAGTAAGCCCAACAAGGTAGCTTTCATATTCCTTTTGTTTTTTTTTTAAGTTTCTGAAAAATTTGTAGTCTAAGTGAATTTAAGTGATCTGTTTGATTTGGTGTTCTAAGTGTGTTTAAGTTGTTGGATTTGAGTTATACTTGATGAATATACATGTTAGTAGTTGTATGAATCAGTTTGATTAGGTTTTAGAAGGTTTTGATTTGAAAAATCTTGTTTTCAAGTTTTAAAAGGGTGTTTAGAAACAGGTTTTAGCAGGTTTTGATTTTTGATTATGCTTAAAACTAGTTGTTAGAAAGGATTGTTAGGACTGCATTAGGTTGCATGTTAGTCTTAGAATAGATTGGTACAAGTTTTAAGCAAGTTTGTGCATTAAAAGGTGAAAAGTGTGTTTAAAATCTGCATGTATCACTTTCTATTGGATTTTTATGAAATTATGAGTCTGATTCTTTGATTTCTGTCTAGTGATAGAGTTACTTAGAAGTTGATATTGATTGAGTGCTATTAGGAGTTTGTGTATGCAAGTTTTGTGGACTTAGAAGTCATTAGAGTGCAATCTATTTGCAAGTATAGACCACCAGACCTCATTTTTGTCTCAGAAACTTGATATGCTTTTGGTGTGCTTGATTTGCTTTGATCTTATGTGCTAGGTGTTGTTTTTCTGCTTGCTATTGACTCCCTACACTCCAAAGAGTGTAGGGGTGCCTTTGTCATCTAAAATCATCACCAAACAAGTACTCACCAAGCTCCTCTTGGTCATACTCTAAACAAGTGACCAAAGTCACTTGTTCATCAGAAATATAAACAGACCTGGGCATTTTTGAGCTTCTAGTTGATCCAATCTTGGTTACTTTGGGTTTGTTATTGTGTTTTTGTGTGTTGATAAGTTACTGGATTCAAGTTTTAAAATTTAAAAAAAAAAATATAAACTCCAAAAAGGACGTGGCCAGGACTCGAACCTGCGCCACTCCTCTCACAACACATACAAGTTACCATTGCGCCCTAGGGACTTTGACTGTTAGATTTGGTTTTGAATTATATTTAAGGGCGTTTTGGTTTGGGCTTATTTAAATAAGCCGTGACCTTTTCAGCTTATTATAGCTTATTGGTTAAGTGTTTTTGGTGTCTTTCATTTTTCCTAGGATTATAATAGAGTTTAGGATTTTTCTGGCTAAAAGTATTATTTTTCCTTTTATTTAATTAATTTTTAGGATTATTTCTAGTTTTTAATTTAAAAAGTCATTAAAAAATATTAAACAGTAAGTAAAAAATACAAAAAAATAGTTTCTAGGTTTTAATTCTTATTTTTGAGGTTTACATATAAAAAAGTTTTCAAAAACTTTAATTTTTGATTTTATTTAATTTTAGGGTTTTTTGGCAACTTTAAAAATTAATATAAAATTAATTAAAAGGTTTTAGGAGCTTTAGTTTACATTTTCTTCTTAGTTAGAATATTTAGGATTTTTGAGAATTTTTTAGAATTTATTTAAGAGCTTTTAATTTTTTAGAATATTTTAATATTATTTTATTCATTAAAATAAAAAGTTTTAATTTAATTTCTTTTCCATTTTTCCTAGATTCTAGACATTAAAATAGGACCTTTGTCACTTTCCAAATAATTTTTAGGCTTTTCAATTTATTTTTAGAATTAATTTAAGATTTAATAGTTTTTAATAGTTTTTAGGAGTTTAAAAATAGTTTAATTTGGTTTTAAAATTTTTAAAAATAGTTTTTAGCTTAATTAGGATATTTTTGAGGTTTACAAATTATAAAATCTTGTGTAGGGCATTTTAATAATTAAAAGTGATTTTTAGGGCTTTAATTAGCATTAAAAAGTCATTATTTAATTAATTAAAAGGTTTTAGCAAGTTTGGATTTTTTGTAAACTCTTAGAATATTATTTGGGATTTTTAGTAATTTTTAGAAATTTTTAGGTTAAAATTTTAATTTTCGTCGTTTTTACGGTTTTACGTTTACGCCTTTTTCGTCGTAGTTTAATTAGTTTTCGTAACCGTCAATTCTTTCCTTTCTCATTTCTTCTTCAATTATCATAATCACAAACATCATAAATCAACTCTTAACACAACACACTTGCCTCCTCGAGAACGAACTCACCTTTAGGGTCATTCACACACGGTTTTCCTAAATCGTCGTGCACACTTGCCCTATTTTTAGTTGCCTACTTTTTCCTAAAGGTAAGTTGACTAAATTTACAACATCAATGCCGTAAGCTAGACCAAGACAGGATGGTTAGATGGCAAAAGAAATCACACCAGAAATCTCTTAAGGGCTAACAAACATACGTTAGATGAAAAACTTGAGAAAACATTATTCACAATTCCAAGTTCAAAATTCATCAGACCCAACAACCTCATCAGCAGTCCAGACGAGACCAAGTCGCACACTCCAAAGAAATTCAGGATGCCAGTCAACGAGAAGAGCAATGATTATAGCAACCCGGCCACCTAAGGACCGTACCATTGGCCAACTGTTACACCAGAATCAAGCAGATATCTCATGACAAAACAATCAATAATACATCCATGGAAGCAAAACACCATGAAAGTAGCAGCAGCAGTGGAATGAAGAGAGCAATCACAACCCCAACGCCTGAGCCCAGGAGTGATTAGGTAGAAACCAGACTCACCTAACCAAGAAATAATAATTAAATGTTATATGGTTTGTGATTAGCGCGGTTTTCTTCTAAAAAATGTTGATAACCGACAAAGCTAATCGGCTCACACTCCAGCCATAAGTACAACATGTGTAAGTCAATATTGTTCACACTAAGTTAGCGGGGTTGATTCAACGACCCGCTTAGGAGAGTGCCCCCCGCTCAATTTTAGTACCAGATATCGATATGATATGCAGACTAGGTGAAATTACCCAGTTCCTTGATATCCATATGATATGAGTCATAGATAGATATATATAACGTGACTTGATGAATAAAGTAGCCTAAGATTTAAATTTGCAGAATAAAAAAACTTCATGGCACATTTATTTTGTAACGAAGAGTATACAACTATACAAGTAGTAGGCACAACAGCAAAACTTCTTGCCAGGCCGAGAAAGACGGAATGAACATCTAATACACATTGATTCATACTAATACACCATTCTTATTTAAATTTCCTTCTCCATTAGTTACAAAAATGCAGAAGACCACTGTCCTTGTAAGGACAAAAGATAAACATTAGCGATCATTACTATAAAATTTGTTGATATGAAGACCTCCTTGGCAGTTCAGCCTGATGTCCAACCCTTTGCTAAAGTAACTTCACGCTCCTGACATCGACGTTCTCTCTAGCAATAAGAAATAGTATGGATATTGAACATTAATCATACATAGTCTAGAAAACAAAGATAATATACTGGATTCCCATAACATTTTTAGTTCCTTTTTACATTTGGCTACACTGCTCCACAAAATTTGGATCATTATCGTATGTTCTTAGTGTCGCAGTGTAGCCCAAGTGTAGAAAAGAACCAAAGACGAAATTGACATCCAGCATATACAATAAACAACGAGCAAGCCAGAAGAAGGCCAAGTTGAAAGCATGAAAACATCAAAATCCATGATCTTGATAAAGTCAACCTATAAACTGATAGAATCGTAAATCAGTGACATGTAGAGATAATAAACTACCCTTTGCTCCCAATACGGATGAAAGCAGACAAAATCATAGACTGGAGTAATCGTTGACACCAAAACAACATTGAGTCCCGTAAAAAGTAAAAGTGCTGCCATCGGTCGGGTTTTGTGCGGCATTTTTCTCTATATATGAAGCTTAGCCTGCAAGATACATATGTAACATGAATTATAAACACTGACAATCATTATATCCATCAAATCGTCTTATTTTAATCAAGAACTGTAACTAGTTACAGAACAGGTCACTTCAAACTCAAATTGTTTCTGACAAGGGTCGTTTTAAGTTTTATTTGACATTCCAACGCAAAAAAAAAGGTTAGTATTTTTGAAACAATAGAAAGAATATCTGGAATTGCAAGATAAAACCACTTCTCTGAGTGAAGCTAGACAAAAGAAGGTACTGGAAAATGTTTGACTATCACAAAAGGTAATCCAAAATGCAATATGTATGGTGCGGTTTTGATAGTTTCTAATGCGAGATATACTCTTTATAGTTTGTAGCATACGTACTTTAACCTCCAAAACATACGAAAGTTATGTCTTTCGAAGATTCAAAATAACACGATAAAGCTCGACTAACACCATATTTACCTCCTCTGCAGAATCCAAGAGACTGCTTTTAGTGCCCTAATGTTAGCAACTTGGGAGGATCGACCAGCCAGCGTTCCCGTGTGTACCACAGATTAGAAGCAAGTAATGAGATAATAAGATAATGAAAAAGCGCATTCAAATCAGTCATACCATATGGTAAACAAACTCCTTGCAAAAGAAAGTACCAGACACTAAATTCGTCCCAAAGAAGTGGTAATGACATTTGACATAGTTACGTCTAAATGTCTAACATTAAGGTGACATGTAGCATAATTGTAGATTATAGAAATGCTGGTTGGCCTAACATTTGTTTACGACTCTTAGGCAGATATAACTCGCAATGCCTGATACTAACTACTAAAGGCTTCTAGTTATGTTGGAACTATAAGAAACAAAAAAACTGAATGCATGAATGCCTGCTCCATGTTGCGTGTATTATATGGGACAGCGATAAAGAAACAAATAAATAAATAAATGTGTACATATAAAACCTCATCCTGGTTGACACTATAACGAACCATGTATGCAAGTAATTGCACACAACGCAGGCTGGCAGTGCAAGGGTGTAAAGTAAGAAAAATCATGTTTTATGAACGGAAATTGTAGAAAAAGGATGACTAAAGGTACAACAGTGCCCGGTAAAACAATCTACCTCGAACACACACTAGCCTGTTGCCGGCTTCACATCATATATACTAAACCATTTGATTTTGGTTACTAATATACTCGGATTTATTATACTAAGGCACACTAGTCATCAGGGCATAAAAATGGGGCAAATCGGGCATAAATCGGGTACGGGCCGACAGTGAATACCCACAAAGATTAAACATCAAAACAATGAAAGAAAAACCTTTTATGGCGGCTCAGATGGTGGTGGTGGCGGCGGCGGCTGGATGGTGGTGGTTGTGGGAGGTGTATTTGATTCAAACTTACTCATCTGTTAAATCCTCAACACAATCATTTAGGGTCATTTAAGTTTAAATTTATTTTAATAGTAATGAGACTCACAAAATTAAACATATTTAATGACTTTTAAAATCGATGTTAACTTTCCTGATATGTGGTTAACTTCTCACTTGTTACCGACTAATTGTACCGGTCATTTTTATGTAAGTTAAAAAAATTCTTTTTATACTAAAAAAATAATTTCAAACTATTCCATTACGCATTTAGTCAAACAGATTATTAAATAAACCCTAAAACTAATTTCCTTCATTTCTTCCGTCCATATTTCTCACCAGTTTAGTGCATGGCTGAGAATTGGATCCGAACCGGATTGAATTGGTTAAGATTGAATCAGACCGAGAATCGAATTGGTTCAAAACTTCGGACTAAGATCGGACCAAAATGATCTGGTTCGGTCCTAGTCGGTCCGGTCTAGCTTGGTCATCGGTCTGATTCGATCCTATAAGACATAATCAACAAGATTTTTAATAAGACTGAGCCGGATCGAAAATCGAAATGGTCCAAAACTCTAGACCAGAGACCGGACTAAAATAGTTCGGTCCGATTCGAATCGATCCGGTCCAGTTCGATTTTTCGGTCTGGATTGATTTTAGGTGTGTCATGTAATAAGAAAAAAAAACCAATGATGTATTTGTAATATTTTGTTAACAAAAAACTAAATTACATATTCATTGAATAGCAGATATTATTATTTGGTGTTACAGTGGTTCTATCATTTTTATTTTTATTTAAATTACACAAACTATTTAATTTAAATTAAAATTTTATTAATAAATAAAAATATTATAAATAATTAAAAAACATTATAAATAAAAAAATATTAAAAAATAATTAAGAATTAGAAAAAAAAATTCATTTATTAAAATACGATAATAATTTATAAATTCAAATACTTTTGGGGGTCTACTCTTTTAGTTTTTTTTCCACGTTTTCGAAAGCTCATCCGGTAGTGTTCAAACCAAAAATCTTCAATGTTTAGTTTCTTATTTTAGCTCAAAAATTTTGGATTTTTCACTCATCTCACATTCCAATTAATGGGATAAAAATGGGTCAAATCGGGCATAAATCGGTTACGGGTAGAATAGAAATAGAATTTATAAATTTCTAACAAGGTTGTTACAAGCAGTGACAAAAAGCAATAAGTAAACATATTCATTTGACAGCGTATGATATTATTTGAACATACCAACAAGATTAAACATCAAAACAATGAAAGAAAAATCATTATCATACCTTTTATAACGGCTCAGATGGTGGTGGTAGTGGCGACGGCTGAAAAAGAAAATTGTCAAATGTCTTCAAAATTATAATGTTTTCGTGTGGTTCACTCTGTTAGTTGATCTTGTTTTTGAGTGACTTTTGTAGATATATATATTTTTAATTGTAATGTGAACATATAATATTTTTTAAATAGTAGTTTATATTAATTATATATAATTATTATTTTTATTTTGATGTAGCTAATAAATATTATGTATTAATTCGCTTTAACATAAGTAATTAATTATAAAATTTAAATTATGTGATTTAAAATATTGTTATTTTAATTTTTAAAGTTTTTTTAATTATACACATTGTAGTAAATGTAAGTTGGATTTTTAAGTATTTTATAGTAGTAATTAAAATGTCTAAATACTTTAAATGTAAGAAATATATCTTTTAATTATGTTGTTACAAAAGATTTCAAAACCTTAAACAACACTTTTTAGTGAGGTTTGAGGAAATAGATTTTGTAGGTTTTTGTTGTTGTTGTTGATTTCGGTATTAACGATCCCAACAGTTCATTTTGGGAAGTTGAATTCGAGGTGTTGCGGGTGTTTCACAGATGGTGTTGATTAGGGCTGTAATCAAGACAAGCTTTTATCAAGCAACACGAGCTTGTCTCGATCAAGTCAAGCTTTAATGAAGCTCAAGCCTAAGCTCAAGCCCAAAAAAAATAGCTCGAAACTATATCAAGCTCAAGCTTAAGATTTTGATAGCTCGGCTAGAGTTCTTATCAAGCTTTTTCAAGCTCTATCAAAAATATGTTTTTATGATTAATTTATCTAAGCAACTAATTGTTAATTTGAGTATGAACCTAATTTTAAGGGCTAATTTCATAAATAAATAGTATATTTTAGAAAGACTTTTAACCCTGATTACATTTATATTTTAGTTCTTTGTATTTTAAATGATTCTCCATTTTTATAAATTTAATTATTGCATTTACTCGGTACTTGGTGAAATACATTATGTGTATAAGTATTTTTTGTACTCTTCTTAATACTAAACGCAACGTGCCTAAATAGCGCTCTCATTCACATCATGAAATGGCCTTTGGGACTTTAATCGTATTGGAGCCAAAACACATTTTGAAACCAAGATTGTACGATGATTTTATTATTGGTTTTATTACTATTAAATAAATCAAATTTGTCTTAAGTAATGATTTTCATTTTTTTTATTTTATACATATGTTTATTGATGAGTTTTATAATAAAAAATAAATAAATTTATACATATTCGAGCTTTTCAAGTCAAGCTTAAACTTTTATCAAACCTTATCAAGCCAAGCTCAAGCATGGATTGGTAAAGCTTGACAAGCTATCAAGCCAAGCTCAAGCCTACAATTTTAGTATCAAGCCAAGCTTAAGCCCTATTAAGCTTGTAACACCCCATTTTGATAAATGGAATATCACAGGATAATTATGGCGTGTCATCAAAGCATGCAAGGTAAATGTCTAAAACATTAAATGACCATAAAGGGAAATACCAGAATCAAACACGGTAGTCCAACATAAGCTCACATACATGAATATAAGTACTGAAAGGAAAGGACTAAACAATGTCCAAAAGAAATAATGTATGAAAATGCATAAGGTAAAGGAGGCTGGATAGCTTCCGTCCAGGTGCACATACTCTCAAGGTCCTAAGTGCATCCCTGGGTATCTGACGTTTGGGAACATGAAAAGGAAACGGCTGAGCAAAACGCCCAGTGAACGGATATACAACATAGTATGAATGACATAAGCATAATAAAGACTAATAGCAGCGGAAATGTATAAGTCCTGGAAAACCTTGTACATGTTTATAAAACTGGTTTTATAGTTTGAAAAGACTTATGTTTTTATATGAAATTTGTATTTTAATTAGCCAATAGCCGATATAGATCATGAGGTTTCACCGTGCATGAATACATAGAGGGGTGACCTCATCATGCAATTAGAGGGGTTGCCTCTAATTATATAAGTCTTGGTATGAGGGATCACCTCCTTATGAAGGATGCAAGGCACACACCACATTCATCATGAAAATCCTGTAAAACATGTAACTAGAATGCACCCATACGCCCCACATAATAATATAAATAAATGGGCAAGACTGAAAGGGACGCCACGAGCAATCACTCCATCGTGGGAAAGTCATAACACTGGTGCCTCCAGTATTATGGTTATGGTACCTTCATAACTAGATGACGTGTCATGCATGTATATATATCTCAGGCATTTAAACAAAACATAAGCATTCAAAACATATAAAATAACTGGGGGAAACAGTTGGCTGCAAACGGGGAATCCTAATCATATATACGAATACGAAGGAATGTCCGACGAAATATTCGTACCTAATGTCCAGTGAACGATGAAAGATGAAAACATGGAAAGTCCTACTCCGACTTCACAAGTGCTACATAAATAAGGGACATGTATGAGTTGTCTGATTACTGAGTGTGTTACTGGTTTTGTATGTTCTTAACTTATTTTATATGTTCTTGTCATATTTTACTGTTTTAAATGTTATCTTGTATTTATTCATGTTTTACAGGTATTCTCATTATGTATTTCATGTGTTATTGTATTACTATACTTGTAGTGTCATAATAAGTAACTTTCTAAAAATAGTAGGTTTCTAAAAATAGAAAGTTTCCAAAAATAGAAAGTTTTCAAAAATAGAAAGTTTCCAAAAATAATTAGTTTCTAAAAATAGAAAGTTTTCAAAAATAGTAAGTTTCCAAAAATAGAAAGTTTCCATAAATAGAAATAAGCTGGATTAATAAGTCTAAAATATAAGCTAATGTTTATTAATCATAAGTTATAAGTCATGATAGTTCATTAGTAAAGTCTATTAAATTAAAATACTTAGGCTAAAAATAATTATTAATTAATAATGATAAAGCATGGATTATTAATTAATAAAATGTCATGGTCCATTTAATAAACTTTACCTTCTCATTTAATTAAATTAAGCATGGTTTTAATTTAATTAAGTTAAATAAACACTTAGGTTATAACATGATTTATTAATTTAAATAAAATAACCTAAGTCATGAATTAATTAATTTATTACTAGTTCATGTAAATTAAGTAAAATAATTAATTAATAAAACAAATGTCTAAATAAAAATACTTAGGTTTAAATATGTATTATTAATATTAATAATATAACCTAAGTCATGATTTTAATTAAATAAATTAATTAGTCATATATACTAAACCATTCGATTTTGGTTACTAATATACTCTGATTTATTATACTAAGGCACACTAGTCATCAGGGCATATAAATGGGGAAAATCGGGCATAAATCGGCTACGGGAGATTAAACATCAAAACAATGAAAGAAAAACCTTTTATGGCGGCTCAGATGGTGGTGGCGGCGGCGGTGGTGGTGGTGGGAGGTGTATTTGATTAAAGATGAAATGTCTTTAAACTTAAAACTTACTCACCCGTTAAATCCTCAACACAATCATTTAGGGTCAGTTAAGTTTAAATTTATTTTAATAGTAATGAGACTCACAAAATTAAACATATTTTAATACAACTAGCAGGGTCCCCGCGCGATTCGACGGCGGATATCCTGTAACTAAATTTTCTTGAGAGTGAATGTTATTCAGTTATTCGTTTTTCATAGCAATAATTTATAGATAACGATAGTTTTCACCTAAAAACATAATTTTGATATAAGGATATTATTACTTTTGGCGTATATATAATATGTATTATGTTTAACTTTATTTTCGGAACTCAATTAAGTTCTAGAATTGACATAACCTCTTTTGAACATTTGAATGAGAAGATTAACTAAAAAGTGGTTTGTACATATGATTGCAAGGAAAAATACTAAAAAACATGATAGAGGAGATTTGTACGATGTGTTGTTTGGCTTGTAAATTGTGGTGATAGGTTGTTTTAATTGTATTATTAATTTTGTTTTAATTAAGTATGAATAAATGATTTGTATCTATATTAGAAATATAAAGTTGTACATATGCATTAAAATCTTATATTATTTAAATTTAATTTTGTTGGTTGTATTAATATGTTGTACATTATTTTGTATTTGTTGTACTACTTAATATTTTGGTATTAATTAAAAAGAGAGGGTCTAATCTGTTTTATAAAATAGTATGATAATATATTATTTAATTTATTATTTTAACTAAGTAATATAAGCTATGGGCAGAAAATTTTTATGAGGCCTTAACCTACTACCTAAACCCATCATCTATCACATGGGGTTAATGTTAGAGGGATCAATACACATATTTTTTATAAAATACACCAAACAACTATATTTACTCTTTGAGCGTACGGTACGGCTGAGCCATCGAGCTCCTATCGAGGACAAATGCCACATTACAATTTTTCCCATAATACTAAAACACCTCATAACCCAATAAACACCCTCTCTGGTTAATACTAAACTTTCTCATATAAACCCTAGAATAAGTGTTTATGAAGATACAAACACTAATCACCCAAGATAAAAAGTCATTAGGCTTAATGATCTAAAAACCCTTATATTAAGAAATCTACATAGAATCACTACCTAGACTTTTAGGAAAAGTCTACAAACACTCATAGCACTTCATTAAGGTTATAAGATTATATTAAGACAATGTACAAGTACCTTAAAGCACAAGGTACAAGATTCCAATGCATGGCTTGTAAATTAGGTCAAAATGGGTATTTTCACCCTTTAGACATGTTCACTTAGAATAACTTAATAAAACCAATATAGGGACTTCAGGAACACATTGAGGACAATTTAGAATGTATAAATTGAGTTTACATCAGTAGCTAATTGAAGGATAATCACTTTTACTAAAACTTAACCATAACTCATTAGAAACCCTAACCCGCCTAAGTTTTCTTCCCATTTACACCTCAAACATTTGTTAAACTTCAAACCAAAGACCTAAAATTCTTAATTACAATGTCTAAACCTTAATTATACCCTAATCCATCACTAATCACATTCCTAAACCTTTAATTAGCAAAATTACAAAGTATAAAGTTACAAGCCTTAGAAAATGAACCCGACTGGGTTTTTCCCACCAAAACTAAGTTTAAACTCTTTCCCTCCCATTACAAGTTTGAAAACTGATATTTACAAGATATTTAGGATTTCTAGAATCCCTCAAAGCTGCTAGATCACCACCTTGTACACAATGAATCACCATTCTTATCTAAATTAGTCGTATAGCATTTTTCAACACAAACCATGAATAACTTTGAATCTAGGCTTCATGACTCATTCCTAGACTTGTGTATAGCTTCCCTAGCTTACCTTAGTCATTTCCCTACTGATGTTACACGTTTCATGGCCTTGCTTGGAGCCTAAGGGTCGAAATTAGTATAAATAGCAACCTAAACCTTTCATTTCAACTTGCACCCTGTTTTCTTAAAACGCCCTACCCATTCTTCAATTCCACTTCTACAAACTTCCTAGGACATCCCCTAAGACCAAAAAACAGGTCTAGAAGGAAGCCATTGAAGCTCTTGAAGCTTTGATAGCAAGTTGTGTTCATAGGAAGCCATTATGAGCCATTTTGGAGCTACCTAGGTAATTTCTATGTTAGCTATGCTTTGATCTTGTTATAATGAATTCTTAGACTTGTTATAATTCCAAAATAATTTTAGAAAGATAATCTAAAAGAAATTAAGTCATTTTATCATTTTAAATGAAAGTTATAAGTTAAAGATGTCTTAAAATCCTAATTTTGTAATTTACATGAAATAATAAGCAAAATCCCATTTAAATATCCATAATTATGAAGAAATGCTTTTATTATGATTATAAATATGTTTTGATACTTTGTTTTAAAATCCTAGATCATTTGGTCCATTTTTGAGGTTGTTATGTGATTTTTACAAGTATAGGGACTAAAACCGTCATTTTTGAAACTATTTAACATTTTGGCCAAAAGTATCATTTTGTGAAATTTAATTATATAATAATAAATATCGGTAAGTTTGAGGTCCTAAGGTTAAATATTGAGGGTTTAAAATGCAAATACTAAAACTATATACTTTAAGGGTTAAAAGTGTAATTATACCAAAGTATAACCAAAAGGGCTATTTTTGCCAATTTTGAAACTAAAGAAGATTAATTATATATATGAGGAAGTAATGAAAGTATCGCGTTAGTAGGGAGCTTCGTACAAAGATGTTCCATCTCGATATTACGTTCTGACTGAGTGGTTTGGTTTACGATTTAAAGTGTCATCGCTCCTCAAACGTTTATAAAATGACTTCTGAGTATAATGGTGATAGAATTATAACTGAATATTAATTAAATAATATATAACCAATACTTAGAAATATGGAATATAAAATAAATCAAAGACTTGATACTATACACAATGTATTAATCTAGGTTTATGTGAGATCAAGTTGTTGTTTATGAGACCAAGTTATGGTTTGTATGATCAAGCTGTTTATCTGTGAATGAAATATATCTGATTATAGATCGGATTCTATGGACATAAGGTGGGTTCATAGCCTCACTTTTAAATACTTAATAAATGATTTGTAAACTCGTGAGGGGGACATACGCTAAAACTAGAATACAAGTGCTTTTAAATATTGTATGGTATGATTACCTACACTATGTTTACTTGTTGCCGTTAAGTCCCTTTTCAATCATGACCGTTAATCATTTCAAGAAAATGAACGCTAATATTGTGAATACTGCTATTTGGGGACTGAAATCCCCTATCTAGGCAAGTCACACTTGCTGGAATGCTGATAGCTATGACCTAAGTTAAACGGATACACTTTATTTTGCTTAACTCGGGAGTTTGGCAAACTTCCTGCATAAGGACAATAATAAATGTGAAAACACTTATCCTTTTGCCACTTATTTCTAATAATAACAAGACCAAAACGTGTATTTAATGTCGTAAAAGGCGAAATTATTCGTGGTTTGTGTTTTTATTGTGTTTTAGAACAAAAATATGAAAAAGGAAGAAAACACGGGCTTTCACGGGCTTTTATCGAAGAAAAAGACAAAAGACGAAGTTAAAAGATAAAAAATGCAAGAAGAACGGAAGTCAAAGGCCTATTCTAAAGATTTATCGAAGAAAAAGTCTAAAGACGGAAGTTTGACGAAGTCGAAGAACCAAGTCTACTAAAAGAAGAAAATCAGAAGACGAGTTCATGTTATCATTCGACTAATCCCGAGACAAAGTCGAGAAAGACGAGTTATTTAAAAAGACGAGAAGACAAGAGAAAGAAGGAAGCAACAACACCCTCCCCTTCTCCTATAAATACCCTCCTAATCTTTATTAGGAGGAGTTAGTCATTTTTTAGTTTTTAAGTAGGTGTAACTTTCTCTCTCTAGAATTTTCTCTTTCAAGTTTTGTTTAATTTTTAATCTTTTAATCTTATAATTTGAATTTTAATCTTCAATTTAATCAAGCTTTTTAGTTAATTCTCATTCTACCTTTCTTAATCATAATCTATTGTTTTGTTTCATTAATCATGTAGTTTGCTTAATCATGTTGATTGTGTGATTGATTTGCTTATTAGATTATGCTTATTGATTTGGTGTGTTTGATGTTTTAGCTTATTGTGCTTTTTGATTAATTAGTGTTAGCTTATTTTTAATTAAGTTGTTTTTATAGCTTAAATCTTTTAAAAGTTACTTTTAAATATTTAGCTTATTTAGTGTTTTTAAAGTTTTTAAATTGTGGCTTATTAGCTTTTTCTAAAATTTGATTTGGTTAAGTTTTTGGTTAAGTGCTTATTTGTTTTTACCTTATTTTCATTTTTGCTTATTTTGTTCCTATCCGGGTTCTTAAAACACTAGTTTACTGAATAGTGTGTGAGATTTTCTTTCCCGGATTGCATGTTACATTTCTTATTCCGAATAAGCTTAGGAACTTAGTCATTCCGAATTAATTGCAATATTTCACAATCCGGATAAGGCAAGTTTTTCTATATTTCGGATTAGAGCCAGATCAAGTATTCCAAATAGCATTTCACTACATTCCGGATAAGGGATATTTGTCATGTATTCTGGATAAGAAGTTTACTGATTCTGGATAACACTAAAAACAACTCATTCCGGATTGGGATTGAAGGACATTCCGGATAAGAATTAACAATTGCTTATTCCGGATTTCTTGCGGAACTCACATTCCGGATAAACACATTTTCATTATTCCGGATAGAGTGTGACAACAGTATTCCGGATTACTTAATTTGGGGATTCCGGATTGTGTGAAAATCACACATTCCGGATAAGGTCTAGTACAAGTGATTCCGGATTGTGGGCAAATTTTACATTCCGGATTTCATTGGAATTTTGGTATTCAGACTTATGTTTTGATTTGGTTTCCCGACTTATTTTTAAACGTTTATTTTTCCCGCCATTTTTACTTAGCTTATTTTCAAAAGTGTTTTGTTTTAGTTTATTTTCAAGTTTACATTTTTATAAAAGTTTTTAGTTTACATTTTATCAAGTCTTAATTTTTACTTTAATCTTTTCAAGTTTTTAACTTTATTTATAAAATAGATAATCAACTTAGTTATTTTTACCAAGAACAATTGTGCAGCATTCATTCCGGTTAAGCAATCAAGGTTAGACATCCTTCTTTTATTTTTATGTTTAATAGCTTTAACGTTTATATTACTAGTAGACATAGATAATAAAAAGCTCCCCCTTTTAGTGACCAAAAAACGACAATTCTACGTTAAACCGTGATCAATTCGAATTGAATCGAGTACGAACAACACAAACAAGAGACATCAACAATCAGTCATATTAAAATGGCGCCGCTGCCGGCTCTTTTCGTAAAAATTAACGGTTTTTTGTGAGAAAGATTGGATTTTGGGATCCGTTCTCTTGGAAACGTTATTTTCATAGCATAAAAATTTCAAAAATCCTAAAAAATATAAAAATTTCAAAAATCCAAAAAAAAAAGATAAAAAAACCAAAAATAATGTATTGCATTTTTAGTGTATGCGTACTCGATCTTCGTCTAATCTTGAGCCTGAGACTCGTAGAGACCTAGATATGGTCGGTGTGCATAATAATAATAATCCACCTCACCCCGTGCTGAATAATAACAACCATCACCCTCAACCTGACCTTCGTACGATGGAGGAGTTATGCCAACCGACTATGAATGGACTTGGAGGACCGATTGCGCCGATGCAAATCACGGCTCCCGAATTTTCGTTGAAGCATCACATGATCCAACAAGTTCAAAATGATTGCCCATTTCGCGGATTACCGGATGATGATGCCAACAAACACCTCGATAAATTCATAACCGTCACTCAAAGCATGAAATTTCCCGGTGTTACCATGGATTTTCTCCGCCTTCATCTTTTTCCACACACTTTATCCCACCATGCCGAAAAATGGTTTGATTGTCTTCCTAAAAACTCAATTCATACATGGGACGAGATGACTCAAAAATTTTTGTCAAGATATTTTCCACCATCCATGGTAACTAGTCTTAGGAATCAAATTAGTGGTTTCACTCAAGAACCTGATGAGTCTCTTTTCGATGCTTGGGAACGTTATAATGTCTTGATCGATCGTTGTCCTAACCATAATATGCTCCCCGACACTCTAATTGATACTTTCTACATCGGTTTAATTTTTCGTGATTGTGATATGATTAATGCAGCCGCCGGTGGTACATTTATGAAAAGAAGACCCGAGGAGTGTAGAGAGCTAATCGAGAACATGACCACTCATCACAAAAATTGGGATTCATCCGCATCCTCAAGAAATAACCCGAGGGTCTATGTTTCTTCTACTTCATCAAACCCCGAGATAACCGAACTCACCCAACTCACCCGCCAACTAGCCGAGATGAACAAAAATTTCTTAACCATGGCTACGAACCAATTTCAACAAGTTAAAGTTGTAGCACTTTCTTGTGAGACTTGCGGCGGTCCTCATTCATACACCGATTGTCCTTCTACTCATGACAATCCAAAAAACGTGTATGCGGCTAACGGTAACTTTTCCACGGGAGGCTATCAAGCACATCCTCAAGGTGACCGTAGTTTGCTAAGTTATCGTTCAAACAATTTTCTTTCACCACCCGGTTTTCCTCCTCAAAACCAAAACAACGTCAATCGTAACAATCAAAACCAACCTCGAGTTCCTAATCAATATCAAACCCAAAGAAATCCATATCCACCTCAAGGTAATAATCAAGTTTACCAACCACCCACCTATCAACCACCCGCTTACCAACCTCCCCCTCCCAACCAACCCACGGCATTTAATCACGAGCATTAGGACTAATGACGCGCTGGTGAAGAATCTTCAGAGCCAAATTATTAACTTGAAAGGTGACATGGCTAAACAAGGGAATGATCTTCGAGACGAGCTTAGGAATGACATGCGAAACTCTTTAAGCAATCAAACAAATGACTTAAGGGATATGATGGCTATTTTCTTCCAAAGTAATCAACCCTCTGCTTCGGGTTCTCTTCCGAGTAACACCATTGCAAATCCAAGAGGGGAGATGAAAGCAATCACCACCCGAAGTGGAAACGGCTATAAGGAACCCGATATTCCTAAACCTACTTCGGTGATTGTGACAAAGGATAACGAGCAACATTCACCAATTCCTTCACCTTCCAACCCCACCCCTCCACCACCCAAGGATGTGAGTGACCAATCCATTCCAAAGCCTTTATCTCAACCAGACTTACCTTATCCTTCAAGATTGAGGAAAGAGAAGTTGAAGAACAAGGACGATATTCAAGTTTCAAACTTTCTTAAAATGTTTAAACAATTGAATTTCAACATCTCCTTTGCCGAGGCGCTCGCTCACATGCCTAAATATTCTAAAATGTTCAAAGATCTTCTAAGTGATAAGGAAAAACATATTGATATTGTTCAAACCCAACTTAATGAGAATTGCTCCGCGGTTCTTTTAAGGAAATTACCAACCAAACTTGGTGATCCGGGTCACTTTCTCATTCTTGCAACTTTCCCGGGGTAGAGAATTGTATGGCCCTAGCCGATCTAGGTGCTAGTATCAATTTAATGCCATTAAGCGTTTAGAAACAATTATCTCTACCCGAGCTAGTCCCCACGCGAATGACATTGGAGTTAGCTAACCGTACGGTTGCTTATCCGGTGGGGATAGCCGAAAATGTGTTCGTCAGTGTCGACAAATTCACCTTTCCGGCGGATTTTGTTGTCGTTGACTACGAGATGGATCCCCGTGTTCCATTAATCGTTGGACTTCCATTCTTGAGAACCGGTCGTACTCTTATTGATGTAGCCGCGGGCGAAGTAATCATGAGAGTTGGTGACGACAAAATCGTCTTTAACATGGGTAAACTTTCTAAGCAACCTTATGAACACGAGAACCTTAATTTCATTTACGTACTTGATGAGGCTTGTGAAGAACATTTCAAAGACGCTTGTAAAAGTGGTCTTTCTTCTCTACCCATTGTTGAGACCGTTGCCTCTATTGCTCCCTCATTGACTCCATTTGGAGAAAGTGACATTCTTTTGAAAGAATTTGAAGCAAGTTTAGGGGATGTAGACTTAAAATATGATGATTCTCCTACCGATTGGGAAGAAGACATTCGTACCATTGAGAAACTTCTCAATGAGGACCATATTTATCCACCTTTATGGAAATTACAAACGATGATCCGAATTTGAATAAGCCTTCCATCGACAATCCTCCGGATTTAGAGATTAAGGATTTACCGGTCTCATCTTGAATACGTTTTCCTAGAAGACAATAAGAAGTTACCCGTCATCATTGCAAAGGACTTAAAAGAGGATGAAAAATCTCGACTTATCGATATGCTCAAAAATCGTAAGAAAGCAATTGCTTGGAAAATTTTCGTCATCCGCGGAATTGATCCTAACTTTTGCACTCATAAAATTCTCATGGAAGATGACTTTAAACCCGCAATCCAAAGCCAAAGAAGGGTTAATCCAAAAATTCATGACGTCATCAAGAAAGAAGTTATCAAACTTCTAGATTCCGGAATGATTTACCCTATTTCGGATTCGCCATGGGTTAGTCCCGTCCATTGTGTGCCTAAGAAAGGCGGAATAACCGTTGTTCCCAATGAAAACAATGAGTGGATACCTACTCGACTTGTCACGGGTTGGCGAGTTTGCATAGACTATCGCAAGCTTAATGATGCCACTCGTAAGGATCATTTTCCTCTTCCTATCATGGATCAAATGCTTGAGCATTTAGCGAGTAATGACTACTATTGCTTCTTAGACGGTTTCTCCGGGTATTTTCAAATTTCTATCGATCCAAAAGACCAAGAGAAAACCACATTCACTTGTCCTTATGGAACATTTGCTTACAAACGAATGCCTTTCGGCTTATGCAATGCTTCTTTGACTTTCCAAAGGTGTATGATGGCTATATTCCATGACATGGTTGAAGAAACTATGGAAGTCTTTATGGATGATTTCTCGGTCTATGGTGATTCTTTCTCATCTTGCCTTGCCAATTTAGAACGTATGCTTAAACGGTGTGAAGACACTCGTCTCGTTCTTAATTGGAAAAAATGCCATTTCATGGTAAAAGAAGGCATTGTTCTTGGTCACAAAATTTCCAAATCCGGTATCGAAGTCGACCGTGCTAAAGTTGACGTCATTGCTAAGTTGCCTCCACCTACCACCGTCAAAGGAGTTAGAAGTTTTTTAGGTCATGTGGGATTTTATCGACGTTTCATCCACGATTTCTCTAAGATAGCTCGACCAATGACTCTTTTTTTTTGGTAACCATGATTTCCGACTCATTGACCGACTAATCCACGGGGTTTGAGCCCACCGCCACACAGACTCAAACCAGGTAAAGCCCTCCCTTTCCAGGAGGTTGGCGTGGCCACTTCAAGGTTGTTTGCACCTAGTGGGAATTGATTTTGAGACCTCACACACTTTGGAGTGATAGCCACAAATATTTTTGCCATTAGGCCACCCTTGGGTGGTTCAATGACTCACCTTTTAGAAAAGGATGCTCCTTTCATCTTTTCTCAAGAATGTCTCGATTCTTTCGAAATTCTTAAAGGTAAATTAACTAACGCACTGGTCTTAGTCTCTCCAAACTGGGAGTTACCTTTCGAGCTCATGTGCGATGCTAGTGATTTCGCGGTAGGAGTGGTTTTAGGTCAACGAGTGAACAAACATTTCCAACCAATCCATTATGCTAGCAAGACAATGACGGGGGCTCAATTGCATTATACCACTACCGAAAAAGAGCTTTTAGCTGTAGTGTATGCTTTTGAGAAATTTCGCCCCTATCTTGTGCTTTCCACCACCATCGTTTACACCGATCATTCCGCCTTGAAATACTTGTTGACCAAGCAAGATGCTAAACCGAGACTCCTTCGTTGGGTTTGCTCCTCCAAGAATTTAAAATTGAAATTCGTGATAAAAAGGGAGCGGAAAACCTAGCCGTGGATCAACTTAGTAGACTCGAGGATCCTTATCAAGGGGAACTTCCAAATCAAGAGATTAATGAATCTTTTCCCCTTGAGGCCTTAATGTCTATTAACTCCAATCTTGACGATACCCCATGGTTTGCGGACATTGCAAACTATTTAGCGGGAGGTGATCTTATGGAAGGGTTAACGTCCCAACAAAAGAAAAAAATTCTTTAAGGATATTAAACACTATTATTGGGACGACCCTTACCTTTTCAAGCAATGTGCGGATCTTGTTATTCGTAGGTGTGTTGATGGGCTGGCAGCTTTATAAATCCTAGAAGCTTGCCACAAAGGACCCATCGGTGGTCACTTTGGTCCTAATTATACCGCGAAGAAAGTTTTTGACTCTGGATTTTATTGGCCCACCATTTAACATGACACTCATGAAATGGTTAAGCATTGTGATGCTTGCCAAAGACAAGGCAAGATCACACATAAAGATGAGATGCCTCAAAATTTCATCTAAGAATGTGAAATCTTTGACGTATGGGGCATCGACTTTATAAGGCCATTTCAATCATCTAAAGGGAACAAGTACATCCTCGTAGCCGTTGACTACGTATCCAAATGGGTTGAAGCAAAGGCTTTACCTACTAACGATGCGAGGGTGGTTGTGAACTTTCTGAAACAATTATTTGCTCGATTCGGTGTTCCTCGTGCTATCATTAGTGATCGCGGGACTCATTTTTGCAATGATCAATTTGCTCGAGTCATGGCTAAGTATGGTGTCAATCACCGTCTTTCCACCGTGTATCATCCACAAACTAATGGTCAAGCCGAGATTTCAAACCGTGGACTTAAGCGAATCTTAGAGCGTACCATGGGAGAGCATCGTGCCTCATAGGCCGATAAGTTAGATGATGCTTTGTGGGCTTTTCATACCACTTATAAGACACCTATAGGTTGTACCCCTTATCGCCTTGTGTACGGAAAGGCATGCCACCTCCCCATTGAGTTGGAGCATAAGGATTATTGGGCCTTGAAATGGGCTAATTTTGATATCAACAAAGCCGATGATCTTAGGAAAATCCAACTCAATGAACTTAATGAACTAAGGAATGAGGCTTATGAGAATTCATTGACCTACAAGGAGAAAACCAAGCTCATTCATGATTCCAAGATTAAGAACCGAGAGTTTCACATAGGTGATGAAGTTTTACTCTTTAACTCTCGATTGAAAATCTTTTCTGGAAACCTTAAGAGTCGTTGGTGCGGCCCATTCACCGTTGCTAAAATTTACCCTTATGGCACCATTGAGTTATCTCAACCAAATGGGCCAAACTTTAAGGTGAATGGCCAACGTGTTAAGTCATAAGAGTAACAGGTTGTGGTGGTGGTGGAGGATTGTTGATGTACTAGTTTTCAGGATGAGGGTCGTATTGAACGCCATGAGCTTGACTTTTAGCATGAACTTCGTCCCTGATTTCATTGCGAAGTTGGGGAAGGATGGCTTGCAAAGCTGCATTAACAGCCGCAACCAACTCCTGAGCATTGCGTGTGTTCACCATCTGACAGTTTAAACACAAAATGCAACATAAATGATAAGTCTAAAATGATATGAACATAAAATGCATGAACAATGTATAAATCAATGAAGCATATTATAATGCATGAAACAGTGTAGAATGCATGATGCAGTTTATAAAAACTTTTATATGCGCGAGGGTAAACATCTATGGTCAGTTCACCCAAAACAAAAGACATAACGAGGGGACGCCTATGGGTCGGTCCCAAAGTTAAAAGTTTCGATAAAAGCACATGTGACTAAATAGGGCCAGTCCTGTACCAACCATTACTTAGTCGTAAACCTGCAACAATGATATGAATTCATGAAATGAAATGAAAATGAATGAAGGCATGAAAACCAACTGTCAGTTTTAGGAAGACGATGGTGACTACCCATAAGTCACAGGTCATGTTTTATAGAGCTACAGGTCAAAACCTTGGCTATGATACCATAATTGTAACACCTCATTTGTTAAGATGGAATGGTACAATAAAATATGGCGTGACATCAAATCATGCAAGGTAAATGTCTAAACATTCATGAGCATAAATAGAAATACCGGAATCAAACATCGGTAGTCTAAGTAACTCACACACAAGCAATATTAAGTATTATAAATGAAAGGACTAAACAATGTCCAAATGAAGTAAAGTATGAAAAAGTAGGAATAAATGCATAACGTAAAAGAGGTTGGATAGCTTCCATTCGAATGCACATCCTTCTCGAGAAGGTGTGTCATAGGTTGAGTGATTTTCGAAAAGTCTTTGATGAAACGACGATAAAAGCCCGCGTGGCCTAGGAAACTCCTAACTCCCTTAACGGTTTTGGGATGAGGTAATTCGGCAATGACGTCTATCTTAGCTTCATCTACCTCAATCCCCGCTTTTGAGACCTTGTGCCCTAAAATGATTCCTTGTTTACACATAAAATGACATTTTTCCCAATTAAGCACAAGGTTGGTCTGTTCACAACGTTTTAACATTTTCTCGAGATTGGATAAACACGACGTGAACGAATCACCAAACACCAAAAAGTCATCGCATGTAATGACAATTTGAATGATTCGACTGCTTTGAATGCTCTAAATGTTAAGTTTGTTTGTGTGAAATGTGGAAAATGTGCTAATGAAGATCATTTTATGTTTGCTATGAATAATGTCAAAGGCATAGATACTAGAACTAAGAAGCAAGTTGCGATGCCTATTAGTGCTAGTAAACCCAAATGCAAAGTGAACCATTCTGGTGCAACCCCCCTAAGAAAAGTATTGCATCAGACTCCACCACTAAGAACCTTAGAAGCAGAATTAGGGAATTATATGAGTCTGCTAGCAAGTCTTAGAAATGATGGTTTGCTATACTCTGGAGATCCTACTTGCGACCTTGGGTACCTGCCGTTTGGGAACATATAAATGGAAAACGGCTGAGCATAACGCTCAGTGCATGGATATATAGCATAACGTAAAGACATAAAGGAATGAAAGCGTATAAACCATGAATTGCAGCGGAAATGAATAAGTCGTGGGAAACCTAGATGTATGTCATGTTTACTGGTTTTAGTTCTGAAAACATAGCTTATGTTACTTATGAAAATCTGTATTAGTTTAATATACCAAAAGCCAATATAGGTCATGAAGTCAACAACGTGCATGAATACTTGAAGGGGTGACCTCGTCATGCAAATTAGGGGGATGCCTCTAATTAATTGGTAATGGGTAGGAGGGAACAACTCCTTGTGAAGGATGCAAGGCACACACCACATTCACCATGAAATCCTGACTGAAACTGAACCTAGGATGCACCCATACGCCCCATATGATAATAATAATATAATAATGGCCAAATAACTGGAAATGATGCCACGAGCTATCACTCCATCATGGTGAAGTCATAACACTAGTGCCTCTAGTGTTATGGTTATGGTACCTCCATAACTAGGTGAAACTGGCATGCATGTATATGGCTAAGGTAACTAATAAAACATAAGCCTTTAAATCTGTAACTACTGGGGAAAGCAGTTGGCTACATACGGTAAATCCTAATGAAGGAAGAGATTATCCTTACTGAAGGACGGAAAATCCGTACCTATGTCCAGTAGAAGCTAATGGAAACACTGAAGAAACTACTCTGCCTTGACGGATAATACTACATAAGAATAGGGACGTGTATGAGTTATCTGAATTACATGTGTTTTACTGGTTCTGAGTGTTTTTAGCTTATTATACTTATTCCGTCATGTTTTACTGCTTACTGTGTTAACTGTAGTTATTCTGATGTTTTGTTGTGTATTATGCATGTATTAGTGTATTATAATACTTGTATTGTAATACTAAGTAACTTTCTAAAAATAGCAGGTTTCCTAAAATAGTAAGTTTCAAAAAATAGAAACTTTACAAAAATAGTAAGTATCCATAACTAGAAATAAGCTGGATTATTAAGCCAAGCAAAGTTTAATTAGTAAATGCAAGTCATGGTTTATAGCTTATTAATTAAATAACTGGTTAATTAATTAAACTATACATTAAAGGAATTTAATTCAAAATACATGTTTTAATTAAATTAAGCTAAGTAAAATACTTTAGGTTATACGTGAAATACTAATTTTAATATTTAACCTAAGTCATGAATTTAATAAGATTAAAAAAGTCTATTAATTAATTTAATTAAACACATTTTCTGATTTTAATATTCCCAAAAATCCGAACCCGTGTTTTAAATGTTAACCCGAGCCCGTACCCTTGTTTCTTAAATAAGCCGAGCCAAAGACCCCTTTGATAGTGGCTAACCGGCTTAGCCGGCTGCCACTGTCCGAGTCTTTTCCCCCACTGCCCGAGCTACGGCTAGCCGCTGCCGGACCCGGTTCCCACCGGCTGCCTGCCGGTTCATAGTCGGTTCACACCGGTTGTGACCGATTCCCACTGTTATGTTCTTCGGTTCCCACTGTTAGCACAAGAGCCCCACCGAGACCCTATTGGTCTCAGTTGGCACTTGATCTAAGCCAAAAACCATACCCCGACTTGCGGTCGGGGTTCCCTTGTGTCGTCCGAGCCCAAACCCACCAAGCCGAGCCCCTTGAGGGTCTCGGTGGTGGTGATGAAGACAAGCCGAGACACCTAGTGTTCTCGGTTGTGTCTCGGCCGAACCAAAACAACACCAAACACCCCCTTAAACAATGATTTTAATTAATCCCGTGTTTATTAGTACTTGTTTTTATGATTAATTAAAATAAAACATGAATTCATAAAGAATTAAAAAGAAAAGGAAGTGTTTTGATTTAGCGAACACGTGGAAGAAAGGATTAAGATCACGATCACGCACACACAATTAATCTATAATCAAAATCGTCCGGATCGTCCTTGTGGTTGCTCTATGGTCGGCGGCAAGAAGGACAAAAAGGAGGTAAGAGAAACTTTTCTGTAACCTAAAATCATGATTAAGTTTTCCTGTGTTTTTGTTTAACATGTTTTAAGTTGGGTCATGGGCCAAGCCCATCCTTTTCTTCTTTCTTGTCTTAGCCGCGGCACATGGGGCCACAAAGGGAAACCCGAAGCTTTTCCCGAGTTAAATTATTTACGTGTTCTACGTGTTTTATTTATCGTGCATTTTATATGTCGTAATCGTAATACATTTATAATATATACGTAAGTACGTGTTAATTAATATCATGATACATTATAAATGGAAAGTTTTAAATTTATCGTATTTTTGTATGTTCACTGTTCATGTATACTGTTCATGGTATTTTAATGCGGGTTTTACACATAGTCGACCGTGTCTTCGAAAGAAAAGTTCGTGTCTACCTAAAGTTTGTCTGAAATGAAAAGCCTTATGGTGACATAACTGTATGTACGCATACTATAATTGCACAAAATTTTTGGCGCATATTTATTCATTTATATCAATTCTCATTGATAGGTTTATTCACATTTTTCTGTAATATATGCAGCTTTATACACAATTGAATTCCAAAAATGCGATCTTTTGCATTGCCATTTGCTGTTGTGGATCAGCGTGTCTTCCAAAGTTCGTGAAGACAAAGATATTGACACATATATCTCGGTAGAACGGCCAGACCCAACACGTGATGCCGACGGTTACAAATTTTTCTCTAAACTAATCAAATGACAAAGATGTTATAACGTTTCTCGGGTAAGGTCATTTTTCTTGACATTTATCAATCGGCTATGCTTGATTTTCATTAAAATTTCTATTGGGTCTCACCGATTGTCCTAACAGGTTTTTTGGTTGCTGGTGATTTGAAGTATCTGATATGTTTGTGTCTTTAATAAATGGAGCAATTACTAAGCGAAGAACGGCTATCGAAGACATGGCAGAACTAGATGCGCTTTGTATTGATAAATTGGGCACTTTGACTTTGGATAAACTTGGGGTTGACAAAAATATTAGTGAAGTCGGATATGTTAATTCTACACTATCAATATGCATTAGTAAAATGTAGTAAGGTTATAAAATTAGATATGTTAATTCTATTTCATGACAATCTAATTTTGGATTACAGATAAACTCTTTTTAAAGTGTGATTCATACTTTGAATAAAAGACCATATACATGAATAAAAATAATCATTTACCAATGATGAGCATTATGAATTATTTATAGTGTTTTCAAACAAAATAAACAAATGCTCACAAAATAGTACTTACAGTTGAATTTTTTTTATTGCCACCCCGCGAAACCCGCGGGTTTATAGTCTAGTATATTATAATTAGAAAAAAATTCATGTTTAGTCTCTATAGTTTACAACAAATATCACGTTTAATCCCTATCTCAAATTAAATACACGGATGATCCCTGTTTTTGAAACTATCAACACATTTGGTCCCTATTTTGGATGGGAGTTAGTTTTGGCTGTTAACTTTTGGGCGTATGGAGGTATTTTGGTCCTTTACAATTCTTGGGTGTATTTAGTATAAACACACTCACTTTCTTTTTTCTTAATTTTTTTTCTTTTCATTCTTATCTCTCTATCTCTCTCTAACGTCTCTCCCTCTCACACCTTAAAATGGATCTACTTCTCCATCTCTTACCACACCTTCCTGAACCAACTCCATACCTTTCCTCACTGAGAATTCTTTATCAACAACACTTCTGAACCTATCATTCTCATACAACTGCCACCACCATTTATCCCTTCATCTCCTACGTTTCCACAACCACAAATAACCCAGTCCATGAGAATTAACCGTAATCACCACAACTACTCATCTCTATCTCATTACAGCCATTAAGCACATGCGTGTAAGTGAACCGAACGAAAGTCAATAACCTAGACTCTTGATAATCGAGCCCATCATACACCTTCTACAACAACAATCAATCTTCAAATTAATCAAATCCTTTCCTGTGGCCACAAGAAACGAATCCTTATTCTATTTTCGAATTAATTTTGGAGATTATGTTTATAGATAATGCGTTGATGTTGCTATCTGATGTGTTTTTTATTGATTGGATCTGGGTTTGTATAAGATATAGGATTTATTGGTTGTTGATCTTCGATTCTAGATCTGGTAATGGATTTGATAGTGGGTTTTGTTGTGACGTGAATCTTGGATCTGGTTTGACATTTTTATCGGATCTGTGGATTTCTGGTTTGACATTGTTGATCAGAAGTTGGAAGGCGGGAATTTAGGGATGGAGAGAAGTATGTATTATGGGATTGAGGTGCGTAATCAAGGTGGGCAAGATAAGAATTCGAAACTGCACTATGAGTATTTGGTAAGGACTCCTTTTCCGACTTCTGTTTATCAACCACCAGGGAATAGTGATTTTGTTGGGTGCTTATGTATTGGTGTATGCATACTTGATTGTGCTTGCGCTAAGAAAAATGGAGGTGAATTTTCTTATGATAAGAAAAGGATTCTCGTGAGAGGAAAACCGCTGATTTACGAATGCGGACCCCATTGTTCTTGTTCTTCAGAATGTTGGACTTGATACAAGCAAGTTCTTTTCTTTGTGAATACACCGAAGTTGGACCAAGTAGTCAAAGTACCAACAAAAGCAGCAGCAACATGAAAAGAATGAAAAGAAAAAGAAAAAATTAAAAGCATCAGCAGGTGAGAGAGAGAGACGTGAGAGACATAGTTAAAAATGAAAAGGACCAAAATACCTCCATACGCCCAAAAGTTAACAGCCAAAACTAACTCTCATCCAAAATAAGAACCAATTGTGTTGATAGTTTCAAAAATAAAGATAAGGACTAAACTTGATGTTTGGTGTACACCATATGAACAAATATGAAACATAAGTAGAATAAAATCAATAGTAAATGACAAAAACATCCTTCTTCTTCCCTTATCCCTCGAGCTCCAGATGTGTTTCTAAACCCAACATCTATAACATACGAACAAGAATTATTGCACCATGTATGTAAGTGTTCAATTATTATGATTTGCAATTTACATATGTATTTTTTATATTCTCACAAAATCATCTATTAAAGGTATAAGAATCACTAGGCTATCAATTTAATTACTACTATATAACTTGTAATGAGTAATATGTTAATTACTAAGAGAGTGTCAAATGAAAGCCCAAGGCTCTATTTTTATTGTTGGAGGAAAAGTTCCACTAACTAGGGCACCCTGCGCGAACTAGGGCAGTATCAAGTGTAGTCGGAAATAGGAAAGCCTTAGGGTATTTAGGAGTTAAGAGAAACAAGAAAGCAACTATTCAAGACTTAGAGGGCTCAAATGATGGAGGATATGGAGACCGTAGTGAGGGAAAAGGTGATGGAAGAATTAGGTGTACCGGAGAACAATACGACACTTTAGGGACCCTCTATCGACCACTCTACCGGTGTTTCAGCAGTATCAGCTCATACATTTGATGAAATTGAGGTAATTCTGATTCTAGTATTGTATAGTAAGTTACTGAATCATTGAATTTGATACGATATTGTTTATATACATATGTTGAGTTAGTTTATTTAAAATTATGTAAAGTAGTTACTAAATATATTATAGAATTGTTCTGATTTACGTTTACCTGATGTTTAATGATAAATGAATTTCTTACCATTTTGTTCCGGTTTGTGGTTACTTTTTTGCACTGCAAAACATATAGAATCAGGTATATAAGTCTTATTATATACAGTGCACCATTTTTTGGAAACAAGTGTTAGTTTTGATCTTGCTGTAAATTGTATAATTCTTATTGAACTACTGGATATGGTATATTAATGAGTTGATTTTGTTGTAAATGATAAAAATTTACTGTAATACTTTACTGTGATTGACTTTTAAATGTCTATATGTATGCTTAAGTGACTGGTTGACTTTGTATATATTGTAGGAATGTGACTTGATGTTTGTTCACTTCGAAACGGGGTACAGAGTAGCTAAAGGGGTCATATATCTGAGCAACGGGATACTACATGGAAAACCTATGGATCTGGGGTTTTTGAAGATACCGGTCGACACAGTATGGGTAGGACGAAGTGATTGCACCTAAGACAACGGATGAAGCAAAGACCAAAACACGCAAAATGTGGCCAATTCATTCAATGGCCACAGAAATACATCTATATTTGTGTGATATGATGTCGCCGTATACTGTTTTTTTGTTACATGAAGGTTGTCAAGAGAATGTCATCAAATGATTCCATGAGTTCTCCGACTAGGATTCCACCATTGACTTCTATGACTATGAGTGCACATGTTTTTTGTCAAACGGTAATCGCTTAATCATCATATTTAGTTATAAACTACATATCTATGTTTGAATACGATCGGTTTACTGTAGTGCATACATTATTGTTACCGATCGCGATATAAGAAAAATAGGAACGTGTCTCATAAAATTAGCTTCGCAAGACGACTAGTTAACTACAACCAAATAGAAAACTGAAAAAAAGCACATTTGTTAGTTTGGATCCAAACTTAACAAGAAGAAGGAACATGGGGTCCAACATATCTACCTATATAAGAGCAGGGGGAGTGGTGGTTTTGTTCCTTGGTTTGGTTCGTCCGCGCTAGAAAAAGGAACCGCGCACCTCTCCGTCGACTCGCGCTAAAGGACAGGCGCCAATTGGACCAGCCCACGCCGTTGGAAAAATATTTATTTATTTATTTCAAAAATTCAAATAAAATGGTCATATGACCGTTGGGGGTACTTTTTTCAAAAAAACCTACAAACTCTAATTTAACACCTCTAAACACCCTATAAATACCCCATTAATATTTTATATTTCTCACACACTTTCAAATTCTCAAATGGATCCAAATGATGTCAATGCGATCATTTTGATGCATTGTTTCAACCCGATTATGGTAATTTTATGCGGGATTATGAGTCATATGGACATTTCTTGGGTTTGTGTGAACAAGAAGTCGGGAGTTCGTGTCGTGGTCCACAAGGGAATAGGACCTACATATATCGTGAACGTGAACTTGCTAAAGAAAGGCTAATCGATGACTACTTCGGGGACGACGAGTTCGAACCTAAATATCCGGAAGTAAAGTTTCGTCGAAGGTATCGTATGAGCTCTTCACTTTTTAAAAAAATTCTACATGATCTCTTAAGTTATGATGTTAGTCCCCTGCCTGAGTACTTTAAATATTTTCAAAAATCAAGTGATGCGGCCGGTCGTGGCAGTATTGGTTCTATTTTAAAATGTACATCCACCATACGTCAATTGGTGTACGGTACTACACCTGATGCATTTGATGAGTATTTACAAATCGCTGAACGTACTTCACGAGAATGCTTAGATAATTTTTGTAAGTGCATTTGGATTTTGTATCATAGACAGTATTTAAGAAAACCAACTGCCACTGATATTCAAGATACATATCAGTGGCACGAACAAAAACATGGACTCCCGAAAATGCTCGGGAGTATTGATTGTATGCATTGGGAGTAGAAAAACTGTCTTAAGGCGTTACAAGGGAAGTTTAAACGGACTGGGCATAAATACCCAACTGTTATTTTAGAAGCTGTTGCCGATCAAAAATTGTGGTTCAGGCATGCATTTTGTGGGGTTCCTGGAGCGAATTATGATTTGAATGTCTTATATGGATCCCCATTATTTGATGCTGAAATTGCTGATTTGGCACCACCGAGTCCGCTTGTAGTAAATGGACATACGTATGGTAAAGGTTACTATTTGGTCGATGGTATTTATCCGGCGTGGTCAACGTTTGTCAAAACCTTTTCTGTTGCACGAGACGAACAAACGTTGAAGTTTAAGCGAGTTCAAGAAGCTACAAGAAAAGATATTGAACGAGCATTCGGAGTCCTACAAGGTCGTTGGGGTATCTTACGACAACCAGCGCGTCCAATGAAAATCAACACCCTCAAGAAAATCATGTACTGTTGTATTGTTTTACATAACATGATATTGGAAGACGATGGATTTAAAGTTAAACTGAGAAATATGTACGTGAATCCAACACCAGTTATTGTTAGAAACTGGATGGAAAGATGTGAATTACATGTTAGAAAAACGAAAGAAATTCGAGATAGGAAAGTGCACAACGATCTATGAGAGAGGACCTAGTGGAGCATCTATGGAACGAGGATGAAAATGATGAAGACGATGAAGATGAAGATGAATAAGATTAGTGTCTATTTTTATGTATTGTTTTAATTTTATGCAATGTTTCAATTTTATGTACTGTTTTAATGGTTTAAAAGTTTATGTAATGTTTGAATTTTATGAATTTTATTTTATATATGTTTAAGTTAAAAATTTTAAAAAAAAATCATTTGACATCAGAATTGTCATGGCACACCACTCCCTTGAAACAGTACCACCTCAATTACACACGTGACCTTCTTAAAATAAAAGAAGAAGAAAAAATCTTACTATATAAAATAATTGGAAAGTCTTTTATATAAAATCCTTCCCTATATAAACATAGTCGGTTACATATCTACCTATATAAACACATCCATACCTGTGTTCACTTAACTCGAACAAAACCCAAGAGATTTATTAATCGACCAACTTTTTTACAAACAATCAAACATTATCGATCGAGAACTTGTTAGCATGGGGTGTTTTGAATCAAAGATGGACCCCTACAAGCGCAGCAAAGCATGTATGAGACGCTCGATATCCGCTCATGCCGCCTTTGCTGATGCCAATTCCGCCTACGCTTCGGCTCTCAAAAACACAGGCGCTGCCTTTAGTGATTACTTCGCCTCAATTGTGAAGAAGAAAGATGTCAACTTATTCAAAGAGGTTGATGATTCTTTTATAAACGCTTCACAAAGTGCATATCAAGTTTCTAGGATTCTCGACTATAATAAGTTACACCACCGCTCGAATTTTGGAGATTTTCGAGGTAATTACGCACAGAAAGAGACACTCGCTACGATACTAGACAAGATGTTTGAATGGGAGAAGAAACTATATAAGGAATCCAAGGATGCTAAAGATGCGATATATGCATACCAGAGAGAGATTGCATCATTAAATATACTTGGAGGCGTTAGTAACGACTCACTGATGCACGCACAAGCAACCTTAAAGCAGTTGGACCCAAGATACACTGTGGACATGCAGTCCATCAATTTCGCCATCACAGAAATCAACCGTCTTCGTGATGAGCAATTGTATCCAAAACTTGTTCAACTCATTCAAGAGTAAGTGATTCTAACTTTACACTATTTTTTCTATCATTAATTAACCGTCACACTTTAGTAATGAAGAAACATATTTCTTAACACGAAAACTTATTTGCAGGATGGCGACAATGTGGGAAAATATGCAAAAGCAACTTGAACTCCACTCTACAATCATTCAAGCGTTACAAAACTTCAAAACCTTGGAACTGCCAGAAGAAACAAGTGCTCATGACTTGCACAATACGCAACAACTCCATCATCACGTAAAAATCTGGTCAACCGAGTTCAAAAAACTCATGCTACACCAAAACAACTACATTAAGTCACTCGAAAATTGGCTTAAATATAACCTAGTTGTTAGCACAAATAACAACATCTTAGAGCCTCAAGACCCTAAAATTGAATCACTATTACACTCATGGCTATACGAATTTGGAAAACTTCCGAAAGAAGATACAATGACCGCTATGGAAAAAATTTCCGCGGATATTCATACAATCGCTCAATTACAATCAAACAAGAGGAAAATGAAAAAGAAATGTGATGAAACGCGAAAAGACTTGTTCAAAGTATTAGAAAATTTTGAAAGATGGTGCAATAAAGACGTTGCTAAGAATCTATCGACTGTGGGGGCGTCAAAGCTGCGGTTGGTCGTGGAGGAGACTTACAAAAAGTTATGTGTTGAGGTGAAGGATACAATGGTGGTGAATTTGACAACGCGGTTGCCTGAGTTTCTTAAAAATTTGAATGTGTAATGTTAGTATGTATCCACTTAAAATTTTGTACGTCTCGTTATAAATTTTGATAATAAGATCGAGACAGATCATGACAAATCGGTTTGTGAGTTACGAATTTAGAAGTAATGTTTGCAATAAGTTCTATTTTTCGGTTATGTTTTATGCCTTAATTGTAAGCCTATATAAGAGGCCCTGAGTATGTGTTTAGAAGATGTACCTTTTCAAGTTATAATTATCAGTAATACTTTTATCTTTTCACATTGTGGAGTTTTTAGTGTGAGTTTTAAAGCTTGATATCCTATTTGGTATTAGAGCTGTGTTCGATTAACCCGCCGGTTTGAGAGTCGGTTTCAAGAGACGCTGTAGTCTTTTGCTGCGGGGAAGGCACAGCAGGGAACTAAAGGAGGCTTTCGGAGATGACTAAAGTAAGCAAATGGCTTAGTAGGCCAGTTTTATTGAATACATAGATCTAAAGTAGAAACCATGCAATGCAACCTTAATCATGGCTAATCATAGTACGAAACAAGATAATGAAATTTGATTGCAATAATCAGGACCCGATTAACTTGAACCAGACGAAACCAACTTGATCTCGATCCCTGAGACAGTTAGATCTTCGCAACCTGCCCTAGCCACCAAAGCCACCAATGCATATTCTTCGTCCTCCGTTTTTGTGTCTTCCAGAAGCTCATTTAAACAAAACCTTGCTGCACTTGGCATCAAAATTCCACCTTTTTGGCTGTCACTGTGTGGAACATGTGCAAAAGAACCAGCAAACTCAGGATCACATGGTGTTGGCAGCTCCGACTTCTTTGTATCTTTGTCAACTTTATCATAAAGATTCAATAATCACATGACACACTGTAAGTTGAATCTGAAAAGAGACATTAGTGTTAATGGTAACAGGTTAAAATGGGTAGGTTTTGTGTGCATCGGGTTTGATTGACCAAATACACATTTATTGTGAAAAGACTTGTTAGAAATTAGTACTTAGTTATCTATCAAACTTGATTACAATCATTATATTACATCAGTGAAAATCGAATAACTAAATTGGCAAGCTTTCAATGCACTCTCGCAACATTCGACCAATTTAACCCATATTCTAAAAAATTTAAGCTGTTCTTATTAAAGCTAATCATTTACTCTGTATTTTACCTGGTTTGACCCAAGATAAAAACAAACCTAATTTGACCATTCATTAATAAAAGGGTTGAATTGCCACCTCATGGATTTCTATTTGTTCTTCCACAATTGAACATTCTGCAGGGGCATTGTCCGTGCGCAAATATGTGCAACCTTGCAGCTCGATGCCGTAAGCTAGACCAAGACAGGATGGTTAGATGGCAAAAGAAATCACACCAGAAATCTCTTAAGGGCTAACAAACATACGTTAGATGAAAAACTTGAGAAAACATTATTCACGATTCCAAGTTCAAAATTCATCAGACCCAACAACCTCATCAGCAGTCCAGATGAGACCAAGTCGCACACTCCAAAGAAATTCAGGATGCCAGTCAACGAGAAGAGGAATGATTATAGCAACCCGGCCACCTAAGGACCGTACCATTGGCCAACTGTTACACCAGAATCAAGCAAGCAGATATCTCATGACAAAACAATCAATAATACATCCATGGAAGCAAAACACCATGAAAGTAGCAGCAGCAGTGGAATGAAGAGAGCAACCACAACCCCAACGCCTGAGCCCAGGAGTGATTAGGTAGAAACCAGACTCACCTAACCGAGAAATAATAAGTAAATGCTATATGGTTTGTAATTAGCGCGGTTTTCTTCTAAAAATGTTGATAGCCGACAAAGCCAATCGGCTCACACTCCAGCCATAAGTACAACATGTGTAAGTCAATATTGCTCACACTAAGTTAGCGGGGTTGATTCAACGACCCGCTTAGGAGAGTGCCCTCTGCTCAATTTTAGAACCAGAAATCGATATGATATGCAGACTAGGTGAAATTACCCAGTTCCTTGATATCCATATGATATGAGTCATAGATATAACGTGACTTGATGGATAAAGTAGCCTAACATTTAAATTTGCAGAATAAAAAAACTTCCTGGCACATTTATTTTGTAACGAAGAGTATACAACTATACAAGTAGCAGGCACAACAGCAAAACTTCTTGCCAGGCCGAGAAAGATGGAATGAACATCTAATACACATTGATTCATACTATATATCTGTTCAGAAGTTAATACAGACAATAGCTGATTCATAATTTACCAACATATAAAACATATCTCATTTTTAATCCACCTACACTCATGATTTTGCAAATCCCAACTACGCCAAAATTTGTTGATATGAAGACCTCCTTGGCAGTTCAGCCTGATGTCCAACCCTTTGCGAAAGTAACTTCACGCTCCTGACGTCGACGTTCTCTCTAGCAATATAGAAATAGTATGGATATTGAACATTAATCATACATATACAATATAAACACAAATAATAGTCTATAGAAAACAAAGATAATATTCTGGATTCCCATAACATTTTTAGTTCCTTTTTACATTTGGCTACACTGCTCCACAAAATTTGGATCATTATCGTATGTTCTTAGTGTCGCAGTGTAGCCCAAGCGTAGAAAAGAACCAAAGACGAAAATGACATCCAGCATATACAATAAACAACGAGCAAGCCAGAAGAAGGCCAAGTTGAAAGCATGAAAACATCAAAATCCATGATCTTGATAAAGTCAACCTATAAACTGATAGAATCGTAAATCAATGACATGTAGAGATAATAAACTACCCTTCGCTCCCAATACGGATGAAAGCAGACAAAATCATAGACTGGAGTAATCGTTGACACCAAAACAACATTGAGTCCCGTAAAAAGTAAAAGTGTTGCCATCGGTCGGGTTTTGTGCGGCATTTTTCTCTATATATGAAGCTTAGCCTGCAAGATACATATGTAACATGAATTATAAACACTGACAATCATTATATCCATCAAATCGTCTTAATTTAATCAAGAACTGTAAGATACACTATCAAAACAAGAGAGAAGACATAATTCATTTATCATTTGATCTCGTGTTATACAGAGGAATGAAATTTAATGATGCCACTCGATGCAAAAAAAAAGAATTTACCCAAGCCAGAATGAAACAGAAAAAACTAAGAAGGAAAAATTGCAAATACAGAAGAACTAAGGGAGCGTTTGGATGCGAGTTTCGAAATCGGGCATACTAAGTTATATTTTGTCCTTGTAACAACTGAAACACCAGAAATGGCAGCCACTCAGATAAAGCCCTATTAATGCACACTAACTCTCACATGTACCATACTAAAGATCAGGTTGCACTGTTTGATTGATCAAGGATGTAGAGTTGTACACTCAACAGCAAAAACACAATAAACCATTGGTACGAGGAAAAAATTCATTATAATCCCCAATAACTGATTCAAAAATACCTATAACATAACTAGAAACACTACGTAATACTCCACTCGTCACAAAAGTATTGCAGCAAACACTGTTTTGGGATCCACGAGTTTTGGAACAATGTTATTTTTAATACAAATTCTTAGCTGAAGTGGATATTTGAGTATTTGCCCATTGCGATCTTCACAAAATATTACAGTAATTATCATTAACGATACTATCAAATTTCCATAAGGATTTCTGATATTTTTATTTGACATCTTTTCACTAAAGTGATAGCAATTTAAGGTTTTTTATATTGATAACAACTAAGGCACCTTAAGACTCTTTCTCCAATAATTTTTAGGGCGTCAAGCAGCATGAGGAACCCGTGTTATTACCTCTATAGGGGTGAACCGGATGGCTACCTCTTATTTTATTCGAGGGTGAACCACAACCAATTCCATGATGCTTATGAGGACAGAGAGGTCACTTCAAACTCAAATTGTTTCTGACAAGGTTCGTTTTAAGTTTTATTTGACATTCCAACGCAAAAAAAGGGTTACCATTTTTTAAACCACTTCTCTGAGTGAAGCTAGACAAAATGCAATATGTATGGTGCGGTTTTGATAGTTTCTAATTTTGATATTACGGGCGGGCCCAATACTAATGCGAGATATACTCTTTATAGTTTGTAGCATACGTACTTTAACCTCCACAACATACGAAAGTTATGTCATTCGAAGATTCAAAATAACACGACACGATAAAGCTCGACTAACACAATATTTACCTCCTCTGCAGAATCCAAGAGACTGCTTTTAGTGCCCTAATATTAGCAACTTGGGAGGATTGACCAGCCAGCGTTCCCGTGTGTACCACGGATTAGAATCAAGTAATCAGATGATAAGATAATGAAAAAGCGCATTCAAATCAGTCATACCATATGGTAAACAAACTCCTTGCAAAAGAAAGTACCAGACACTAAATTCGTCCCAAAGAAGTGGTAATGACATTTGACACATTAAGGTGACATGTAGCATAATTGTAGATTATAGAAATGCTGGTTGGCCTACTAGTTATGTTGGAACTATAAGAAACAAAAAAACTGAATGCATGAATGCTGCTCCATGTTGCGTGTATTATATGGGACAGCGATAAAGAAACAAATAAATGTGTACATATAAAACCTCATCCTGGTTGACACTATAACGAACCATGTATGCAAGTAATTACACACAACGCAGGCAGGCAGGCAGTGTAAGGGTGTAAAGTAAGAAAAAATCATGTTTTATGAACGGAAATTGTAGAAAAAGGATGACTAAAGGCAGGGGCGGACCTAGAACATTAACTCATCAGGTGCACAATTTTTATTACCTAACATACATATTTGGCATCGGGTTCATTTTAAATAAATCGATGTTTTTAAAGAAAATTTCCTTTACGTGACAAACTACCATCAGGTTCCCGTGAACCCCCGGGAACCCCCCTCGGTCCACCCCTGACTAAAGGTACAACAGTGCCCGGTAAAACAATCTACCTCGAACACACACTAGCCTGTTGCCGGCTTCACATCATATATACTAATTTCCTTCATTTCTTCCGTCCATATTTTTCACCAGTTTAGTGCATGGCTGAGAATTGGATCCGAACCGGATTGAATTGGTTAAGATTGAATCAGACCGAGAATCGAATTGGTTCAAAACTTCGGACTAAGATCGGACCAAAATGACCTGGTTCGGTCCCAGTCGGTCCGGTCTAGCTTGGTCATCGGTCCGGTTCGATCCTATAAGACATAATCAACAAGATTTTTAATAAGACTGAGCCGGATCGAAAATCGAAATGGTCCAAAACTCTAGACCAGAGACCGGACTAAAATAGTTCGGTCCGATTCGAATCGATCCGGTCCAGTTCGATTTTTCGGTCTGAATTGATTTTAGGTGTGTCATGTAATAAGAAAAAAAACCAATGATGTATTTGTAATATTTTGTTAACAAAAAACTAAATTACATATTCATTGAATATCAAATATTATTATTTGGTGTTACAGTGGTTCTATCATTTTTATTTTTATTTAAATTACACAAACTATTTAATTTAAATTAAAATTTTATTAATAAATAAAAATATTATAAATAATTAAAAAACATTATAAATAAAAAAATATTAAAAAATAATTAAGAATTAGAAAAAAAATTCATTTATTAAAATACGATAATAATTTATAAATTCAAATACTTTTGGGGGTCTACTCTTTTAGTTTTTTTTTCCACGTTTTCGAAAGCTCATCCGGTAGTGTTCAAACCAAAAATCTTCAATGTTTAGTTTCTTATTTTAGCTCAAAAAATTTGGATTTTTCACTCATCTCACATTCCAATTAATGGGATAAAAATGGGTCAAATCGGGCATAAATCGGTTACGGGTAGAATAGAAATAGAATTTATAAATTTCTAACAAGGTTGTTACAAGCAGTGACAAAAAGCAATAAGTAAACATATTCATTTGACAGCGTATGATATTATTTGAACATACCAACAAGATTAAACATCAAAACAATGAAAGAAAAATCATTACCATACCTTTTATAACGGCTCAGATGGTGGTGGTAGTGGCGACGGCTGAAAAAGAAAATTGTCAAATGTCTTCAAAATTATAATGTTTTCGTGTGGTTCACTCTGTTAGTTGATCTTGATTTTGAGTGACTTTTGTAGATATATATATTTTTAATTGTAATGTGAACATATAATATTTTTTAAATAGTAGTTTATATTAATTATATATAATTATTATTTTTATTTTGATGTAGCCAATAAATATTATGTATTAATTCGCTTTAACATAAGTAATTAATTATAAAATTTAAATTATGTGATTTAAAATATTGTTATTTTAATTTTTAAAGTTTTTTTAATTATACACATTGTAGTAAATGTAAGTTGGATTTTTAAGTATTTTATAGTAGTAATTAAAATGTCTAAATACTTTAAATGTAAGAAATATATCTTTTAATTATGTTGTTACAAAAGATTTCAAAACCTTAAACAACACTTTTTAGTGAGGTTTGAGGAAATAGATTTTGTAGGTTTTTGTTGTTGTTGATTTCGGTATTAACGATCCCAACAGTTCATTTTGGGAAGTTGAATTCGAGGTGTTGCGGGTGTTTCACAGATGGTGTTGATTAGGGTTGTAATCAAGACAAGCTTTTATCAAGCAACACGAGCTTGTCTCGATCAAGTCAAGCTTTAATGAAGCTCAAGCCTAAGCTCAAGCCAAAAAAAATAGCTCGAAACTATATCAAGCTCAAGCTTAAGATTTTGATAGCTCGGCTAGAGTTCTTATCAAGCTTTTTCAAGCTCTATCAAAAATATGTTTTTATGATTAATTTATCTAAGCAACTAATTGTTAATTTGAGTATGAACCTAATTTTAAGGGCTAATTTCATAAATAAATAGTATATTTTAGAAAGACTTTTAACCCTGATTACATTTATATTTTAGTTCTTTGTATTTTAAATGATTCTCCATTTTTGTAAATTTAATTATTGCATTTACTCGGTACTTGGTGAAATACATTATGTGTATAAGTATTTTTTTTACTCTTCTTAATACTAAACGCAACGTGCCTAAATAGCGCTCTCATTCACATCATGAAATGGCCTTTGGGACTTTAATCGTATTGGAGCCAAAACACATTTTGAAACCAAGATTGTACGATGATTTTATTATTGGTTTTATTACTATTAAATAAATCAAATTTGTCTTAAGTAATGATTTTCATTTTTTTATTTTATACATATGTTTATTGATGAGTTTTATAATAAAAAATAAATAAATTTATACATATTCGAGCTTTTCAAGTCAAGCTTAAACTTTTATCAAACCTTATCAAGCCAATCTCAAGCATGGATTGGTAAAGCTTGACAAGCTATCAAGCCAAGCTCAAGCCTACAATTTTAGTATCAAGCCAAGCTTAAGCCCTATTAAGCTTGTAACACCCCATTTTGATAAATGGAATATCACAGGATAATTATGGCGTGTCATCAAAGCATGCAAGGTAAATGTCTAAAACATTAAATGACCATAAAGGGAAATACCAGAATCAAACACGGTAGTCCAACATAAGCTCACACACATGAATATAAGTACTGAAAGGAAAGGACTAAACAATGTCCAAAAGAAATAATGTATGAAAATGCATAAGGTAAAGGAGGCTGGATAGTTTCCGTCCAGGTGCACATACTCTCAAGGTCCTAAGTGCATCCCTGGGTATCTGACGTTTGGGAACATGAAAAGGAAACAGCTGAGCAAAACGCCCAGTGAACGGATATACAACATAGTATGAATGACATAAGCATAATAAAGACTAATAGCAGCGGAAATGTATAAGTCCTGGAAAACCTTGTACATGTTTATAAAACTAGTTTTATAGTTTGAAAAGACTTATGTTTTTATATGAAATTTGTATTTTAATTAGCCAATAGCCGATATAGATCATGAGGTTTCACCGTGCATGAATACATAGAGGGGTGACCTCATCATGCAATTAGAGGGGTTGCCTCTAATTATATAAGTCTTGGTATGAGGGATCACCTCCTTATGAAGGATGCAAGGCACACACCACATTCATCATGAAAATCCTGTAAAACATGTAACTAGAATGCACCCATACGCCCCACATAATAATATAAATAAATGGGCAAGACTGAAAGGGACGCCACGAGCAATCACTCCATCGTGGGAAAGTCATAACACTGGTGCCTCCAGTATTATGGTTATGGTACCTTCCTAACTAGATGACGTGTCATGCATGTATATATATCTCAGGCATTTAAACAAAACATAAGCATTCAAAACATATAAAATAACTGGGGGAAACAGTTGGCTGCAAACGGGGAATCCTAATCATATATACGAATACGAAGGAATGTCCGACGAAATATTCGTACCTAATGTCCAGTGAACGATGAAAGATGAAAACATGGAAAGTCCTACTCCGACTTCACAAGTGCTACATAAATAAGGGACATGTATGAGTTGTCTGATTACTGAGTGTGTTACTGGTTTTGTATGTTCTTAACTTATTTTATATGTTCTTGTCATATTTTACTGTTTAAAATGTTATCTTGTATTTATTCATGTTTTACAGGTATTCTGATTATGTATTTCATGTGTTATTGTATTACTATACTTGTAGTGTCATAATAAGTAACTTTCTAAAAATAGTAGGTTTCTAAAAATAGAAAGTTTCCAAAAATAGAAAGTTTTCAAAAATAGAAAGTTTCCAAAAATAATTAGTTTCTAAAAATAGAAAATTTTCAAAAATAGTAAGTTTCCTGAAATAGAAAGTTTCCATAAATAGAAATAAGCTGGATTAATAAGTCTAAAATATAAGCTAATGTTTATTAATCATAAGTTATAAGTCATGATAGTTCATTAGTTGGCTACATACGGTAAATCCTAATGAAGGAAGAGATTATCCTTACTGAAGGACGGGAAATCCGTACCTATGTCTAGTAGAAGCTAATGGAAACACTGAAGAAACTACTCTGCCTTGACGGATAATACTATATAAGAATAGGGACGTGTATGAGTTGTCTGAATTACATGTGTTTTACTGGTTCTGAGTGTTTTTAGCTTATTATACTTATTCCGTCATGTTTTACTGTTTACTATGTTAACTGTAGTTATTCTGATGTTCTGTTGTGTATTATGCATGTATTAGTGTATTATAATACTTGTATTGTAATACTAAGTAACTTTCTAAAAATAGCAGGTTTCCTAAAATAGTAAGTTTCCAAAAATAGAAACTTTACAAAAATAGTAAGTATCCATAACTAGAAATAAGCTGGATTATTAAGCCAAGTAAAGTTTAATTAGTAAATACAAGTCATGGTTTATAGCTTATTAATTAAATAACTGGTTAATTAATTAAACTATACATTAAAGGAATTTAATTCAAAATACATGTTTTAATTAAATTAAGCTAAGTAAAATACTTTAGGTTATACGTGAAATACTAATTTTAATATTTAACCTAAGTCATGAATTTAATAAGATTAAAAAAGTCTAGTAATTAATTTAATTAAACACATTTTCTGATTTTAATATTCCCCAAAATCCGAACCCGTGTTTTAAATGTTAACCCGAGCCCGTACCCTTGTTTCTTAAATAAGCCGAGCCAAAGACCCCTTTGATAGTGGCTAACCGGCTTAGCCGGCTGCCACTGTCCGAGTCTTTTCCCCCACTGCCCGAGCTACGGCTAGCCGCTGCCGGACCCGGTTCCCACCGGCTGCCTGCCGGTTCATAGTCGGTTCACACCGGTTGTGACCGATTCCCACTGTTATGTTCTTCGGTTCCCACTGTTAGCACAAGAGCCCCACCGAGACCCTATTGGTCTCAGTTGGCACTTGATCTAAGCCAAAAACCATACCCCGACTTGCGGTCGGGGTTCCCTTGTGTCGTCCGAGCCCAAACCCACCAAGCCGAGCCCCTTGAGGGTCTCGGTGGTGGTGATGAAGACAAGCCGAGACACCTAGTGTTCTCGGTTGTGTCTCGGCCGAACCAAAACAACACCAAACACCCCCTTAAACAATGATTTTAATTAATCCCGTGTTTATTAGTACTTGTTTTTATGATTAATTAAAATAAAACATGAATTCATAAAGAATTAAAAAGAAAAGGAAGTGTTTTGATTTAGCGAACACGTGGAAGAAAGGATTAAGATCACGATCACGCACACACAATTAATCTATAATCAAAATCGGCCGGATCGTCCTTGTGGTTGCTCTATGGTCGGCGGCAAGAAGGACAAAAAGGAGGTAAGAGAAACTTTTCTGTAACCTAAAATCATGATTAAGTTTTCCTGTGTTTTTGTTTAACATGTTTTAAGTTGGGTCATGGGCCAAGCCCATCCTTTTCTTCTTTCTTGTCTTAGCCGCGGCACATGGGGCCACAAAGGGAAACCCGAAGCTTTTCCCGAGTTAAATTATTTACGTGTTCTACGTGTTTTATTTATCGTGCATTTTATATGTCGTAATCGTAATACATTTATAATATATACGTAAGTACGTGTTAATTAATATCATGATACATTATAAATGGAAAGTTTTAAATTTATCGTATTTTTGTATGTTCACTGTTCATGTGTACTGTTCATGGTATTTTAATGCGGGTTTTACACATAGTCGACCGTGTCTTCGAAAGAAAAGTTCGTGTCCACCTAAAGTTTGTCTGAAATGAAAAGCCTTATGGTGACATAACTGTAGGTACGCATACTATAATTGCACAAAATTTTTGGCGCATATTTATTCATTTATATCAATTCTCATTGATAGGTTTATTCACATTTTTCTGTAATATATGCAGCTTTATACACAATTGAATTCCAAAAATGCGATCTTTCGCATTGCCATTTGTTGTTGTGGATCAGCGTGTCTTCCAAAGTTCGTGAAGACAAAGATATTGACACATATATCTCGGTAGAACTGCCAGACCCAACACGTGATGCCGACGGTTACAAATTTTTCTCTAAACTAATCAAATGACAAAGATGTTATAACGTTTCTCGGGTAAGGTCATTTTTCTTGACATTTATCAATCGGCTATGCTTGATTTTCATTAAAATTTCTATTGGGTCTCACCGATTGTCCTAACAGGTTTTTTGGTTGCTGGTGACTTGAAGTATCTGATATGTTTGTGTCTTTAATAAATGGAGCAATTACTAAGCGAAGAACGGCTATCGAAGACATGGCAGAACTAGATGCGCTTTGTATTGATAAATTGGGCACTTTGACTTTGGATAAACTTGGGGTTGACAAAAATCTTAGTGAAGTCGGATATGTTAATTCTACACTATCAATATGCATTAGTAAAATGTAGTAAGGTTATTAAATTAGATATGTTAATTCTATTTCATGACAATCTAATTTTGGATTACAGATAAACTCTTTTTAAAGTGTGATTCATACTTTGAATAAAAGACCATATACATGAATAAAAATAATCATTTACCAATGATGAGCATTATGAATTATTTATAGTGTTTTCAAACAAAATAAACAAATGCTCACAAAATAGTACTTACAGTTGAATTTTTTTTATTGCCACCCCGCGAAACCCGCGGGTTTATTGTCTAGTATATTATAATTAGAAAAAAATTCATGTTTAGTCTCTATAGTTTACAACAAATATCACGTTTAATCCCTATCTCAAATTAAATACACGGATGATCCCTGTTTTTGAAACTATCAACACATTTGGTCCCTATTTTGGATGGGAGTTAGTTTTGGCTGTTAACTTTTGGGCGTATGGAGGTATTTTGGTCCTTTACAATTCTTGGGTGTATTTAGTATAAACACACTCACTTTCTTTTTTCTTAATTTTTTTTTCTTTTCATTCTTATCTCTCTATCTCTCTCTAACGTCTCTCCCTCTCTCACCTTAAAATGGATCTACTTCTCCATCTCTTACCACACCTTCCTGAACCAACTCCATACCTTTCCTCACTGATAATTCTTTATCAACAACACTTCTGAACCTATCATTCTCATACAACTGCCACCACCATTTATCCCTTCATCTCCTACGTTTCCACAACCACAAATAACCCAGTCCATGAGAATTAACCGTAATCACCACAACTACTCATCTCTATCTCATTACAGCCATTAAGCACATGCGTGTAAGTGAACCGAACGAAAGTCAATAACCTAGACTCTTGATAATCGAGCCCATCATACACCTTCTACAACAACAATCAATCTTCAAATTAATCAAATCCTTTCCTGTGGCCACAAGAAACGAATCCTTATTCTATTTTCGAATTAGTTTTGGAGATTATGTTTATAGATAATGCGTTGATGTTGCTATCTGATGTGTTTTTATTGATTGGATCTGGGTTTGTATGAGATATAGGATTTATTGGTTGTTGATCTTCGATTCTAGATCTGGTAATGGATTTGATAGTGGGTTTTGTTGTGACGTGAATCTTGGATCTGGTTTGACATTTTTATCGGATCTGTGGATTTCTGGTTTGACATTGTTGATCAGAAGTTGGAAGGTGGGAATTTAGGGATGGAGAGAAGTATGTATTATGGGATTGAGGTGCGTAATCAAGGTGGGCAAGATAAGAATTTGAAACTGCACTATGAGTATTTGGCAAGGACTCCTTTTCCGACTTCTGTTTATCAACCACCAGGGAATAGTGATTTTGTTGGGTGCTTATGTGTTGGTGTATGCATACTTGATTGTGCTTGCGCTAAGAAAAATGGAGGTGAATTTTCTTATGATAAGAAAAGGATTCTCGTGAGAGGAAAACCGCTAATTTACTAATGCGGACCCCATTGTTCTTATTCTTCAGAATGTTGGACTTGATACAAGCAAGTTCTTTTCTTTGTGAATACACCGAAGTTGGACCAAGTAGTCAAAGTACCAACAAAAGCAGCAGCAACATGAAAAGAATGAAAAGAAAAAGAAAAAATTAAAAGCATCAGCAGGTGAGAGAGAGAGACGTGAGAGACATAGTTAAAAATGAAAAGGACCAAAATACCTCCATACGCCCAAAAGTTAACAGCCAAAACTAACTCTCATCCAAAATAAGAACCAATTGTGTTGATAGTTTCAAAAATAAAGATAAGGACTAAACTTGATGTTTGGTGTACACCATATGAACAAATATGAAACATAAGTAGAATAAAATCAATAGTAAATGACAAAAACATCCTTCTTCTTCCCTTATCCCTCGAGCTCCAGATGTGTTTCTAAACCCAACATCTATAACATACGAACAAGAATTATTGCACCATGTATGTAAGTGTTCAATTATTATGATTTGCAATTTACATATGTATTTTTTATATTCTCACAAAATCATCTATTAAAGGTATAAGAATCACTAGGCTATCAATTTAATTACTACTATATAACTTGTAATGAGTAATATGTTAATTACTAAGAGAGTGTCAAATGAAAGCCCAAGGCTCTATTTTTATTGTTGGAGGAAAAGTTCCACTAACTAGGGCACCCTGCGCGAACTAGGGCAGTATCAAGTGTAGTCGGAAATAGGAAAGCCTTAAGGTATTTAGGAGTTAAGAGAAACAAGAAAGCAACTATTCAAGACTTAGAGGGCTCAAATGATGGAGGATATGGAGACCGTAGTGAGGGAAAAGGTGATGGAAGAATTAGGTGTACCGGAGAACAATACGACACTTTAGGGACCCTCTATCGACCACTCTACCGGTGTTTCAGTTGTATTAGCTCATACATTTGATGAAATTGAGGTAATTCTGATTCTAGTATTGTATAGTAAGTTACTGAATCATTGAATTTGATACGATATTGTTTATATACATATGTTGAGTTAGTTTATTTAAAATTATGTAAAGTAGTTACTAAATATATTATAGAATTGCTCTGATTTACGTTTACCTGATGTTTAATGATAAATGAATTTCTTACCATTTTGTTCCGGTTTGTGGTTACTTTTTTGCACTGCAAAACATATAGAATCAGGTATATAAGTCTTATTATATACAGTGCACCGTTTTTTGGAAACAAGTGTTAGTTTTGATCTTGCTGTAAATTGTATAATTCTTATTGAACTACTGGATATGGTATATTAATGAGTTGATTTTGTTGTAAATGATAAAAATTTACTGTAATACTTTACTGTGATTGACTTTTAAATGTCTATATGTATGCTTAACTGACTGGTTGACTTTGTATATATTGTAGGAATGTGACTTGATGTTTGTTCACTTCGAAACGGGGTACAGAGTAGCTAAAGGGGTCATATATCTGAGCAATGGGATACTACATGGAAAACCTATAGATCTGGGGTTTTTGAAGATACCGGTCGACACAGTATGGGTAGGACGAAGTGATTGTACCTAAGACAACGGATGAAGCGAAGACCAAAACACGCAAAATGTGGCCAATTCATTCAATGGCCACAGAAATACATCTATATTTGTGTGATATGATGTCGCCGTATACTGTTTTTTTGTTACATGAAGGTTGTCAAGAGAATGTCATCAAATGATTCCATGAGTTCTCCGACTAGGATTCGACCATTGTCTTCTATGACTATGAGTGCATCTGTTTTTTGTCAAACGGTAATCGCTTAATCATCATATTTAGTTATAAACTACATAGCTATGTTTGAATACGATCGGTTTACTATAGTGCATACATTATTGTTACCGGTCGCGATATAAGAAAAATAGGAACGTGTCTCATAAAATTAGCTTCGCAAACTGGGGGCATTTTGCAAGACGACTAGTTAACTACAACCAAATAGAAAACTGAAAAAAAAAAGCACATTTGTTAGTTTGGATACAAACTTAACAAGAAGAAGGAACATGGGGTCCAACATATCTACCTATATAAGAGCAGGGGGAGTGGTGGTTTTGTTCCTTGGTTTGGTTCGTCCGCGCCAGAAAAAGGAACCGCGCACCACTCCGTCGACTCGCGCTAAAGGACAGGCGCCAATTGGACCAGCCCACGCCGTTGGAAAAATATTTATTTATTTATTTCAAAAATTCAAATAAAACGGTCATATGACCGTTGGGGGTACTTTTTTCAAAAAAAACGTACAAACTCTAATTTAACACCTCTAAACACCCTATAAATACCCCATTAATATTTTATATTTCTCACACACTTTCAAATTCTCAAATGGATCCAAATAATGTCAATGATTTCGGCGAATACGATCATTTTGATGCATTGTTTCAACCCGATTATGGTAATTTTATGCGGGATTATGAGTCATATGGACATTTCTTGGGTTTGTGTGAACAAGAAGCCGGGAGTTCGTGTCGTGGTCCACAAGGGAATAGGACCTACATATATCATGAACGGGAACTTGCTAAAGAAAGGCTAATCGATGACTACTTCGGGGACGACGAGTTCGAACCTAAATATCCGGAAGTAAAGTTTCGTCGAAGGTATCGTATGAGCTTTTCACTTTTTAAAAAAATTCTACATGATATCTTAAGTTATGATGTTAGTCCCCTGCCTGAGTACTTTAAATATTTTCAAAAATCAAGTGATGCGGCCGGTCGTGGCAGTATTGGTTCTATTTTAAAATGTACATCCACCATACGTCAATTGGCGTACGGTACTACACCTGATGCATTTGATGAGTATTTACAAATCGCTGAACGTACTTCACGAGAATGCTTAGATAATTTTTGTAAGTGCATTTGGATTTTGTATCATAGACAGTATTTAAGAAAACCAACTGCCACTGATATTCAAGATACATATCAGTGGCACGAACAAAAACATGGACTCCCGAAAATGCTCGGGAGTATTGATTGTATGCATTGGGAGTGGAAAAACTGTCTTAAGGCGTTACAAGGGCAGTTTACCCAACTGTTATTTTAGAAGCTGTTGCCGATCAAAAATTGTGGTTCAGGCATGCATTTTTGTGGGGTTCCTGGAGCGAATTATGATTTGAATGTCTTATATGGATCCCCATTATTTGATGCTGAAATTGCTGATTTGGCACCATCGAGTCCGTTTGTAGTAAATGGACATACGTATGGTAAAGGTTACTATTTGGTCGATGGTATTTATTCGGCGTGGTCAACGTTTGTCAAAACCTTTTCTGTTGCAGAGACGAACAAACGTTGAATTTTAAGCGAGTTCAAGAAGCTGCAAGAAAAGATATTGAACGGGCATTCGGAGTCCTGCAAGGTCGTTGGGGTATCTTACGACAACCAGCGCGTCCAATGGAAATCAACACCCTCAAGAAAATCATGTACTGTTGTACTGTTTTACATAACATGATATTGGAAGACGAGAGATTTAAAGTTAAACTGAGAAATATGTACGTGAATCCAACACCAGTTATTGTTAGAAACTGGATGGAAAGATGTGAATTACATATTAGAAAAACGAAAGAAATTCGGGATAGGAAAGTGCACGACGATCTACGAGAGAGGACCTAGTGGAGCATCTATGGAACGAGGATGAAAATGATGAAGACGATGAAGATGAAGATGAAGATGAATAAGATTAGTGTCTATTTTTATGTATTGTTTTAATTTTATGCAATGTTTCAATTTTATGTACTGTTTTAATGGTTTAAAAGTTTATGTAATGTTTGAATTTTATGAATTTTATTAATTTTATTTTATATATGTTTAAGTTAGAAATTAAAAAAAAATCATTATTGTCATGGCACACCACTCCCCTGAAACGGGTACCACCTCAATTTTAGACGGTAATGGCCCAAGCCCGATTGTGGGCAAGGGTCCATTAGGGTTTCATGTATCTTGTCCTATAAATGCATATCAATAATACATAACACCTTACAGGCTTTCTATCTATTTAACATGGTATCATGAGCACAGGTGGATCTAGTCGGCCACCATGAGACGCTTCCTCATTGTCTCTCTACCACCCCGTCAAAACTCTCATCTCCATCATCTTAATGTCGGCCGCCATGAGCCGTTTCTCAAAACTTCTTCTCTTCTATTATCAAAATATCTCCAAACCTACTTGTCGGTTGTTATCAAAATATCATTTGACACCAGAATTATCATGGCACACCACTCCCCTAAAACGGGTGTCATAGCAATTCTGATGTCAAAGCCCACTTTGCTAACGTGACAGTACTTTTTACCAATGATACCACCTCAATTACACACGTGACCTTCTTAAAATAAAAGAAGAAGAAAAAATCTTACTATATAAAATAATTGGAAAGTCTTTTATATAAAATCCTTCCCTATATAAACATAGTCGGTTACATATCTACCTATATAAACACATCCATACCTGTGTTCACTTAACTCGAACAAAACCTAAGAGATTTATTAATCGACCAACTTTTTTACAAACAATCAAATTAAACATTATCGATCGAGAACTTGTTAGCATGGGGTGTTTTGAATCAAAGATGGACCCCTACAAGCGCAGCAAAGCATGTATGAGACGCTCGATATCCGCTCATGCCGCCTTTGCTGATGCCAATTCCGCCTACGCTTCGGCTCTCAAAAACACAGGCGCTGCCTTTAGTGATTACTTCGCCTCAATTGTGAAGAAGAAAGATGTCAACTTATTCAAAGAGGTTGATGATTCTTTTATAAACGCTTCACAAAGTGCATATCAAGTTTCTAGGATTCTCGACTATAATAAGTTACACCACCGCTCGAATTTTGGAGGTAATTACTATAATCTTGTCGTACGTGTTCGTCTTTATTTGAAATTGCATTTGTTTTTCGAGTGATATTGATGCTAACAACATTGCTTATTATAGGTCTTACTGGTCATTCTACAAGATTCATGCGGGTCGTTACTCTCAACATGTCGTCTAGAAGACAAGTGATTTCAAGTGACCCCAATGACTACTTTGTTTGCGCAGAGAAAGAGACACTCGCTACCATACTAGACAAGATGTTAGAATGGGAGAAGAAACTATATAAGCAATCCAAGGATGCTAAAGATGCGATATATGCATACCAGAGAGAGATTGCATCATTAAATAAACTTGGAGGCGTTAGTAACGCACAAGCAACCGTAAAGCAGTACTTGGACCCAAGATACATTGTGGACATGCAGTCCATCAGTTCCGCCATCAATTCCACCATCACAGAAATCAACCGTCTTCGTGATGAGCAATTGTATCCAAAATTTGTTCAACTCATTCAAGAGTAAGTGACTCTAACTTTTTCTATCATTAGTTAACCGTCACACTTTACTAATGAAGAAACATATTTCTTAAAGCCTAAACGCAATTTCCTAGAATTATTTTATTAATCAATGTTGTTAACACGAAAACTTATTTGCAGGATGGCGACAATGTGGGAAAATATGCAAAAGCAACATGAACTCCAGTCAACCATCATTCAAGCATTACCGAACTTCCAAACCTTGGAACTGCCAGAAGAAACAAGTGCTCATGACTTGCACAATATGCAACAACTCCATCATCACGTAAAAATCTGGTCAACCGAGTTGAAAAATCTCATGCTACACCAAAACAGCTACATTAAGTCACTCGAAAATTGGCTTGAATATAACCTAGTTGTTACCACAAATCACATCTTAGAGCCTCAAGACCCTAAAATTGAACCATTGTTACACTCATGGCTAAAACAACTTGAAAAACTTCCGAAAGAAGATACAATGACCGCTATGGAAAAATTTTCCGCGGATATTCATACAATCGCTCAATTACAATCAAAGAAGAGGAAAATGAAAAAAAAATGTGATGAAACGCGAAAAGAGTTGTTCAAAGTATTAGAAAATTTTGAAAGATGGTGCAATAAAGATATTGCTAAAAATCTATCGACTGTGGGGGCGTCAAAGCTGCGGTTGGTCGTGGAGCCGGCTTACAAAAAGTTATGTGTTAAGGTGAAGGATAGGATGGTGGTGAATTTAACAACGCAGTTGCCTGAGTTTCTTAAAGACGTGTCGGGGTTGGCTCGTGATTGTTCACTTATGTATAAAAATTTGAATGTGTAATGTTAGTATGTATCCACTTAAAATTTTGAATGTCTCGTTATAAATTTTGAATTTTTGATAATAATAAGATCGAGACAGATCATGACAAATCGGTTTGTGAGTTACGAATTTAGAAGTAATGTTTGCAATAAGTTTTATTTTTTCGGTTATGTTTCATGCCTTTTTTGTAAGCCTATATAAGAGGCCCTGAGTATGTGTTTAGAAGATGTGTACCTTTTCAAGTTATAATTATCAGTAATACTTTAATCTTTTCACATTGGGGAGTTTTTAGTGTGATTTTTAAAGCTTGATATCCTATTTGGTATTAGAGCTGTGTTCGATTAACCCGCCGGTTTGAGAGTCGGTTTCAAGAGAGACGCTGTAGTCTTTTGCTGCGGGGCAGGCACAGCAGGGAACTAAAGGAGGCTTTCGGAGAAGACTAAAGTAAGCAAATGGCTTAGTAGGCCAGTTTTATTGAATACATAGATCTAAAGTAGAAACCATGCAATGCAACCTTAATCATGGCTAATCATAGTACGAAACAAGATAATGAAATTTGATTGCAATAATCAGGACCCGATTAACTTGAACCAGACGAAACCAACTTGATCTCGATCCCTGAGACAGTTAGATCTTCACAACCTGCCCTAGCCACCAAAGCCACCAATGCATATTCTTCGTCCTCCGTTTTTGTGTCTTCCAGAAGCTCATTTAAACAAAACCTTGCTGCACTTGGCATCAAAATTCCACCTTTTTGGCTGTCACTGTGTGGAACATGTGCAAAAGAACCAGCAAACTCAGGATCACATGGTGTTGGCAGCTCCGACTTCTTTGTATCTTTGTCAACTTTATCATTCATAAACACGTCGAATTTCACAGTACAAACTTGTTGCTGTTAAATTGTATCCCGTTTATACACAAAATCTCATTCGCCTTGGCTTTCTCCTCGGGACTTCTGTTTTTAGCTGGCCTCTTCACACGGACCTTAAGAAGTGGCTCCACACTCGCTGGGGTCTTAAAGGCTTTACCTCTACTCCAATAAGAGCACTCGATAAATCTTTTAACTTCTCCTTACGTTGGGCTGGTCGAATGTTCTTCCAAGGGGTCTCTGAGTAGTCATAGTCGTATTTGACCACCCAAATTGCTTAAGGTTGTTAGACTTACTAAGGTTTATAGTGAGCGGTTTGCTATACCGTTGATTATTGATTCCAAGAATTTAGGAAGTTTGCAAACCTACGGCGGTGATGTAAATTGGGACAGGTGTTTTGAGATGATTCCAGATGATAACCGTTTAGCTACGGTTCATTTGACCAGGTGTAATGTGACTGATGCTGGCATTTGGTCGCTATCTAAATATCGTCATTTAGTTGAGTTACATATTCATATTTCATATTGGACAGATGTTGGATTGATTAGTGTTGCTGAGAATTGTAAGGGGGTTAAAGACGCTTTCTGTTTCTCAGTATACTACCTGGAATGGGATAGGAGACCAAGGCTTGATTGCTGTTGGGAAACATAGTCTCAACCTTGAGAAGCTGGTTTTGGATGGGGTTAATGCTACCCGTGTTAGTTTAGAAGTCACTGCTACAAATTGAAAGAAATTGGTCACGATATCACTTAGTAGGAGTGAGAGGATAACTTATCTGGAATGATATCGTGTATTGCCGAGAAGTGTGTTGCTTTGAAGTTTTTTGATGTATCAAATACGGGGATAGAGGCTTTAGAGTTGGGTTGCCCGAATTTGCTGAGTCTTAATGTAGCAATGTGTAGAAAAGTACTGGTGAAGCTGAGGATTTGTTAAGAGCAAAGAGGTGGTCGTTGGTGGTTAATTATACGGGCTTTCGTGATTTTAGAGCAAAGAGGTATTTAGATCGTAACCACTAGTGATAAGAGCATGTAGAGGATGTTTCACCGGCAACAACCAATGTGGTAGTCACTGGACCTGAGCGTGTATTTACTAGCTCTACCTCATATCGCAATGCTGATTCATCATCAAACTTTAAGGAGAGCTCATGAATCGTCCTTTTTTGTTAACAAACCCTTGAATTATTAAGAAATTTTCTATTGTTGATCTCTATTCGCATTTAGATTCTTATTCAGAAATTACAACATGGAGTAGTATTCTATCTAGTAGGGAATGATAATTTGACTTGTTATGCACGTTTACTTGACAGTTTTTTTTATAAGTATTGGAATTATGGTAACTTGGCGAGTCATTAATCTTTCTAAGTAAAGACTATTATCTTGTTGTTTCCTTCATTCTATTTCATATGGCTTTCGATTTTATAATCGTTGTCTATTTGAGCAGAGCCTGTCATTTATCTTTCTTAATCATTTATTAATGTTTATAACTGTATTTCATATGTTGGGTGTTCATATGTTTATCAGCTTTTCTTGCTTTTGAGTTCACGTGAACTATCTTACTTTCATCTTTTGTTATGTTATCTGCGACAAGAATATAGGATGTTTCCAAATGTTGGGTTTGAGCTCTTACTAAAACATATAAGCCCGTGACACACGTGGAGTTGGGTACGAGAAGTTTTGAGTTGAATGCTGATATATTCTCATGAGCTTAACTCAAGGACTTGCCTCAGTTTGACTCGTTTACATCTGTAGAAACTTATACAATACGTTGGCGATGCACACTTTATGCGACGCATATGGTATCAATGTGTCATTTTCTGATCCATATAATTCTCAGTTCTCATTTTATTTGCTATACTCTCATGTTATCTCTGCCTGAATACCAGTATGTCTCACTTTGAAACCTTTGGTCACTAAGTGTGTTTCATCAACATAAAATTACCATAAAGATTCAATAATCACATGACACACTGTAAGTTGAATCTGAAAAGAGACATTAGCTTATTGATCAGTAGATGAAAATGGGTGTTAATGGTAACAGGTTAAAATGGGTAGGTTTTGTGTGCATCGGGTTTGATTGACCAAATACACATTCATTGTGAAAAGACTTGTTAGAAATTACTTAGTTATCTTCTAAAATATGTTGATAACCGACAAAGCTAATCGGCTCACACTCCAGCCATAAGTACAACATGTGTAAGTCAATATTGCTCACACTAAGTTAGCGGGGTTGATTCAACGACCCGCTTAGGAGAGTGCCCCCCGCTCAATTTTAGTACCAGATATCGATATGATATGCAGACTAGGTGAAATTACCCAGTTCCTTGATATCCATATGATATGAGTCATAGATAGATATATATAACGTGACTTGATGAATAAAGTAGCCTAACATTTAAATTTGCAGAATAAAAAAACTTCATGGCACATTTATTTTGTAACGAAGAGTATACAACTATACAAGTAGTAGGCACAACAGCAAAACTTCTTGCCAGGCCGAGAAAGACGGAATGAACATCTAATACACATTGATTCATACTAATACACCATTCTTATTTAAATTTCCTTCTCCATTAGTTACAAAAATGCAGAAGACCACTGTCCTTGTAAGGACAAAAGATAAACATTAGCGATCATTACTATAAAATTTGTTGATATGAAGACCTCCTTGGCAGTTCAGCCTGATGTCCAACCCTTTGCTAAAGTAACTTCACGCTCCTGACGTCGACGTTCTCTCTAGCAATAAGAAATAGTATGGATATTGAACATTAATCATACATAGTCTATAGAAAACAAAGATAATATACTGGATTCCCAAAACATTTTTAGTTCCTTTTTACATTTGGCTACACTGCTCGACAAAATTTGGATCATTATCGTATGTTCTTAGTGTCGCAGTGTAGCCCAAGTGTAGAAAAGAACCAAAGACGAAATTGACATCCAGCATATACAATAAATAACGAGCAAGCCAGAAGAAGGCCAAGTTGAAAGCATGAAAACATCAAAATCCATGATCTTGATAAAGTCAACCTATAAACTGATTAGAATCGTAAATCAATGACATGTAGAGATAATAAACTACCCTTCGCTCCCAATACGGATGAAAGCAGACAAAATCATAGACGGGAGTAATCGTTGACACCAAAACAACATTGAGTCCCGTAAAAAGTAAAAGTGCTGCCATCGGTCGGGTTTTGTGCGGCATTTTTCTCTATATATGAAGCTTAGCCTGCAAGATACATATGTAACATGAATTATAAACACTGACAATCATTATATCCATCAAATCGTCTTAATTTAATCAACAACTGTAAGATACACTATCAAAACAAGAGAGAAGACATAATTCATTTATCATTTGATCTCGTGTTATACAGAGGAATGAAATTTAATGATGCCACTCGATGCAAAAAAAAAGAATTTACCCAAGCCAGAATGAAACAGAAAAAACTAAGAAGGAAAAATTGCAAATACAGAAGAACTAAGGGAGCGTTTGGATGCGAGTTTCGAAATCGGGCATACTAAGTTATATTTTGTCCTTGTAACAACTGAAACACCAGAAATGGCAGCCACTCAGATAAAGCCCTATTAATGCACACTAACTCTCACATGTACCATACTAAAGATCAGGTTGCACTGTTTGATTGATCAAGGATGTAGAGTTGTACACTCAACAGCAAAAACACAATAAACCATTGGTACGAGGAAAAAATTCATTATAATCCCCAATAACTGATTCAAAAATACCTATAACATAACTAGAAACACTACGTAATACTCCACTCGTCACAAAAGTATTGCAGCAAACACTGTTTTGGGATCCACGAGTTTTGGAACAATGTTATTTTTAATACAAATTCTTAGCTGAAGTGGATATTTGAGTATTTGCCCATTGCGATCTTCACAAAATATTACAGTAATTATCATTAACGATACTATCAAATTTCCATAAGGATTTCTGATATTTTTATTTGACATCTTTTCACTAAAGTGATAGCAATTTAAGGTTTTTTATATTGATAACAACTAAGGCACCTTAAGACTCTTTCTCCAATAATTTTTAGGGCGTCAAGCAGCATGAGGAACCCGTGTTATTACCTCTATAGGGGTGAACCGGATGGCTACCTCTTATTTTATTCGAGGGTGAACCACAACCAATTCCATGATGCTTATGAGGACAGAGAGGTCACTTCAAACTCAAATTGTTTCTGACAAGGTTCGTTTTAAGTTTTATTTGACATTCCAACGCAAAAAAAGGGTTACCATTTTTTAAACCACTTCTCTGAGTGAAGCTAGACAAAATGCAATATGTATGGTGCGGTTTTGATAGTTTCTAATTTTGATATTACGGGCGGGCCCAATACTAATGCGAGATATACTCTTTATAGTTTGTAGCATACGTACTTTAACCTCCACAACATACGAAAGTTATGTCATTCGAAGATTCAAAATAACACGACACGATAAAGCTCGACTAACACAATATTTACCTCCTCTGCAGAATCCAAGAGACTGCTTTTAGTGCCCTAATATTAGCAACTTGGGAGGATTGACCAGCCAGCGTTCCCGTGTGTACCACGGATTAGAATCAAGTAATCAGATGATAAGATAATGAAAAAGCGCATTCAAATCAGTCATACCATATGGTAAACAAACTCCTTGCAAAAGAAAGTACCAGACACTAAATTCGTCCCAAAGAAGTGGTAATGACATTTGACACATTAAGGTGACATGTAGCATAATTGTAGATTATAGAAATGCTGGTTGGCCTACTAGTTATGTTGGAACTATAAGAAACAAAAAAACTGAATGCATGAATGCTGCTCCATGTTGCGTGTATTATATGGGACAGCGATAAAGAAACAAATAAATAAATGTGTACATATAAAACCTCATCCTGGTTGACACTATAACGAACCATGTATGCAAGTAATTACACACAACGCAGGCAGACATGCAGTGTAAGGGTGTAAAGTAAGAAAAAATCATGTTGATCAAGTTATGAACGGAAATTGTAGAAAAAGGATGACTAAAGGTACAACAGTGCCCGGTAAAACAATCTACCTCGAACACACACAAGCCTGTTGCCGGCTTCACATCATATATACTAAATAAGGGTGGCTAAATGGGAGGGTAGGACGGGTATGGGCAATGGGTCAAATGGACGTGGACTAAATGGGCAATTTTTAATATTTGGACCAAATGGACATGGGTGAAGGACAATATTAAAGGAGAAACAAAAAGACTAAAGATTAATTAATTGGAAAAAAATACCCATCAAATATTGCCCATAATACCCATTTATTTTAACTCAATGTTGTCCAAATAGTGCAACTAAAATAAATGTAAATACACATTTAGTCCATTAGTTAAAAAAAAATGGTCCAAATAACCCAATTTGGACATAATTTGCCACCTCTAATACTAAACCATTCGATTTTGGTTCCTAATATACTCGGATTTATTATACTAAGGCACACTAGTCATCAGGGCATAAAAATGGGGCAAATCGGGCATAAATCGGGTACGGGCGGGCAGTGAATACCCACAAAGATTAAACATCAAAACAATGAAAGAAAAACCTTTTATGGCGGCTCAGATGGTGGTGGTGGTTGTGGGAGGTGCAAAAAAGAGATACTGTATTTGATTAGAGAATGAAATGTCTTTTAACTTGAAACTAATTTGTTAAATCCTCAAAACAATCTTTGAAAAGTTCTTGTATATTAAAATTTGTGTAAAAGCTAAAAAATATATATATTTTCAGTTTTGTGAGTTTTACGTGGTGGTTTTAAATAGTCTGTTATAGCTAGCTTTAACGCGCGTTAAAGCTTGAGACGGGGTCTTCATGTTACGTAATAGTTTAAAGCGCGTTACGAGGTGTACTGATTTTTTGAATTTTAATTCCAAAATATGAATATTATTACGTGTAATGAGAGTTTTTTATTTTTAATTATTATGTATAACACTTATTATGAACTGAATATAAATATAATAATAAAATATGATAAAACAAATATTTTTTTTATATGTTGTGTCGCCACAAGCCACGCTTAAAAAAGTTAAAGTTTCGCTTTAGCCGCTAAAACTTGTAACTTGAACATGCCGCAACACCACGCTTCACGCTATTTATAACCATGGTACTGTTTTATCACTTTTACTAAGATATTGTAGTAGGATGTGCATTTGAATCACCGAATCAGAAAATCGGACCCGGACCGGATCGGATATTTCTGGTCCAGTCTTCGGTCTGGGGTTTTTGAGTATTTTGGTCTTCAGTCTGATCGGTCCGGTCCGGTCCGGTTCGGTCTTACCAAAAACCTGTCGATTAATTATCTTTCTACCAATATGCAATATGATATATTTTTAAAGAATAAAAAATCGTTTTTTTCTTCTTGTTAAAATTTACGTGAAATATCATATATGATAATATTATTTCATCATATATGATAACAGTGTTAAATCATGCTAGTATATGATATGGATTTCTATCATATATCATATAGTGATACATCATTTATGATATTAGTATCATATATGATAATTTTTGAAAACATGAAAAAAATGAAGAAACAAAATTGTCGAAAGTATATCATATATCATATCTATATAAATATAATTAAATGCTCTTCGTAACGGTATGTTTTTTTTCGTATAACGATTAACGGTTTAAAAGATATTAATGTTTAAAAAAAATAAGTGAAAATATATTTTGTGTTTAATTTTATCAGTTGGATTCAAATGAGATGGATGGTGAGAATAAGTCTCCTCATATCCAAGGAAAAGTATGATATCCAAATGAACTTAAATTCTATATTAATAGTGAGGTTGACGTCCCAAATTAATAGTCCAGTCCAAAAATAAATAAGAAATATAGACTATGGGCTTGTTTCTTTTTTTAGGTGCTTCCATATAAGACTCTTAATTAGCCTCTTAGTGGGAAAAGAGAGATATTTGTGTGAGTGTGGAACAAGATGTTCAAAGAGATTTGAGCCCACAATTTTTCCCACTAAGAGTCATAAAAAGAAAAAGAAACACCCCCTATGTTTATCATATCATCCTTACTTGAAGGTATTATTACAAACAATAAGGAAGTTGTAAATTAATTGGTTAAAGGTAAAATTGTCATTATATAAAAAGTAACATAGAAAAAACTGAAAATGTAATGTATTTTTTTAAACTGCGTTTTTTTTAATGAACTATTATTATAAGACGGGGAGTACTAATTTGTTAAATCCTCAAAACAATCTTTTAAAACATATTTTGTTCTTATATTAAAATTTGTGTAAAAGCTAAAAAATATATTTTATATTCCGCGTAACTACTACATCTATATCTATATTTATATCTATACAAAAGGTGTATACATTCATCCTAACTTCAAGTAAAAAGTTATATATGCATAACCTAACTCCAAACAAAAAATTAAGACTTCATCCCAAAAATTGAGATAAAGAGATTAAACTTCAACTATTAGATCATTTTCAATTAAAATAAGGAGGTGTAATCTTAACCACCCACCTTTTTTATAACAATTTTTTGTAACAAACAATTTAAAAATCACATTTATTTTAAATTAAAAATCTCTAAATCTATTTATTTATTTTAACATCTCATTTTAACATACTTTTTAAAATTTTGTGCTTTTTAATTTAACATCCAATTTAATATATTTATGCATTTTTTTTTTAATTTTAGTAATTTGATTTATTTTGATATAATTTTTTTTACACTTTGACATTAGTTGGATTGAAAAAATAGTAATACTTGTCACGACATTGCGCCCGTACATGCTAGTATTTTAAAATTCACGTAAATATATATTCAGTTTTGTGTGTTTTATCCACCCACTAATTTTATTAAATGACTTCAATATTTTAAAATCGATGTTAACTTTCCTAATATATGCTTAACTTCTCACTTGTTACCAACATATTGTACCGCTACCAAAATTTATTTATTTTCGTACTAAAAAAAGTTCCACGTAACTATTCCATTACGCATTTAGTCAAATAGATTATTAAATAAACCCTAAAACTAATTTCCCTCATTTCTTTCGTTCATATTTCTCACGAGTTTAGTGTAGGGTTGAGCATCGGATCTGATTCGAACCGAACCGGCTAAGATCGAATCAGACTGAGAACTGAATTGGTCAGAAACCTCGGACCAAGACCGGACTAAAATGGTCTGGTCCAGTCCAGGTCGGTCAGGTCCAGCTTGGTCGTCAGTCCAGTTCGATTCTATTATCAATGAGATTTTTGGTAAGACTGAATCGGACCGAAACCGAAATGATCCAAAATTCTAGACCAAAGATCGGACCAAAATAATTCGGTCCGGTTCAATTCAATCCGGTCTAATTTGATTTTTTGATCCAGATCGTTTTTAGATGTGTCATGTAGTAAAAAAAAACAATGATGTATTTGTAATGTTTTGTTAACAAAATGCTCAATTATATATTCATTGAATAACATATATTATTATTTAGTGTTAGAGTGGTTCTACCACCTTTTTTTTCTTTTTTTTTTAATTACACAAACTATTTAGTTAAAACTAAAATTTTATCAATAAATAAAAATATTACAAATAATTAAAAAAACATTACAAATAAAAACATATTAAAAAAAATTAAGAGTTAGAAAAAATACATTTATTAAAATACGATAATAATCTAGAAATTCAAATACTTTTGGCGGATCTACTCTTTTAGTTTTTTTTTTTTTTTTCGCGTCTTCGAAAGCTTATCCGGTAGTGTTCAAACAAAAAATCTTCAATGTCTTGTTTCTTTTTTGTAGCTCAAGAAATTCGATTTTTCACTCATCTCACATTCCAAGTAATGGGATAAAATGGGCCAAATCAGACATAAATTGATTACGGGTAAAATAGAAATGAGATTTATAAATTTATGACAAACTTGTTACAAGCGGTGACTAAAAAAACATATTCATTCGACAGCATATGATATTATATGAACATACCTACAAAATTAAACACCAAAACAATGACAGAAAAACCATTAACGTGCCTTTTATGGCGGCTCAGATGGTGGTGATGGTGGTGTCGGCGACGGTTGAAAAAAGAAATTATCAAATGTCTTCAAAATTGTAATGTTTTCGTGCGGTAGTCTGTGATTAATAGAAGAATAAGAAAAAAGAAAATGAGATCAAGCTCGGTTTATTTATTTTTAAACATAATAATGGAAATACATATGAATTTTTAAGAGTATAAAGGTGGTTCTCGCAGTTCTGTACATTTATTTGGTTCTGAAAATAATCTTACACTAGTATTAAATTATAAAATTTAAATTATAAGATTTAAAATATTGTTATTTTAATTTGTTAAAGTTTTCTTAATTAAATGTAAGTTGAATTTTTAAGTATTTTATAGTAGTAATTAAAATGCTAAATACTTTATATGTAGGATATATATCTTTTAACTATGTTGTTACAAAAGATTTCAAAACCTTAAACAACACTTTTTAGTGAGACTTGAGGAAATAGATTTTGTAGGTTTTTGTTGTTGTTGATTTCGATATTAACGACCCCAACAGTTCATTTTGGGAAGTTGAACTCGAGGTGTTGTGGGCACTTCACAGGTGGCGTTGAGTGGTCGTTTAAGGGCATTCTATTCAATGAAGATGAAATTTATATACATGAGGTTGTGTACAATTATTAAGGGGTGCTTGGTAGGTGGTTATAAGGGGTGAGGAATGGTAAAAGTAATGAAAAGTAGTGGTTGGTATCCTATAATGCATTTGGGTAATAAGTCATTACTTACTAAATTGAGGGTATTGAAATTAATTACCTAGTTAACTTCTTTTTACCCATGATCTAACCTCTCCTAAATTTATGCTCCTTTTAATTTTCTTAAAAAAATAATATACATTATTACTTAAACACACCATACTTAGTAATATCCTTTTAACATAATTGCCTAAATTCAATATCACGGTACATGTTGATTTCTGCACATGTATATAGCACGCATAAATCATGTGTTACGTTTGTATATGTTTGAGTTTTGACATTTACGTGACTCTAATAAAACTATGATATCCACAAATTATATTTGTAAATTTATGTCCTCGTATTAGATTATGTGTATGTCATCTTTCACAAGAGATGCAATGTGTTTGTTTATAATGTTTCACTATATAAAGTTATAAACCAAAATTTGTTCAAAAAAATAATTACACAAACCAAACAAGCAACATCAATACAATGAAATGTTTCATTATATTCCTTAATATAATCCTTAGTATATCTTTGCTTTTCTCATTTTCATTACCTTATTTGAACCAAGCATGCACTAAGTTCTTCATTATGGGATACCTCATAAGATTACTTGTCCATTTATACATAAGTTTGTGTACAACTTTAAGTTTGTATAATGATCGGATTTTTTTTAATTGAAAGGCTTATCTTATTTAACAAGAGGATCTAAAATCAAAAATCAACAAAAACAACAAAGAGGGTTTCAGTTTTGTTCGCTTTACTTCGATTCGATTTTCGGTTTACGTTTTCTTCAAAACCAGTTTTCCATTTGGTTTTTTTTTCAGTTTTGGGCCGATGCTCGGCCCTAGTTAAAACCACATGGATTAGATATGTAACAAAATTGAAAAATGAACTGAACCCGTATCTTCTAACTAACCACATCGACCATTTATGTAGTTAACTCTAAATAAAATCATATGATAAAAGGCATGTGTCTCGTAAGTTCAATAGCTTCCCAAACTTGGAGCATCTAGCAAGACTAGTTAACTACATCTTGACAAACCAAATACAAAACTGAAAAAAGTACATTTGTTAGTTTGGATCCAAACTTAACAACTGAAACCATAAAATAAATTTTCTTCAGAGTCAATGTTAGATCGGTACACACGAGTTGCCCTTTCATGACATTCGCCTCACCTGTCTTTTCCATATCTCATGCCTCGTTAACTCAATGGTTTAATAAGTTACAGGTACATTTTGATAGTCTTACGTACGACCGTCTGGTTCACTAAAAAGAATGTCATACAGTACAGAGAGCGGGTCCAAACAACCACCATTTCTTGGTGTGTTTGAATTTTTCTCTTTCTAGACTTGCTTCCTCTTGGGTCTCCCCCTGGATTTACGTTTATTTCCCGCAGGCTTAGCCTTTTCTCTGAAATCAGAATCCACAAAACCATCAGTTAGTCAATATTTCATCCGTAATCATTTTCAGCACTAACTTTCTTATTTTCTAGCTTCTGTCTAGCATGCAAATTCGGTAGTTATACTAATGCCTTCATGTTACTATCCCATTTTCATGATAGTAGAAAAAACTGGGAAATAAATTACACTTTTCTCTGAAATAAGGACATGGTTCCGGTTCTAGACCGAATCGAGAAGATAAGTACAGAAGATTTGGAGCCAAAAAGGCAAGAACCAATTAGATACTCTAGAACCGACAAACAAGAGAAATACGTTTGACATTTACATGCTCCTACATGATACATACGGAAATGCTTTTTACTTACTTGGTTCTATTTGGATCTATCAAGTCTTTAACAGCTTCATTTACTGCATGAATCGCCATTTTCTTCACCTGCCATATAGCAGCAAAAAGTAAATGCACCACTTTATTTTACAACGAAAGAGAACATTTGAAACCTGTATACTATGAACCTCATAGGCTTTTACATAACTCGTTGACTATGCTACTACTTTTTCAGCAAGCATTCATTCAGGGCTTACAAACCGGTATTTAGCAAATAAAATGACACACTCAGGAACTTCACATATAAATCTAAATTCTAAAAGTAAGTAACGTCTCAAAACAAAGGGAAAATGTAATCCTAATACTCTAACTAAGAAGAAACAAGCCACTATGAAATCCTAACAGAAGGGAAGAAGCAACTCAGCAAGTGATTGAATATCTTACTAGACAGAAACTTTACCTCCAACTTATCTTCTTTTGCCCGGTGATTTTGTGGAAGAACGCGAAAATCTTCTGTCAAGCGGATACATTCGCCAACATTTTCGGGAGAGACAAAATCCAATGCAACTTTTATACATGACTGCAGTAACATAATATCAACAGGAACATATTTATTATTATCCCACAACATACGTACATCATGTAAAAAAAAAAGCAATGTAAACTATTTTTCACATATCCTATCACTTCCCAATTTCCCACTCACTAACAAATACGAGTAAACCATGCAAGTTTGTCTTACCAGGTGTTAACCCGTGAGCTTTATGACAAACTATTAACTGTCAAAAAAAGTACTAATACAACTAAATAAAGCTTGCAGGACTTGCAAACTACTCAAAAATTTACAAGAATGCTCACTAGTATTAATCGAGACCACGAGATGCACCTCTACCCCAAGAGGGATCTACGCCAGAAGAAACCTACAACTATAAGATTTTAGTTCTAGTTGAGTAGGATTGAGTATCCCGGATCTTGATTGCGATGAGCCGAGGTAAAAATCAGAGACGGGTGTATAAAAATTAGGGTGGAATTGAAAATTATGAGAGATTGAGTCAAAGGTTTGGAAGTAAACCTGATCCATTTATTTCAACAGAACACCTATCCAAATTTCTATAATGCCAATCTAGAAGAATTTCTTTGCTAAATTATCTTAGAACGTTGGAATAATTTTTGTGGCTACTCCACAACAAACGATGAGCTACCGCTCTTCAAGTGACACACGGAAAGCTAGCAACGGTAAATTTGGACGTTGGTCTCATTGGCGTATCTATTTCAGAAGAAACAAGTAAACGACACAATGTAGACTCATTATTTATTTTCAAGTGTCATTTACTTTTTGTTAACCATGTAGACTTTTAAAGCATTTTGTGTTAACACACACTTTGGCGTGTGTGTCGTAAGTCGAAGTTTTACTATATATATGTTCGACAAAACGGAAGCGTGATTAAAATCCTAACAAGGGTTAAACAAAATTACGAAGGATTTTAAAACTAATAGTATTGAATGTCTAAACAATGAACGTAGGCCCTACATTTTTAGAGAAGCAAATCTTAAGGAAAAAGTAACCTAAGCTTGGTAAAAACGTATCCTTTTGTAACCATGTTTTCCCCTTTACGGCGTAGCCACGCAAATAAGCTTTAACAAATGCTTATTCGTTTTTTTTTTTTTTTTTGGTAACCGTGATTTCCGACTCATTGGCCGACTAATCCACGGGGTTTGAGCCCACCGCCACACAGACTCAAACCAGGTAAAGCCCTCCCTTTTCAGGAGGTTGGCGTGGCCACTTCAAGGTTGTTTGCACCTAGTGGGAATTGAACTTGAGACGAGAGCTCTAGGGCGTAATGAGAATCTTCCCTTTACGCCTTACACAAAACTAAAGACAAACAAAATTATAGCTTCTAGAGCGTAACCAAGAAAAAGGCTTTACGCCGTAGAGAAGTTGGATCATGTTTTCTTGATTAGAGTACTCTTCTCATGATCCAAGTACTCCTTAGCTAACTCCTCGATCTTTTCCTCATCTTCGCACTCACTTTAGATGAACTCGCCCTTGGGGTGAAACTCATAAATGTTGGAAATATTGAAAGTCTTTGAAATACTCATGGTATTAGGTAGATCTGCCACATAAGCATTGCCATTGATCTTTTCGTAGAATCATTTAATGAGCGTATTTCTTGTATTTCTTTTGTTGAAGAATGTGGGGTTGAATAGTTTTGCCAGTTTAAATTTGTGTTTTAAAAACTTTGTTTTATAAAAACCTTATATTGGTATCTATGTTATAGCCCTTGATCTTGAGTATCTATACTAACGGTAAGAATCATAATATATGAAAAGAAGAGAGTTAGAGTGATCAAACCAAGACACCAAGATTTATAGTAAAAGCTACGAAGCTTTTACTCCAGATTTTCACTATCTCAACAAGCTCCCATTCCCTTTGGCGGCGAAAACCATACACGTCGCTTATGCCTTTACCGACAGCAAGCTAGATGTCAAATCCTAATCTTAGCTAGAACCAATCTACTACACAATCTACTTTGGGGACAAAAGTATTAACCACAATACATACAACACATCTAAATGATCACTAACACTTGGATTTACACAATTACACAAGAATGAACACGTATATGATTTTGATCTTCACAATAATCACTTCTTGACTTTTAAAACTAACACTTGACAAAGATGTAAATGTTGTTCTCTTTGCATTTGTGATAGAATTAGAGGGTGATTCACTTGGTAAACAAGATTAAGCAAGTAAATGATTAAAGATTAAGAAATGATTAGTAAGCTACTTATAATCTAAAAAGAGAGTGCAAAAAGGTGATTTAGTATTTATAGGCACAACAGGAGGAGCGGTGTAAAGGATGGTTCCTTAAACCTAGGGTCAGTTCTCTATCGATAAAGAATTGTCCCTTATATATGGAGATCCTCTTTTTGTCCTTTAGTTAGGAAAGTTTATCGGGCGGGGGAAGGTAGGACCTCTTTTGGCGAATTTTAAATTTATAATTTTAATAAAACATTTTCTTAAATTACAAGTACTTTTGTAAAGTACTTTTTGTAAAATGTTTCGTCAAAATTTTTTATAAATGTGAAGTTTAGGATAAAAGGTTAATTCTTGATGACTTAAGAAGTTAATTAATTTGTTTAGAGTAAATTGCATAAATCGTCCTTAAAGTTTGGCCAAATTGTACGTTTTGTCAAACTTTAATGCAAGTATCGTCCTTATGAGGATAATAATTGGGACGAAACCTGCAAAATAGACAACTTTTGGACGAAACCTGCAAAATGGCTAAACATTAAGGATGAAAATTTTCCAAATAATTTGATTTTAGGACGATATCGGCACTTTCAAAATATTTAAGACGAAACATGCAAAATGACCAAACCTAAAGGACGATTTATGCAATTCTCTCTTTGTTTATGTGATTTATGATGAAACGGATATATACTATTCTTTTTTTAGAACGGCAAATGTTAGTGGTTAGTGGGTTGAGTCGTGCAATGACATCCAAGCGGGCGGGCAGAATGTCTTCTTCGAACCCTCGCCTAGTTATGTTAAACTCCTTATTCGCTTCGCTTCGCTTCGCCTGAGAGGAAAAGCCTCTTGAACTAGAGAACCTCCCCCAATGAAACCACTTACTGGAACCTTGTCCATTCGTTTATGTTTATTTTTAACGATATAATATCTTTACATTTTGTCGTTATCAAAACGTTGACAGATCGAAAAGTACAAATAACGTTTTAAGATATTATTTGCATTAACACTTGCTATTAGTATTTACAAGAAAAAGCTCCTTACAAAGAAACACCATTGCTTCATCACCTTCCTTGAACAACTTAGACACATTTATCCGAAACAATTTTGGCCCCAACAACTTCATGAGTAGCTTGTACCTTTCTTCTTGCCCGGGAAATCAAACAAAGCCACCTCTTGATTTGGCGGAGTCTTGTAAATAATAGAAAATGTTGAAAACCCCATTCAACGATGAACGACACTATTGTAAGCAAATTCGGCTTGAGCTAGACATCCCATAACTTCGGTTTATCTCCACACAAACGAATAATGATTCTCAAAGTGCGATTAATCCCGCCCACGATAGTAGTAAAATTAAATGATGTAACTAAATGCCTTCAAAGTGTCGACCAAAAATGTGCAAGAAACTTACTATTACGATCCGAAATAAGACTTTGGAACTCCATGCAAACAAACCACTTCTTGAAAGAACTCCTCTTTCAAAGAATAAAGTGTGCCATCTCAAATTCAAAACCTGTCAACAACAAACACACAATGGACTCCCCTCGTTGAGTACGAGGAAATCAAAGTACATAAACCCTAGAAACATCAACCGGACCATATTTTGTGTTTCGCCCTTACCTCCTCTTTGAGGCACAAGACATTTACACACAAATGCACCAACATCCCTTTTCGGTTGAGGCCAATAGAAACACCTTGATTACAATAACCATGTTGTCACGTCCTAAATGACCGCTTAAACCTCCCACATGCAACTCTTTAATATATTGATTCCTAAAAGAAGTCTTAAAGATACACAAGCAATTTATCATAAACAACTAGCCACAAGAACTTGATGTTGTTGTTTGGTTTCAACCGTCCGAAGTATCACGAAAATCTTCATCACTACATAGAAACCCTTAACCGACTTGCACCCGACTTATGTTTGATCACATAATTAAACTTCTCAAAAAAATTAAGGCTCAATGTGCATGAATCTTGTTCAAATGCCTTTGATTTTGAAGATATTTAAAGGCTTAATGGCTCGAATTACCACAAACTCTCAAATCATATAATGTTCCCACTTCTTCTTTGTTGCGCATCATACAACTCTTGTTTATTCGTCGACGACTTTTGGCAAACTTCATTAAACTTCTCACTATGAAATGCTACATTTCTTGTCACAAAAGAGCCTTCATTCCGGTTCCACAAGCACCACATTCTCAAATAAAAGTTTATCAAAATTAGGAATAAAAAGTACCTAGTGTGGTTTTTTATCTTTCTTTCGTCAACTTGAAGCTTTCTTTCATCTCCTTACTCCACTTGCATATGGACCTTTCTTCAAGCAATATGTGATTGGTGTTACAATACTACTAAAATCCCGAACGAACCTCAATAGAAAGTTGTCAATCCATGAAAGCTCCGAACTTCGATCAAAGGCGAATCCGTAATCGCCTTAACCTTGTCATCTTCTACATGAACACCTTTCGAACTAACAATATAACCTAAGAAAAAGCATACATCCCTCGCTCATTCTCAAAGTTTGTGATTCCGTATCTCTAAAATACTATATTACAAACCATAGATCACAGTTTATCCAATCGAAGGCTTTCTTATGCTCTGTTCTCGAGTTTTTTTTTTAAAGAAAGGAAGGGGATAGAAAGGGAAATCATAAATTTTTTGTGTTCTCAAGTATTTTTTAAGAAGGGAAGACAGAGGATGGGAAGAGGAGAGGAAGGGAAATCAATAGTTTTTCTATAAAGATATGTTCCTCCCAAAATTGGGCGGATTAGGAAGGAAAGGTAGCATTTACCATTGTGGCTTTAGTAAAATTACAAATATATCCTAATTTTTCTTTCACTACTTCAAGTAAGATTACACGATCCCATGATTGTAATCGGAATATTAGATAATTATAGTATAAGATTATCACAACTAACAGGTTTTTATATTATTTAATATTATTTAATATTATCACAACTAACAGGTTTTTATATTATTTAATATTATTTAATATTGGTTTTTATATTATTTAATATTACTGCTTGTAAATATTGGTTTTTCATTCTTTGACTAAATTAATATTTGTTTTTGATGTTGATAACGTATTGTTGTATTACTGTTATATCATTATTTGATCAAATTAATATTCATATAGTTTAATCAAATTAATACTAGTATTTGTTTTTTATGTTATTTAATATTACTGCTTGTAAATATTGGTTTTTCATTCTTTGACTAAATTAATATTTGTTTTTGATGTTGATAACGTATTGTTGTATTACTGTTATATCATTATTTGATCAAATTAATATTCATATAGTTTAATCAAATTAATACTAGTATTTGTTTTTTATGTTGGTAGCGTATACAATATCATTATTTGATCAAATAAAAGTACAGTATATCGATTTTGAGGACATTTCTGTAATTTTGTTAGCCTCTTTTTCCTTTCTTGCCTTTCTAAAATATGAACTCAAGAACAGAATTTTTCATAACCACTTTCTTTACTTTGCCCTACCTGTTCCATCCCCTTCCATTCTTTAAAATTTTCTTTAAAATTTAGACTCGAGAACAGAGCGTTAAAGCCCAAATCCTAGCTCAATAGGACTAATAATAGCCCATTTAAAGTTTTAAACCATTGTAGCGTAAATCTCCGTTATAGACCCATGAACACACCAGGTGTAAAAAAACGCTCTTCAAAGGCCCATAAACACATGAGATGTCAAAAAGTCTCTTCAAAGGCACCAAAAAGCACGACCTCATATCCGATTATGTAATGGCTAACCGCCTCGACTCACCTCACGCATTATGCGCTAAAAGGCGCACTTTTTTAAACACATGTCGTAACCATGTTTACCCTTTAACGCTTTAAAAAATACTTATTCAAGAGCTATCTCGCATAACCGCCTCACGCATTCTGCGCGCGGCTTTTTTAAGTCGTAACCATGTTTACCCCTTTAACGCTTAAAAAAATACTTATTCAAGAGCTATATGGTGTAATGGGAAACATTCCTTTACAGAAGAAAAGAGTGTGGCGTTTATCAGATTTTCATTAGCCAAGAGTGTGGCGTTTAACATCGTGAAGGAGACTACTAGCCAAGAGTGTGGCGTTTAACATCGTGAAGGAGACTACTGCATATGGTTTGATGAAAGCTTTGTCAAACATGGACGAGAAACCTTTTGTGATAAGACAGCTAGTAAACACAAAGATGAAGGAAGGTGCGTCTATTACCTCTCACATTAATGACTTCAATACCATTATTTCCCGTTTGTTATCTGTTGATATCAAGTTTGATGATGAAGTCCAAGCTTTACTTTTATTATCCTCGTTACCGGAAAGATCGAGTGCTCTGCTTAGCACTGAGGGGAGAGGTAGAAAAACAGAAAAGGGTAATGGTAGAGGCAGATCAAAATCTAGAAAAAGAGGCCAGTCCAAACCTAGGATATGGAACTGCAAAGAAATGGGGCATTTTAGAAATCAATGCCCTAAACCATCAAATGATAAGAAAGAGGTGAATGCAGCAACTGACGATTCAGAAGATGCTCTTATCTGTTGTGCTGAGAAGTGGATTATGGATTATGGTGCATCGTTTCATGCGACTTACAGCACGAAGATGATGAAGAATCTACAAACACGTAACTTTGGTAAAGTTCGTTTAGCTAATAATCACACTCTTGACATCACAGGTATGGGCGACATAGACTTGAAAACTTCATTGGGCTCCACATGGACATTGAAGAACGTTCGTGTTATTCCTGGCCTAAAGAAAATGTTGATTTCTATCGGGCAGTTGGACAACGAGGGGTTTGATGTCAATTTTGGTAGGGGACAATGGAGAGTTGTCAGAGGTAATCTTGTAATCGCCAGGGGCAAAAAGCGAGGTACTCTATACATGGTTGAAGTCCCTGGGATAAATGGGATAAATGCAGTGACAAGCGGGATAAAACCATCCAGGTTGTGGCATCAACGACTTGGTCACATGAGTGAAAAGGGTATGAAAATGCTCGTTGCTAAGGGAAAGCTTCCAGATCTGAAAAAGGTGGATTCCGAGTTGTGTGAACCATGTGTGCTTGGCAAGAAAAAGAAGGTATCTTTTGTGAAGACACGGCAGACACCGAAAGCTCAGAAACTAGAGCTTGTTCACACGGACGTCTATGGACCAACACCGGTCTCTTCTTTGGGAGGGTCAAACTACTACGTGACCTTCATCGATGATTCAATACTTTCTTAAAAATAAGTTTGAAGTTTTTAATACTTTTAAGAAATGGAAAACTGTTGTTGAATTGGAAACCAACTTGAAGGTAAAATGCTTGAAGTTTGAAGTCGGATAATGGTGGGGAATACATTAGCACAGAATTCATTAACTATTGTGCTGAACATGGCATTCGGATGATAAAGACATTTCGAGGCACTCCTCAAACCGGAGTGGCAGAAAGGATGATGAACAGAACCTTGAATGAAAGAGCCAGAAGTATGAGACTTAATGCTGGGCTTCCAAAGACATTCTGGGCTGATGCAGTTAACACTGCAGCTTATCTTATCAACCGGGGACCGGGGCTATCAGTACCATTGGGCTTCAAGATACCAGAGAAGAGTGGAAAGAGGAAGCAGTTAAGTATGAACATTTAAAGGTGTTCGGGTGCAGTGCTTATGATCTAATGAAAGATGGTGACAAGCTAGATGCAAAAGCCAATAAATATACTTTCTAACACTTTCCCGATATGGGGCTACAGGCTTTGGGATTTTGAAAGCAGAAAGGTAGTCAGAAGTAAACATGCAACTTTCAACGACAGTAAACTCAAAGGGTCGGAAAGAACACGTTGAGTTCGAAAGTGACGTCATTAGAATCAGAGAGTCGACAGATACTCGGGATAATGGGAGTAATGAGGCTGATTTTCAACATGAATCATTAGAGGTTGACGAGTCTCAAAATGATCAAGAAGACATTTCCAACAGTGAAAGCTCAGAGGACGATGACGAAGAAGGATCACCTTCTCAGCCAGTTGCATCACATTAGGTTAGGAGATCTACTAGACATTAGGTTAGGAGATCTACTAGAGTCTAAACCACCTAAAAAAATGCTTCAGTGGGAGCATGCAATGAAAGAAGAAATGGGCTCTTTAAACAAGAACAAAACATGGGTCTTAACCAAACTTCCGCGAGATAAAAGAGCTTACAGAATACCAGAATCAAGGAAGAGCATGATGGATCTAAACGATACAAAGCTCGTTTAGTGGTCAAAGGTTTTCAACAGAAAAAGAGGATCGATTATAATGAGATATTTTCTCCGGTAGTGAAAATGACCACCATGAGATTGGTCTTAAGTATTGTAGCTGCAGAGGGCTTACATCTAGAGCAACTAGATGTTAAGACAGCATTTCTACACGGTGATCTTGATGAAGATATCTACATGGCACAACCAGGTTGCGGGTAGAAAATCGGGTCTGCAAACTTAAAAGGAGCTTATATGGTCTAAAGTAAGCACCCAGACAGTTTGATAACTTCATGGAGAGAACCGGGTACACAAAATGTGAGATGGACCATTGCTGCTATGTGAAGAAATTCAAGGGCTCCTATATCATTCTACTTCTCTATGATGACATGTTAATTGCAGGTGCAGATATGAAAGAAATTAGCAAGTTAAAGAAACAGATGTCTGAAGAATTCGAGATGAAAGACTTGGGTCCAGCCAAACAGATTCCGATTCTCGGAACGAGTATTGTCACAAAACACGAAAGAAGGCTCTTTGACACTATCCCAGGAGAAATACATCGGGAAAGTGTTAGAGAGATTCAGGATGAATAATGAGAAGACTAAACCTAGAAACACACCTTTAGGAAGTCATTTCAAGCTTACCAAAGATCAGTCTCCTAGATCAGAAGAAGATAAAGCATATATGGCTAAAGTTCCTTATGCGTCTGCCGTTGGTAGTCTCATGTATGCTATGGTTAGCACGAGACCAGATATCGCTCATGTCGTTTGGGTTGTTAGTCGCTTTATGTCACATCCGTGGAGAGAACATGGGGAAGCTGTTAAATGGTTACTTAGATACTTGAAGGGTACTTCAAAGTTGAGATTATGTTTCAGAGGTAAAGATGTAGTTCTCAGTGGATATAGTGATGTGCTTTGTTTTGGCATGATAGACTGGATTCTTGGTAAGTTTCACAGCACTCTCATTATCACAGTATAACGAGTAATCAGCTTGTCTCTTGTCTAGCTCTTCAAGAAAAGTCTCCAACCATACTAGCTCTTTAGATAAACCCACACTTTTCTGAAGTCTCGACATCCAATTAACTGCTGTTCCTTCCACCGTAAAAATGTATCCGGTAGTGCTTTTGAATGTCTGTTTACATCCACCCAAATCAGCAAGGGATGAGGTATCATTTTGTCAGATGTGATGGCACGATGAACTTAAAGAACATCGTGCGAAGAACCAAGCAGATATGTTTATGTTCACTAAGTCTGTGGCGCTGGACAAGCTGAAGTTGTGAAGTCAGTGAACGTGTTTTGAAGTGTTTTGAAGCCTACAAGTGGGAGATTGTTGAGGTGTAGGCTTCTGATTGATGGTAGCATGTCATAATCCTATATTAGGCGAATGATACCAGTTTCTATAATTAGGAAGTTTTCCCTAATTGTGTTAGCCTATTGTATTGGTGACACACCAGAATATAATAAAATACCCTAGTTGCTGCCCGTGGACGTAGGTTAATAGCAATATTAACTCAACCACGTAAATCTCTTATGTTCTTCATTCTGCTTTTCAGTTTTACTTTTGTGTGTGTAACCTTTAAATCCTAACAGGCGTAACCAAGAAAAAGGCTTTAGGCCGTAGAGAAAGTTGGATTACGTTTTCTTGATTCGAGTCCTCTTGCCATCATTGCTCAATGTACTCCTGAGCTAACTTCTAGATTTTGTCCTCACCCATGTTTTAGCTTGATTACTTTCTCGTTAGCTTAATAATTGCCTACTATTAGTTTTATTTCACATAAAGTTGGTGTTTTTAGCATTTTTATGGTTTAAATCATATAAAGATTAAAAAAAATTTCCAGAAATTTGATCCTAGAAAACACATATAACTTTCCCTTGTATTACTAGGAGTCATGCTACTTGAAACTTACACGAACATACTCCGGATCAGTATCCGATTCAAGAATAAAAGATGCTGATTAAATTGTATTATGCTACAATTGAACACTTTCCTGATGATTATCAAATTTAATGATAATTCACAATTGAACACTTTCCTGTTGTTCATCCAATTTTAATGATAATTCACAAGTTACTAATAACACAAGATGACAATTTGAATGAGGGGGAGCAAAGTAAAAGAAGAATCAGAGTTATCAACCGAAGATCAAACTTCTAAAACCTCCATCAAATTATTAAAGATAAATAGGTGTTCAAAGAAGTGATAAGCAGCCGGGTGGACATTCAGCACATAATAGCATGTGTATATTAAAATAACACACATGAAAGATAATTAGACAATATATAGTTTTTCTCCGATCACGTAAATACACAAGGATAAGATTCATACTTACGATGCAGAAATGTGTGTTTTTCAATTACTAATTTCCCATTATGCAATTGCTAAATTTACATAATGGTTGCTAATAATAAAAGCCTCCCAAGTTACCAATAAGGCAGCTCTAGTAGTCAAAGCAGTGGCATTAACAATACTCGTAAGCATGTAAATCTTACTTCAAGATGAGCATAATTGTTTTAGGTAAACATGTCCATAAGTGAACAACATATTGAGAAGTGATACTTATGAGTGGAAGGGTATCATTTGTCACCACTAAACATATCCAGCTATCCTAAAAGTGCAGTCCCATGACAGATAAAAAATAACGCCCAAGGTGTAACAAAATCTCTTAGAAAGAGAAAACACTTTTGCTTAAAACTTAGAAACTTGAAAAATGAGTAGTGTTGTGTGACCAAAATACCTTGCTTATAAAAGGCAACACAATCTTTTAAATATTTACATAGTTAATTACAACCACTAACTTTTCACTCTCACTTACCCCACACCTATATATACATAGAAGTAATTTGCACACACAGATTAACGCTACTATACACAGTCGTCGTTATGCACGGGTAATTATCTAGTTTATTTCAAATAAAGCAATTAAATTTGATAAGAAAATTTAAGACATGGTAGTGAGTGATACCTTCAGATTTCTGACTTGATGGGCACAACCCGCAGGTATAAAGACAGCATCCCCAAGATTTTGGATGAAAGTCCATGGTTCGATTCCTGTGAGGACCATAATGAGCACAATCAGAATTACTACATCAGTAAAAGCTGATACACATCTTGCAAAAGTATACTAACCAAACTCTTCTTTGAGTCTCCTTTTATGCTCCACAGTTAAGTAGAATGTTTGGTCATGGATTGGATGTGTAACCTGGAGCACAAATCAAGTTATCATTTGAATCCCAAGTTCGTTTCCTTAAGTAGGTAAACTAATAGTCTGAAAAGTCAGCCACTACTATTTAAAGCATTGACGGACCAAGATCACAAAAACAGTTATGTGAGAAGACGAGAAAAAGAAAAGGTGAAGAGCATGTACAAAATAACATACAAAAAACAAAAAGTACTGCAAAACAAATGAGGTGTAATCAAACTAAGGATTGGACCTGCTGTACTGGAAGGCAAAAGATATGTCTGAACTCTCTGAAGTGTTTTTTGAGATACTCCTCCAATTTAGGAGTATCTTCCCTCCGAAAGATGTCCCACAAAGCACCTCCATCTTTCAGATCAAATCCGTCCACACACGTGCCATCCTCATTATCAACTTCATTAGTAGCTTCTATTTCCTCATTATTGCTATCAGAATTGCCAAGGCTTTCGTCAGCACATATCTCTACTTTCTGTTTCTTTTCGGCATTCCCATTTTGTCTTTCTCTCGGGGAATACTGTTTCTTCCCGTCGTCTTCTTGAACTTCATCAATTTTACACTCAGCTTCATCAACTACTTCCTCCTTTGATTTATGTCCATTTGACTGATAACTAGTGCTTGGATCTTCTCCGATTCTACCTTTTCGTTTCTTCGAGCCAGCAAGTTGTTCAGCAGTAGCATCTTCAGTGTTACCAACAGCAAGATGTGGGTTACCTACCACTCCATATAGTTCCTTCTCATCCTGAACTTTGTGCTTCAGTTTCAACTCATTTATAACTTTAAGTTGTTTGGAGTCGAGTGTCACAGTTGCAGTATGAGTCAACACGTTCACCTTCATGTCAGAAGGGATTATATTATAAACAAAAACTTGTAGAAAATAAAAACATAAGCATGTGAAAAATATTGAAATACATCCCTTCAAACAATTTCTTCACACGAAAATATGTGACATGAATAAGCTAAATTTCAGCAAAGAAAAAGAGTGTAGTTTAGGAAGAAAAAAACAAGATTTCAATTAATTTCATATCAGTTGCAAATATTTATTTTCTTCTCAAATATGGTAAAATAAGCAAAACTGTAGCTTCTCGTACAAAGTGAATGGCCTATATATAAAAAAAAAAAAAAAAAAAAAAGGAAATTTCTAAGATAAAAATTAGAAAATGAAAGCATACCGCATCAGACATGTCACAGTGAAGTTTAGTTACAGAGTCTCCACGCCCTAATTCTTGAGGAACACCATATGCTATGTATGTTTTAGGACCCATATCGGGCTTCACAGAATCTTTAGACAACTTGACAGCAAGATTAAGGTAGCCATCACGAGGATGTGTATACTCTTTAAAGGGTAAGGAAGTGATAAATTCAACACCATGGCGTGGTAGGCGTTCCTCAAATAGACTTGATGGAGGCCAGTCTTTCAGCTTAAGGATCCTAGGCCACAATTCGTTTTTATATCCTTCCGTATACCATTTAAAAAACTGATGAACGTTAACATCACCCTGCATGTTAGAAGTGAATTTAAGTAGCCTCACAAAATATTGGTATTAAGGGGGTATTTGGATGCTTATCTGGAGAGCTTATTAGCTAATTTCAGTTTCAGAAGAAAAGAGGCCCATTAATAGAGCTTATCTGAGGGCTTATTGGCATATTTCAGTTTCAAAAACGTAAAATGCTAAAACAAAATTCCTTTATAAAGGCTTATTTCAGTTTTAAAACGCAAAATGCTAAAACAAAATACCGTTATAAAGGCTTATGTACTGTGTAGAAAACTAAAATTGAGGCAAATTGAAACTGATTGAGCTCTTTCGGAAATGCTAATCCAAACACCTCCTAACTCAAAAGCAAACAATATAGCAAATACACCGTATCAGTAGAAATAGAAGATAGAATGTAAAACGAACCTCGCACCAGTTTAAACAATTAAGAGCACCAACTTCCAAGAGCTGGCCATGATTGACATGTGAAATCTGGCGAAAAGCACGCCACATAACCATGGGCTCCCAACTCAGCCCAAGGGTAGTTTCGAGAGCATTACTGACTATTACAGGCTGTCCTTTTGACCAATGCCACCGAAAATGATTTAGATCTCCAGACTGAATGTCTATAGCACGTGGACAATACAAATAATTATCGTTGGAATTTTCACGAGATGCAGCTTTACGCAACTGCTTATCATCACTTTCACCGACAAAATCACACGTGCACCATCCTTTAGGCAAATCTCGCATGTCCTCGTCTGATTTGTGCTTTTCTAAGAGCTCTTGTGCAGAATCCAACAATTTTGAAACTTCGTCAGGTTCCATTGAATGAATCAACTCTAAGATTCCATTCCCACAACCACCCATACTTTGTGGAGGACATGGAATTCTTCCATCATCTAAAGACTTCCAGTCATGACTTTCCTGTTCTTTTGGTGGAGGATCTGTAGCAAACGGCCCGCCATGAATTTGCAATTCTTTTGGTGCAAGATCTGCAGTAGACGGCCCGTCATATGTTTCCTGTTCTTTTGGTGCAGTCTCTGTAGCAGCAGACGGCCCGTCATGAGATTCCGGTTCTTTTGGTTCAGGGTCTGCAGCAGATATCAGGTCATGAGTTTCCTGTTCTTTTGGTGCAGGATCTGAAGCAGACATGGAGTTATCACTTTCCTGTTCTTTAGGTGCAAGATCTGCATCAGACATCGAGGCATGAATTTGCACTTTTTCGGGTGGAGGAGCAGCAGAACCATTCTTGACATCTAAATTGCTCTTCCCTCCATGCAAATAAGCAAGACCTGGATCTTTATATTCAATGACAACTTCTTCCTTGTTTCCCTGAAGGTTGCCATCACGCAACTCCCGGCAACATTGAAGACAGAGGTCATAATGACAGGAAGGGCAGCTTCTATGCAAGTCAAAAATTGATGTTTTACAACAGTCACTGCATAGATGAGGTGACCAAATTAGAAAAATCTTGTCCAAATACAAAACCCTTAAACACTGAATGACAGGCTGCGTGATAGAAATTGACCATTTTACCCATGTCTAAAAACATTTTTAAATATAGATAATGTAAATGTAAATCGGTAATTGAAACAATCTATTTTTCAGGTGAGCGAATGATCCCATACGCCAGCAACTCATTATTTCTAAGTCACATGTAAATAGCAGGTTATAGCTAAGAGAATAAGTCTTTTGGTCCAGTAGTTCCATAAAGACATTAGTAACCAGCCCATTATACAACGGCTAAAGTGACATACCAGTATATGCGTTCACCGGGAGTCAATTCTGTTTCCACTTGCACTTGTGATAAACTACATCCTGTTAAATAATATAAAATCAGAAAAACCTACATACAGTAAGGATGATTGCTACGCACACTATTATTAACTTTTTGAGCTAATATCCTAAAGTTTCATGGAAAAAAACGATAGAAAATACCTTGAATTTTGGCCTCTATCTCTTTCTCTTTAATATGCTCTTCATTGAGACGCTTCAAGAAAGGAAGAAGGGCACGCAAGATATAGATAGAATACTGACTTTTCTGATCAGCACTAGGTTCAAAATCCACCTTGTTTTTCACCTACAAAGCCGCCAACATAACAGATTGTTAAAAAAAAGGGTAATGAAGAACTAGATATAACGTGAAAGATGAGTAACCAACATTAGGGAGCACGTCACGCAAGCAAGCTTTGCAGTTGCAATTGTCTTGGCAAACTGGGCATAACTGAGCAAACATCTCCTCTGTCATGTGAGGATACCTACACAATAACAACAATGAAGACATAGTTTTGAGATACTTAAGAGCATATGCATAATAAGTAAGACATTGTAGGGGGGAACAACAAAAATACCCAATCCCGCCAGAGTGGCATATGGGGGAGGTAGGATGTAGGCAATCACAACCCCACCCAAGAGGAATGGGACTCATACCTCCGGCAATAATATGGTGACGCAAACATAACAAAGTGTAAACCCATGAAAAGCATACGAGCTATGATAAAGGAAATAAGGGTAAAAACATATAAGGCTAAAAGCAGTGTTGTAAAATCGGCCTAGGCAGCCGATTAATCAGCGCTAAGGCGCTAGGAGGGGATTAACCGCCTAATTTAGCCTAGTCAGCCATGTTAATCGGATTGTCGACAAATCGATTAATCAGATAATAAATTCGGCGAAATCGGGCATAGATTGGCTAAATCACCCAAATTGGTCAACGTGTGTCAACTTTTTCCAAAAACTGAAACTGAGGTTTTTTTTCCGATATAACTCGCGTTTTATCACATAATCAGCCAACACGACCATTCAAACACACCTCGAGCAATGATTCAACACAAACTGTCAGGGTATGTCCGTTTTCTTATTTCAATTTAATGTTTATGCACTAATAAAATTCAAAAATTGGTTTGTGAAAATTATTGAACCATTCGAACTTTGAACCTTACAGTATTTGAAGCATTTCGTTTATGTTATAAATATAATTTATAGTTTTCTATACAAGAAGATCAATCCCCGCCTAACATATTAATCGCTAGGAGATACCCGGCCGCCCAACTACCGCCTAGTGATCTTCACAAGCTTGGCTTAAAGTATAAAAACAGATAAAGGTGTGTAGGACTAAAAGCATGCATAGACATATACACGCGTAGAGCCATAAAGCTAGCATAGCAACATATAAGGGTTATACGATAACATAGTTTGTTTCGGCTTATATAGCCGGCTTATGGCTTATTTGGTTTTTGGCTTATCTTTCATAACCTCGTTTTTTATGGCTTATTTTAAAACTTTTCGGCTTATATTAGTTCATTATGTCATCATAATGAACTTTATAAAAGTTTGAAAATAAGCCACAAAAAAGTGAGGTTATGTAACATAAGCCGACAACCAAATAAGCCCTAAGCCAGCTATACAAGCCAAAACAAACACCCCCGTAAAATAAAAGGCCCGAAGTAGTACCATGTTTTCTGTTCAAGAAGTCCAATTCAACTAACCCCTGGTGAATCCCCGCCTAAGCAATTAATTGCTAGCCCACCACCCAACAACCAATACAACATTGGCTAAGAGTATAAATGTGGATAAAGGCATGTAGGACTAAAAGTGTGCATAGACATAAACGCGTAGAGGCATAAAAAGCTATACAAAACAAAGGCATTGTAAACACATCCTGCAAAAACACCTAGAACCGCAATTATAACAACAACCCCATAAAACAAAAGGCACACAATTATATAAGGCAAAAAAAGTCTCCAGATAAGGCGAAATAAAATAAGCTAATACGCGCACATATAAGGCGAAACAAAAATCCGCATAAAAAAGCATACCATGTTTTCATACACATTTGATCATAATGAACTTATAAAAGTTTGAAAATAAGCCACAAAAAAAGTGAGGTAATAAAACATAAGCCGAAAACCAAATAAGCCATAAGCCTGCTATATAAGCAGAAAACAAACACCCCCATAAACAAAAAAACACGCACTAGTACCACGTTTTTCATACACATCCTGCAAAAACGCCTAAACCGCTATTATAACAACATCCACGTAAAATAAAAGGCGCGCAATTATATAAGCCAAAAAGGCGATAAGCAACAAAACTGGGGCTGATAAAAATATAAGGCGAAATGAAACATATAAGGCGAAAGAAACACGGGATAAACGCGTAAAGGCATATACCATGTTTTCATACACATCTTGCAGAAACGCCTAGAGCCGCAATTATAACATCTGACAACCTCGCCCTTATCGTTCCTTTTACACTGATGACAATGGTTATTCAAGAGCATCTTAACTTCCTTCCCATTAAACTCCACGACTTTCACTTCTTTCGGAGCGTATTTACGAACGCGAACAGGTTTGTATTCTTCTTCACCATCACCATCATCGTCCTTAATACTAGGTTTCCTTTTTCTTGTTTTCTTAATAGTACTAGAATCCTCGTCATCATTGTCGTTAACGACAACACAAGGTGTCCTCTTTCTTGTTGTCTTTTTAGTACTAAAATCATTGTCGGGAATGTAATCATTGTCGGGTATCTTTTTCTTTTGCTTTCTGTCAGACCTTCGTATAAGCTCGTCGTCTTCTAATTCTTCTTCTTCTTCTGGTGGGTTTTCTTGTTGTTGTTGTGCATAGATTGTATCACCAGTTTCGTTCGCCATTAATGTTTCTGGGTTTTCACGAAGGTGGATAGATCACAAGGGTTGAGGGGTTTCTTTTTACTATGGGCTTATTTGGGTTTGAAACCAGGGTTTGTGTAAAAGGGTTCCTTTACATAATCAAATGTAAAAGGAATGGAATAAATGGCTGCGTAAGAATGATTCATTATCTATATTACACTAGCCGGCTACCCGCGCAATGCGGCGGCGGGCAGCCGGTGACTAATATCGTGGATTTGGCTAAATCACAAAACCACTATTATTAAAACGAACATCTTTTTTGGAGACAACGATCACAATTTTTTTTTTTTTGCACCTCAAAGTCGGTGACAGCGGGTGGTGGTTGAGAGAGATTGATGGGTTTTCGGTGAGACTGCGACACCAGTGAAAAACGGCGACATCGACTTCTATAGCGTCAGCAATAAAGTTTTTCGACGAGACTAAGATGGAAGTGTAAAACGTCAAAAACTTAGTGAAAATGAAGTCTCAATAGTGGTTGGCTGTCAGTGGACATTCTATTTCAGCGGTGTTTTGGTTCAGTGGTGGAGCGGTATAATTGTGGTGATGGGAGGTCCGGTGGTGGTGATGTAACTGTGAGGGTGGTGGTGAGAATGAAGTCACATCAAGATTTGTTCGTTTTAGGGTAGAGAAAGATATCTGAAAAAAATTTCATTTGTAATTGCCCAATATACATATGTTGTTTGGGTACTTAAAAGTATAAGGATGGGGCAAAGCTAGATTTTAATGGGCTATTAGTATTTTTAATGGGTTGTTACAGTTATTCATATGAATTTAAATGAAAATAAATACAAAAGATGTTACAAATATGAGAAATTAATGCAAAATTGGATCATTAGAGCATCTACTATGATGAACTTTTCTAGAGGTTCATAACATTAATTTACAAAACTTTATGTTTTATAAACCTACTTCCACTATGTATAAACCTCTTCAAAATTTATAAACCTCTCACATAATTCAAAAGTATTAAATTATGAAGAGGTTCAACATCTTAGACCTCTTCATGTCACATAAGCTTGAAATGCATGTCCACTATGATTTACAAGTTTTTAGACCTCTTCATAAATTTATAAACCTATATATAAACCACCATAGTGGATGCCCTTATTAGCTTTCTGCATAAAACAAACGTATGAAACATTTGAAATTGGTTTCACCAATGATTTATAGGTAAATTACTTAATAAGGAAATGTTGAAGGCTTAAATTTTTAAGACTTCCCTATTTAGAAATGGTCTAAATCTTTTATAAAGTATTAAGATTAAGATAGATTAGTATCTCTCTCATATTAATTATTTAAGTAGTACATATAAATGTGCATATTGTACAAGTTATTTATACTAAAAATTTAAGTAAGATTAATATGTAAGTAACACAAATATATATGCACATTGTATAAGCTAATATAGCACGTTGGTTACAAAAGTTGAATTGAATGACGTTATTATTATTATCTTCATTATTAATTTAATAAAAACATGTTCAAAAATAATTAAAGTTCAAAAGATTGATATTAAATGACTTGCAATACATTTATTTACTGAATTTTTCGTCATACATAAAGTTGTTATCCAAAAGAAACATGTAATCGAAGAATATAACTCGTCAAAAGTATAATTACAGGGTACCCGCCGCTGCATTGCGCGGGTACCCTGCTAGTTGTTATTAATCATGTTTTGTTTATATGATAAGACTTAATATAATCGATAATATAAAGACTAAATAACATATTGATGATATAAAGTTAATTTAATGTGGTTAGTTAATGATTAGGTTTTATGTGATTTTAATTCTATTATAAGAGCACACGGTACGGTTGAGCCGTCCTGCTCGTGTCGTGGGCAAAAAGTGATGCTACATCACCTTTTTCTCTCATGACAGCAAAACACCTCACGATTACAAAACCTCTCCCTAGTTAACACCAACATTCTCGTGTCGTCGTCACCCCACCACTTTTTTTTTAACTAAGTATTAATTAACATAAACTTAAATTTTTCATTAATAAAAAAAATACAATCACTAATTTAAAAAAAAAACACGAAATTAAAAAAACATAAAATAAAAAAATACTGAATTAAAAAAAGAACACAAATACGAAAAAAAAAACTTAAAAAATACAACTTAAAAATTAAAATATTTAGCGCGTGCCTCGTCTTTGAGCTTCTCGATTCTCGCCACGTCTTGTGCACTCAATCCGGTAGTGTCGTATCGAAGGATTTGCAAATCTTCGTTCCTTTTTTGAAGTGCAACCACTTCTAGTCTTGCCGCCACCTCTCGGTCCAATCGTTTTTTTTTAGTTTCACGATCTGATAACATTTGTTGTTATAGCAAATCGACCAATTATTCTTTTTGAGACCCCGAAGTGGCGGATGAGCTTGTCGAGCGTTGAACCTTGGCCTTTCTTGGAACACCGGATGGACGAGGGATCTCATCGTCATTGAAAAGATCCGGATCTAAATCGGCTATCTTCCCTCGGGCCCGACGTGTTCGAGTTGAATCATGATTTTTCCATTTATACTTGTCTTTCAAAACAAGCCAAGCACTTTTGTGTGGAAACCTCGTTTTCATCTCGATACAAACTCATCACACGAGTCATCAAATCGTCTTAATTTTCGCCACTCGTAAGTTTGGCGTTTTCATAAAATGAATTAAACCTATGAACCTCGCGATTTAAATTCGTCCACTTCCCGGTCAACATATTTTTGTTTCGAGCTTTAAAACCCTCATCCTTAAGCCGATCATTATACATACCCATAATTAGGTACCAAAACGAATCGTATGGTTGATCGGTTCCGACCTTCGGGTCTTTGGATACTTCAATCCAACACTCGGCCAAAACTTCTTCCTCGCGTTGGCTCCAAAAAGAACGATCCGACTTCGGAGGTGGTTGGGGAGCCACGGCTTTTTTTTGGTTTTTTTTAGCAACACTTTTCTTTCTCCCGCCTTTCTTCGATGGAGTCGCGACTTGTTCTTCGGGATCATCGTTTTCTTCGGGTTCTTGAGGTTCTTGTGAAGAGTGTTGAGGAAAGTTTTGGAAATTTTGTTGTTGTGATTGTTGGAAGATTTGTGATTGTTGAGATTGTTGGAACCATATACTAAATTGCTCGGGTGTACAAATAACAAACGGGTTTTGTTGTGGGAAGGTAGCGAACGGATTTGAGAGTTGATTATAGTTGGCTAATGTTCTTGAAGTGCTAGATGTTGCGGATTTGGGAGTTGATTATAGTTCACGAAATTAAACAAACACCTCCTGAACTAATTATAATTTGGCAAATGCAAAAATGCGTGTTTCTCTATAAGGTGTAATCTCATATGAGTGTTTTCTTCACATTTTTTTCCTATTCTATCGAGACGGACTTTTATATGATTTTTCAAGGATTATATGTTAGAAGTAATGGTTTTTTTATAGTGTTAGAAGTCATCGTTTAAGTGCATAAGCTTTTTATTAATTTTTTGCAGGTTCATGATCCTTATACACTGGTATGGCTTTTTTTATCATCATTTGTGATTCATTTTTTTCTCTTTAATTAAAGGTTTAATATAAAATGGATGTTTCATGAAGCACATAAAAGGTGTTTGATGGAATGGTTAATTTCGATTCCTTGCTTGAGTTATCCATTCAAGTAAATAAATTGCCAAGTTTTCAAAAAGTGAAGCTTATTAAGTTGTTGTGTGGTATGTAATGTTTAATTTGGTGCTTATGTAACTCTATCAAGTTTTTTGGGTCACTTATTAGGTTTTGTGTATATAAAACAAGTGATAATATTGCTATTAATTCACATAAAGTTTGTTATCGTGTGCTTTGGTTCCTATGTAAAGGCATGCATATATGGCTAGGTGTTCTCTTGGATAGTTAGAAGTCATTGCAAGAAAACATTAACGCTTAGTTTAGGCTACAAGATCTATAGTGTGTATTGTGTAGTTTTATAAGATCCAACTCCCATGTTTAGTTTTTTGCATACTAAAGCAGCCAACTGATCCGAAGGTGGTTTATTGCTTTACAGAATTAGGCCATGAATTCTATGGTTAAGACGTTTTTGGGTTTCCTACTTGGTTTATGCATTTTACTTGAAATGAAATTAACTTGAACCTTTTTTTGTTTCACTTTTGAACAGGAATACATTAGGAAATACTATGATAAGTTGCCGAAAAAGAAAGGGAGGAAAAGAAATTGGAATATGAGAGCAGTGGGTGAATAGCAATTTCTTAATCTACGTTTACTGTGTCTGTTCGAGCTTATGTAAATAGGCCAACAAACTAGAACAAGAATCTTCAAGCGAAAGGCTTCATCTTATTAGCCTTGGACAATGACAATATGATAATTGATAAGTTAGTTAACTTTTGAGTGGTATTCTATGAGAAAGGTTATATTAGCCCTTACTATTGTTATTTTTGTGGGAACATCATGTACTATCATTGAGACACAAGCCTTTGTGTCATTTGTAACGAGTTTATTAAGAAGTTGTGAAAATCACATATCGTCAGCTTATCTGACATAGATAAAGTTTCCTGCTTATACCAATCAGATTAAAAGAAGGTTTTTGCCTATGTCATCTTTGACTAGGTGGAGATTTTTGCCTATGTCATCTTTGACTAGGTGGAGATTTTTGCCTATGTCATCTTTGACTAGGTGGAGATTTAACATTGGTTAATACAATTAAAAACAATTACTACGTAAATGATGATGTCATAATATAAAATAAATTTTTTAAATTTAAATACATCCTGTAATATGTACAAATATTGTTTTTACTCTTCAAATCAATTTAATAAACAGTAAATGAAAAAGAAGATTTTTCTTTCAAGGCATTCCCATTGGTCTTTTCTTTTCGGTTCATTGAACAAAGAGCTCTCTTGAACAAATTTCATAAACATTTGAAATTCAAATATAGATCTCCTAGTTTCCTTCTTCATTCAAAGGGTTTCTTAACAACCTTTTTCTACCAGATACTTCATTGACTGTGATTATTAATTACTATAATTCTGAAACTAAATGTCTTGGATATTGATAAATAATTGAGTTTTTTGGAGCAGCATATGTGACAACCATGGTTTTTGGGGTTCGTCACTTAGACTATAGTTTAAGGTGTTTTGTGCAAATATGTGCTTTTATGTGCTTATGTGTTTATTTTGTGTGTTTGGAGTGAGGTTTGGATATCGTTTATGGGTATATGGTACTCATAAGTAAATCGAGGAACGTTTATTTCATGTTCAAGAGCCCACAAGGTAGTGACTATGAAATGAGATGGTGTTATTTCGTGGCTTTACGTATACGTATTTGTATTATAGAAAATCGTATTTTTACGGTTTAGGGTTTTGCATTTAGGGGTCTCGGAAGAGGTATTTAGTCACGGGAGTATTTTTTTTAGATGGTTTTAAGTCATTTAGGACTTATTTATATAGTTTATTTCATATTCTAAGAGTTTTTATAAAACTGTATATTTTTACGTTTTTTACGGTATACGCGTAAAAACTGACTAGTTTTAAGGTTTTGAGGTTTCCGTGGCTTTAGGAGCTGGAATAAATTAAGATAAATTAAGGTATTATTAATAATATATTAATAAGTAATAAAAATATAAAAATATAAAAATACATATAATAGTCGGTTTTGGGACGCAAGAAAGAAAAAGAAAAGGGAAAAAAAGGAAAAAGAGGAACCGGGCTTTCGTAATGGGCCAAGGACTTGTTAGGAAATTATATAAAAACTTTTTATTAACCAAAAACATTCATAAAATCCCTGGAGATCAAGCTTAAGTCGAAATCCATGGAGTCTATTTAGGGTTTTCATATTTTTCTTGTCTTCCATTAATTCTAAGGTAAAAATCTTCAATCTCTTTTTAATTAAATTATTTTTAATTCTTTCTTAATCATTATATGATGGATCTAGGTTAGTATTTATTAGAAAATATGTAATTTAATGTTATCACAATGATATAGACATGATTATAATAATTAGGGTTAATGATTAAACATGATGAGGGTAATTAATTTGGTTAATTATGTTAAATTCGTTTTAAAAAACTGGGCAGAATTTTTGGGTCATTGTTTTGATCATATCTAGAGTTTTACAAAGTTTTAATTTTCGAATCTTATGTCCCTAGAAAGGTAATTGAGTTGGCTTTCAAATTCAAGAAACGAGAACTAAATTGGAGGTCTGGAAGTTTGTCAAAAACAGGTTACATCAGTCGGGTGTCAAAACAATTTTTGGATCAGCCTGTTTTCTTTGTATGTTTTGAATTGTTTGGGGTACTTAGGGTTATATTGGAACATTCAAACGAACATGAGACTTAGATTATATATTAAGTAAAAGATCTGGAGGAGGTCTAAACAAATGGGTTAGGGTAAGACCCTCTGATCATAACAAACTTTTCATTGTTCAAAATCAGTAAATTCTGGATAGGTAAAAGTATATATATATATATATATATATATATATATATATATATATATATATATATATATATATATATATATATATATATATATATATATATATATATATATATATATATATATATATATATATATATATATATATATGGAGGCCTTAACAGTGTCTTCAAGGTTGCGGCCAAAGGGTAGAGTTAGCTAACACATGTAAGGGCATAGGGTTTCTTTTACAGAGGAAGTTTATTTGGTTAAGGGGGTGTTCGACCCATAGTTTTAGGTATGAAAAATGGGACTGTTTTAGGTTAAATGTTAACAGGGCGAGTTATGAACTAAAATAAGTTAAGGGCTTTATAGAGGGGTGTCATAAGATGCATATGGCATATAAATGGGGTTAAGTTGTAGGACAAGGTTAGATATCCATCATAGATTAATGAGCCATTTTGGTATGTGGTTCATGTCTTGATTGTATATGTTTGTGTGTTTAGATTTTGCTAGAGTGTGGGTACTTAGAGAAGCTTGTTCAGGTGAGTTTCATAGTCCCATGTCTTTATGAGTATAATTGTTTTGACTTCCAGATGAGATGGAAGAGACACTGTGTAGTTTTGTAAATAATGTTGTGAATATTTTTATGGTTTGTGATGGACTTGTGTGTACACTTATGTGATTAACTGCTATGTGATTCTTGATTGTGTTTATGATTTGGATCGGGGGACACGCACCGTCTCAGTTATTGTGGTTTGACTTGGTACCAAGGGGATGTTGACGAGGCGGGGCCTTGGGATTGGTTCAAAGGTGTATGGGCGCCTATGGGACCATGGTTATTGGTAAGGCTGGAAGCCTTGGAAATTGTGGTTATTGGTAAGGCTTGGTGCCTTGGAATTGTGATTGTATGGTTAATCTTGAATGGTAGTTGTTAATGCATAATTGTAACACATTGTCCATATGTTCTTTTATTGATGGTTGTTATTCACAGCTTATAACTATTTTGGGGTTAGAGTCTAAACCTATGACTCTCACCAACTTTATGTTGACGTGTTTTAGTGTCTTTTTCAGGTGAGAATGTGGTTAAGCGTGAGAATAGGAGTGGCTAGCTGGGAGGCTTAGGATTGCATTTGGAGGAACCCCCTTTCCTCTTAGTCTTTATTTATGTTTGAATAAGTGATACTTTGTGGATACCTATATGTTTGTTATTTGTTAATTGTATGTCTTTGGTAAGAGATAGGCATGTTACCTACTTACCTAGACGCCTGCATTGTTTGAGATATCTTCATGACATTGTGTCACCATTTATGATATTTCCATTTCATTTAGTTATCTCTATAGACACGTTATTGTTGTGATAATATCCATACGCCGCGCCCCATATTCCGCCATGGTGGGGTGTGACAGAATGGTATCAGAGCCAATGGTTATAGAGAATTAGGTTGCATAGTCTAGTAGCCTAGTCTATAGCTTAAGGGTCCATGCATGTAGGTGTCGTAGGGGTATGTGTGCATTATATTATATGGAGTGCTTAAGTGTTAATTTTGTTTTGGATATTTGTTTACTTTCATATTTACTTATTGAGATAAAATATATGTAAGTACATTCATTTATTTTCTATTGATGCGACGTATGAACCGGAAGTGTAGGAACCTTTTTAGTGTTACCCATGTCGCGTAGAAGAAGAGGTGCTCTAGGTAATAATAGGATAGTACCGATGTTGAGTCTGCGACTAGTAGTAGATTCAAATTTCCGCTTAAATGGTTATGATCATTTTTTTAATGTTGGATATTTTGTTGTTATTGATTTGTTTTGGCGTTTGAGCCTCGAGTTATGAATGAAGTTAGGGTTGACGTATGAGATGTTCTTATTTTACCTATACGGTATATATATAGAGTGTATTTTATGTGGTATATATGTGGTAGACTTATGTGTTATGTGTAGTACTAATTTCTTATAAGTGTCGTCATAGGAGGGAGTACATGGGTGAAAGGGGACATTTATAATTATGGAGGCCTACGTAATTATATATGTGCCACAACACCAATGGACTTCCAAGTATGGTTGCATGAAAAAGGGGTTAGTACATGCTTGTATATGATGAGATATGTATTTTGGGTATTTGTAAACAATAGGGGTTTATGTAATGGTTGCTTATGATATGGCTATGGTTTTTTTTGTGTTATATGTTTTAGGTTATAGTCGTGTTGTGTGATTATGGGGTCACACGATATGGTTTGGTTTTGGTGATAGGTTTTATGCCTTGTTGTGGCATGGTGAGATGGTGATTACTCGTATGGAAAAATGAGTGTATGACGCGATCGATTGACTTGACATGTATGATAACGAGTATGTTTTGGGAGATTTAATAGGTATATATATATATGCGGAGGTATATATACTAGTAGATGTTATGTTATGATATATGGTCGTTTAATAGTTATTAAAACTTGAACGTACCTAGTGTTCTCTCGTGTTTAAACAGTTTATTAGTGCTGGAGTTTGATGGAGTTCCAACGACGTTTTAAGTCTTTTTGATGTGTGTCTACATTCGGGTATGTATTTTAATTAATGAGAACTACTAATTTTTTTTGCAAATAAGTCTGGCTAATTATAGGAAAACGATTTTGAAAATAATTTGTAAGTGTATGATAAGATATCGTGACTTAAATATCTTTTTATTAAGTTTGTGGTAGTAAGTTAAAAAAAATATATTGACAATGAATGGATTAGTTTTTTAGGTAACATGTGATAGTACATATAAAGGGTAAATAAATTTTACGATAATTTTCTTAAAAGTGGAGTTAAAATTTTAGAAGTATTTAAATAGACGGAAATAGTAAAAAGGAAGATTTTATTATAATAATGATAATAATAACACCACACCTTGTAAACGTGTAATAGTTAGTTATAACAAGTCTAAAGATTATATAAAATAATTATAATATAGAATAAAATGAATAAAAACACCATATTTTATAAACACGTATTGGTTTCATAATAACAAGTAAAATGATTTTAATATGAGTAAACAAGACAATGGTTAGAATAACATTATACTATACTAACTAGTGAATACATTTGATAAAATAATGAAGATAAAAGATGAGTTTATTGTTAAATGAGATGATAGATAAGGTGAGTTTTAGTATACTAACTGAGTTGTGCCCTTTGATAGTAATGGAGATGGTAAATTATGACTATGATTTCATTTATTGGCGTTAAAATATGGTCCTAATGTGAAGTAACTAATTGAGATGAAAATTTAAAATTTTCTAAGATATTGAAATTTAGTAATACAAATCGTCATGAGTCTATCTTTGTTGTTGACACACTCCATTGATATTTCTGATTACATTGTTTTGTTTTCAGTTGTTTTGGCTAGGGTTCGTTTTACCCTATATTTTATTTTGGGACACGATTGTTTGGAATTCTTTTGGTACACGTCATGGTTGATTTAGTTATGCGGTTATGGGAATATTAGGATGAGAGGATAGAGTTGGGTAGTATTACTTATGGTTAGATATTAGAATGGACAGATGTATATTGGTTTAAAGGTTGTGTTGAAGGAATGATTAAGATTTGTGGAGTTTTGAAACTTAGATTGGTTACGAGGATAAGGGAGAAAGTAAAGTTAGTTGACTAGTCGTGGGAACGAGATGTCATGCTATGAGAAGTTGGTTGAAGTACCATTAGGAGATTGATGAAATTACTAGCGGATGTGAGGGTATAGTAGAAAGTTTCTACTAATGAAAATATAGGGCAAATAACACGCAAGGGAATTGGTATAGTTATGGAGGCAAGGTAGTAGTAGACACGTGAAGGAAAACATACATGTGAAAAAATGATTGGTAGGAGGCTGATTAATGGTGAAGTACAACAAGTAAGGAAGAGTGAGCCATTGAGGGGTGAAAGTACCTTTAGAAATATTGTGGTAGATGAGTTGAAGTTAGAAGCTATTGGGTAGTGTGAAGTTCCTAGGTAACATCATAGAGACGAGAAGGAGTGCGTGAAGAGCTACATCGTGAAGCAAGGAGCCGAAAGGACTACGTGCCGGCTGCTAGAAGGATGCAAGAGATTTTGAAAGAGTCACATAAGCTGCAAGGACTGGAAAGGTGACAAGCACTATGATGGGAGTCTACGTATGGTTCGTGACGAAGAAGGACATATCGAGTATCGGAGTGGAGCTACAAAGAGTTGAACCAATGGATCGTGATCGAGTGACTACATAACATGGGAGATTAAGAACTCGTGGAAGTAACAAGAGGAGTCGAGTGGCTACGCAGATAGAATTTTGTGGCAATCAATATTGAGGGATGAGTAGTGAAGCTGATCCGAATAAGTTCGTGGAGAAGTGATTAGAGAGGCGGTTTTGTGAAGGTGTTATGAAAGATCTTTGGAAGAGACAATTATGCATTATCCAATGCACTAACTATTTCCATAGATTTGATGAATGAAGTATGGAGTATCGGTTGGATGGGATAGTATAGGAATTAGGTAGAACCATGGAAGGAGAGGACCAAGTATTCCTAGAAGATGATGATTGAAAGTACCCCATGTTGGGTGTAATCAAAATAGAAGTATGATATTTGAATAAGAATTTAAAATATGGCTTAGTTTAGACAAATGGAAACTAATATGGGTATAAGATGAGAGTGTGATCCGCATGGGATCACATAAAACTCTAGTTTGTCCCTATTAGGATGGAGTAGGAGAACTGGTCGCGAGGAAAACAAGTGAAGCTACTTGGATAATTTTGACGTATGGATGACTTGAAAGACGGGAACCATAGCATCGTGATGTATGCCATGAGCTGAGGAAAAAGAAGGAAGTCTGGATAGATGCGGATCATAAATGAAATAGGTCGAGATAGGAATCGAAGGTAAAACTTTGGTATAGCCTAATGAGTAGACTAAAGCACAAAGCATGTTAATATTGTTGTAGTATGGAAAAGGAAATGACACTGACCTATATTGTTTGATTGGAAGGCTTAGTATCGATAATCGAGTGGATGAGGAGTTATAGATGTGATGTGTCATGAGAGACGAAGGGTTTGGTCTAACTGAGACAAGATGAGGAGCACTATGAACTTGGAGGTAAGACATTGTGTAAGTATAAAGAAAGTGTTGAGTATAAAAAAAAATCTTTCATGGAGAAAAGTGAGAAGGAAGTGTATAGGTGCTACTAATGAGCTATCCAAATTTAATGGAAGTAGTTGTAGCATGGATTTGGATGGCAGTTGATAGACTAACTGAGATAACTGTCCTTTTGGTGATATGTATAGATCATAAGCTGATTTGGATTGGAAGAGCCTTGTTATGATGAACTAATGAATATGTGAAACACCGTCATAGGTCACTTGTGTAAGGAAATTGGAATTTTTAAGTAGTTTGGTGGTATGGACTAAAGGGAGTTGATGAACATGATTGTATATGAGTATATCCAACTACTTGGAAAAGGATGGACGAAGTGAGAAATTGCTACAAGTATAGGAGTCGTGTTGAGAGCTTGGGTGACTGATTTAGAGGGATGTGGGAAACTCGTTAGCGATGTCTGAGTTTTCATATAATGATAGTTATCATACTAGAAGTCGATGAATGCTATTTGAGGCACTATATGGAAGGATAGGGTGAGTTTTCCTTATGGCGGACTAAAATCCGTGAAAGAGACTACTAATTTGGAAATGGTGTTTGTGGGAAAGGATGAGCAACAAGATATGCTATGTTGAAAAGGATGAAACCACTAAATTTTAGTGACAAAGTTATGTAGGAAGTTTCACCCATAGTAACGGGTGGTATGTTTTGGTAAAATGGAAAAGTTGATGTAGAGTTTTGTAGGTCCATTTATGATCTTTAGAAAGATCGGAACAGTAGCTTATGAGTATAGAATTACCTGGGAGAATTGAGTGGTATACATGATATATTTCATGTATTAAGATTGGTAAATGTTGTTTGAGAATGCATATTTGCATGTTCGGTTATTCGGGATTTGTGTTTATAAGAGTCTTTGCTTTATCAAAGGGTCATTTGTGAGATTTATTGGCTGTGAGGTCAAGAGTTTAGGAATGAATTTAAATATTGTTGGTTTGTATATGTGGTATTTTGAGACTTGAACTAAGGTACACATGGAAATGAGAGGAGTTCATTTAGAACAAGTATCCGCATGTGATTTGTTGTTTGTGTGTTTGATCCTAAGGAGTAAATATCGGGACGAGATTTCTATTAGGAGGGAGTGATGTGACAACCATGGTTTTTGGGGTTCGTCACTTAGACTATAGTTTAAGGTGTTTTGTGCAAGTATGTGCTTTTATGTGCTTATGTGTTTATTTTGTGTGTTTGGAGTGAGGTTTGGATATCGTTTATGGGTATATGGTACTCATAAGTAAATTGAGGAACGGTTATTTCATGTTCATGAGCCCACAAGGTAGTGACTATGAGATGAGATGGTGTTATTTCGTGGCTTTACGTATACGTATATGTATTATAGAAAATCGTATTTTACGGTTTAGGGTTTTGCATTTAGGGGTCTCGGAAGAGGTATTTAGTCACGGGAGTATTTTTTTAGATGGTTTTAAGTCATTTAGGACTTAGTTATATAGTGTATTTCATATTCTAAGAGTTTTTATAAAACTATATATTATTACGTTTTTTACGGTATACGCGTAAAAACTGACTAGTTTTACGGTTTTGAGGTTTCCGTGGCTTTAGGAGCTGGAATAAATTAAGGTAAATTAAGGTATTTTTAATAATATATTAATAAGTAATAAAAAGAAAAAAAAATTAAAAATACATGTAATAGTCGGTTTTGGGACGCAAGAAAGAAAAAGAAAAGGGAAAAAAAGGAAAAAAAGGAATCGGGCTTTTGTAATGGGCCAAGGACTTGTTTGGAAATTATATAAAAAAATTTTATTAACCAAAAACATTCATAAAATCCCTGGAGATCAAGCTTAAGTCGAAATCCATGGAGTCTATTTAGGGTTTTCATATTTTTCTTGTCTTCCATTAATTCTAAGGTAAAAATCTTCAATCTCTTTTTAATTAAATTGTTTTTAATTCTTTCTTAATCATTATATGATGGATCTAGGTTAGTGTTTATTAGAAAGTATGATGGAAAGGTAATTGAGTTTCAAATTCAAGAAACGAGAACTAAATTGGAGGTCTGGAAGTTTGTCAAAACAAGTTACATCAGTCGGGTGTCAAAACAGTTTTTGGATCAGCCTGTTTTCTTTTTATGTTTTGAATTGTTTGGGGTACTTAGGGTTATATTGGAACCTTCAAACGAACATGAGACTTAGATTATATATTAAATAAAAGATCTGGAGGAGGTCTAAACAAATGGGTTAGGGTAAGACCCTCTGATCATAACAAACTTTTCATATGTTCAAAATCAGTAAATTCTGGATAGGTAAAAGTATGTATATATATATATATATATATATATATATATATATATATGGAGGCCTTAACAGTGTCTTCAAGGTTGCGGCCAAAGGGTAGAGTTAGCTAACACATGTAAGGGAATAGGGTTTCTTTTACAGAGGAAGTTTATTTGGTTAAGGGGGTGTTCGACCCATAGTTTTAGGTATGAAAAATTGGACTGTTTTGGGTTAAATGTTAACGGGGCGAGTTATGAACTAAACTAAGTTAGGGGCTTTATAGAGGGGTGTCATGAGATGCATATGGCATATAAATGGGGTTAAGTTGTAGGACAAGGTTAGATATCCATCATAGATTGATGAGCCATTTTGGTATGTGGTTCATGTCTTGATTGTATACGTTTGTGTGTTTAGATTTTGCTAGAGTGCGGGTACTTAGAGAAGCTTGTTCAGGTGAGTTTCATAGTCCCATGTCTTTATGAGTATAATTGTTTTGACTTCCAGATGGGATGGAAGAGACACTGTGTGGTTTTGTAAATAATGTTGTGAATGTTTTTATGGTTCGTGATGGACTTGTGTGTACACTTATGTGATTAACTGCTATGTGATTCTTGATTGTGTTTATGATTTGGATCGGGGGACACGCACCGTCTCAGTTATTGTGGTTTGACTTGGTACCAAGGGGATGTTGACAAGGCGGGGCCTTGGGATTGGTTCAAATGTGTATGGGCGCCTATGGGACCATGGTTATTGGTAAGGCTGGAAGCCTTGGAAATTGTGGTTATTGGTAAGGCTTGGTGCCTTGGAATTGTGATTGTATGGTTAATCTTGAATGTTAGTTGTTAATGCATAATTGTAACACATTGTCCATATGCTCTTTTATTGATGGTTGTTATTCACATCTTATAACTATTTTGGGGTTGTCTAAACCTATGACTCTCAACAACTTTATGTTGACGTGTTTTAGTGTCTCTTTCAGGTGAGAATGTGGTTAAGCGTGAGAATAGGAGTGGCTAGCTGGGAGGCTTAGGATTGCATTTGGAGGAACCCCCTTTTCTCTTAGTCTTTATTTATGTTTGAATAAGTGATACTTTGTGGATACCTATATGTTTGTTATTTGTTAATTGTATTTCTTTGGTAAGAGGTAGGCCTGTTACCTACTTACCTAGACGCCTGCATTGTTTGAGATATCTTCATGACATTGTGTCACCATTTATGATATTTCCATTTCATTTAGTTATATCTATAGACACGCTATTGTTGTGATGATATCCATAAACCGCGCCCCATAATCCGCCATAGTGGGGTGTGACAACATATCATCTTCGTTAGGTAGATTTTAATTTGTCTTATGGTTCTTTTTTAGAAATGTATAAATGTTGTAATTTGTACTTTTTATTTTATGGGTTTGACAATCATTTTTTTAATCAACTTATCTATGCAGATTAGGTGTTTGATGAAATGCTTGAAAGAAAATTGTTGCTTGGTACTTATTCTATTTAAATGGAATAAGTAGTGTTAAAGTTAGAGTTAGAATCTGCAAGAAATGCCCTCTTTTTCAGGATGGTTGGGTTGTATTCATGTCTTAAAGTTAGATAGGTTTGTATGTGCAGAGATTGAAGATCATATAAGCACATAAACATAATCTATATTAGGTAACTTAGATAGGATGTTTTAGTAGTGTAACACCCCATTTTGATAATGGAATGTCAAGCGTAATTATGGCGTGTCATCAAAGCATACAAGGATAAATGTCTAAACATTACATGACCATAGGGATAACCGGAATCAAACATCAGTTCCCAGACATAAGCCCAAAACATAATAAAGCAAAAGAAATGAATGAAATACTAAACAAGCTTAAGTATATGAAGGAAAAAGGAGAAGAAGTCTATGGCAGCTTCCATCCTATGCATGTCCTCCAAATGCTCGAGTCGGTCCTTGGGTACCTGCCGTTTTGGGACATGGAAAGGAAAGTAACGGCTGAGCAAAACGCTCAGTGCATGAATATGGACATAGTATAAATGACTAAAACATAAGAAAGACTTAATAGCAACGGAAATGTATAAGTCTTGGAAAACCTGGAACATGTTCATAAAACTGGTTTTATAGTTTGAAAAGCCTTATGTTTATCTTATGAAAACTGTTTAACATATTTTACCATTAGCCAATATAGGTCATGAAAATCCACCGTGCATGAATACTTGGAGGGGTGACCTTATCATGCAAATTAGAGGGGCTGCCTCTAATTTAATATACTGGTTTGGGTAGGAGGGATCAGCTCCTTGTGAAGGATGCAAGGCACACACCACATTCACACTGAGTAATCTTGTTGAAAAACATGTAACTAGGATGCACCCATACGCCCCACATGATAACATAATAATATGGCCAAAAGCTGAAGGGACGCCACGAGCAATCACTCCGCCGTGGGGAAGTCATAACACCAGTGCCTCTAGTGTTATGGTTATGGTACCTCCATAACTAGGTGAAACTGGTCATGCATGTATATGGCTATAGGTATTCTAAATTAAACATAAGCAAATCAAACATATAAACTTATACTACGGGAAAACAGTTGGCTGCATACGGGAAATCCTAATAAGGAAAGAATGTCCATACTGAAAGGACGGGAATCCGTACCTTATGTCCAGTGAACGAAGAAGACGAACGGAAGAGAGTCCTACTTCGGTATCACTAATGCTACATAAATACATACGTGTATAAGTATCTGCTTACTGAATACGTAACTAGTTTAATGTTATGTCTTAGCTTATTTTATACGTTCATGTCATGTTTTATTGTTTTAAGCTTTATACTGTATTTATCTTATATTCTGTCTATTCTGATTAAGTATTACTTGTATTTCATGTATTATTATACTTGCTGTGTAATAATAAGTAACTTTCTAAAACTAGTAGGTTTCCTAAAATAGAAAGTTTCCAAAAATAGAATTACTGCTTAAAATAGATAAGTTTCTAAAAATAGAAAGTTTCCATAAATAGATTAGCTGCCTTATTTAAATAAGTTTCTAAAAATAGAAAGTTCCCATAAATAGAAATAAGTTGGTTAAATAAGCTAATTCTTTAAGCTTAAGTGTTTTCTGATTATTATTCTAAGTGATGTATTTATAAAGTATAGTTTATTAATTATTTCATGTAATTTATATAAACTATAGGTTAAAGCATTTAATTAAATATAATGTGATTTAATTAAATATGATATAATTATTTAGGTTAAAACATGTATTATCAATTATATTAATATAACCTAAGTCATGAGAATTAATTAAATTTTGGTCATGGTTTTTAATAATTAATTAATTACTTAGTCTAATTTTCATGATTAAAAATACTTAGGTTTAACTATGTATTAATAGTAAAATAATTAACCTAAGTCATGATAGTTAATTAATTATAAGTCATGGTTTAATAATTAATTAATTACTATAGTCTAAATTAAATAAATAAAAATACTTAGGTTAAATCATGTATTATTAATTTATAATAATAAACCTAAGTCCATGTTCCAATTTAAATTAATTATATAGCATGATAAATTAATTTAATTAATCTTGTAATAATAAGTCATGATATTAGTCCAATTGTCTCGTAATTAATATACATGTTAAGCTAATTAAACTCGTAAAAATAATACCCCGAACCCGTGTATTATTTTATGAAACGTGTCGAAAACCAAACCGTGAAAACCTGTGTTGTTTTAAATATAAACCGAACCAAACAACCCTTTTTCCTGCCCTTAAACCCGTAGCCAAACAGCCCCTAAACTGTTCCTAAAACGGGTTGCCAAACACCCCCTGTCCCTACAAAATTCCCCCCGACAGTGGGGAATTCCCCCTGCTTGTTATAATTATCCCACCGAGAGCATAAGCTCTCGGTTCCCACTGCTTTCACAAACAGACCACTGGCCGCAGCTAGTGGTTCCCCCTGTTTGGCTGATGTTCCCACCGCCAGACCAAAACGAAACCAACACCCTTTTTAGGGTTGCGGCTGGTGGTGTAAATCATCACTGAGACCATGAATGGTCTCGGTTTGTGTGCCCATCGAACACAGCAACCAAAAACGAACCACCCCTTTATATGAACGTATAATTAACATGTTTTAGATTCTTTAATAATTAGATTTCGTGATCAATTAAGCCAAAATAATCAAATGAAACGGTTTAGGTTTTACCTTGCTTTTTCATGTTAGGGTTTTGGATACCAAACGAACATCACCCACCCTCATTTATAATCTAACATGCGTTTTCCCTTGATCCTTGTGGTGGAAATTGACGGCGGCCAGGAGGACAGAAGAAGAAACAAAGGGCGGCTGTTTTATTGTTTTAGGGTTTCCTGGTGTTTGTGTCGACAAAAGAAAAACACAACCCCCCCCCCCCCCCCCCGTCTTATTTTGTTTATACGGCCAGAAACAAAACACTTGGGCCTTGGGCCCAAGTCCCACTTCTTTTCTTGTTTGTCTAAAACGGCCCTTAACTTTTCCCTATCGTTGTTATTAATTATTTAATAAAACGTACGTGTGTTCGCATATTTAAAATGTCGTGAATTTCACAGTTATTCTCATGCATGTTTAACGTAATATTAATTACGTAATTACTTGTCGTGTTATTTTAAATATACGTAATAATAATAATCGTTTAAATGTTCGTGATTACGTGTTACGTAGTTTACGTAATTTAATTAGTTATCGATCATGACTCAGTATATTTATTCGTGTTCGAAATAAATATATAAATACGTAACTAATATTAGCTCGTGATTAAATTACGTTCATGATTTCAAGATCGCATGTTCGTGATTATAATTATTATTTGAATAATTACCGTGTGTTCATACATAATTAATACTTATCGTGTTCTAACACGTACGTAATACTTAAAATTCTTATTCATGAACGTAAACATGCTATAAAAGGAAAGTTTTAATCTAGTACGTACGATCTAATGGGTACTATTCATGGTAAAAGTATGCGGATTTTACAACTTTTCCCCCCTAAAAAGAATAATTCGTCCCCAAATTATAGATAACGTAGCTGAAAGAGAAACATACCCGAATCAAACCGAGAGGGTATGTAAGATAAATGAACGTCCAGGAGACCTGGCAGAAGGAACGCGGAACGTGACATGTATTGAAAGGACATGGAACGTGACGTGACTGAAAGGACATATCTAATTGATAAGAGACAAACGAATAAGAAGTTCGGATGAACTTGTCCGTTTCCAAGTGGCTTCCCTCTTGGAACGGTTCCTTCACAGATCTTGACACAAGTCATAAATCTTGGTCCTCCTGACCTTGACTTGGAATACGAAGAAGTTCTTGGTTATCGACTTAGGGTAGATCCCCTAAATTTGATCGAGGGAATAAGAATTAACGTGTAAAGGCAACTAAAACGTTATCGTGCAACACTCCAACTTAACTGATAATTAGCAACGATACGTGAGACACAAAGAAACGTAGTACGTGAAAAATTTTGAACGTGACACGTGAAAAATTTTGAACGTGATACGTTGAGATATGATGAGTGTAGTATGAGTAAACATATCGTGACCATGATACGTGTAACATATCTTGATCATGATATGAGGAACGTGGAATGAACATGACATGTGAAACATATCGTGAACATAGAATATAATGGCGGTAACGCCCAACGCTACAAGGTGAGACATAGAATATGACGAGAAACGTCTATCTGAGGATAGGGAGTTATACTAAACTTGGGTCTGGTCTCCCAAGTTCTTGCAAAACTTCCCAGAATGAGAAAAAAATGAACGTAAAATCGTAAGCCGAGATGCCATCATGAACGTGTATAGTGTCATGAACGCGAGCGTGAAAGCAAGTCGTGAACTTAAACAAGGATGTGAAGTAAATAAGGAGCACAATTATGAATATTTGTCTGACCCGATAACTGAGGAATTGACAATTGATAGGATGAGCCTTGGCTGGAACATGTTCGATCAATCTGTTGGTTCTGAAACCCTTGCGGATGTGAGGATTCTGCAGACTTGATCAAACTGTTTGCAATAAACCAGATAGCATCATGCTTCTTCTGAGTTTGCGTTAAACTGGTAACCAAAATCCGTGGAGATCTTGTCCCATTTAAATCACAACTTCAGATGATGAAAACATCCCAGTCTGTTGGTGTCATATCTTAGCCTGTTTGTATGTCATATACCTAGATATGAACGTAACTGTATCTTGCTTCGTAGAACTTGATACATAGGAGTTTGCGAAACTCTGAGTCTCTGAATCTAGACTTCTCCTAGCGTAGGATTTTCTAGAACACCTAATGTAGTGTAGGGTTCTCTCCTTTACGCATAAGCTGAGTCATGATAAGATTAACCTTAGAAACCCATGTGAATCAGCGTGTCACTGTAATCAAACAGAATTGATATTGGAAAAATTTCTAGGGTGAAATTTCGCTTGTCATAGAATTTGCAACATAGTGCAGATATGGTCTTCCTGTTCTTCTCTAGGCTTAGAGGGAAATTAGGTTATCCTTAAAGAAAACACTGATGAATTTTCTATGAGTTCATAGAAACTCATTCTTATAATGCCATTGGAGAATTGATGAGACTAATTCAAAATCATAACTCTAGCATGACCGAGTCGTGTACGAATAGCAGTCATGTACATGTCCTGCTCTTTCACTCGTCACTGTTGGCAGCATGATCATGAGTTCGATCTTGGAAAAGTGATTAACACTATAAGGTCGATTGGACATGTTGCCAATACGTGGAGGAGAATAACGGTCATGAATGGCGATTTGTTTAAGTCGACGGTAGTCGACACATAATCTCATGGTACCGTCCTTCTCCTTGTAGGTTCTTTTGGAATGTATGGGAAGATCTTGGAATAATCAACTGACAGCTAGAAAATTTTAGCGGCCATGGCTAACAACGCACATGCTTGTAAGCATAGATAATTTGTACAGATTTTCCTGATGGAAAATCAAGCTGAATGTATTCAGGAGCCTGAACACTACTGTACATAATTATGAATCGTAGCAGGGTGTGTTGTTCATAGTCCATAATTAGGATAAAATTCAACTCGTGTCTATCCGAGGACATGCGTTAGCAGCTTGGATCTCATCATTAAGCTGAAGGAAAACCTTCGTATACCTGGGAATACGAAAGGCGTCCTTCATGGTCATGAATCTATGAGATATGGTGAAAGAAATGAAAGTGACGTCGGCAACATAACAGTTCTCATTGATGCGCCGGTAATGGTATTGAAATTCTTGTGGACTGATTAATACATGGCACAACAAAATGGATACACCCTTGGAGGGTACCCTGAATTTCTTAGAAATGTTCAATAGTTGGACGTGAGTCATGTGTCTTGACTCGTGTCTTGGAGATATAAGCATGACATATGTCTTGACTGGTGTCTTGACATGTGTCTTCAGAAGTATACGTGAGACATGTGTCTTGACTGATGTCTTGACATGTGTCTCGTGATGTGAAATAACTAGAACCACAATATTAGGTTATTATGCCAGAATTGGCGGATCAAATGGACCACTGATCAATTTTATGTCTGATCACGTCCGCGACTGGAGCCTCGGTTGTGATTTCTAGGATAGTTGTTGTCATAGTAGTGGTTACTATCATCCTGTCTGTCAATTCCATGACGGTCATTCTCATGACCGTGATTCATGTAATTATTCAGCTGAGTGGCCGGATGGTACCGGTTTGCACTCATATGGCTGAAATGACAGCTGAATGACGTGTGACATGTAACTAAGAATTTGGGATAATGACAGATGGAGATCATCTGGTGGTGAAGCATCTTCTCGCCCGATCGCTTTGATCTAACGCCTTTGTCTTCGTCTTGTAGGATCTCCAGGTTGTGAACAGCATCAGCATCTCATAGCGTCTCCAAATATCAGCAGCATCAACCTTTAGTTACATGTCACAGGTACATTGAGTACACATGGAATGTACATGAAATGATCGGTATGGGTCGATCATTTGTCATGTTTTAAGGAAAGTATATCGGTTAAACGGTTAGACAACCATCATGATAACCTGGCAATATTAGCATAGACATCATTTCGGTTGTATCGAGAAACGTTAAAGTGTGGTTACACAAAATTCAACGATGATTTGCCTGACAGCATTATCAATGAAAACCAACCATGACTATCATGAAAGCAGAATTCAATGAAATCCAACAATGTCTTGCATGAAAGCATAAATAACAAAAGAGGCGTAAGCCGTAATCAACATGAAGACGAAATTATCATGAAGAAACATGAAACAATCTATCACGAAGGAGTGTATAATGTCATCAGCATGAAACTGAAGTTAACCATGACAGTATGAAAACATACTTGACATAAAAACATAGTAACTTATGAGGGGACATGAAAAAAAAATTATGCCAATAAATCATGAGAAAAATTTTATACATGAAAAACAGTGCATGAATGTGTAATGTAGTTTATAAACACCTTTATATGTGCGAGGGGACGCCTATGGGTCGATCCCAAAGTTAAAAGTTTCGATAAAAGCACATGCGACTAAATAGGGCCAGTCATGTACCAACCATTACTTAGTCATAATCCCTGCAACAATGATACATGAAACATCAATAAATGAAACTCATTTGTCAAAACTTATCAGAAAAAATTTTATGTGACTAATTATGAACTACTGAGGTTCAGTCCACATAGTCACAGTTCACGAGGAACGTCATGTATGAAACCATGACACATAACTAAGTATGAATGACGGTTGTCCATCCATATTAGTAAAACAATATCGATGAAAAACATCAAGGTTAAAACCTCAAGGTGCTGAAAACATCATGGTTAAAACAACAATGCGCTGAAAACATCAATACGTAGAATAACAAACGTTGGCTTAGGAAGCTCCTAGTGACTACACACTAGTCACAGGTCGAGTTTTAGAGCCTATAGGTCGAAGCCTTGGCTCTCATACCATAATTGTAACACCCCATTTTGATAATGGAATGTCACGCGTAATTATGGCGTGTCATCAAAGCATACAAGGGTAAATGTCTAAAACATTACATGACCATAGGGATAACCGGAATCAAACATCGGTTCCCAGACATAAGCCCAAAACATAATAAAGCAAAAGAAATGAATGAAATACTAAACAAGCATAAGTATATGAAGGAAAAAGGAGAAGAAGTCTATGGCAACTTCCATCCTATGCATGTCCTCCAAATGCTCGAGTCGGTCCTTGGGTACCTGCCGTTTTGGGACATGGAAAGGAAAGTAACGGCTGAGCAAAACGCTCAGTGCACGGATATAGACATATTATAAATGACTAAAACATATTAAAGACTTAATAGCAGCGGAAATGTATAAGTCCTGGAAAACCTGGAACATGTTCATAAAACTTGTTTTATAGTTTGAAAAGCCTTATGTTTATCTTATGAAAACTGTTTAACATATTTTACCATTAGCCAATATAGGTCATGAAAATCCATCGTGCATGAATACTTGGAGGGGTGACCTCATCATGCAAATTAAAGGGGCTGCCTCTAATTTAATATACTGGTTTGGGTAGGAGGGATCAGCTCCTTGTGAAGGATGCAAGGCACACACCACATTCACACTGAGTAATCTTGCTGAAAAACATGTAATTAGGATGCACCCATACGCCCCACATGATAACATAATGATATGGCCAAAAGCTGAAGGGACGCCACGAGCAATCACTCCGCCGTGGGGAAGTCATAACACCAGTGCCTCTAGTGTTATGGTTATGGTACCTCCATAACTAGGTGAAACTGGTCATGCATGTATATGGCTATAGGTATTCTAAATTAAACATAAGCAAATCAAACATATAAACTTATACTACGGGAAAACAGTTGGCTGCATACGGGAAATCCTAATAAGGAAAGAATGTCCATACTGAAAGGACGGGAATCCGTACCTTATGTCCAGTGAACAAAGAAGACGAATGGAAGAGAGTCCTACTTCGGTATCACTAATGCTACATAAATACATACGTGTATAAGTATCTGATTACTGAATACGTAACTGGTTTAATGTTATGTCTTAGCTTATTTTATACGTTCATGTCATGTTTTACTGTTTTAAGCTTTATACTGTATTTATCTTATATTCTGTCTATTCTGATTAAGTATTACTTGTATTTCATGTATTATTATACTTGCTGTGTAATAATAAGTAACTTTCTAAAAATAGTAGGTTTCCTAAAATAGAAAGTTTCCAAAAATAGAATTACTGCTTAAAATAGATAAGTTTCTAAAAATAGAAAGTTTCCATAAATAGATTATCTGCCTTAATTAAATAAGTTTCTAAAAATAGAAAGTTTCCATAAATAGAAATAAGCTGGTTAAATAAGCTAATTCAATAAGCTTAAGTGTTTTCTGATTATTATTCTAAGTCATGTATTTATAAAGTATAGTTTATTAATTATTTCATGTAATTTATATAAACTATAGGTTAAAGCATTTAATTAAATATAATATGATTTAATTAAATAAGATATAATTACTTAGGTTAAAACATGTATTATCAATTATATTAATATAACCTAAGTCATGAGAATTAATTAATTTTAGGTCATGGTTTTTAATAATTAATTAATTACTTAGTCTAATTTTCATGATTAAAAATACTTAGGTTTAACTATGTATTAATAGTAAAATAATTAACCTAAGTCATGAATATTTATATAATTATAAATCATGGTTTAATAATTAATTAATTACTATAGTCTAAATTAAATAAATAAAAATACTTAGGTTAAATCATGTATTATTAATTTATAATAATAAACCTAAGTCCATGTTCTAATTTAAATTAATTATATAGCATGATAAATTAATTTAATTAATCTTGTAATAATAAGTCATGATATTAGTCCAATTGTCTCGTAATTAATATGCATGTTAAGCTAATTAAACTCGTAAAAATAATACCCCGAACCCGTGTATTATTTTATGAAACGTGTCGAAAACCAAACCGTGAAAACCCGTGTTGTTTTAAATATAAACCGAACCAAACAACCCTTTTTCCTGCCCTTAAACCCGTAGCCAAACAGCCCCTAAACTGTTCCTAAAACGGGTTGCCAAACACCCCCTGTCCCTAAAAAATTCCCCCCGATAGTGGGGAATTCCCCCTGCTTGTTATAATTATCCCACGAGAGCATAAGCTCTCGGTTCCCACTGCTTTCACAAACAGACCACTGGCCGCAGCTAGTGGTTCCCCCTGTTTGGCTGCCGTTCCCACCGCCAAACCAAAACCAAACCAGCACCCTTTTTAGGGTTCCGGCTGGTGGTGTAAATCATCACCGAGACCATGAATGGTCTCGGTTTGTGTGCCCATCGAACACAACAACCAAAAACGAACCACCCCTTTATATGAACGTATAATTAACATGTTTTAGATTCTTTAATAATTGGATTTCGTGATCAATTAAGCCAAAATAATCAAATGAAACGATTTAGGTTTTACCTTGCTTTTTCGTGTTAGGGTTTTGGATACCAAACAAACATCACCCACCCTCGTTTATAATCTAATATGCGTACTCCCTTGATCCTTGTGGTGGAAATTAACGGCGGCCAGGAGGACAGAAGAAGAAACAAAGGGCGGCTGTTTTATTGTTTTAGGGTTTCCTGGTGTTTGTGTCGACAAAAGAAAAACACAACCCCCCCATCTTATTTTGTTTATACGACCAGAAACAAAACACTTGGGCCTTGGGCCCAAGTCCCACTTCTTTTCTTGTTTGTCTAAACCGACCCTTAACTTTTCCCTATCGTTGTTATTAAATATTTAATAAAACGTACGTGTGTTCGCATATTTAAAATGTCGTGAATTTCACAGTTATTCTCATGCGTGTTTAATGTAATATTAATTACGTAATTACTTGTCGTGTTATTTTAAATATACGTAATAATAATAATTGTTTAAATGTTCGTGATTACGTGTTACGTAGTTTACGTAATTTAATTAGTTATCGATCGTGACTCAGTATATTTATTCGTGTTCGAAATAAATATATAAATACGTAATTAATATTAGCTCGTGATTAAATTACGTTCATGATTTCAAGATCGCATGTTCGTGATTATAATTATTATTTGAATAATTACCGTGTGTTCATACGTAATTAATACTTATCGTGTTCTAACACGTACGTAATACTTAAAATTCTTATTCGTGAACGTAAACATGCTATAAAAGGAAAGTTTTAATATAGTACGTACGATCTAATGGGTACTATTCATGGTAAAAGTATGCGGGTTTTACAAGTAGAATACAAATAATAACATTGATTTTGATGTAGGTGAAGCAAGATCAATTCTTTTCGGCATAGACCTGTCTTGATTTAGCGTGTGAGTAACCAAGGTTTGTTTAAATTCTCAAGGGTTTCTTTATATTACTTGTGAGTTATGATTATTACAACGATAACATCTCTTTATTTTAGGTAGTGATGGTGAAAACGGTCTTATGTCCGACATACGGTTGCTACCATAAAGTCTTTGATGTACTCATTTTATAATCGAACATGGAAGCTGCCCACTGAGTGCTCAAGTAGCTATCATCCCACAACTTTGTCTTTAAAGGTGAGGTTCATTTACTAATTTCAATCATTCCTTAAGTTGTTTAATGGTAAAATAGTTTCTTTGGTTGATGTACATGTTGTAAGAACCCTCAAGTTCTTGATTTTGAAGTATGTACTTGAGATAGTATTCTTAATAGAAAGATTTGACGGTCAACTATGACACTGATTAATATATCATGTGTGATAGGTATATTTCATAACAACACATTTCTCTTTAAGCATATGTATAGCTTGGAAAAAAAATTAAGTTTGCTTTCATTCGAAGGGTCCCAAAAACCTTTATATGTTGGCACATGGGTGCACCCATGTAAAGTTATAATAACCTATCTTTTGGTAAATGAGACTTTCTCTTTCAACGCTCTTTTGGGTTTGTTTGATGTATTTTCGTGTTAAAAGACACCTTTTGGATTCCGCTTAAAAATATTCTCATAAGTCGATCTGTTTGACCCAATCGATCCATTTGACGGATTCCGCCTAAAAATGTTTTGAAATGTGTTGTCTATAAATCTTTTTCATTTCATATTTGTGTGATGTCTAATAGCCTTAAATATAGTTTATATGTTACTCTTGAAAATTGATATAGTAATGGTATGATTACATCTTTTATAGCCTTAAAGGTTATTCATGGATCATATACCTTTATAATTGGACTCCTTCCTTTTGCATATTCGAAAAGTTTATTTTTTAATGCATTCTGTTAAAATGTTAACTATATTTTTATGTTAATATAGATTTCTAACATTTGACTATTACAGGTACGAAGAATGTGTGTAGCAACATTGATCTCTATTCATATCAGAGAAGCCCATGAAAGTACACTTTTTTTTTGAAATTTGGCTTTAATATTGTATATTGTAACTTTTGAAATTTGGATTTAATTGCCTTAAAGGTAGTTTATATGTTACTTTTGAAATTGATCTCTATAAGTCAAGTTATTTTTCTGGTTCAAATACAAGAACTTATTCAAGAAAGTCACTATTTTTATATTTAGTCTGCAAAAGCATCCTTATACTCGCTTACTCTCGTTCATTGATGAATTAACCCATGAACTTTCCAAAACTATTGGTTTTGAGTGAGATTATCCTTAAGAGATATTCTATTATGTTCATGTTACGGATCAGTAATGTTGTTATGTAGTTTTGATGTTGTGGTTGTGATAAGATATTGTTTCAAAATGAGGAGGTTTTTCTTTCGGTTTATATGTGGCCTTATGAGCTTCTTTGATTGTGGCTTATATTTCATAAGTTCGAATTTTCTGGCGTACTTTGGGATTTATTATATAAGCCCACAAGTCTCAAACTAATCTGGAAAATTGGGACTTATGAAATATAAACCGAAATCAAATAAGCTCATAAGCCCATATATAAGACGAAACAAACACCTCCTGAACTAATTATAATATGGCAAATGCAAAAATGTGTGTTTCTCTATAAGGTGTAATCTCATATGAGTGTTTTCTTCACATTTTTTTCCTATTCTATGGAGACGGACTTTTATATGATTTTTCAAGGATTATATGTTAGAAGTCAAGGGTTTTTTTTATAGTGTTAGAAGTCATGGTTTAAGTGCATAAGCTTTTTATTTATTTTTTTGCAGGTTCATGATCCTTATACACTAGTATGGCTTTTTTTATCATCATTTGTGATTCATTTTTTTCTCTTTAATTAAAGGTTTAATATAAAATGGATGTTTCATGAAGCACATAAAAGGTGTTTGATGGAATGGTTAATTTCGATTCCTTGCTTGAGTTATCCATTCAAGTAAATAAATTGCTAAGTTTTCAAAAAAGTGAAGCTTATTAAGTTGTTGTGTGGTATGTAATGTTTAATTTGGTGCTGATGTAGCTGTTAAGTTTTTTGGGTCACTGATTAGGTTTTGTGTATGTAAAACAAGTGATAATATTGCTATTAATTCACATAAAGTTTGTTATTAGGTTCTTTGGTTCCTATGTAAAGGCATGCATATATGGCTAGGTTTTCTCTTTGATAGTTAGAAATCATTGCAAGAAAACATTAACGCTTAGTTTAGGCTACAAGATCTATAGTGTGTATTGTGTAGTTTTATAAGATCCAACTCCCATGTTTAGTTTTTTGCATATTAAAGCAGGCAACTGATCCGAAGCTGGTTTATTGCTTTACAGAATTAGGCCATGAATTTTGTGGTTAAGACGTTTTTGGGGTTTCCTACTTGGTTTCTGCATTTTAATTGAAATGAATTTAACTTGAACCTTTTTTTGTTTCACTTTTGAACAGGAATACATTAGGAAATACTATGATAAGTTGCCGAAAAAGAAAGGGAGGAAAAGAAATTGGAATATGAGAGCAGTGGGTGAATAGCAATTTTTTAATCTACGTTTATTGTGTCTGTTCGAGCCTATGTAAATAGGCCAACAAACTAGAACAAGAATCTTCAAGCGAAAGGCTTCATCTTATTAGCCTTGGACAATGACAATATGATAACTGATAAGTTAGTTAACTTTTGAGTGGTATTCTATGAGAAAGGTTATATTAGCCCTTACTATTGTTATTTTTGTGGGAACATCATGTACTAACATTGAGACACAAGCCTTTGTGTCATTTGTAACGAGTTTATTAAGAAGTTGTGAAAATCACATTTCGTCAGCTTATCTGACCTAGATAAAATTTCTTGCTTATACCGATCAGATTTAAAAGAAGGTTTTTGCCTATGTCATCTTTGACTAGGTGGAGATTTAACATTGGTTAATACAATTTAAAACAATTAAATAATGATGTCATAATATAAAATAAATTTTTTAAATTTAAATACATCCTGTAATATGTAAAAATATTGTTTTTACTCTTCAAATCAATTTAATAAACAGTAAATGAAAAAGAAGATTTTTCTTTCAAGGCATTCCCATTGGTCTTTTCTTTTCGGTTCATTGAACAAAGAGCTCTCTTGAACAAATTTCATAAACATTTGAAATTCAAATATATATCTCCTAATTTCCTTCTTCATTCAAAGGGTTTCTTAACAACCTTTTTCTACCAAATACTTCATTGACTGTGATTGTTAATTACTATAATTCTGAAACTAAATGTCTTTGATATTGATAAATAGTTGAGTTTATTGAAGCATCATATCATCTTCGTTGGGTAGCTTTTAATTTGTCTTATGGTTCTTTTTTAGAAATGTATAATTGTTGTAATTTGTACTTTTTGTTTTATGGGTTTGACAATCATTTTTTTAATTAACTTATCTATGCAGATTAGGTGTTTGATGAAATGCTTGAATGAAATTTGTTGCTTGGTACTTATTCTATTTAAATGGAATAAGTAGTGTTAAAGTTAGAGTTAGAGTCTGCAAGAAACGCCCCCTTTTTCAGGATGGTTAGGTTGTATTCATGTCTTAAAGTTAGATAGGTTTGTATGTGCAGAGATTGAAGATCATATAAGCACATAAACATAATCTATATTAGGTAACTTAGATAGGATGTTTTAGTAGAATACAAAGAATAACATTGATTTGGATGTAGGTGAAGCAAGATCAATTCTTTTCGGCATAGACCTGTCTTGATTTAGCGTGTGAGTAACCAAGGTTTGTTTAAATTCTCAAGGGTTTCTTTATATTACTTATGAGTTATGATTATCACAACGATAACATCTCTTTATTTTAGGTAGTGATGGTGAAAACGGTCTTATGTCCGACATACGGTTGCTACCATAAAGTCTTTGATGTACTCATTTTATAATCGAACATGGAAGCTGTCCACTGAGTGCTCAAGTAGCTATCATCCCACAACTTTGTCTTTAAAGGTGAGGTTCATTTACTAATTTCAATCATTTCTTAAATTGTTTAATGGTAAAATAGTTTCTTTGGTTGATGTACATGTTGTAAGAACCCTCAAGTTCTTGATTTTGAAGTATGTACTTGAGATAGTATTCTTAATAGAAAGATTTGACGGTCAGCTATGACACTGATTAATATATCATGTGTGATAGGTATATTTCATAACAACACATTTCTCTTTAAGCATATGTATAGCTTTGAAAAAAAAAATTAAGTTTGCTTTCATTCAAAGGGTCCCAAAAACCTTTATATGTTGGCACATGGGTGCGCCCATGTAAAGTTATAATAACCTATCTTTTGGTAAATGAGACTTTCTCTTTCAACGCTCTTTTGGGCTTGTTTGATGTATTTTTGTGTTAAAAGACACCTTTTGGATTCCGCTTAAAAATATTCTCATAAGTCGACCTGTTTGACCCAATCGATCCATTTGACGGATTCCGCCTAAATTTTTTTTGAAATGTGTTGTCTATAAATCTTTTTCATTTCATATTTGTGTGATGTCTAATAGCCTTGAAGATAGTTTATATGTTTATCTTGAAAATTGATATAGTAATGTTATTATTACATCTTTTATAGCCTTAAAGGTTATTAATGGATCACATACCTTTATAATTGGACTCCTTCCTTTTGCATATTCGAAAAGTTTATTTTTTAATGCATTCTGTTAAAATGTAACTATATTTTTATGTTAATATAGATTTCTAACATTTGACTATTACAGGTACGGAGAATGTGTGTAGCAACATTGATCTTTATTCATATTAGAAAAGCCCAGGAAGGTACACTTTTTTTTTTGAAATTTACCTTTAATATTGTATATTGTTACTTTTGAAATTTGGATTTAATTGCCTTAAATGTAGATTATATGTTACTTTTGAAATTGATCTCTATAAGTCAATTTATTATTTTGGTTCAAATATAAGAACTTACTCAAGAAAGTTACTATTTTTATACTTAGTCTCCAAAAGCATCCTTATACTCGCTTACTCCCGTTTATTGATGAATTAACCCATGAACTTTCCAGGACTATTGGTTTTGAGCGAGATTATCCTTAAGAGATATTATATTATGTTCATGTTACGGATCAGTAATGTTGTTATGTAGTTTTGATGTTGTGGTTATGATAAGATATTGTTTCAAAATGAGGAGGTTTTTCTTTCGGTTTATATGTGGCCTTATGAGCTTCTTTGATTGCGGCTTATATTTCATAAGTTCGAATTTTCTAGCGTACTTTGAGATTTATTATATAAGCCCACAATTCTCAAACTAAGCTGGAAAATTGGGGCTTATGAAATATAAACCGAAATCAAATAAGCTCATAAGCCCATATATAAGCCGAAACAAACCCCTCCTGAACTAATTATAATATGGAAAATGCAAAAATGCGTGTTTCTCTATAAGTTGTAATCTCATATGAGTGTTTTCTTCACATTTTTTCCTATTCTATCGAGACGAACTTTTATATGATTTTTCAAGGATTATATGTTAGAAGTCATGGTTTTTTTTATAGTGTTAGAAGTCATGGTTTAAGTGCATAAGCTTTTTATTTATTTTTTGTAGGTTCATGATCCTTATACACTGGTATGGCTTTTTTTATCATCATTTGTGATTCATTTTTTTCTTTAATTAAAGGTTTAATATAAAATGGATGTTTCGTGAAGCATATAAAAGGTGTTTGATGGAATGGTTATAATAAGTGTGAGAACACTTATCCTTTTACCACTTATTTCTAATAATAACAAGACCAAAACGTGTATTTAATGTCGTAAAAGGCGGAATTATGCGTGGTTTGTTTTTTTATTGTGTTTTAGGACCAAAATATGAAAAAGGAAGAAAACACGGGCTTTTATCGAAGAAAAAGACAAAAGACGAAGTCAAAAGATCAAAAGTGCAAGAAGAACGGAAGTCAAAGGCCTATTCTGAAGATTTATCGAAGAAAAAGTCTAAAGACGGAAGTTTAACGAAGTCGAAGAACCAAGTCTACTAAAAGAAGAAAATTAGAAGACAAGTTCAAGTCATCGTTCGACTAATCCCGAGACAAAGTCGAGAAAGTCGAGTTATTTTAAAAGACGAGAAGACAAAAGAAAAGAAGGAGGAAACAACACACTCCATTCCTCCTATAAATACCCTCCTAATGGTTCATTAGGAGGTGTTATTAATAATTAGTCATTTTTTTAGTTTTTAGTTTTGAGTTACTTTCTCTCTCTAGTTTTTCTTAATCTTTCATTTTAAATCTTGTATTTTGAATCTTAATCTTCAATTTAATCAAGCTTATTTTATATCTTTCATTCTACCTTTCTTAATCTTGTGGTGATTTAATTAATCATGTAGTTTTCTTAATCAAGTTGATTGTGTGATTGATTTGTTTATGTGATTCATCTTACGGTTTTGATGTGGTGAATGTTTAGCTTATTATGATTGTTGATTTATTAGTGTTTGGCTTATTTTTTAATTAAGTTGATTTGATAGATTAATATTTTTAATTAAAAGTTGATTTTAAAGATTTAGATTATTTGGTGTTTTTCAAGTTTTTAATTTGTGGCGTATTTAGTTTTTCTTAAAATTAATTTGGTTTTAGTTTTGGTTAATTACTTATTTGGTTGTGCTTATCTTTTGCTTATTTTGGGTCGTGTCTGTTACTGTTATTTGCTCTGTTTATCTGTTTTTACATATCTTCGGATAAGGGTTTTGTTATTCCGAAGAATACCCCTTTCCCCGAATTCAATATTCCGAAGATTTACATTTATTCTGAATTAGTTCATTTATCCGAAATTAACATCTTTTTCCGAATATTCATTTTTCCGAAAATATTGGCTTTATTCCGAACTTAGTTTTATCCGAATTCTCCTTTATCCGAAATCATAAATATTCCGAAGATATAACTATTTATCCGAAAATAGATATTCCGAAAAAACTATTTATCCGAAAATCCATATTTCGAAAAAACCGTTAAATTCCAAAAATAACCAGTTATCCGAAAAAAAACCCATTTATTCTGAATTTATCTAGTTATTCCGAAAATACTTAACTTTTCCGAAATTTCTGTTTTATCCAAAAATCTCCCATATTCCGAAAATATTGATTATTCCGAAGAAACCAAACTATTCCGAAGAAGATCATTTATTCCGAAAATAGGTACTGTTTCCGAAAAGAGGGATTTTATCCGAAGAAAGTTGATTTTTCCGAATTTTTCAGTTATTCCGAATATCCAAGTTTATCCGAATTCAGGGCATTTTTACGAAGAAAGTCTTTTATCCGAAGATTCAGTTTACACAGCAATTAAGGTCATAATCCTCTTTTATTTTTTTTGGCTTTTATGTTTACTAGTAGAATTAGATAACCAAAGCTCCCCCTTTTAGTTACCAACACCAATAATTTCACTTTTAACCGTGATCAATTCGGATTGAATCGAGTACGAACACTTAAACTCCACACACTAAACAATTAAATCAAATGGCACCGCTGCCGGCTCTTTTCGTAAAGATTAACGTTTTTTAGTGAGAAAAATTGGATTTTGGGATCCGTTCTTTTGGGAACGTTATTTTCAAGCATAAAATTTTTCAAAGAATCCTAAAAAATATAAAATTTTCAAAAAAAAATAAAAAATAAAAAAGATAAAAAAAATCAAAAATATTGTATTTCATTTTTAGTGTATGCGTACTCGATCTTTGTCTTATCTTGAGCCGGAGACTCGTAGAGACCTAGATATGACCGGTGTGCATAATAATAACAATCCACCTCACCCCAACATGAATAATAACAACCATGACCCTCAACCCGACCTTCGTACGATGGAGGAGCTATGTCAACCGACTATGAACAGACGTGGAGGACCGATTGCGCCGATGCAAATCAGGGCTCCCGAATTTTCGTTGAAGCATCACATGATCCAACAAGTTCAAAATGCTTGTCCATTTCGCGGATTACCGGATGATGATGCCAACAAACACCTCGATAAATTCATAACCGTTACTCAAAGCATGAAATTACCCGGTGTTACCATAGATTTTCTTCGCCTCACCTTTTTCCACACACTTTATCCCACCATGCCGAAAAATGGTTTGATCGTCTTCCCCAAAACTCAATTCATACATGGGACGAGATGACTCAAAAATTTCTATCCCGATACTTTCCACCATCCATGGTAACTAGTCTTCGTAATCAAATCAGTGGTTTCACTCAAGAACCTGATGAGTCACTTTTCGATGCTTGGGAACGTTATAATGTCTTGATCGATCGTTGTCCTAACCATAATATGCTCCCCGTCACTTTGATTGATACTTTCTACAATGGTTTAACTTTTCGTGATTGTGATACGATTAATGCCGCCGTCGGTGGTACATTTATGAAGAGAAGACCCGAGGAGTGTATAGAGCTTATAGAGAACATGACCACTCATCACAAAAATTGGGATTCATCCGCATCTTCAAGAAATAATCCGAGGGCCAATGTTTCTTCTACTTCATCAAACCCCGAGTTAACCGAACTCACCCACCAAATAGCTTAGATGAACAAAAATTTCTTAACCATGGCTATGAACCAATTTCAACAAGCTAAAGCTGTAGCAATTTCTTGTGAGACTTGTGGTGGTCCTCATTCATACACCGATTGTCTTTCTACTCATGACAATCCGGAAAACGTGTATGCGGCTAACGACAATTTTTCTGCGGGAGGCTATCAAGCTCGTCCTCAAGGTGACCGCAATTTGTTAAGTTATCGTTCAAACAACTTTCTTTCACCACCCGGTTTTCCTTCTCAAAACCAAAACAACTTCAATCGCAACAATCAAAACCAACCTCGAGCTCCTAATCAATATCAAACCCAAAGAAATCCATATCACCTCAAAGAATAATTAAGTTTACCAACAACCCACTTATCAACCACCCGCTTACCAAGTTCCTCTTCCCAACCAACCCATGGCATTTAATCACGAGGTTGAAACTTACATGAGGACTAATGACGCGCTGGTGAAGAATCTTCAGAGCCAAATTATTAACTTGAAAGGTGACATGGCGAAACAAGGGAATGATCTTCGAGCCGAGCTGAGGAATGACATGTGAAACTCTTTAAGCAGTCAAACGAATGACTTAAGGGATATGATGACTAGTTTCTTCCCAAGTAATCAAACCTCTGCTTCGGGTTCTCTTCCGAGTAACACCGTTGCTAATCCAAGAGGGGAGATGAAAGCAATCACCACCCTAAGTGGAAAAGGTTATAAGGAACCCGAGATTCCTAAACCTACTCCGGCGATTGTGACAAAGGATAACGAGCCCCCTTCACCAATTCCTCCACCTTCTAATTCTACCCCTCCTCCACCCAAGGATGCGAGTGAGAATTCCATTCCAAAGCCTTCCTCTCAACCCGATATACCTTATCCATCAAGGTTGAGGAAAGAGAAGTTAAAGAACAAGGATGATATTCAAGTTTCAAACTTATTTCCAATAATAACAAGACCAAAACGTGTATTTTATGTCGTAAAAGTCGGAATTATGCGTGGTTTATGTTTTTATTGTGTTTTAGGACCAAAACATGAGAAAGGAAGAAAACACGGGCTTTCACGGGCTTTTATCGAAGAAAAACGAGAAAAGACGAAGTCAAAAGATCAAGAGTGCAAAAAGAACGGAAGTCCAAGGCCTATTCTGAAGATTTATCGAAGAAAAAGTCTAAAGACGGAAGTTTAATGAAGTCGAAGAACTCAAGTCTAATAGAAGAAGAAAATTACAAGACAAGTTCAATTTACATCGACAAATCGCGAGACGACGTCGAGAAAGACAAAGAATTTAAATCGAGTTGAGAAGAAAGAAAGAAGGAAACACATGCACCTCCCCATCTCCTATAAATACCCTCCTAATGTGTCATTAGGAGGGTGTTAGCTAGTTTAATTTTTTTTTGTAGTTTTCATTTTAGAGAGAGAAAGTGTTTAACTTTCTCTCACTAAAACTTTGAAGAATAGTGATAATCTTATGAATCAATAAGGTGGGTTGATGGTTTCCAGAGAGAAAAAGTAGTGAGATAAAGTGAGAGAGAAATATGTGTTTTTATTAATATGAAAAGTGAAAAACAACCAACAACCAACCCCCTTTCCATGGTGGAAAGGGGTATTTATATCCAAGCCTCTAATGGGCTTGGGCCGACCCATGACAAGCCCATGGATCGGTTTTACTTAACTAAATAAACAAACATTAACTACGAGCTATACAACATTAATAATATTGTGGAGTGACCGATACTTCTAATATACGTTAAAAACGTATTTCTAACAATCTCCCCCTAAGGGAGGTCACTCCACGTTACACAGTTCTAAACCTAGCATACTATACTAAGTCTTCGTTCTTCAGCTCGTAGTCTTTTCTTCTTTTCTTTTTGTTGTGAATATGTTGATTTGATCTTTTAGGCTTTGGCTTGAGAGCATTGTTCTTTTGACCAATCACGTGCGATCTTTGCCTTCTTGTGAATCTTGCCTCCTCGTGACTCCATGTTCCACACACTTATGTCTTTTGTTGAATTCTTGAAAGCTTCAGAGTTTGCTACAGCGGAAGACTTCATTTGTACTTTCTTGAATTTTGCTGAACTTTGATGCAGAAAAACATAAGCATGTGGGAACGACTTTAGCTGGTACACCGCAACGCCACCGTCTTCGCAGCAACATAATAAGACACGAATGAAATGGCTTAGAACATTTCATTCTAAATCGGTAGTGTTTTACCTCCGGTCGGTGAAGACTGTTGGACGATATTAGATATCGTACCTGTGACGGATAGTTTCAATTAAGTAACTTCCTGACAGGATTTCGCGGGTAAACCCGTTCTCTTTATTCGACGATCACTAAGCTTGACTGCGAACATAAAGAGTGAATCACTTGGATAAATTATCCTTGTGATTGAAGCCGTCAATTCATGAAGCCTGGAACAAGTGAATTTCAATTAAGATTTTCACCATCGTTGCTTTCTAGTTATCACGAGCTTGATTCATAAAGAATCTTGTACGTCACCTACCAAGTGCTGTTTGATGTTAACACTAGAAGGATTTCCACTCGTCACTGTGAACACTAAAGAGTGTCACTCTGAGTGTTCTGGCAAGATCATATGATAATGCGTAGAGGCCTGGAACGAGTTTAAGTTCAATTAAGAATTAAACTACTGTTTCTTTCCAGTTTTTCACAAGATTGGTTCTTAAAGAACCGCACGTGTAACCTACCATGAGCTTGTTTGATGTTGGCTCAAGCAGGATTTCCATCTTCATTGTAATACTTACGTATCACTCGGATGTTCTGGCAATATTACAAGAATACTGCGTAGGACTCATAAAAATCTCTTACTTTTCACAGTGTGTGAGAAAGCAAGGAATAAATGGAAAGTGTCCTAATGAGACTTTTGATGATCTCGTGGCTCTAGACTCGATAGTGCGTTTTGATTTAGTAAGCGATGGCTGGAGAGGAGTGCCAACTTTTCAATATCAGTCTATTCGGAGTGAATAAACCAATAGATAACGTGTTGATCTCCGTGTGATTAAAACAAATACCTTTTGAGAGATATTTGAGTTAGCTGGGAAGGGTTGTGCATTGCATCACTGGGTTCATGATGTCTTTCTTCAATGTCGAAAATCATTAAAAAATGATCTCAATAGCATATGTATTGACCCGGTTTCTGCCTAAAGTTGTAAGGAGGGCTTCTTTCTTTACACCCTTTATCTTTACATTTCTTTTTCATTCTTCAACCCCTTCAGTACTTACCAATACATCATCACTAGCACCTTGTTGTGATTGTTCCAGTGCTAGCATCAGTAATTAGTCGGTACTCTGCTACGTTCACAATCTTTCTCCATCTTTCCTAGGACTTCTAATTCTATCTAGGAATTGTCCTTGGGAAGATTCCATCGGCTCTGATGAATCATTGGACTAAAACCTATTCCTACCACCCTTTTGTCACCACATCCGTCGTGAATTAAGCGTGTTTTGGGAAAGTATAGTCACCATGAAAAATCCTTGAGAATCACTTAAGGTACTTGTGATATTGAAATCAAGAGTTTTGTACCTTAAGTGTTTTGTTCATCAAAAAACGCTCCCCCTTAACACGTGCTTTACACATATTAAGTTGGATTATCTTTAAGTCTTTTTCATCTTTTAGCCAAGTATCGTTTAAGTCTCCTTAATCCCATTTTCTCCCCTTATCCAAAATGTTAACCATTAATATTTGGGATATTGAATGGATTAACCGGTCTTTGGGTAAAAATGAAATCAAAGTTTGGCCATAGAACATAATAATGCTCCCCCTTAAATTAATAAGGGTTAATTGTAGTGCTTTAGTATGACATATTTTGAAAGATTTAGAATCTCGTGAGAAATTCTTGAAAAATTATCATACCTTAACACTACATCAAGCCGTAAAATCACAGTATTCACAAAATTTACATATTTACAAATAAAACCAATATAGAGTGGACCTGAGATGTACGACCCATTAGATGGATCGTTGCAGTAACTTGTAGTGCACTCCATATGGTCTACCACCAACGAATTTTTCTAAGCTCCTCATCAATCTACGTTGCCGGAGCTTTTCATCAATCTTCTTTATCACATATGTCGCCATCTTCTGATAACCCGCATGCCAATCCTCAATCACCTCGGGTAATGTTCCGCCAGAGTTGAGATGCTCCAATTTTCCTCTGACGTATATGAGAGTCCCATCACTGTATTTATGAAGCTCACCTACCCTCATAAACTTCATGATCCCACGACTGTTCATGTAGAAAATCCCGTACATCGGAACGGTCGTGTCGGTATAGGGACATCTTTTGACATGTTGAGGTAGAACTTGATTCATTGGACGGGTTAAGTTAAGCTTCCTTTGGTAGCTTTCAACTCCTAATTGAAGATCTTCAACTCGTTTCTTGATAACAACGCTTCGTGTGAACATATGAAGTGCTGTATTCAAGGCAATGATTTCTTCACGAGTAAGATGGGTAAGTTGATCACGGGTCATCATAAGCAACATGTCTTCGATATCTTCAAGGCGAATGATAGAAAAATATCCCTGCTGTATCTTGTATTCTCTGTCATCCTCCCTTTTTAGACGAATCTCCGTCACATGATGATAGCCATTCTTGGGTTCAATCGCCAGTCCCAAAATACTTGTGATGCGAAGATGGGATCTAACGATACTTCCTGAGTTGGCTAAGCAGCAACCTCTATACGCCCTTCGGACTCGCTCGTCCCAATGTGATGTTCCTATAGCAACATACATATCATAATTACGACTTACCTTTGGAACCCAGAGGCGGTTGACCTTTTCTTCGATATAAGGTATTGTCCCCCAATTAGCAGCTTTCAACAAGGCCAGGGAGGTCGCGTACTTGGATGATCCCTTGAGGAGATACTCAAGATCATTGGTGACAAAGAAGTCAAGAGCAATTTGATTATATTGAGAGGGATCAAGTGGAGGTGGAGCTCTTTCTGACTCATGAAGGCCTGGCCTTTGAACGGTATTGAGAGCTTTCATGACCTCTTCAGCATAATACTCGTACTCCATGCGGCTTAACATGGTTTTGGCGTGAAGTCTCTTGTCCTTTAGCGCTCTCTTTACCAAAGATGGAGTGACCGAATATTTGAACTCATGAGCCCAAAATGCACACAAGTCTATCGAACTACGGATACGGAGATATAGGACATCTCTATCAGCGTCTGTGATTGGATCATATTTTGCAGCTGCGATGATCCAAGCTTGTGGAGGTGCAGTTTCATCAATCTCCAATGTATCCGCCCAGGCCCGTGTGCTTGATTCGGGAACAGTAGATTCTGGTTCTTTTTGCAGATGAGTAGAAACATGAACACTTGCTGGTTCTGATTCAGGCATTTCGATGGTATCATGAACAGGCGAGTGTTGTGCAGATTCAGGTTCAGTTACTGGTTCTGCAATCACAGGAGCAACAAAAGAACTAACAAGATTAGTGGTAACAGGTATAGAAACAAAAACAGATGTACCGGGAATCGATGATGCAGTAGCAGCATTCACATCATGGCGCCACTTGGTTCGTCCAGACTCTGTAGACGTGGACTTTTCCTTTCGGGCAACATCTTTCTGAGACTTGGTACCAGACTTGGATGGTTTCTTTTTGCTGGCAACCTTGTCCCCCGTTTCATCGTCATCGGACTGATCAGGCTGGTCATTTTTACCACCATCATCCTTGAAATGTGTATAATGCAAGTTCGTTTTCTCAGTTCTTAACTAATAGAAAGTCCAATCAATATCAAATTTATAATTGTTTTTGGTTGTTCAAGCTTGCTTGGTAATCTATGGTTAATTCAAACAACACTAAGTAAAAATGAAAAATATAAACCTACTTATACGTAAAACAAGTTGCAAATTCCAAATCTTATTCAAGTAAAATATTAAAATGCAAAATATAAAACTATAAGGACTGAAAATGTAATTTCTATGAAATGTAAATGCTTGAAATGTAAATTCTAAAAGTTACAAGGACTAAAAATGTAAATCAGTTAACTAGAAGGACTAAACTTGTAAAAATTCTAACAAACTAACCAAATGTTAACAATCTAACAAACTATCAAACTGAAATTTAACAACCTAACAAATCCAGGGACCAAGTATTGCAAATTCCACAAATTCAGAAAGATTAGCTAGGTTTAAACACTAATTAAACTCCTAGGGACTAAAGTGCAATTTTTGAAAATGTTTAAACCAAAAACGGGCTTATCACTTGAATAAGCTGGAACTGGCTTATTTCTGAACCAAAATTAATGAGACAACTTGCAAACAACTTCTAATTCAAATTAAGAAACGTGTATTCAAGGAATTTGTCTAAAAGTCAAAGATAAGCAAAAGAGTGCTTATCAATAAGCTCAAAATAAGCTACAGCTTAATCCAAACATCCACAACTTGATTTTTGTAAAGAAAATGAATAAGCACTTGATTTAAAGCAGGGGAAATCAAACTAGAACAAATTTCATCCACAAATAAGCCAGATATCTGAAAATAAGCTCAAATGAGCTTATGTTGACCAAACGTTGACCAGATTTTGGAAAAAGCTCAAAATCTCAAAAATTCATATCCAAACCTTTCTAAACTGATTTGTGAAAGAAAATGAGGACTTTTATGAAGTGGATTATTAGAACTAGTTAAACAGTAAGCAAATCACATCAGAGAATGAAGAATGCTCAGGTCTGAACTAATAAGCTATTTTCTTGCTTATTTCTTGAAACTGTAGAATTTCCTCCTAGAAACTAAAAGATTATGATGTAAGCTTTAACTAGAAACTGGTTTGAGCAATTTTGAACAAGTAATGAAGGAGAAATGAGCAAATGAATCTGACAAGTTTTGTAATGAAAACTGAATTCAAGTATGACCCATACTTTTTATCAACCAATTGCCTTTTTGACTATATGTATGACTTACAAAAGGCTCAAAACTACTTGTTAACTTCTAATGAGTAGAAATGAACACTTAAACTTCACTTAACAACACTTGAATACTGATTAACTACTAATCCCAAACACACCTTATCTGATTTTTATCAAACTATTTCAAAGACTTATTAAGCTATGATTAAAACTGAGTTAAGAGCTATAGCAGACTAGTTTAAGTGATCCAAATGAGATGTATTCAAGCTAAGAACAAGTAATAACAAGCACTAGAACTGCAAGTAGCTAATGCACTAAAAAGAACTGAAATTCAGCTAAAACTACAAGACTGATCACAAGCACAAGTATGAGAAAGCTAAACTACAAACACTCAAACAATATCAATCAGCAACTAATCAAACAGAATCAGGCAGCCATCAATCATTACACTAGGAAATTGAGCAGGCTAGTACTTGTTTAGAGGAATTTAAAAACAGAAACCATGAAACCTTTTGTAGAGATCCTTTGGGTAGAAGAGGAGCGCTGAGCTCTCTTGCCCTAGTGATACCACCACCTATCACTATCTATCAACTCAAATCAATCACCAAAACAGCTAAAACTCATCATTCTGCCATGAAAACTTCAAGAACTAGGAATGGACTGAAATTATGATCAAACAGCAACAAATCTTCAACAAAGCCAGTTATGATCAATGTATGATCATAACAAACTTCTATCAGCAACAAATGAATCACACAATAGCAGTTAAGTAGCAGGAATTGAAGAACAAGTTTTGGCGGGAAAACTGGAATTTGAAATTTTATTGATGAATTCTGTTACAAAGGTAGTTACAAGGTTCTAACTAACTAACAAACTCAAGAGGTTGTCAGTCTCTTGAGTTGTTAGGTGAAAAGGAAGGAAAAAGAAGAAAAGGGAAATTGAGAGAACTAGGTGTTTTCTGAAAATTAACTACTACTGAAAATGAAGAACAAGTTGTGTATTTATAGGCTAGACTTGAGAGTTTGTTGGAGATGTGACGTGTTCAGGCCAATCATTGCTTGACACGTGGAGGAATTCTGCATATCCATTTTGAAGGTGATGAACATGAATTGGGGATTTTTGATCCAATGAATTATATGTTAATTGGTTACCACCATTAGATTCGTCTCTTCAAAACGAGCAACTTTGATGTTTTGATCTTCACTTGAAATGCTCTCTATCAAAAACGCGATCTGGAAAATATATCTTGTGAAGGAGAAGGACACGTGGCAGAATTTGATTGGATGGAAAAGTGTCACACGGATTGCACTGTTATGATTGGGGTATTAAATTTGGCGGCTGTAAGTGGACATTTAATATCTGATCCGTGTGTCTTTCTTTCTCTCTTCTCATTGGTCCTTAGCCTTTCACTTGGATTGATCTTTATTTAACTTTCAAAACTTGGCAGAATAAGCCCCTTAACTTGGCAGATTTCTCTTTAAGGCTAGAAACTTCATTTCTTTGACAATTTTGGCCCTTCAACTTTGATTCTTCAACAAAATGACCCTTTGACTTGATTGACTTTGTAGTTTGACCAGGTTTGACTTGGATCTTGACTTTGCAATATTTGCACTTTAAGTCCCTTAACTTTCAAGACTTGTCAAGATAGGTCCTTGAACTTTGAAAACTTGTCACTTGTGATCCTTCCTTGTCTTTTTCATCCTTTTGAGCTTGGTTTTTCCTTGTTTGCTTGAAATTGTATCCTTTTACCTACATAAGATCACACAAACACAAACATACCACATAACACTGCTTTTACAATATAAAAGGGTATTTTGCTTCATGTTTTAGGGTTATTTGTTGATAAAAGGATATGAGTTTAAGCTCATATCAAATTCCCCTACACTTGAGCATTGCCATGTCCTCATGCAATATTATCTTTCAAGGCTTAAAAATTTACATTTCCCTCATAATTAATCCACCTTGGCCATATGAGATGCATCTACACTACTCTAAACTAGATGATGCATGATTTTGACTTTTAACAATGCAATGGATTAAAATACAATCTTATCTATATCTTTTTGATTTTTCTTGAAATGGTTTTGATGGAAATAACTCATAAAGAACTCAATGACTTGGATTAGGGCTTGGATACCATGGACACTTATCACCCTCAAGTTTCACTTTCCCCATACCAAGCTAGTAAATGGAATCATTGCATTCACAAATAAAAAGTGCATCAACTTATTCATGACAATTAAATGTGGAACCGGTTATTATTTGAGCAAATTGCTTGTGGGCAAATTTGTCATTATTCAAGTGTGAAATATAAGAAGTGTAAAATCCAAAAATAAGGAAGGACGGTTTTAATCCTAAGTAATCTTCTCATCCATTACTTGAAAAACCGCTCACAATTAATACAAGTCCGTATTAAGAATAATAAGTCATTCGCCTTATGTGTAAAATCCTCATGTCATGCTTTCATAAGTAACTACACACTCGCTAAGGAAAGAAAAATAAAACTCACGCAATAATTTACATCCGCATCTTTTTGAGATTTTGGATCTTCAACCCCGCAACCCGTCAAGGTAATATTGGATTGGAGCAATCTATTGAATCCCCGCAACCCGTCAAGGTAATATTGGAACTCAATAGTCACTATAATTAACACCACACTGCCCCTCTTGGGAGTCTTGCATTATTTTTTTTTTTTTTTTTTTTTTTTTTTTCTTTTCTTTTTCTTTTTTTTTTCTAGCCACTCATTTTTTTTTTTCATAAGCCGCTCTTATTTTTCTTTATTCCTCTCCAAAAAATTTGCAAAGAAGAAAAGGAAAAACACCCGCTAAATATGGAGCATGACACAAGTCTAGTACACATAAAACGTGCTAACTTAAAATCTTAAGACGTACTCATATCAACCATAAATGATTAGCCAAAAATGCATAAGAGATTACGAACCAATTAAAACCGTACTTGATTATTTATTAACAATTATATACATGCGAAGAAAGTAGAGATAAAGAAGAGAAGGGTTTAGCCACAAGTAATTGCCATGAAGTCTATCTAGCCCTTTTACACTTGTTTCAACTCTATCATTTCCCATTCTCCACAAATTTAAAATTTCAAAGAATGAAATTGGTGGAAGCTTAGCCTAATAGACCAATGAAGGACTACATGGTTAAGGATACTAGCTAGAGAGTGCTAAGATAAGCAAACTCGGGTCGAGTCAAAATATCCATGGCGGGCCTAATATGTCAAAGAATTCTAAATTTGTTAAAACCATGTTTTATTTTATTTTTCCTTTTTATATATTTTCGATGAAAAATAAAAGAAGAAATATATACAATGCAAATGTGTTATGCAAATGAAAAATGATTGATGCAAAAATTATGAATGCATATTTTTGTTGGCCAAAGTAGATCAAAAATTTTGAAAAATGTTGAAAATCCAATTTTCCATGTTATCATGCAAGACAATGACAAGTTCTAGGTAAGGTCACTTCGATAGAAGACCCCCCTACACTTAAGCTAAACATTGTCCTCAATGTTTAAGAGCATGGAAGTATAAAAACGTCCCCTACACTTATGACATTGAATAGACTTTGCTTAACCCAAGTTAAGGAAAGGACTACTATTAGTGAAATCAAGTTTAAGCACAACGTGTCAATGAAAAATTACTAAAGTAACGAAGTGAACCGGATACAAGGGTCTCCTCCATAAGCTCCAAAGCATGAGATGAGTGAGCAACCCTACAAACAAGCATGAAGACAAAAGAAGGTCTCCCCTACACTTATCTCCAAATCTATGCCCTTATTTCTAACCTACAACACTCTAACCTAGTTATACGATGCTTGAGTTAATGAGTCTCTAGCTCGACTCGTCCCTCAATGAATTAATTCATGGGGAAAATGGGGACCTCTTGGACCATTTCAACGGAAATGTCCTCCCCAAAGTAATGCTTAACACGGTGACCATTCACTTTAAAATTTGGACCATCGGGTTGGGACAACTCAAGAGTTCCATATGGAAACACTTGAGCAATAGTGAATGGACCGGACCATCTCGACTTAAGCTTGCCCGCAAAAAGCTTCAATCTTGAGTTAAAGAGGAGAACCGGCTCTCCAACTTTGAACTCACGATTCTTAATCTTAGCATCATGCAATTTCTTAGTCTTTTCCTTGTATAGCAAAGAATTCTCATAGGCATTGGCTCTCAACTCATCCATCTCATTGATTTGATCTTTCCTATGTGAACCGGCTTGGTTTAAATCAAAGTTAGCCCACTTGAGAGCCCAAGATGCCTTATGTTCTAACTCAAATGGGAGGTGGCACGCTTTTCCATAGACAAGCCTATAAGGGGTACAACCAATTGGTGTCTTAAAAGCCGTCCTAAACGCCCACAAAGCATCATCAAGCTTATCCGACCAAGAAGCTCTATGCTCTCCCACCGTTCGCTCTAAAATTCTCTTTAAACCACGATTTGTGACCTCGGTTTGACCATTTGTTTGAGGGTGATACGCGGTAGAAAGTCTATGATTCACTCCATATTTCTTCATAACTCTCGTGAATTGATCATTACAAAAATGCGTACCACGATCACTTATGATGGCCCGAGGTACACCAAATCTAGCAAACAATTGTTTCAAGAACTTTACAACCACTCTAGCATCATTAGTAGGTAAGGCTTTAGCCTCCACCCACTTGGACACATAATCCACCGCCACAAGTATATACTTGTTTCCCTTAGAGGATGGAAAAGGTCCCATGAAATCTATTCCCCATACATCAAATATCTCACACTCTTGGATAAAATTTTGTGGCATCTCATCACGTTGTGTAATTTTTCCTTGTCTTTGACAAACATCACAAAATTTCACCATCTCTTGAGCATCCTTGTAAATGGAAGGCCAATAGTAACCCGAATCAAAGACTTTCTTGGCGGTGTAGTTAGGCCCAAAATGTCCACCCGTAGGTCCTTTATGACATGCCTCTAAGATTTTAAATGCCTCGGGCCCATCTACACACCGTCTAATGATTTGGTCCGCACATTGCCTAAAAAGATATGGATCATCCCAAAAGTAATACTTAACTTCCTTAAGAAACTTTTTCTTTTGTTGGTAAGTAAGACCCTCAATAAGCACATTGCCCACAAGATAGTTTGCAATATCCGCAAACCAAGGTGTGGCATCCTCTTGGGAAGAGATAGACATGAGTTCCTCTAATGGAAAGGATTCATTGATTTCTTGATGTGGGAAATCTCCTTGAAAAGGATGCTCAAGTCTACTCAAATGATCCGCCGCTAAATTCTCGGCCCCTTTTTTATCACGAATCTCTATCTTAAACTCTTGAAGCAACAAAACCCATCTCAAAAGCCTAGGCTTAGCATCTTGTTTTGTCATAAGATACTTGAGAGCGGAATGATCCGTATACACTATGGTCTTGGAAAGCACAAGGTATGGTCTAAACTTCTCAAAAGCATATACTATAGCAAGCAACTCTTTTTCCGTGGTAGTGTAATGAAGTTGTGCACCGGTCATGGTTTTACTCGCATAGTGTATAGGTTGAAAATGCTTATTAACTCTTTGTCCTAAGACGGCCCCCACCGCATAATCACTAGCGTCACACATAAGCTCAAAAGGTAATTCCCAATTTGGAGAAACCAAAACGGGAGCCTTTGTCAATTTTTCCTTAAGTGTCTCAAAAGATTCTAAACAAGCTTGGTCAAAAATGAAAGGAGCCTCTTTCTCCAAGAGATGAGTCATCGGTCTAGCTATCTTAGAGAAATCTTGTATAAAGCGCCTATAAAAACCCGCATGACCTAAGAAACTCCTCACACCTTTAACCGAGGTGGGTGGGGGAAGCTTAGCAATCACATCAATTTTGGCACGATCAACTTCTAATCCCTTATTGGATATCTTGTGTCCTAAAACAATTCCCTCTTTCACCATAAAATGACATTTCTCCCAATTAAGCACCAAACGTGTTTCCTCACAACGCTTAAGCATTCTCTCAAGATTGGTGAGACAAGAGCTAAAGGAGTTCCCAAATACGGAAAAGTCATCCATAAAAACCTCCATGGTTTGCTCTATCATGTCATGGAAAATTGCCATCATGCACCTTTGAAACGTCCCTGGTGCATTACATAGGCCAAAAGGCATCCTCTTGTAAGCAAATGTACCGTATGGACAAGTGAATGTGGTCTTTTCTTGATCCTTAGGGTCAATTGGGATTTGGAAATAACCCGAAAAGCCATCAAGAAAACAATAGTACTCATTTCCCGCTAAGCGTTCAAGCATTTGATCCATAAAGGGAAGCGGGAAATGATCTTTCCTAGTTGCCTCATTAAGTTTTCTATAATCAATGCAAACTCTCCAACCGGTTACAAGTCTCGTGGGAATAAGCTCATTGTTCTCATTAGGCACCACGGTGATTCCACCCTTCTTTGGAACACAATGAACCGGGCTAACCCATGGAGAGTCGGAAATGGGGTAAATCATACCCGCATCTAAGAGTTTAATCACTTCTTTCTTAATAACCTCATGAATTTTTGGGTTAACTCTCCTTTGGTTTTGAATGGCGGGTTTATAATCATCCTCCATAAGGATTTTGTGAGTACAAAAATGTGGATCAATTCCCCTTATGTCGGATATTTTCCATGCTAAAACTTTCTTATGTTTCTTAAGGACTTCAATGAGTTGCTCCTTCTCATCCTCTTGTAATTCCTTAGCAATAATCACCGGTAATTGGTCTTTTCCTTCTAAGAAAGCATATTCTAGGTGGGATGGAAGTTCCTTAAGTTCAATGGGAGGTGGACTCTCTATGGAAGGTTTCACTATGGAAGGTTCCTCAATGGTAATCTCTTGTGGAATAGGGGAAGGAATAGGGTCCTCATTGAGCAACTTTTGGATTGTAAGAATATCTTCTTCCCAATTAATGGGAGAATCATCATCACCAAGAAAGTTGGACTCAAATTCCTCCAAGAGGAAATCACTCTCTCCAAAAGGTGTTAAAGAGGGAGCAATTGAGGCCACGGTTTCAACATGTGGAATCTCATCACTAACATTCTTACAAGCATCATGAAAGTGTTCATTGCACACTTCATCTAACACATCCACAATGTTAATCGTCTCACAAGGTCTAGACTCCTTAACCTCTTTTCTATCACAAACTTTCCCTAACTTAAACACCACTTTCTCATCCTCTACTCTCATAATTAATTCTCCTTCCGCCACATCTATCAAAGTACGACCCGTTCTCAAAAACGGTCTACCAACAATCAAAGGCACTCTAGGATCCATGTCATAATCGACCACTACAAAGTCGGCCGGAAAGGTAAACTTATCCACACCTACAAACACATCTTCCGCGATACCTACGGGGTGAGCTATGGTTCGGTTGGCTAGTTCAAGAGTCATCCTAGTGGGGGTGAGCTCGGGAAGAGAGAGTTGTTTCCAAACCGATAAAGGCATGAGATTTATGCTTGCCCCTAAATCCGCCAAAGCCATGCAATTTTCAACACCGGGAAAATTGCAAGGTATCAAGAAGCGCCCCGGATCTCCAAGTTTTGTTGGTAAGGTTTTAAGTAACACCGCGGAACAATTTTCATTAAGTGATGTGTTGGGCAAGTCAACCAATTTTTCTTTGTTTGAGAGCAAATCCTTGAACATCTTAGCAAACTTTGGCATATAAGCAAGAGCTTCCGCAAAGGATATGTTGATATTGAGTTGCTTGAACATCCTTAAGAAATTGGACACTTGTATGTCATCTTTGTTCTTTAACTTGTCCTTTTTCAACCTTGAAGGGTATGGAAGAGTAGGTTTGGGTGTAGGTGGAATAGGTGTTGTAGTGGAAGATTTGTCTTTGTTAGCCTCTTCATTGGGAAGTGTGGAAGGTGAAGGAGAAGTATGAGATGGTTGAGAAGGTGTGTTTGAGTAAATAGGAGCACTTTGAGGAGGTGGAGTAGAAGTAGAAGGCTTATCACAAGTAGGAGCACAAGTGGGTTGAACAATAGTAGGTTTAGGAGGTGAAGGATCCTTTGTTGTTGTACCACTCCTTGTTGTAATAGCATTGACATTAGCCCTAGGATTTGTTTGTGTGTTGGAAGGTAAAGCCCCTTGTGGTCTTTGAGTTACCGCCACTAAAACCCTATTGATTTGTTCCTCTATTGTACGTTTCACTTGGTCATTCATTCTCTTCTCAATATCACGCATTTTCTTGTCAACATACTCTTGAGTCTCTTGCATCCCATATCCTTGAGTTTGATTTTGAGGGTAAGCTTGATTTGGAATTGGAGCATATGCTTGATTGGGAATAAATGGAAGTGGTTGATTAAATCCTTGTTGTGGTGGATAAAAGGTATTAGCTTGAGGTTGAAATTGATTGGGTGCTTTGTAATTATTGCCTTGGTATGGTTGTCTTTGCCCTTGATTCCTTGCTAGAATTTGAGGAGGATTTTGTGGAATTTGGGTGGGTGGTTGGGGTGGAAAGCCGGGTGGAGTAAGGTAATTTTGGGATTTGTAAGAAAGGTTATTTGGATTGATGTTAGGCTTGAAGTGTTCACGGTGTTCCTCTTGGTAAGCATAACATTCCCCTTGATACCCTTGCACCTTGTCACATTGTTCATAAGAATGAGGTCCTCCACAAGTAACACAAGAAATGGTGATGGCATTCACATTGTTTGAGGAATTGTTCAATGTCATGCTCTTAAAAGTTTGAAGCATGTCTTGTTGTGCTTGCAAATGCCTCTCACTTTCTCTATCCATCCTTTGAAAAATAGCTTCTTGAAACTTGAGGAGTTGGTTGTCAAAAGGGATTTGAGAAGTGTTTTGGATAACATGAACTCTTTCCTCAAATGGATCATTGGTTTGAACCATTGCCTTAGTCTCAATAATGGTCAAAGCCTCTTGGTATGTCTTGAAATGAATACTCCCTCCCGCGGAAGCATTTAGTGAATCTTGGTGGTGAGGTTTAAGGCCATTGTAGAAGGTATTGATTTGGGTTAGATCATCCATTCCATGATTAGGGCATCGCCTCAACAACTCACTATACTCTTCCCAAGCATCACCAAAGGATTGACTAGGTTTTTGTGTAAAGCCCATAATCAAATTTCTCAAAGCCATTGTCTTTTGTGGAGGAAAGAATTTGTTCAAAAACTTAGTGGTAAAACCCTCCCATGTGGTGATACTATCGGGTGGTTGGGTGTCTAACCAATGCTTAGCACTCCCATCTAGTGAAAATGACACTAACAACAATCTAATGACATCCGGTGGAACCCCATTATGCTTAATGGTATTGCAAAGTGAAAGGAATCTCTTAAGATGAGCATGGGGATCCTCATTTTGTTTTCCATAGAAAGGTGATGCAGCAACCATATTGATCATAGATGTATGTAGCTCAAATGTGTTAGCGGGATAGTCGGGAATCTTAATGGCACTAACAAATCCATGAATGTTGGTTTGCATACGTTCAAACAAAGTACGGTTATCAACAGCCATGGCTCCTTGTGGTGGTGACAAAGCACGATTCTCGTGATCGGCTTGGTGGACGGTGGTGGTCTTACTCTTTCTCTTCTTCTTCCTTTTCGGAGGAAGAGGTTGTACACCAATCGGTATTTGTGCACGCCCGCGAGTGAGCATGCAACTCAATACGAGGAATGAGAGAGAAGCTCTCGTGTGACTTTGAAAAGAATAAGATTATCCTCTTCGAGTTTCGATATTAAATATCCACAAGAAAGTAACAATATATGTAATACTACTTTGGGTGCAAGACCCTCAATGAAGCTTTCCTTCTTAGAATACTCCCAAGTGAACGGGGGGTTAGGTGGCGCGAAGCACTTAAGTACCTATTGACCCTTAGATGGCATTTTATAGCACATCGCCTTTCTATTCACTTAAATGTTCGTATTCTTCGAATTATTGCTTATTGAGAGTATTTATCTATTCTTGCTTTATTTTGTTTGATCGATACGCGTGTCAAGGACCGGAGCGCCCCTCAACACGGTGTATTGCCTCGGCAATACTTATGGAAGATATGTAGATTGATTGTTCTTATACGTATACTTATTTACTTATAATAATATATGGAAAATATTTTTGTATTTATGAGTTTTTTAAAGGAAAATACTATATGTACATAAAAACCGAGAGAATCCAATAATATATATTTTTGGGTGCAATCTCTTAGGAAAAAGATTGCTTTTTGGATTTTTTTAATTTTTTTGGTCAATTCTTTAGGAAAAGAATTGTTTTGTTAATTTTTTAGTTTTTATATATTTTTATATTTTTGATTTTTTATTTGTTTTTGATTTATGATACGTAAAAATAACGTTCACAAAGTGAACGGATCCCAAAAGCCAATGAAAACCGTCAATCGATAGTCTCTCGTGTAGTCAAAGAACCGGCAGCGGCGCCATTTGAAATGTGTATAATGCAAGTTCGTTTTCTCAGTTCTTAACTAATAGAAAGTCCAATCAATATCAAATTTATAATTGTTTTTGGTTGTTCAAGCTTGCTTGGTAATCTATGGTTAATTCAAACAACACTAAGTAAAAATGAAAAATATAAACCTACTTATACGTAAAACAAGTTGCAAATTCCAAATCTTATTCAAGTAAAATATTAAAATGCAAAATATAAAACTATAAGGACTGAAAATGTAATTTCTATGAAATGTAAATGCTTGAAATGTAAATTCTAAAAGTTACAAGGACTAAAAATGTAAATCAGTTAACTAGAAGGACTAAACTTGTAAAAATTCTAACAAACTAACCAAATGTTAACAATCTAACAAACTATCAAACTGAAATTTAACAACCTAACAAATCCAGGGACCAAGTATTGCAAATTCCACAAATTCAGAAAGATTAGCTAGGTTTAAACACTAATTAAACTCCTAGGGACTAAAGTGCAATTTTTGAAAATGTTTAAACCAAAAACGGGCTTATCACTTGAATAAGCTGGAACTGGCTTATTTCTGAACCAAAATTAATGAGACAACTTGCAAACAACTTCTAATTCAAATTAAGAAACGTGTATTCAAGGAATTTGTCTAAAAGTCAAAGATAAGCAAAAGAGTGCTTATCAATAAGCTCAAAATAAGCTACAGCTTAATCCAAACATCCACAACTTGATTTTTGTAAAGAAAATGAATAAGCACTTGATTTAAAGCAGGGGAAATCAAACTAGAACAAATTTCATCCACAAATAAGCCAGATATCTGAAAATAAGCTCAAATGAGCTTATGTTGACCAAACGTTGACCAGATTTTGGAAAAAGCTCAAAATCTCAAAACTTCAATTCCAAACCTTTCTAAACTGATTTGTGAAAGAAAATGAGGACTTTTATGAAGTGGATTATTAGAACTAGTTAAACAGTAAGCAAATCACATCAGAGAATGAAGAATGCTCAGGTCTGAACTAATAAGCTATTTTCTTGCTTATTTCTTGAAACTGTAGAATTTCCTCCTAGAAACTAAAAGATTATGATGTAAGCTTTAACTAGAAACTGGTTTGAGCAATTTTGAACAAGTAATGAAGGAGAAATGAGCAAATGAATCTGACAAGTTTTGTAATGAAAACTGAATTCAAGTATGACCCATACTTTTTATCAACCAATTGCCTTTTTGACTATATGTATGACTTACAAAAGGCTCAAAACTACTTGTTAACTTCTAATGAGTAGAAATGAACACTTAAACTTCACTTAACAACACTTGAATACTGATTAACTACTAATCCCAAACACACCTTATCTGATTTTTATCAAACTATTTCAAAGACTTATTAAGCTATGATTAAAACTGAGTTAAGAGCTATAGCAGACTAGTTTAAGTGATCCAAATGAGATGTATTCAAGCTAAGAACAAGTAATAACAAGCACTAGAACTGCAAGTAGCTAATGCACTAAAAAGAACTGAAATTCAGCTAAAACTACAAGACTGATCACAAGCACAAGTATGAGAAAGCTAAACTACAAACACTCAAACAATATCAATCAGCAACTAATCAAACAGAATCAGGCAGCCATCAATCATTACACTAGGAAATTGAGCAGGCTAGTACTTGTTTAGAGGAATTTAAAAACAGAAACCATGAAACCTTTTGTAGAGATCCTTTGGGTAGAAGAGGAGCGCTGAGCTCTCTTGCCCTAGTGATACCACCACCTATCACTATCTATCAACTCAAATCAATCACCAAAACAGCTAAAACTCATCATTCTGCCATGAAAACTTCAAGAACTAGGAATGGACTGAAATTATGATCAAACAGCAACAAATCTTCAACAAAGCCAGTTATGATCAATGTATGATCATAACAAACTTCTATCAGCAACAAATGAATCACACAATAGCAGTTAAGTAGCAGGAATTGAAGAACAAGTTTTGGCGGGAAAACTGGAATTTGAAATTTTATTGATGAATTCTGTTACAAAGGTAGTTACAAGGTTCTAACTAACTAACAAACTCAAGAGGTTGTCAGTCTCTTGAGTTGTTAGGTGAAAAGGAAGGAAAAAGAAGAAAAGGGAAATTGAGAGAACTAGGTGTTTTCTGAAAATTAACTACTACTGAAAATGAAGAACAAGTTGTGTATTTATAGGCTAGACTTGAGAGTTTGTTGGAGATGTGACGTGTTCAGGCCAATCATTGCTTGACACGTGGAGGAATTCTGCATATCCATTTTGAAGGTGATGAACATGAATTGGGGATTTTTGATCCAATGAATTATATGTTAATTGGTTACCACCATTAGATTCGTCTCTTCAAAACGAGCAACTTTGATGTTTTGATCTTCACTTGAAATGCTCTCTATCAAAAACGCGATCTGGAAAATATATCTTGTGAAGGAGAAGGACACGTGGCAGAATTTGATTGGATGGAAAAGTGTCACACGGATTGCACTGTTATGATTGGGGTATTAAATTTGGCGGCTGTAAGTGGACATTTAATATCTGATCCGTGTGTCTTTCTTTCTCTCTTCTCATTGGTCCTTAGCCTTTCACTTGGATTGATCTTTATTTAACTTTCAAAACTTGGCAGAATAAGCCCCTTAACTTGGCAGATTTCTCTTTAAGGCTAGAAACTTCATTTCTTTGACAATTTTGGCCCTTCAACTTTGATTCTTCAACAAAATGACCCTTTGACTTGATTGACTTTGTAGTTTGACCAGGTTTGACTTGGATCTTGACTTTGCAATATTTGCACTTTAAGTCCCTTAACTTTCAAGACTTGTCAAGATAGGTCCTTGAACTTTGAAAACTTGTCACTTGTGATCCTTCCTTGTCTTTTTCATCCTTTTGAGCTTGGTTTTTCCTTGTTTGCTTGAAATTGTATCCTTTTACCTACATAAGATCACACAAACACAAACATACCACATAACACTGCTTTTACAATATAAAAGGGTATTTTGCTTCATGTTTTAGGGTTATTTGTTGATAAAAGGATATGAGTTTAAGCTCATATCAATCCTCATCATCATCCCCGTTGCTACCCTTACCACTCTACTCATTTTGATCACCACCATCACCATCATCATCATCATCACCATCATCACCATCATCATCATCATCACCATCATCATCATCATCATCACCTTCTTCACCATCATCCTCTTCTTCACCATCCTTCTCCTCTTGCTCACTATCTTCCTTTTCCTCCTCATCCAAGATGTGGTAAGGTACCACACTTCCAAATGTCTTAAACAACCGATCATCCTCTAAGATAGCTTCATTGAGTGCTTTGTAGAGTGTCCGCTGAATTTTAGACTTGTCAAAAGATCCAACTTCCTTCATGCGAGCTTTGAGGATCTTCTTTAGTTCAAAATCTGTCAAGTTATATGCAATTTTGTAGGCTGACTCGGAAGGATTGGACGACTTAATCATCAAGTTATCAGCCGCAAGTTTCCTCAACTCTTCACGCAGCTTTGGCATAAGAGACTTAACAGATTCATTCACTCTCTCTACAATAGAAGCTTCAAGTGTTTCTTTCTGCTCATTATATTTATCCTTTATGGCTCGAAGTCTTGTAAATCGTGCTTCATTCTTATCAGCTTCAGCCTATTTGACCTGAGCAAGTTCTTCTGCATGAGATTTACGTGTCAACTCCATCTCTGTAGTGAACTTAGCTATGCTCTTCTTGGACTTTCTTGGATGCCTCTTCACTTTGCACTCGTCGAAATAGCTCTTCTCGAAGTTGATCCATCTCTTTTCTTTGACTGTCCATGTGTTTATCCAACATTTCTGCCATTACGAATGCAGCCATTGAAGATGGTACAAGGCTACTCTGGGATGGTTGAAGAGGCACGGTTGTGATTACAGTACTCATGACAAAAGTAGGTGGAGGTGGAGGGAATGGTGTTGGCACCGGTCGGGTTGGTAAAGGCTGGATTGGTGGAGGTTGAGTTACAAGAGGCTGTGTATTCACAATGATTGTTGTAGCACCGGACTCCTTCTCAACACTTGCTGTAACAGCAATGGATGTCTCCTTCGATGCTGAGTAACGTTCGGGTGATCCAAACTCACTAATGTCATGTGGCTCCTCGTATTCTTCTTCAACATCCATCTGTGCACCCGAACCACTACCGCCTGTGTCTCTCCTACTTTTTTCAATAGCCTTCTTCATTAACTTTTTCTCAGTCTTACGAGTTAGCTCGAGAGTAGGATTGTCATCAACATCTTCTTCATCGTGAAGAACAAGCTCGTCAACCGTGCTCTTACCCTTCTTAGCCTCAGTCTTTTTCTTCTTGGGTTTGGGTTCAGATAAAGTTGTTTGCTTGCGTTTACCTTTACTCTTAACCGTGGTAGACGAGTCTTCTCCTGCTTGTAGGCTTGCTTGTTCATTCTTGATTTCTGTTAGCATGTTCTTGTAATCAGCAGAAGCGATAATCTTATCTGTCAGGAGATGACCGGGAATAGGACCAGGGATAACAACATTGGAGTGACCTTCTTGCCTTAGGTCCACCAGATCATCAGCATCCTGTGTGTGGTGACGGCTACCTACACGCTTATCAATAGACGCATCGTTTTCCATAAAATAATGTATGATTAGCTTTATGAACCTAGGGTACTGGTAACCTTTAGCCTTAGTCTTCGTGTTTGTGAAGAGTTGAAAAATAAACTCGTCCCACAACAATGATGCATAGTCAATATTAATACTTTTGAACATACCATATAACATATTGATGATTGACGACCGCACAGCATCATGCCCAGTCGTTTTGGGTGTGAGACATCGGCTGAGAATACCAAAAATCGCTCTCCAAGGTTGACCCACTTTGGCTGTGGTAAAATCGGACACTATACGTAAGTCCGCACATCCAATAGCAGAGAACATCGCCATGAGCTCGTTCTTGGTCGGGTTCGCTGAGAATGTTGTACCTTTGGGTGACTCCTGAAAACCAAAGATCTTGCGAAAGTCTGACACGATGAGAGTCTGTTGCTTGTTGTCCAGGAAGAATGTGATCTTGTTTGACGTCTTCTCTTTGGTTGCCCAGAATTCGTACATATAGTCGAAGGGCACCGAAGCACTACCCCTTAACGCATTCTTGAAGTGAGAATTGTCAAGAATGGCTGAAGCTACCTTGAATCCATTGTGAGTGGAGTTAGAGACCTCCTTCAACCGGTAGTTGTTTGGAATGAACTTGAGGGTTTTGGCTTCTTCAATGGCTGCTGCTCTATTGTCTTGTATTTGTTGCACGGTTGGGTTAGTCATTGTTTCTGCTTAAGATAAAACATAAAAGTTGATACATACAGATATGAATATCATTATGAATTTATACCTAAGCATTATACATATGACATAATCCCTTAAGCTGTTAAAACACTCAAACATTTAACAAGTTATTTAAGCAAAAAACACCTTCATCCAGAATAATCCCTTCATCCGGAATAATCCCTTCATCCAATAAACCCTTCATCCGGAATAAACCCTTCATCCGGAATAAAGCCTTCATCCAGAATAAACCCTTCATCCGGAATAAACCCTTCATCCGGAATAAACCCTTCATCTGGAATAAACCCTTCATCGGAGTAAACCCTTCGTCCGGAATAAACCTTTCATCTGGAATAAACCTTTCATCCGGAATAAACCCTTCATCCGGAATAAACCCTTCATCCGGAATAAACGTTTCATCCGGAATAATGGTTCATCCGGAATATTGGTTCATCCGGAATAAATGGTTCATCCGGAATAAATGGTTCATCCGGAGTAAATGGTTCATCCGGAATAAATGGTTCATCCGGAATAAATGATTCATCCGGAATAAATGATTCATCCGGAATAAATGTTTCATCCGGAATAAATGGTTCATCCGGAATAAATGATTCATCCGAAATAAATGATTCATCCGGAATAAATGATTCATCCGGAATAAATGATTCATCCAGAATGTTTTTGCAAAACGGTTCATCCGGAATAGGTCGTTCATCCGGAATAACTTTGAAAACATGCTCATTCGGAATAACTTAAAAACATGCTCATTCGGAATGATCTTAAACGCATTCTATCATGAATTATTCTAGCATTCGTGTGTTTTAAGGCATTTTAAGGCTACACAATTCATTCTAATCTCATTCCGAGTGAAACCCACTTAAAACCCTAATCAATTAAGGCCTAATTAGCCATAAACCCTAATTACAACACTTTAATTAAATCGAATTAATTAAGGGATTAATAATGAATTAGATGTCACGATTAATGATTTATGTACCTTGTAAACTGAAGGAGACGGATTAGAGATCAATAAAGAACACGATAATGAATCTTGAGTGTGTGATTTGTGTGTGTTAATGGCGGCTAAGACATAAAACATAAAAAGAAAGAAGAAAGAAGACCGGGGAGAGGGGTTGACTTGGTCAAAATTTTCCAATTTTTCCCTTTTGTCAATTTTAACCCTTTCATTTTAAAGTCTTGTCACTTATTATCCCTTAACTTATTTGTTTGTCTTTTCTTTTCCTTTTCTTTTCATTTCTAGCCCTCACACCACTTAAACAAAATATCCGAGGCCGAAAACTCACGACAAATCACGAACGAATACAAGACGAATACCAAAGCAATTCCAGTCATTAACTAATTAGCCAATTAATTTTCCTTGAAAACTTTTGAAGACTGTTTTGATGACGAAGACGATTTAACATTTTCTCCCCCTTAAACGATGACCCGTTTTCTATTGAAAGAGCTGTAGTCATTGTTTAACAAGGCACATGTTGATGAAAACATTTTCCAATTAATGTCTTGAAAAGATTGATTCGTGGTGGCAATAAGATTTCTCTTATTTTGACGAATTAATGCACTGAGACGTACACTAACTCGTGTTAGACTAAGTTATAAAGTAAACTTGATCCCTTTGCATGATTTGGCTTGTAAATCATGCCCGAGAAAATTAATTCCCGTTGTGAGCCACGTCTTTCAAGGAAGTACGTGACTTTAATGCGAAAAGCGGGTTGCAGTCAGAAATAACTACAAGCCATAATGGGCATGTTTTAAAAATGTACAACTTTTATACGGACTCTATTTATGGCGCCGTGTCAATTTTAATCGACATTTCTAAAGCCGTAAATATTACCGTACTAAAAGACATGCCCGATTAAAAAACGAAAATATTTTTGGGTTTTCTTGGTTTTATATTTTTTATGGTTTTTGTAGGTTTTATATTTTTGTATTTTTCTTTTTGTGGTTTATATATATACGATAATATACATGATCACGAACAAAGGATACGCATGAATAGTTTACCACCACTATTCTGCTGATTCTTCTCGCAACTCTTTGAGAGTCGTTGGAGAGAAAGATTTCATGCCAAGCTTGTCGATCAAAAACTCGATTCGTCCTCGATCTAAGGCTTTTGTGAACATATCTGCCAGCTGATACTCAGTGGTGACAAAATACAGCTCGATCACTCCGTTTTCCACATGCTCTTTAATGAAATGGTAGTGAATGTCGATGTGCTTTGCCGGGGAGTGTTGAACGTAGTTGCAGCAAAGGGCAATGGCGCTCTTGTTGTCACAATACATCGGGATTTTGTTGAATCCAAGACCGTAGTCAGTTAGTTGTGATCTCATCCAAAGGACTTGAGCACAACAACCGGACATGGCAATGTATTCAGCCTCCGTGTTAGAAATTGCAGCACTTTTCTGCCTTTTTGAAGACCAACTAATCAATCTGTCTCCAAGGAGTTGCACAGACCCAGAAGTGCTACGCCTCGTGTCTTGACACCCAACATGATCGGCATCTGCATATGATATTAAAGCAATAGAGTAATCTTTCGGATACCATAGACCACGATGAAGTGTTCCTTTGAGATACCGAAAGATCCTTTTAACAGCATGTAGGTGCTTTTCAGTAGGCCGAGCCTGATACCGAGCACACATGCATACGGCAAATTGCAAATCAGGCCTGCTAGCAGTCAGATAGAGAAGGGTGCCGATCATCCCACGGTAGAGTTTCGGATCGACAATGATCCCATTCCTATCTTCATCTAACTTGGATTTCTCCACCTTTGGAGTATCCACGGGGTCACAGTTTTCAAAGTTATATTTCTTTAATGATTCTAGAGCATATTTGGATTGATTAATAGAGATGCCTCTGGGATTCTGAGAAATTTGTAATCCTAATAAAAATGAAAATTTTCCCATCATTGACATCTGAAAGCGTGTGGACATTATTTTCTCAAAGCAGTTTGATAATTCTATGTTAGAGGCAGCAAATATTATATCATCAACATAAATTTGTACCAGCATCATGTCGTTGTCTTCCTTGAGAGTGAATAGAGTGGGGTCCACCTTGCCTTTGGAGAAGCCTTCCGAAATGAGATATGTTGAAAGGAGATCATACCATGCGCGAGGAGCTTGTTTCAACCCATAGAGAGCCTTCTTAAGCTTGTACACATAATTAGGAAACTCCGTGCTAACGAACCCATCCGGCTGACTAACATAGACTTCTTCCCTTAGTTCACCATTCAAAAATTCCGTCTTCACATCCATTTGATAGACGATCATGTTCATATGAGCAGTATACGCAAGGAATAGTCTAATAGCCTCCAATCTTGCAACATGAGCAAAAGATTCTTCAAAGTCGATACCCAAGGCTTGTTTGTATCCTCTAGCAACCAATCTAGCCTTATTCTTCAAGACTCCACCCATCTCATCGAGTTTAACCTTATAAACCCATAACAAAGTAAGGATGTTAACCTTGTCAGGGAGAGGAACTAATTCCCATACTTCAAGTCTTTGGAATTCATTTAGTTCCTCTTGCATGGCTTCAATCCAGGATGATTGAGTCATAGCATGTTGCCAGTTTTTAGGTTCAACTTCAGAGAGAAATGCATCAAAATAGCAATAGAGTGCACTCTCTTGTAATTGATGGCGTGTAGAGACTGGTCGATCGAGACCTCCAATAATATTCCTAATTGGGTGATCTTTTGTCCATTTGGTGCTGTGATTTTCAATCCGTGGTGGTCTGGAGTGAACGATTGTAGGAGCTTCTTCTGAGGTAGATGCGGCTGAAGGATTTTCAGGTATCGGTATACCAAAGAATGGAAGCTCTTGTAGGTGAGCATATTCCAAATCGTGATCAACAGAATCCTCTTCAACATCATTAGGCACAAGTAAGGGTGAAGATTCAGGTGTAGTTTGAGAATTACTTGGTGGAGGTGCATCCGGTTCAATGTTAATTGAAGATGCATTTGATAAAGCTTCATTAGCTTGAGCAACAACTTCAGGGAATGGAGCTATCACTACAGGTGCTGGAGCTTCATCACTTGGGGGATCAAAGAATTCATCAAACAACGGTTGAAATAGTTTATCCCACTCGGGCCGTGTAGGTGGTATAAATGATGTAGAAGTAGGATTATTGGGAACTAATCCGGAACTAATAACACCGGTTCCCATCTCGTGGAGCGCGGGTTCAGAGCTGCGTTGCTCAGAAGCCATCACTGTCAGCTCATCAAAATCTGCGTCCATAGTTTCTACTATCTTACCAAGACGACGGTTGTAAATTCGGTATGCTTTCTTTGAGGGTGAGTAACCAATGAAAATACCTATATCGGCTTTTGGTTGAAGTTTTCCCAAATTCTCACTATTAATGTTTGGATAACAAAGAGCACCAAACACATGAAGGAAAGAAACATCGGGTTTACGGTCATGTAGAAGCTCGTAAGGTGTTTTTCCATGGCGTTTCCGAATGATAGAGCGGTTTTGGGTGTAACATGCAGTAGATACAGCTTCTGCCCATAAGAATAATGGAGCGTTCGCATAAATCAGCATAGTCCTAGCAGCTTCCATAAGCGTACGATTCTGTCTTTCAACGACACCGTTTTGTTGTGGAGTACGTGCAGCGGATGTTTGATAGGTGTGTAAACACCCATCCTTTTACCACTTAATTACAATAATAACCGGACCAAAACGTGTATTTTATGTCATTTATGTCGGAATTATGCGCGGTTTGTGTTTTTGTTGTGATTTAGGACGAAAAGGTGAAAAGTGGAGAAAACACGGGCATTTACGGGCTTTTATTGAAGAAAAAGATGAAAGACGAAGTCAAGAATGCAAAAAGAACGGAAGTCCAAGACCAATTCTGAATATTTATCGAAGAAAAAGTCAAAAGACGGAAGTTTACTAAAAGCCGAAGAACTCGAGTCTTATTTATTGAAGAACTGAAAGACGAGTTTAAAGAAATCCCGAGCCATAAGTCATTAAAGTCCAAGATTAACAAAATATTAAGAAGGGAAGGACTTAATGGTACAATTAAGAAGAAAGGAAGGAGGGGAGGAAGCTTCCTCTAACCATCTCCCTAATCCCCTATAAATAGCCTTCATATTCATTTCATTAGTTTTTGTTGGCTAGAGTGACACTAGTTCTTCCACCTTTACTTTTATGCACATTTACTTTTCATGTCAAATTTAAATACTTGTCTTGCACTTTTAATACCTTTAATTTCCAAGTAAATGTTCTTTAATTTTCTTGTTTTTATCTCTCATTCTACCTTTCTTTCTTTGCTTGATCTTTATGTTTATGTGTTTATTATCTTGCTTATTTGATTAAAGATTATGTTTTTATGCTTTTGATTGTTTTGGATTATTGATTCTTATAGCTTATTTGTTTTCATCTTTAAGTTTTTAAAGTTTTATAAAAGTTATTTTTATACAAAAGTTTGTTTTCGTAAACTTTTGTTTCATTTTGTGTTTTTAAAAGTCTTCAAATTGTAGCTTATTAGCTTTTTCTTATACGGTCTTGTTTAGGATTTTAGACTTGTGCTTATTCGATTTATAGCTTATTTTTCTAGCTTATTTTGAGTTATTTCCTCCGTATTCCGATCTAGTGATCGGATAAGGGTTATACATTCCGACCATAGCTCCTTGGCTTGGTCGGAAAAGGGTTTACAACATTCCGATCAAAGGTAGTTTGGTATTCCGATCAGGGTGAATTGTGGTATTCCGATTAGGAGTTGTGACAGCATTCCGATTGGTGGTCCATTCCTCATTCCGATCGAGGTGCTCGTTTGGTATTCCGATCAGGATAGGTGACAATATTCCGATCTTAGGGTTCCGATCAGCATTCCGACCAGGGTTTCTACTATATTCCGATCCGAGGTAAGTAAACATTCCGATTGGGGAGTCTAATATATTCCGATCAGGGTAAGTGCCAGTTATTCCGATCTGGGGTTTATTCAACATTCCGATAGGGAGGTTTGTTTACATTCCGATCACGTTCCGATCGGAATGTATTCCGATGGTAGGTTTACGTTTATATTTTGTCTTGTTTAATTTTAAGTTTATGTTTTTATACTTTGTCAAATTTTAATTCTCGTCACGTTTTTAAATTTCCATCACTTAATTATTTACTTTTCAAAGTTTTAAATATCGCACTCTTTCTTTTTGTTAGACTTAGATTTTAAATTAACGTAATTTTTACTTTAACGTCCATTTACTTTAATTGTTTTGCACATTTTAATATACTACAACGACACACTTTTGTTTCCACCAAAGAACAGTTGAGTCACACATAGAACCTAGATCAATCCGATTAGACATACTAGTACGATAATCTTTTATACCTGGCCAAAAACCGAGTATCAAATGGCGCCGCTGCCGGCTCTTTTCGTAAAGATTAACGGTTTTCTGTGAAAGACGCGTTGCTTTTTGGGATCCGTTCACTTGTAAGCGTTATTTTCTTGCTTAAAAAAAATTCAAAAAAACCATAAAAATTAAAAATTGTTAAAAACCCATAAAAATTAAAAATTTCAAAAATCCAAAAAGATTTTATTTTTATTGTGTATATATATTGTCTTTGTGTTTGGTTTCTTTTTCTTTTGCATTTTCAGGTGTATGCGTACTAGATCTTCTAATTATCAAGAGCCCGAGACTCGAGAAGATTTAAGTATGTCAGGTGTTAACAACAATAATCCACCGCACCTCAACAATAATAACAACAATGTTCTTCCACAGCCCGATCTTCGGACAATGGAGGAGCTTTGTCAACCTACCATGTTTGGACGAGGAGGACCGATTGCGCCGATGCAAATCACGGCTCTAGAGTTTTCGTTGAAGCACCACATGATTCAGCAAGTGCAAACAAATCCTTTTAGAGGAATGCCTGATGAGGATGCCAACAAACACCTCGACAAGTTCATTACAATCACTCAAAGCATGAAGTTGCCTGGTGCCACAATGGATGTTCTTCGCCTACAACTCTTCCCACATACTTTATCGCATCATGCCGAGAAATGGTTTGATTGTCTCCCAAAGAATTCTATTCACACTTGGGATAAAATGACTCAACGCTTTTTATCGCGCTACTTTCCACCATCCATGGTCACGAGCCTTCGCAACCAAATCAGCAGTTTTATGCAAGAACCCGATGAATCTCTTTTTGATGATTGGGAAAGATATAATGTCTTGATTGATCTTTGTCCTAACCACAACATGCTTCCAGTTACATGATTGATACTTTCTACAACGGTTTGACTTTTCGAGATCGTGATACGATTAATGCAGCCGCCGGTGGCACATTTATGAAAAGGAGACCCGCGGAGTGTAGAGAGCTTATTGAGAACATGACTACTTAGCACAAAAACTGGGATTCCTCCGCTTCTTCAAGGAACAACCCGAGAGTCAATGTCTCTTCTACTTCAGCAAACCCTGATATGACCGAACTCACCCGCATGATGACTGAAATGAGCAAAAGTATCTTGCTTCTCGCTTCAAACCAACAACAACAAGTTAAAGCGGTTGCACCTTCTTGTGAAACATGCGGCGGTCCTCACTCATACACCGATTGTCCTTCAACTCAAGGAAATCCGGAAAATGTGTATGCAGCTTATGGTAATTATTCACCGGAAAATTACCAAGCTCGACCTCAAGGGGATAGAAATTTGTTGAGTTACCGGTCCAACAACTACCTTTCACCCGGTTTTTCTCCTCAAAACCAAAACCCCGCCAACAACTACACTAGAAGCAACCACATCCCACCAAGAGCTTCTAATCCTTATCAACCACCCGCTCAACAAGCCCTACCCCTTAACCACGATGTTGAAGCCATCATGAGAACCCAAGGTGAGCAAATCAAGAATCTGCAGAGCCAAATTATCAATCTTAAAGGAGATATCACAAAGCAAGGAAACAATATTAGATCCGAGCTTCGCGATAATATCCAATCTTCCTTCAGCAATCAAACTAATGATTTGAAGAATATGCTTTCTAGTTTCTTGCCTGCCGCTCAACCTTCTTCTTCGAGATCTCTACCTTCAAACACCGTCACCAATCCGCGAGCAAATGTGAGTGCTATTACTACCCGTAGTAGAGACACCATCGTAGGACCACCGATCCCACCCCCATCATCTACACCTCCTCCACCACCATTTATCCCTACTCCTCCTACACCTAGTATTAGTGCACCATTACCGTCTCCGCCTCGTCATGACGATGTTCCTAGGAAGGACCCTTCAACATCTCAACCTTTACTTGCTACACCTGCACCTTCACCACCCAAACCCAATATCCCTTATCCCTCTTGTTTAGGCAAGACCAAAATGCTAACCAAGGATGACTCTGAAGTGTCGAGCTATGTGAAGATGATCTCTCAAATGAACTTCAGCATTAGCTTTCTCGAAGCACTTGTCCACATGCCGAAATTTGTTAAAGCATTTAAGGAATTGCTTAACAAAAAGGAGAAGTTGATTGAGCTCGCCAACACACGCTTAAATGAAAACTGCTCTGCAGTTATTCTTAAAGAACTTCCGGAAAAGCTTGGAGATCCCGGTCGTTTTGTGTTGCCTTGCGTTTTCAACAAAACTGAAGAATTTACTGCCCTTGCTGATCTCGGGGCCAGTATTAATCTTATGCCTTTGAGTGTTTGGAAAACACTATCATTGCCCGACCTTACTCCCACAAATATGACTCTTGAACTTGCAAATCACACTCTCGCTTACCCCGTTGGTATTGCCGAAGATGTGTTCATCAAAGTTGGCACATATACTTTCCCGGTCGATTTCGTCGTTGTTGATTATGAAATGGACCCTCGTATTCCTTTAATACTTGGTCGGCCATTCTTGAGAACCGGACGAGCTCTTGTCGATGTTGCCGAAGGTGAGTTAATCTTAAAAGTCGGGAATGATTCACAAGTTTTTAAAATGGGAAAGCTTACAAGCAAATCCTATGGACGAGAATCAGTGAATATGATTAATGTGCTCGATGATTTAGTCATCTACAACAATCCGCTATTCGACTCTTGCATTGATAATCCACTCTTTCATGATGATGTGGATGATTCTCTCTCCAATATGGAACCTTCTCCCATTTATGATTCTCCACCGATCTTTGATGCTTATGATGATGATTCTAGCTCAGATTCGGATGATTTTGATGATTGTACTTCTGAGTATCCCGACCTGCCCACATATGATGATTTTGATGAGGCCGATACTCTTTCGAGCGATTCTTCCCATGATGAAGATCCTCCGCCATCACTCGATCCTACTTTGGACGATTACTCATTTGAGGAAGACTTCTCTACGTTTCTCAACACTTACTTCCCGCATGAGAGTGATGCTCCTCCTTTGGACTTTGAAGATTATCGTCTTAATCCTACTTTGGATTTGAAGAACATTCTTTCAAAGGAGAAGAAACCGGTCGACACCGACATTCGCAGCACGTATGAGTTAACACCTCTTTGTTCCCCTTTTGAGGACGAGGTTGTGCTTCTTCGCGGATCTTCTTCACACTCTTCTGAGCCTGAGTGCTATTTTCCCTTAAAGGAAAAGGTGTTCTATCCCGGTATCGTTATTCTACAGCCATCTCAGTATCCACCTGATGAAATAAAAGGAAATATTTTTGGAACTTATGGAAATCTGCTTGCACCACTTCACCCTTGCTTCCACCGCGCTCCATCGCTGCTTAAGGGAACCTTGCCTACTCTTCTTTAGCTTGCCTTGTTCGCCTTAAGCTTGTGCTATTTGATGGACGAAAACTATGTCTTTGATCCTGGTGGATATGTTTCATGCTTCTTCCTCTGCTAATCAAGGTCGAGTCAGGCTCACGACTCGGTAATCAAAAATCAAGCGCTTCTTGGGAGGCAACCCATGCATCTATCTTTTAGCTTTCTTTATCCTAAGTGTAGGGGAGACCCGTTGGTTTGCTCTCTCCTCCCTTCTTCTATTCAGGGATTCGAGCGCTCAATGATCCACTCTTACTAATTCTTGACGACCCGTGATTCCGTGTTCCCTTCTTCCCGGTTCTATCCTAAACTCTTCTTGATTCACTATTTTATATTTCTCAATATTAAAATAGGAATCTCTTTAGTTGTCCTTTCCTTAGCGAGATTTAAACAACGTGCACAATGTCCTAAGTGTAGGGGAGTTTACTCCCACATGCTTAAACATTGAGGACAATATTTATGTTAAGTGTAGGGGGACTTCTAACAAAGTTAAGTGGCCTTTTCCTTGTATTTGTCCTCATTTTAACCGAAAAATCAATTTTTCGACATTTTTCAAAATTTTTGATCTATTTTGGCCTATTAGTTTTTCCCTTTGTATAGTTATTTTCTTTCCTTATTAGAATAAATTTTTAATAAAGTGGTTTTAATTTTCAAACGTTGTGAATCTTTTGACTCAACCCGAGTTTACTTGTCTAAGTTTACTCTAGCTAGTATCCTTAACGTGTTTAAATCAAGTTTTGCTAGGCTTTTATATAGGGAGCTATAAAATGCGAAAGTCTTAACTCTCACGGGTTAAGAACAAGAACTTTTCGCAAGTTCCTATAATTGATCCTAGAGAGTCGTTTATCAAGGGAACTTTAAAATGCGATTTCTAAATTGAAAACGTCTAAGAGTTTGCAAGATCCTATAGGCGACTCGAAAACCCAAAACTTTGATTTAATAGGCTAAGCATCCACGAGTCTCATTACTTGAGATTTTTAACTGTGGAGAACGAGAGATGATAGAGTCAATTATAAGTTTGGTATTCTTTCGGGAATTTATGTGAGTTAATTATAAGCCTATTCTCCCATCGCTTGCTAATAAATTTATCTGCAATAAATAAGGTTGTACGATTTGAAAGGTTACTTAGCTTCTAGCCCAAGATAGTTTAAAAGTTGCTCGGTATGGATTAGAGTTCATAGCCAAGGCATAACTTATTGAAGCGGGATGCGAAGATTGACGAGTCCAAAAAGGTCCTAACAAGGCATGAGGGCTATATTTTGTTGCTAAAGATCCAAAAGTGATGTGAAGAATCATTTATCGAAAATCAATATGAAGGATCGAGACACACGACAAAAAGCAAAAACTCCCCAAAAGTCATGGAGAAGTGTTTCCGAAAAGACCCTAGCAAGGTATGAGGATAAATAGATCCAAGTCATAAAAGGAGGCGGATCGTTGTATATCAAAGTCCAAAATAAAGATTGGAGAAAAATGAAGAAGTCGTGGTCCAAGTATGAATCTCTCAAAACTTCAAGTGAAGAAATTCCTATATGAAGAGAAGACCATTATTTCATGAACGTCTCTCAAGGTTTGAAGTATGAAGTCGCTGCCAAATATCGGTCCGAGAAAGGTCTCAAATCGCGAAGCGAGTTATGCCAAGATATGAACTTTATGAGGTCCCGAGAAGCAGTTTTAAAAGATTTTGTCCTTTAGCTAACTATTGATTAAATCGTTCACTTTATTTTCAGACTAAATAACTATCGAAATAAGTCAAAAATGCATCCTCGTGATCATTCAAGACAACAATAAAATATAAGAGATACCCCTAGGAATAAGGGAGTCTAAGTGAATAATTGGCCCACATGAGTTCGTGTTAGTTTACTAACTTATAATAACAATGATCTCGTTTTTAAGCTTGGTTTGGAGAAAGCGAAAACTTGAGGATGATGATTATTCATGACATTTCCAAAACCCAAGGTATGTTTTTATTATCTTTACTTTGAATGTTTATAGTCTTCTATCTCTTTAATAAAGGCCAAGGTGGATTGATTATGATGAAAAATGTAAACGTGCTTTGTAACTAATGCATTGCATGAGGACAGTGCAATGGTCAAGTGTAGGGGATTTGATAGGTGTGTAAACACCCATCCTTTTTACCACTTAATTACAATAGTAACCGGACCAAAACGTGTATTTTATGTCATTTATGTCGGAATTATGCGCGGTTTGTGTTTTTGTTGTGATTTAGGACGAAAAGGTGAAAAGTGGAGAAAACACGGGCATTTACGGGCTTTTATTAAAGAAAAAGATGAAAGACGAAGTCAAGAATGCAAAAAGAACGGAAGTCCAAGACCAATTCTGAAGATTTATCGAAGAAAAAGTCAAAAGACGGAGGTTTACTAAAAGCCGAAGAACTCGAGTCTTATTTATTGAAGAATTGAAAGACGGGTTTAAAGAAATCCCGAGCCATAAGTCATTAAAGTCCAAGATTAACAAAAGATTAAGAAGGGAAGGACTTAATGGTGCAATTAAGAAGAAAGGAAGGAGGGGAGGAAGCTTCCTCTAACCATCTCCCTAATCCCCTATAAATAGCCTTCATATTCATTTCATTAGTTTTTGTTGGCTAGAGTGACACTAGTTCTTCCACCTTTATTTTTATGCACATTTACTTTTCATGTCAAATTTAAATACTTGTCTTGCACTTTTAATACCTTTAATTTCCAAGTAAGTGTTCTTTAATTTTCTTGTTTTTTTCTCTCATTCTACCTTTCTTTCTTTGCTTGATCTTTATGTTAATGTGTTTATTATCTTGCTTATTTGATTAAAGATTATGTTTTTATGCTTTTGATTGTTTTGGATTATTGATTCTTATAGCTTATTTGTTTTCATCTTTAAGTTTTTAAAGTTATATAAAAGTTATTTTTATACAAAAGTTTGTTTTCGTAAATTTTTGTTCCATTTTGTGTTTTTAAAAGTCTTCAAATTGTAGCTTATTAGCTTTTTCTTATACGGTCTTGTTTAGGATTTCAGACTTGTGCTTATTCGATTTATAGCTTATTTTTCTAGCTTATTTTGAGTTATTTCCTCCGTATTCCGATCTAGTGATCGGATAAGGGTTATACATTCCGACCATAGCTCCTTGGCTTGGTCGGAAAAGGGTTTACAACATTCTGATCAAAGGTAGTTTGGTATTCCGATCAGGGTGAATTGTGGTATTCCGATTAGGAGTTGTGACAGCATTCCGATTGGTGGTCCATTCCTCATTCCGATCGAGGTGCTCGTTTGGTATTCCGATCAGGATAGGTGACAATATTCCGATCTTAGGGTTCCGATCAGCATTCCGACCAGGGTTTCTACTATATTCCGATCAGAGGCAAGTAAACATTTTGATTGGGGAGTCTAATATATTCCGATAAGGGTAAGTGCCAGTTATTCTGATCTGGGGTTTATTCAACATTCCGATAGGGAGGTTTGTTTACATTCCGATCACGTTCCGATCGGAATATATTCCGATGGTAGGTTTACGTTTATATTTTGTCTTGTTTAATTTTAAGTTTATGTTTTTATACTTTGTCAAATTTTAATTCTCGTCACGTTTTTAAATTTCCGTCACTTAATTATTTACTTTTCAAAGTTTTAAATATCGCACTCTTTCTTTTAGTTAGACTTAGATTTTATATTAACGCAATTTTTACTTTAACGTCCATTTACTTTAATTGTTTTGCACATTTTAATATACTACAACGACACACTTTTGTTTCCACCAAAGAACAGCTGAGTCACACATAGAACCTAGATCAATCCGATTAGACATACTAGAACGATAATCTTTTATACCTGGCCAAAAACCGAGTATCAATGTTTCATGTGAGATACCAACTTCTTCATAGTAATCACGAAGAGTCTGGTTGACGAACTCTGTTCCATTATCAGTACGAATACGGCGGACAATAGTATTTAAACGTACCTGAATGAATTTCAGAAAAGTGATGATAGCCTTCCGTGCTTCATCCTTTGTACGTAAAAATCTAACCCATGTAAACCTGGAGAAATCATCCACAATAACAAGGATGAATTTCTTACCACTCACACTTTCGGTTCGCATTGGCCCACAAAGATCCATATGCAAAAGATGAAGTTTTCTTGATTGGTGTCTTCAGCTTTAGACTTGTATGATTTCTTGGTGCTTTTCCCCCTTGAACACGCGGAACATAAATGGTCCTTGGAAATTTGAGCTTTGGAAGACCACGAACTAATTCGTTTTTAGCCAAATGATTAATAGCATCAAAGTTGAGATGAGATAATCTGCGATGCCATAACCATGACTTGGTCTTAGATGCTTTGGAGAGAAGACATACTGGAGAGGCGGCCATCATGTCTTGTAGGGACAAAGTATAAAGATTTGCACCACGAGACCCCTTCAACAAGTCTTTTCCTTCCAAGTTGCGGATGTAACAAGTGTGTTGTCGAAAAGCAACCTCTAGGTTGGAATCACAGAACTGTCCTACTGAAAATAAATTATGACCAAGACCTTCTACATAGTATACCCTTGAAATCGTGACATTTCCAATCTGATATTCACCATACCTCATTATCTTTGCAATATGATCATTACCGAATTTTACCGTTCCAAGAAACTTGCTGACGAAATTTCGGAGCATCGAGCGATCTCCGGTCATATGCTTTGAGCAACCGGAGTCCAAATACCAGAGGATGATTTGGACCACTTGAAAATATCACCAGACGAGGACAATGTATAGGTTTCGAAATATGAATGTTCCTTGTTATTAGCAGGTACAGATTTAATGATCTTAGATTTGCTAACTTTAGGTTTCTTAGATTTCCTAGCCTTCTTCCTAGTTGGTGGTGTAGATTCAAGTTGGCTTAAATCCTGAGGTATTTCTTCACTGATAGGCACTATAGTGGGGGCTGACCTAATTAAAGGGCGCGGTTTCCATACTTTAGTGCTAGTGTGCCTAATTAAAGGACGCTGAGACCTAACCTCAATGGATGCATTCCTAGTTAAAGGGCACATTTTTCCATCTAATGTAAAGGTCCTACCAGTGGGACGCCATTGACATCCAACATGGGAACGAGTTCTCCCAGTTGGCTTCCATTCAAGATCATTCCTAATGGCATTCATTTCATTCACATGATCAATAAGACACAAATCATGACGTTGAGAAAACATGCATTCATTACAATTCCAACATTTTAAATTAGAATTCACAAATGGTTTAGGCTTCTAGACAGGCGCAGAGCTTTTAGTCTTAGCAACATGATTCTTTTTATTTAAATCTGAAATAACATTCCTAGGGTGAGCTTCTACTTTCTTCTTGATGGTACTACTAGTGGAGGGCTTGATCTTATCTTTCTTGAGTGGCGATCCTTTAGCCTTAGTAGACTCTTTTATTCCTGTAGAAGGCAAAGTAGGAACATTAGCAACAGATTTTAAAGGTGCCTTAGTTGATGGTGCCAATGATGGTTTTGCTCCTGGGGTTTTATTGAATGGAGTTACAGCAATGGGTCGATTAGTGAGTAGTGCAGAACCCGGTTTTCCTATGTATTGCAAATATGCTAAGCAATATTGAACACGCTGAATATATGCATGAGCTGAATAATAGTGACTGCTTGAGGGATCTAACGCATACAAATCATCTAAAATATCCCTAACAAGGTCCACATGCTTAATTGCATTCATCATATAAACATCGTAAGTATCCGGATTTTGCTTATGGCGCGGGTTCTTATAGATCACCACTGAATTGGTTGATGGAGCACTAGAGGACGGTGCAGAGTTGGTAGCTAAGTTATTAACAACTTCTTGTCGGGTGAGAAGAAGTGTCTCCTTTAACTCAGCCAAGACCATGTTTTTGTCAATGATCTGGATATTTAAGTCAGAGATTTCCTCACACTTTTGGTTCAGTTGTTCAACATAAGATTGTTGCTGTGCTGCATTAAAAGCTAAGCGTTCTTCTATTGAACCATAAAGAGCGGATAGTCCCTGTCTTGCCCGATCCATCTCCCCTAGAATAGACGAAAGTCTAGTTTCTAAGCACTGGTTTTTAGACTCTGCAGCCTCTAGTTCCAATGTTAGTGTTTCGTTCGATGACACATCTCTCTTTAATCTCATAATCTCTTCCTCTAATGCCTTAACTATCTCAATCATCTTGTCACTCGTCTCAACACTGTTTTCACAACCATTTGTTACCAAAAGATCCTCATTTTGAGTTTGTTGTTTTAATTCTAAAGATATACAATGTTGTTCAAGTTGATTAAAACATTTTGTAAGTAAATTGTAAGAATCTTGAAGCTTAAAAAATTCAGCGTTAGACTCGTGACAAGAATGATTATCTACCTCATTTACATTCTCAGCAATATTTACAGAGAGATCATGCACATCATCACAAATATTCACAGCATCACAGTTATTCATAGCGGATGTAAGCTCATTCGAATAATTAACATTCACAGTTGTAAGCACATCACACGATATTACTTGAGACAAGAATCGGTCATATTCGGATAAAATCTTTTCCTTTTCAATTAATTGTAGTTTGTAAGCGGTGTCCTTTTCATAAAACACTTTTTGAACTTCTTTAATTTCAAACTCGAGATTTTCCGAAAGAGATGCAAAACTTCCTTTTAGACTTTCGACAAAAGGGTTGATCTCGTTCTTAAACACCTCGTTCATGTGTTCGAAAGCCCATTCTCCGGCGTTTAGACCATTTGAAGTCGTACTTTCCCGGATGACCTTGTCAAAACTAGCAAAGTATTGATTAATCTCTTGCAAGTTTATCCATACAGTGCTAATAGGTGGAAGATCCTTTGGAATTTCCTTAGGTCCTTCCATTTTGACAAGTGTAGGAAGTGTACTAGGGTTTTCTTCATTTAACATGTAGATTGGTGTTGTGATGAGATCTTTATCCATATGGAAGCGAATTCTAAAGTCTGTTTTTGCAAGCTCTTGATTCATTTTAAAATAATCACACTGGGGATATTATGCAAAGTTGTATGACCGGCTCTCATCAACTAGAGCCTTATTCTTGTGATCCTCGAAAATAACAATCGGATCTAAGACCAATCCTAATTTGGTTGCATCATAAAGTCTTGGATTATGGATAAAAGCTTGTCTTGCATACCGTGGGTTAGGGGAAGGTCTTTTTGACGCGATAAGTTGAACTCTCTAAACGATGCGTCAAATAAGTGCACTAGTTGAGAGGCAGCGTATTGTCTTAAAAGCAAATAATCTAAACTCTTAATTCTATTAGCTGCATTAATTTCCATTTCATTCTTTTTAGACTCGAGTAATTCAAAATCCGTTAGAAGTTTGTGAAAATTAGTGACCACTAACTCTTTTTCTTTAAGTTCGTTGGAAAGATTTGCTCTTAAGGTTTCAATTTCTTGCAAATGACCCATTTGTTTATTTCGAAAATGATCATATTCGGGATTTGTTAGAACATTGGACGAAGGAACTAATTCCAAAGTTTGAACTTTTTCATTGCACAAGGCAAGCTCAGCCGACAGATTCTTATTCGTAGCTAGGGTTTCTAAAAGTGCAATATTTATTTGGCTAAGTAACTTTGCAGGAACCATGACCAAATCTTGTTGAGCAGGAATATGCGTATGCGAAATAACTCCCGGTTGTGATTCACTCAAAGTCTGGGGACTTGCATTGATATTGCTATCATTGATTGTCTCCTCATTTGAAAGACTCACCACCGAAGACTCATTCGGATCAGCACCCTCTTACCCAACTTGATGTGGTTGAATACTAGTATCAGTGGTATTAGTAAGTACCTCAAATATTTTATCTGACCCAAAGCTAGAGATAGTTGCCATAAGAGCTGCCTGAGCAGATTGAAGATCATCACAGTCTGAATCGTAAGCATCCAGATCATCTGCTTGGTATGCTGAATTCTGTGTAGCGAGAACTTCTTGTTCCGCAATCCCTGGATCAGCAAGAAATGCAAGCTCCTCTTCATCAAGTTCCTGTCCTTGTGCCTGAGCGTTCACCAAATAAATCTTCTCTGCAAACCATTGACCATCCCTTCTCCTCTTGGGTTTTGTGCAATCCTTAGACATGTGACCTTCTTCCTTACAGTTGTAGCATGTTATCATTCTCAACTTACTTGTGGAATTATCCCGTGGAGCAGTGTTGACCATTGGAGCAGGATTGACCATTCGTGCATTGGTGGTTGATGTAGTAGGTCTCCCCTGATAAGGTTGAATAGGTTGAACCATTACCCTGCCATTCTCAATGGTAGCTTGTTGTCAAGAATTGGATGAATTCCTCAGCTGATTGTTAGTAGGAGCTGGTCCTCTAAATCCTCGTTTGCTCAATGTCCTTGTGAGATAAGAAGACATAGTGGCTAACACTTCAACTGGGTCAGTTCCTTGTTTGAATTCAGGAATGGGAACCTCATCATTATCACAATACATTGCTTGGTCTTGTTGAGAGGCATAAGCACTAGAAGGAATACTTATGTGGTCAGAATAGCTTGATGGATATGCTGCATTTTCTTGATATGAAGAGTATGATGACTGAGCATAAGGTGCAATGCTTGCTGGTGAATATGGGTGAGGTTGTGAGTCATATTGTGATGCTTGTGGTTCTCTCTGAGACAAAGGTGCATTAAGCCGATATTGTTGCTGATGTGAGGTGGGTGGTTGAGGTAGAATCGAATATTGGGGGAAGCTTAGAGTCATGTAAGGTGATAGATGATAAGCTTGGTGTCCCATGATATAAGGAGTGTTGTTATATGACAAGCTTGGTTGATTTGCCATCAAAGCTAAAGAATCAGGGTACATACCTCGAGGCGAACGGTGCATGATCACGTGTTTCTCATGCTGCTGGAGAAAAGCATAGAGTTGATCCAAATTGCACTTATGCAAATCCCTGGTTAACTTAACATCGGTAATATACTCACCCCATTCAGCTTGAGGTAAAGTATTCAAAAACTTGGTGTTAACCTGGAATGGAGCAATCACGAGATTGTATACATTCAAATCATTCATGAGAGTAGTGAATCTGAAGTAGTAGTCGTGAAGCGTTTCCCCTGGACTGTACGTGAACCTATCAAACAGATCATACAACTGACATTCCCGTTCTTGTTTAGTAAGAGACGTACCTTGTAGCAAAACCTTTAGACGTTCCCATAAATCCTTTGCAACCGTATATTGACTTACCATTCGATAGATGTCATGTGGAAGAGCTTGGAGAATGGTTTGAAGAGCCTTTTCGTCTGCATCGGCAATAAGTTGTTGAGCTGGTGTAAGTTCTTCAAACTCCCGTGGTCGAGTCACATTGTTAACAACGATGGTACCATAATCAAGTGGACCATTTAGAATTGACTTGACCATAAGCCTCCCATATGTCGGTTTTCCATTAATGTATAACATCATACGGCCTTGCCATGCTTCAAAGACTTCTTTAATGAGCATTGGAGGGTGATTATCCGTTCCCGTAATGACGGAAATATCCGTAAGTGATGTCATTTGAGGCATTAATGAATTCGGATTCATGTTAATCACTTTAAAAATCAAAGATTATCGGTTGATCGAGCAGTGAAGTAAGGTTGTGAGTTGTGTTGTGTTGTTGAAGTAAAGCGTATGTAAGAAACCAAGATTAAATCCACTAAAAATCGTCAAAAAAACTCGTAAAATACCCCTTGATCCGGAATAAATAAGTTGATTCGGAATAAATACCTTAATGTGAAAAAGATCTTGATTTGGAATAATTACCTTAATCTGGAATACTTGGTTGATCCGGAATAACTTGTTGATCCGGAATAACTTGTTGATCCGGAATAACTTGTTGATCCGAAATAACTTGTTGATCCGGAATAACTTATTGATCCGAAATAACTTGTTGATCCGAAATAACTTGTTGATCCGGAATAAGTTGTTGATCCGGAATAAGTTGTTGATCCTGAATAAGTTTTTGATCCGGAATAAGTTGTTGATCCGGAATAAGTTGTTGATCCGGAATAAGTTGTTGATCCGGAATAAGTTGTTGATCCGGAATAAGCTGTTGATCCAGAATAAGTTGTTGATCCGGAATAACGGGTTGATCCGGAATAAATGGTTTATTCGGAATGCCTTGTTGATCCGGAATAACTTTTGATCCGGAATCTTTTGCTTTGTTCGGAATAGTCTGCGATTCGGAATAATCCTGGAAAAACACTTCGAGACCAAGAACAAGCCTACTTTAAACGAATCTAAACCCGATTTTTGATCAAAAACCACAAAAAGTTTTGTGATTTCTACCAAAATAAGCTAAACCCAACACTTATCTACTAATCCCAACAACAAAAACACCAAAAATTACAAGATTCAAGGTTGATTTTCCTAAAAATCACTAATACAATCAAAAACTAAAAAGCAACACAAATCCTTACCTTAAATCACCCCATGGCTCTTGATACCAATTGAAGAATAATGGTAATCTTATGAATCAATAAGGTGGGTTGATGGTTTCTAGAGAGAGAAGGTAGTGAGAGAAAGTAAGAGAGAAATATGTGTTTTTATTAATATGAAAAGTGAAAAACAACCAACAACCAACCCCCTTTCCATGGTGGAAAGGGGTATTTATATCCAAGCCTCTAATGCGCTTGGGCCGACCCATGACAAGCCCATGGACCGGTTTTACTTAACTAAATAAACAAACATTAACTACGAGCTATACAACATTAATAATATTGTGGAGTGACCGATACTTCTAATATACGTTAAAAACGTATTTCTAACAAACTTCATCTTTTCTTTCAAATTTAAGCTTTATTTCATTTTTGTATTTGGAATTCATTAATCAAAAGTTCAAGTTTAAGTTTTTGATCTTTAATCTTCTTCTACCTTTCTTGATTTTGAGTTATCTTTGATCCGAAATATTAATGAACCGTGTTTGATTTTGATGTTTTTGTAATTAAAAAGTTTATCTTTTTATTCCTCTCTAAGTTTTCATACGGTTTAAGCTTTAAGCTTGTTGTGCTTATTGGCTTATTTTGTATTAAAACTTATCGTCTTTTTAAGTTTTCTTAAAAATTTAGTCTTTTTAAAGTTTGATTTATAAAGTTCGTTTATTTCGTGTCTAAAAAGCTTTTAAATTTATTCTTGTTTTGATTTGGTTAAGGTTTGAACAAGAGCTTATTCGTATTTGCTTATTAGTACTTATTGGATTTAGCTTATTTGTCTCCATCCGAATATTGTGGCATTTCCATCACAATCATAGGGTTTTACATATTGCGACGGTTTCAGACAGCATATTTGTGATCGCAATAACCCTAGGGGTTTTACTTTGCGATCACGTGTATTTCCCCCCTTATTCCGATCGTGGTTGAGATCGCTCATTGTGATCGTATATTGCGACGGCTCTTAAGGTTATATTATGACGAAACGCTGCCCAAATTTCATTAGCCATATTCCGATAGAAATTGTATTCTGATAGACTTGAACATTACAACAGAATTACATTCCGACAGAAGTGTTTTCAGTATTCCAATAGCTTTGATTTCATACATTCCGATAGACTTGATCTTAATTATTCCGATACTTGTCATTTAGATAGATTATTCCGATAGAATTTGTTCACTAATATTCCGATGCTTAATTTGATATTCTGATGGTTTTGTTTTCACTACATTCCGACACAAACATTCCGATGGATTAAGTTTTTAAGTTTTACAAAGTTTTAAGTCTTAAATTCATTACGTTTTAATTTCCAAAAATTGCCCGCTTCCCGAAATCTCTGTTTTTACCAAGTGTTTTTCTAGTAATTTTTAGTTTAATTTTTAAAGCTTTATTTTTACTCAACGACATTTTAATATTTGCTTTTAGTTTAAAATAGATAACCAAACAATTTATTTTTCCACCAAGAACGACTGAGTCGCACTAATTAACGGTAATCAATTCAAAAAGATCGGACGATAACTTTTTATACTTGGAAATTCCATGTATTAAATGGCGCCGCTGCCGGCTCTTTTCGTTAAGGTTAACGGGTTTTAGTGAGAGACGCGTTGGAATTTGGGATCCGTTCAATCGTGAACGTTATTTTCCTTGCTTAAAAATTTTCAAAAAATCCATAAAAATTTAAAAAAATTTCAAAAATACAAAAACATTTAAAACATCATAAAAAGCATTTCTTTTCCAAAGTTTTGCACCAAAAAGATTTTATTTACATATATATTCTTTGTTTCTTTGGTATCTTTTTCTTTTTCTTTTGCAGGTGTATGCGTACTAGATCTTCAACTTATCCAGAGCCCGAGACTCGTGAAGATTTAGATCTGGCTGGTGTGCACAACAACAATAACAACCTACCTCTACCCAATTTAAATAATAATAACAACAATAACAATGTTCCCCCACCCGACTTACGAATAATAGAGGAGCTTTGTCAACCAACCATGAATGGACACGAAGGACCGATTGCGCCGATGCAAATCACGACTCCTGAATTTTCGTTAAAGCATCACATGATCCAGCAAGTTCAAAACGCTTTCCCATTTCGCGGATTACCGGATGATGATGCCAACAAACACCTCGACAAATTCATTACCGTCACCCAAAGCATGAAACTTCCCGGTGTTACTATGGATTTCCTTCGCCTACATCTCTTCCCACACACTTTATCCCACCATGCCGAAAAATGGTTTGATCGTCTTCCCAAAAACTCAATTCATACATGGAATGACATGACTCAACGATTTTTGTCGCTCTACTTTCCACCATCCATGGTCACTAGTCTTCGCAACCAAATCAGTGGATTTACTCAAGAACCTGATGAGTCGCTTTTCGATGCTTGGGAACGTTATAATGTCTTGATCGACCGTTGTCCGAACCATAACATGCTCCCCGTTACTTTGATTGATACCTTCTACAATAGTTTAACTTTTCGTGATCGTGATACGATAAATGTTGCCGCCGGTGGTACATTCATGAAGAGAAGACCTGAGGAGTGTAGAGAGCTTATAGAGAACATGACCACTCACCACCAAAATTGGGATTCATCCGCATCCTTAAGATCAAACCCGAGAGTCAATGTTTCTTCTACTTCTTCAAACCCTGATATGGCCGAAATGTCCCGCGCAATAGTCGAAATGAGCAAAAAGATTGAACTTTTAGCCACTAACGAATTTCAACAAGCTAAAGCTGTAGCCACATCCTGTGAGATTTGCGGGGATTCTCATTCATACACCGATTGTCCTTATACTCATGACAATCCGGAAAATGTGTATGCTGCCAACGGTAACTTTTCTATGGGAGGCTATCAAGCACGTCCTCAAGGTGACCGCAATTTGCTTAGTTATCGTTCGAATAATTTTCTTTCACCACCTGGTTTTCAATCCCATAATAGACCACCACCACCTCAATTGAACAACACACAATACCCACCAAGGAACCAAGGCTAAAGAAGTAACTACCAAGGGAATTCTTCTAATAATCAAAGGAATTATAACTCAAATCAAGAGAATTTTCATAATCAAAATCAAGGGGCTTTTAATGGGCAAAACCAAGGGTTTCAAAATAACAACTTTAACCAAGGTTTTAATAATAACAATGCTTATCAACAACAATATCCAAACCAAGGTTTTCAAAATCAAGGGCAAAACACGAATTCCCCTTCAATGGACTTGGTTCTCCAAAAGTTGACTGATAAGTTGAGTAAACATGAGAAAATCATGTCTGCTATACAAGAATCGAGTGATAAGAAATTTATGCTAATGTTTCAAGCCATTAATCCCCAAGGCCCACCCCAAGGTACACTCCCTTCTAACACCGTGACCAATCCTAGGGCCAACGTTAATGCCATCACTACTAGGAGCGGTAAGATCATCGTTGAACCTTCTTCTTCACCAACTAACCAAGGACCCGAGATTCCTTCTACTTGTGATATACCACCTGTTATGCCTTCGTCTGCACCTTATGTCCCACCGATACCTCAAGTTTATACCACACCTTCGGTTCCAAAACCGGTTCCTCCACCTTCCACATCTACCCCTCCACCACCCAAGGATGTGAGTGAGAATTCCGTTCCAAATCCTTCCTCTCAACCCAATATACCTTATCCCTCAAGGTAGAGGAAAGAGAAGTTGAAAAACAAGGATGATATTTAGGTTTCTAACTTTCTTAAAATGTTTAAACAACTGAATTTCAACATCTCCTTTGCTGAGGCTCTCGCTCACATGCCTAAAAATGCTAAGATGTTTAAGGATCTTTTAAGTGATAAAGAAAAATTGCTCGACATCGCCAATACCCAATTAAATGAGAATTTTTCGGCCGTTCTTTTGAGAAAATTACCGATTAAGTTAGGAGATCCCGGTCGATTCCTTATTCCTTGTAATTTCCCGGGTGTTGAGACTTGTATGGCCTTGGCGGATCTAGGTGCTAGTATCAACTTAATGCCTTTAAGCGTTTGGAAATAATTATCTCTACCTGAGCTGGTCCCCACACGAATGACTTTGGAATTAGCTAACCGTACGGTTGCTTATCCAGTGGGGATAGCCGAAGATGTCTTCGTTGGTGTCGATAAATTCACCTTTCCGAAGGATTTTGTTGTCGTTGACTACGAGATGGATCCCCGTGTTCCATTAATCGTTGGACGTCCATCCTTGAGGACCGGTCGCACTCTCATTGATGTAGCCGCGGGCGAATTAATCATGAGAGTTGGTGACGAGAAAATCGTCTTCAACATGGGTAAAATTTCTAAGCAACCTTCTGAAAATGAGAGCGTCAATTTCATTGACGTTCTTGATGAGGCTTGTGAAGAACATTTCAAAGACTCTTGTAAAAGTGGTTCTTCTTATCTACCCATTGTTGAGACCGTTGCCTCTATTGCTCCCTCACTGACTCCATTTGGAGAAAGTGATTGTCTTTTAAAAGAGTTTGAAGCAACTTTGGGAGATGTGGACTTATAATATGACGATTCTCCCTCCAATTGGGATGAAGACATTCGTACCATTGAGAAACTTCTCAATGAGGACCATATTTCTCCACAGTCTCCTAGGGAAATCTCTATCGATGATCCGAATTTGACTACGCCTTCCATCGAATATCATCCGGATTTAGAGCTTAAGGATCTACCGTCTCATCTCGAGTACGTTTTCCTTGAAGACAATAAGAAGTTACCCGTCATCATCGCTAAGGACTTGAAAGAAGAAGAAAAATCTCAACTTATCGCCGTGCTGAAGAATCATAAGAAAGCGATTGCTTGGAAAATCTCCGATATTTGTAGAATTGATCCTCACTTTTGCACACATAAAATTCTCATGGAGGACGACTTTAAACCGACTATTCAAAACCAAAGAAGGGTGAATCTCAAGATCCATGACGTTATCAAAAAAGAGGTTATCAAACTTCTTGATGCGGGAATGATCTACCCTATCTCGGATTCACCATGGGTTAGTCCCGTCCATTGTGTGCCTAAGAAAGGCGGAGTCACCGTTGTGCCCAATGAAAACAACGAGTTGATTCCTACTCGTCTCGTTACTGGGTGGAGAGCTTGTATAAACTATCGCAAACTCAATGATGCTACGAGAAAGGATCATTTTCCCCTTCCTTTTATGGACCAAATGCTTGAACGTCTAGCAGGTAATGACTATTATTGCTTCTTAGACGGTTTCTCCGGGTATTTTCAAATTCCCATCGATCCTAAAGACCAAGAGAAAACCATATTCACTTGTCCGTTTGGAACATTTGCTTACAAAAGAATGCCTTTCGGCTTATGCAATGCTCCTGGGACTTTCCAAAGGTGTATGATGGCTATCTTCCATGACATGGTTGAAGAAACTATGGAAGTCTTCATGGATGATTTCTCGGTCTATGGAGACTCCTTCTCTTCTTGCCTTGCCAATTTGGAACGCATGCTTAAGCGGTGTGAAGACACTCGCCTTGTTCTAAATTGGGAAAAATGCCATTTCATGGTAAAAGAAGGCATTGTGCTTGGACATAAAATCTCAAAAGCCGATCTTGAAGTGGACCGTGCTAAAGTTGATGTCATAGCCAAATTACCTCCACCTTCAACCGTGAAGGGTGTGAGAAGTTTCCTTGGTCATGCGGGCTTCTATCGTCGATTCATTCAAGATTTTTCAAAAAACACTAGCCCGATGACCCACCTCTTGGAAAAAGACACTCCTTTTATCTTTTCTAAAGAGTGTCTTGAATCCTTCAATCTTCTTAAGGACAAGCTAACTAAGGCACCGGTCTTGGTTACCCGTAATTGGGAGCTACCTTTTGAATTGATGTGTGATGCTAGCGACTTTGCTATTGGAGCGGTTTTGGGCCAAAGAGTGAACAAAAACTTCCAACCAATCCATTATGCTAGCAAGACAGTGACGGGGGCTCAATTGCATTATACCACTACCGAAAAAGAGCTTTTAGCTGTAGTATATGCTTTTGAGAAATTCCGCCCCTATCTTGTTCTTTCCACCACCATCATGTACACCGATCATTCCGCGTTGAAGTACTTGTTAACTAAACAAGATTCCAAGCCAAGACTTCTTCGTTGGGTTTTGCTCCTTCAAGAATTTAAAATCGAAATTCTTGACAAAAAGGGAGCGGAAAACCTAGCCGCGGATCATCTAAGTAGACTTGAGGATCCTTATCAAGGGGATCATCCGAATCAAGAGATCAACGACTCTTTTCCCCTTGAGGCCTTAATGTCTATCAACTCCAATCTTGATGACACCCCGTGGTTTGCGGATATTGCAAACTACTTAGCGGGTGGAATTCTCAAGGAAGCGTTAACATCCCAACAAAAGAAAAAGTTCTTTAAAGACATTGAACACTATTTTTGGGACGAACCTTACCTTTTCAAACAATGTGCTGATCTGATTATTCGTTGGTGTGTTGATGGACCCGCAGCTTTAGACATTCTCTAAGCTTGCCATAAAGGACCCACCGGTGGTCACTTTGGTCCCAACTACACCGCGAAGAAAGTGTTTGAATCTAGATTTTATTGGCCCACCATTTATCGTGACGCTCACGAAATGGTTAAGCATTGTGATGCTTGCCAACGACAAGGCAAGATCACACATAAAGATGAGATGCCTCAAAATTTCATACAAGAACGTGAAATCTTTGATGTATGGGGTATCGAATTTATGGGGCCGTTTCCATCATCTAAAGGGAACAAGTACATCCTCGTAGCCATTGACTACGTTTCTAAATGGGTTGAAGCTAAAGATCTCCCTACGAACGATGCGAGGGTGGTTGTGAACTTTCTGAAGCAACTTTTTGCTCGATTCGATGTTCCTCGTGCTATCATCAGTGATCGCGGGACTCATTTTTGCAACGATCAATTTGCTCGAGTCATGGCTAAGTACGGTGTCAATCACCGTCTTTCCACCGCTTATCATCCCCAAATAAATGGTCAAGCCGAGATATCTAACCGTGGATTGAAGCAAATTCTTGAGCATACTGTGGGAGAGCATCGTGCCTCGTGGGCCGATAAGTTAGATGATGCTTTGTGGGCTTTCCGTACCGCATATAAGATTCCGATTGGTTGCACTCCATATCGTCTTGTGTACGGGAAGGCATGCCACCTCCCTATTGAGCTGGAACATAAGGCGTACTAGGCCTTGAAGTGGGCCAATTTTGACATCAACAAAGCCGGTGATCTTCGGAAGATTCAACTCAACGAGCTAAATGAACTAAGGAATGAAGCTTATGAGAATTCATTGATCTACAAAGAGAAGACAAAGATCATCCATGATGCTAGGATTAAGAACCAAGAGTTCCACGTTGGTGATCAAGTTTTACTCTTTAACTCTCGGTTGAAGATCTTCTCGGGCAAGCTGAAGAGTCGTTGGTCTGGTCCGTTCACTGTCGCCAAAGTCTTCCCATATGGCACCATTGAGCTTTATCAGCCAAATGGGCCTAATTTTAAAGTGAATGGCCAACGAGTGAAGTTGTACTTTGGTGAGGACATCTCTCATGAAATGATTCCATCCCTCACTACGTTTCCCTTGAATTAGTTCTGGGTCGAGTCAGGCTCGTAACTCGGTTAACAAAAACAAGCGCTTCTCGGGAGGCAACCCATTGATCTATCCTTTACCGTTTTCATAATAAGTGTAGGGGGGAGCCCCGTATGTGTTTGTTGTCTTGTTTCTTCTAATGTGCAGGGATTAAAGCTTCAAAGATCCATTCTTGATGACCTTTGACGAATCGTGATCCCATGTTCCCGTCTTCCTGGTTCTATCCTAGACTGTCGTGATTCAATATTTCATATCTTATATGTTCACATTGAAATCACTAGAGTCCTTTCCTTAGCAAGATTTAAACAAAGTGTACAATATCCTAAGTGTAGGGGAGTTTACTCCCACATGCTTAAACATTAAGGACAATGTTATATCAAGTGTAGGGGGGACTTCTATCGAAGTAAGTGGGCTTTTCCATGAATTTGTCCTCATTTTAACCAGAAAATCTATTTTTTCGACATTTTTCAAAAATTTTAATCTATTTTGGCCTAGTTGTATAGTAGTATTTTCCTTTGTTATCGTTACTTACTTTCCTTGCTAAAAATAAAGTTTAATAAAGTGGTTTCAAATTTTTCAAAGTCGTGAATATTTTGACTCAACCCGAGTTTACTTATCCAAGTTTACTCTAGCTAGTATCCTTAACGTGTTTAAGTCAAGTTTTGCTAGGCTTTTATATATGAGAACTTTAAAACGCGAAAGTCTTAACTCTCACGGGTTAAGAACAAGAACTTTTCGCAAGTTCCTATAATTGATCCTAGAGAGTTGTTTATCAAGGAAACCTTAAAATGCGATTTCTAAACTTGAAAAAGTCTAAGAATTTGCAAGATCCTATAGATAACTCGAAAACCCAAAACTTTGATTTAATTGGCTAAGCATCCACGAGTCTCATTCCTTGAGATTTTAAATTGTGGAGAACGAGAGATGATAGAGTCAATTATAAGTTTGGTATTCTTTCGTAAATTTATGTGAGTTGATTATAAGCTTTTTCTCCCATCGCTTGTTAATAATGTATTTGCAATAAATAAGGTTGTACGATTTGAAAAGTTACTTAGCTTCTAGCCCAAGATCGTTTAAAAGTTGCTCGGTAGTAATTAGAGTTCATAGCCAAGGCATAACTTATTGAAGCGGGATGCGAAGATTGGCGAGTCCGAAAAGGCCCTAACAAAGCATTAGGGCTACATTTTGTTTCTAAAGATCCAAAAGTGATGTGAAGAATCATTTATCAAAAATCAATATGAAGGATCGAGACACATGACGAAAAGCAAATACTCCCCAAAAGATCATGGAGAAGTCTATCCAAAAAGGCCCTAACAAGGTATGAGGATAAATAGATCCAAGTCCTAAAAGGAGGCGGATCGTTGTACATCAAAGTCCAAAATAAAGATTGGAGAAAAATGAAGAAGTCGTGGTCCAAATATGAAGAATCTCTCAAAAACTTCAAATGAAGAAATTCCTATTATGAAGAGAAGACCATAATTTCAAGAACGTCTCTCAAGATTCAAAGTATGAAGTCGCTGCCAAATATCGGTCCGAGAAAGGTCTCAAATTGTGAAGCGAGTTATGCCAAGATATGAACTTTAAGAGGTCCCGAGAAGCAGTTTTAAAAGATCTTGTCCTTTAGCTAACTATTGATTAAATCGTCCCACTTTATTTTCACCCTAAATAACTATCGAAATAAGTCAAACAATGCATCCTCATAATTATTCAAGACAATATTAAAATATAATAGATACACCTAGGAATAAGGGAGTCTAAGTGAATAATTGGGCCACATGAATTCGTGATAGTTTGCTAACTTATAATAACAATGATCTCGTTTTTAAGCTTGGTATAGGGAACGTGAAACTTGAGGATGATGAACATTCTTGACAATCGAAACCCCAATGTAGTCTTTGATTTCTTTACTTATTTTGTACATATTTCTATCTTTAAAGTTTAGTATTTAATAAAGGCCAAGATGGGTTATTTATGATGAGAAATGTAAACCGTGCTTTGAAATTAATGCATTGCATGAGGGCATTGCAATGGTCAAGTGTAGGGGATTTAATAAGTGTGAAAACACTTATCCTTTTACCACTTATTTCCAATAATAACAAGACCAAAACGTGTATTTTATGTCGTAAAAGTCGAAATTATGCGTGGTTTGTGTTTTTATTGTGTTTTAGGACCAAAAGATGAGAAAGGAAGAAAACACGGGCTTTCACGGGCTTTTATCGAAGAAAAACGAGAAAAGACGAAGTCAAAAGATCAAGAGTGCAAAAAGAACGGAAGTCCAAGGCCAATTCTGAAGATTTATCGAAGAAGAAGTCTAAAGGTGGAAGTTTAATGAAGTCGAAGAACTCAAGTCTAATAGAAGAAGAAAATTACAAGACAAGTTCAATTTACATCGACAAATCCCGAGACGACGTCGAGAAAGACAAAGAATTTAAATCGAGTCGAGAAGAAAGAAAGAAGGAAGCACATGCACCTCCCCATCTCCTATAAATACCCTCCTAATGTGTCATTAGGAGGGTGTTAGCTAGTTTAATTTCTTTTTTGTAGTTTTCATTTTAGAGAGAGAAAGTGTTTAACTTTCTCTCACTAAAACTTCATCTTTTCTTTCAAATTTAAGCTTTATTTCATTTTTGTATTTGGAATTCATTAATCAAAAGTTCAAGTTTAAGCTTTTGATCTTTAATCTTCTTCTACCTTTCTTGATTTTGAGTTATCTTTGATCCGAAATATTAATGAAACGTGTTTGATTTTGATGTTTTTGTGATTAAAAAGTTTATCTTTATATTCCTCTCTAAGTTTTCATACGGTTTAAGCTTTAAGCTTGTTGTGCTTATTGGCTTATTTTGTATTAAAACTTATCGTCTTTTTAAGTTTTCTTAAAATTTAGTCTTTTTAAAGTTTGATTTATAAAGTTTGTTTATTTTGTGTCTAAAAAGCTTTTAAATTTATTCTTGTTTTGATTTGGTTAAGGTTTGAACAAGAGCTTATCCGTATTTGCTTATTAGTACTTATTGGATTTAGCTTATTTATCTCCATCCTAATATTGTGGCATTTCCATCACAATCATAGGGTTTTACATATTGCGACGGTTTCAGACAGCATATTTGTGATCGCAATAACCCTAGGGGTTCTACTTTGCGATCACGTGTATTTCCCCCTTATTCCGATCGTGATTGCGATCGCTCATTGCGATCGTATATTGCGACGGATCTTAAGGTTATATTAAGACGAAACGCTGCCCAAATTTCATTAGCCATATTCCGATAGAAATTGTATTCTGATAGACTTGAACATTGCGACAGAATTACATTCTGACAGAAGTGTTTTCAGTATTCCGATAGCTTTGATTTCATACATTCCGATAGACTTGATCTTAATTATTCTGATACATGTCATTCAGATAGATTATTCCGATAGAATTTGTTCACTAATATTCCGATGCTTAATTTGATATTCCGATGGTTTTGTTTTCACTACATTCCGACACAAACATTCCGATGGATTAAGTTTTTAAGTTTTACAAAGTTTTAAGTCTTAAATTCATTACGTTTTAATTTCCAAAAATCGCACGCTTCCCGAAATCTCTGTTTTTACCAAGTGTTTTTCTAGTAATTTTTAGTTTAATTTTTAAAGCTTTATTTTTACTCAACGACATTTTTATATTTGCTTTTAGTTTACAATAGATAACCAAACCATTTATTTTTCCACCAAGAACGACTGAGTCGCACTAATTAACGGTAATCAATTCGAAAAGATCGGACGATAACTTTTTATACTTGGAAATTCGATGTATTAATATTCAAGTTTCAAACTTTCTTAAAATGTTTAAACAATTGAATTTCAACATCTCCTTTGCCGAGGCTCTCGCTCACATGCCTAAATATGCTAAAATTTTCAAAGATCTTCTAAGTGATATGGAAAAACTTCTTGATATTGCTCAAACCCAACTTAATGAGAATTGCTCCGCGGTTCTCTTAAGGAAATTACCAACCAAACTTGGTGATCCGGGTCGCTTTCTCTTTCTTTGCAACTTTCCCGGGGTAGAGAATTGTATGGCCCTAGCCGATCTAGGTGCTAGTATCAACTTAATGCCATTAAGCGTTTGAAAACAATTATCTCTACCCGAGCTGGTCCCCACACGAATGACATTGGAGTTATCTAACCGTACGGTTGCTTATCCGGTGGGGATAGCCGAATATGTCTTCGTCGGTGTCGACAAATTCACCTTTCCGGCGGATTTTGTTGTCATTGACTACGAGATGGATCCCCGTGTTCCATTAATCGTTGGACGTCCATTCTTGAGGACCGGTCGCACTCTCATTGATGTAGTCGTGGGCTAATTAATCATAAGAGTTGGTGACTGTTGGAAATACGTTTTACGTATAAAGAAAGTCTCGGTCACTCCAACAATATAGTTATAGGCTCGTAGTAGTGTTTAAGTTACATTTATTAAATAGCCCGACCCATGAGCATGTTCATGGGCCGGAGGCCCAAGTCCATTAAGGACTTGGGTATATATGCCTCTTTCCACCATGGAAAGAGGTGTTGGTTGTTTCATTTCTCACTTTTATAACACATAGTTTCTTTCATTTCTCTCTCTAAGTTTCTCTCTCTAGAAATACATCAACCCTCTTGAAACATAAAGATTATCATTGTTCTACAATTGGTATCAAGAGCTATGGGATGAAATAAAGATCGGTTTTGTGTTGTTCATACTTTTCTAAGTGTGTTCATGTGTTTTTGATTGATTTTTCCAAAAGTTACAAAATTTTTTCGTGTCTTTTGATTCCAAGTGATCTATATCTCGTCTAAATAGTTTTAGTAACGATTTGGTGATATTCGTTTGGTTATAATCACGAATTCCAAGGTAAAAATCCATTCTTTCTTGTTGCTCTTAAGTCTCGGCTTATTTTTGGGCTACGATCTGATTTTGTGATTGCATAAACCCTGGGGGTTTCTACTTGCGATCCATAGTCACGATCCAATACTACGATCTAAACTGCGATCACAAGTACGATCTACGTTACAATCTGTGACCACGATCATCACTACGATCCAGGCTACGATAGCTCACTAAGATCCAGGCTACGATAGCTCACTACGATAGCTCTCTACGATCAAAGCTACGATCAAGGAGTAGGATAGCTTAGTACGATCCAGGATACGATCAGGGTACGATCGCTTCAGTAGGATAGGTGAGTACGATCCAGGCTACGATCACTTGAGTAGGATAGGAGAGTACGATCAGGGAGTACGATCAGGATACGATCAGGGAGTACGATCTGGATACGATCAGGGAGTACGATTACGGATATGATCATTAGGGTACGATCTGGGAGTCCGATCTAGGAGTACGATCAGCTATCATTTGCAACACTTAGAGGATTTTTCATCTTTGCATATTATTTGGAGACATTCACAAAAACACATAATCAAAAGATCATAATATCTTTATTTAAACAACATTAAAACACATAATCTTATTTCATTGCTCGATCATTTTTGATAAATTTTTTTCAAGGGATCATAAAATTAATTCACATTCATATATGCCAACCATGACTTCGCTTACCGATATCTCAATCATCTCGGGTACCAACACTCGCCCACCTTTGCTCATCAAATATTTATTTGAAGCATGGCAAGGTCGTATGAAAACGTACATCATGGGCAAACCCAATGGTCGACTTATGCTTCAATCAATTGAAAAAGGTCCATTAGATTGGGGAGAAATTACCGTCAACAATGTGACGAGGGAAAGGTCGTATCATGAGTTGACCGATGCTAACAAAATCATTGCCGATGCAGATGAAAGGGCCGTTCAGACAATTCTTCAAGCCCTTCCACCCGATATCTTTAGAATGGTAAGTGAACATAAAGTGGCAAAGGATCTTTGGGATCGATTAGCTGTTTTGTTACAAGGGACCTCTCTAACTAAGCAAGAACGAGAGTGTCAATTGTATGACCTGTTTGATAGGTTTACATACATTCCAGGGGAGACTCTTCATGATTACTATTGGCGTTTCACTACTTTGATGAATGACATGAACGTGTATAATCTAAGGATTGAACAGTTTCAAGTAAACACAAAGTTCTTGAACACGTTACCCCAAGAATGGAGTCAGTATGTCACCGATGTTAAGATGATTCGAGATTTGCACAAGTCAAATTTAGATCAACTATATGCCTTCTTGCAACAACACGAGAACCACGTGATCCAAAAACGCATCTCTCAGGGATCTTATCAAGAACCATTGGCATTAATGACAAACCATCCTACATTTTCATACCACAACTCTCCGCTTGCTTTGGGACACCAATCTTCCTATCAACCATTGTATCAAACACCAAGCTTCCCACAGTACTCGATCTTGCCACAACCGCCTACATCTTATCACCAACAATACAAGCAACCAGCAACATCATCACAAGGAGATTCACATCCGTTACCTTATGCTTCACACCAGTATTCACCTTATCAGTCTCTAACAAACCCTGCTTTTACCTATCAACAACTTGAGGCTCCTTAACCCCATTACTCACAACAAGTTAGTGCTCCATCAAATCATCTTGTAGCTCAGTCAGCACCATCATTCTATTGTGACGATGAGATCACTGTCCCTGAGTTTAGACAAGGGGATAGTCCTACTGATATACTTGCTCAAATGTCTACTTATCTCACTCAAACATTGAACAAACGAGGTTATAGAGGTCCAGCAACAACTAACAATCAGTTAAGGAACTCTTCTAACTCTCGACAACAGGCTACAATTCAAGATGGCAGAGTCATGGTGCAACCACTTCAGGGGAGACCCAATTCATCTACTGCTGGTGCACGTTCATCTAACACTGCTGCTACAAGAGGTAATGGCACTGGCAAAACGAAGGTGATTATATGCTACAACTGCAAAGGGGAAAGGCACATGGCCCGAGAGTGTAAGCAGCCCAAGAGGAAAAGGGACAACACATGGTTTCAGAAGAAGATCTACTTGGTGAATGCTCAAGCCCAAGGACGTGAGCTCAATGAAGAAGAGTTGGCATTTCTCGCAGATCCGGGAGTAGCGGACACTGACGGTCTCACAGCAGCCATCACAAACAATGCTGCATATCAATGTGATGATTTGGATGAATACGACTCTGACTGTGATGATCTCAATACCGCCAAAGCAGCTCTCATGGCAAATCTTTCACTTTATGGGGCTGATATAATTTCTGAGGTACCAAATACTGCTATAGATACTAGTATTGTACCTTATCATGTTGAGCAAATGTCTGAGTATCCGGAACAACCTCCGGTGGTTAATACCTCAATCGAGGAGACAAACAATGATAGCAATATCAATGCAAGTCCCCAGACTTTGAGTGAACCACAACCGGGAGCTATTACGACTACCAATTCGTCTGCTCAACCTGATTTGGTTATGGTCTCGGCATCTTTGCTTAGCCAAATGAATAATGTGGTCCTTGACACCCTCAGTGTTAATCAGACTTTATCTGCCGAGCTTGCTTTGCATAAAGAAAAGGTTAAAACCTTGGAATTAACTCCAGTGTCCACGACCTTAACTAATCCTGAATTTGATAGGTTTAGGCAAGTCCAAATAGATAATCTGCTAGAAATTGAGAGTTTAAGAGCAAATCTTTCGAAAGAACTTAAAGAAAAAGACTCAGTCGTTAATAATTTTCAAAAACTACAAACAAATTTCAAAATTCTCGAGTCTAAAAGGGTTGAAACGGAAATTAAAGCGTCTGAGAGAGTTAAAAGGACTGAAATTTTGCTTCTAAAACAATACTCTGCTTCACATTTAGTACACCTATTTCATTCTTCTTTTCAAGAATTCAATCTATCGCGTCTAATAGACCTACCACCTAACCCGTGGTATGCAAAGCAAGCATTTCACCATAACCCACGACTTTATGATGCAACCAAGTCAGGATTGGTATTAGATCCGATTGTGTTCTTGAATGAATCTAAGAGCATGACACCATATGAAGAGAATCGGTTAAAATTACTTCCTACATATCCTGAATATGACTATGCACAAATGAATGCAACAAATGCTAAAATAGATCTTAGAACTCGATTTAATATGCAAAAGAAATCTATCCAAACATCCACTTTCATGCCTACTAGAGAATGCCTTAGTATAATTCCTACACTCGTTAACTCGGACGAACCGAAGGAAATTCCTAAGAATCTTCCACCGGTAAGTACGGTAAAGCTCAGCTTGGAAGAGATTGAGCGATACCTTTCCGAGTTTGACAAGGTCATCCTGGAATGTACGACTTCAACGGCTCAAACCGCTGGAGAATGGGCTTTCGAACACATGAAAACGATGTTTGAGAAATAGATCGTTCTGTTTGTAAACAATATTAAAAATGGAGTCTATAATCTAGCAGGAAATATAAGCTTTGAAATAGGTGAAGTTCAAAAATTTTTCTATGAAATGGATGATGCTTATGAACAACATTTAAGTGAGAAAGAAAATATTTTATCCGAGTATGGCCGATTCTTAGAACATATAGTGTCTCTTGAAGTGATGCAAGTTGTTACTCTTAAATATGCTCATGAGATTTCATCTACTATGAATAAATGTGATGATGTGCATGATATATCTGTGAATATTGTTGAGCCTGTGATTAATGTAGATAATCATTCTTGTCATGAATCTAACGCTGAATTTTTAGAGCTTCAAGATTCTTATAACACACTTTCAAAACGTTTTAATGAGCTTCAACAACATTGTATATCTCTTGAAATTGAAAATAAATCTAAAAATGAAACTCTTTCAAAAACAAATGATTGTGAGAACTCCGTTGAGACAAGTGACAAGATGATTCAGGTAGTTCAGGCATTAGAGGAAGAAATTATGAGACTTAAGAGAGAAGCAGTAGCAGAGAAATTGGAACTAGAGGCTACATAGATTAAGAATCATGCCCTAGAAGATAGAATTACTTCTATGATAGGGGAGCTTGATAAAGTAAAGCAGGGTTTCTCCGATATTTATGGTTCGTTAGAAGAACGCTTCGCTTTTAACGCGGCAGAGCAAAAGTCACTCGTTGACCAATTGAACTGTAAGTGCGAGGAAATCTCTGACTTAAATATTCAACTCATAGACAAAAACATGGTTTTGGCTGAATTAAAGGAGACACTTCAACTCAAAGGACAAGAAGTTGTTGATAATCCAGCCACCATCTCTGCCTCGACCTCTAGTGCTCCCAAACCCAACCCACGTGTGCTATATCGGGATCTAAAATTTAAGAATAGTCCAACTAAGTTTGCCACATACATGAAAAATGCCTTAGAACATGCAAATCTAGCTAGAGAGATTGTTGATGACATGCGTGAACTAGATCCCACAAGTCATCTTCTATATGAGCTTTTATTATATGTGGATCGCGTTCAGGATTGTTTAGCAAACTTAGAGTACATTGGGCAACCGATATCTATACCCCCGAAACAACAAACCCCCACCATTGCCATTACTCCATTCAATAAGAATCCAAGATCTAAGCCTATTTTAAACACACCCATCAAGGCTACATCAAAATCTGTCACTAATGTTCCCATGGCTTCTACAGGAGTAATTATGTCTACTAAGGTTAAAGGATCTCAAGACAAGAAAGATAGGATCAAGCCTTCCACTAGTAGGACTGCCAAGAAGAAAGTAGAAGTTCACCCTAGGAATGTTATTTCCGTTTCAAATAAAAAGAATCATGTATCTAAGACTAAAGGATCTGCTTCTGTGCAGAAGCCTAAGAAAAATGTGAATTCGAATTTGCGATGTTGGAATTGTAATGAATGCATGTTTTCTCAGCGTCATGATTTATGCCTTGTTGATCACGTGAATGAAATGTATGCAATTAGGAACAATCTTGAATGGATTCCAACGGGGAAGAAATTCACCCAAGTTGGTTGGAAATGGAAACCCACTGGTAGGACCTTCACTGCTAATGGAACTAAGTGCCCTTTAACTAGGATCACATCCACGGAAGTTAGGTCTCAGCGTCCTTTAAATAGGAACACTAGCACTAAGAAATGGAAAAAGCGCCCTTTAACTAGGTCTGCCCCCACTATTGTGCCTACCAGTGAAGAAGTACCTCAGGATCTTAGACAACTAGAATCTAACTCGGCATTTAGGAAGCAAGTTTGGAAGCCTAAGAAGTCTTTGGTTAGCAAATCTAAGATAATTATATCTTTACCTGCTAACACAGAGGAACTACTAGATTCCAATACATCGTCCTTGTCTGGTGATATTTTCAGGTGGTCCAAATCATCCTCTTGTACTTGGACTCTGGATGCTCAAAGCATATGACCAGAGATCGCTCGATGCTCAGAAATTTCGTCAGCAAGTTTCTAGGAACGGTTAAATTCGGCAACGAACATATTGCGAAGATCATGGGTTATGGTGAATACCAAATTGGGAATGTTACGATTTCAAGGGTTTATTATGTGGAGGGACTTGGTCACAATCTATTTTCAGTGGGACAATTTTGCGATTCAAACCTTGAGGTGGCTTTTCGACAACATACTTGCTTTATTCACGATCTTGCAGGAAATGATTTGTTAAAAGGTTCTCGAGGGGATAATCTCTACACACTGTCAATTCAAAACATGATGGCCGCCTCTCCTGTATGCCTTCTTTCCAAAGCATCTAAGACCAAGTCATGGTTGTGGCATCGTCGGTTATCTCATCTTAACTTTGATGCTATAAACCATTTGGCTAAAAATGAACTTGTTCGTGGTCTTCCAAAACTTAAGTTCGACAAGGATCATTTATGTTCCGCGTGTTCTTTGGGAAAAAGTACCAATAAATCATACAAACCTAAACCTGAAGACACCAACCAAGAACCACTCTATCTTTTGCACATGGATCTTTGCGGGCCAATGCGTACGGCTAGTGTGAGTGGTAGAAAATACATCCTTGTCATGGTGGATGATTTCTCAAGGTTTACATGGGTAAAAATTTTAGCATCTAAGGATCAAGCACCAGAGTATATTATTACTTTCTTAAAAATGATCCAAGTACGTCTTCATGCTACTGTTCGCCGCATTCGCACTGATAATGGAACTGAGTTCGTTAATCAAACTCTACGAGACTATTATGAAAAGGTAGGTATTTTACATGAAACTTCTGTTGCCCGCACTCCACAACAAAACGGTGTCGTGGAAAGACGTAACCGTACACTTATGGAAGCTGCTAGAACTATGTTGATTTATGCGAATGCTCCTTTATTCTTATGAGCTGAAGCAGTGGCAACCGCATGTTATACCCAAAACCGCTCCATCATTCGTAAACGTCATGGTAAAACTCCATATGAGCTACTTCATGGACATAAACCCGATATTTCATTTCTTCATGTGTTTGGTGCACTGTGTTATCCAAATACAAATAGTGAGAATTTGGGCAAACTTCAACCGAAGGCTGATATTGGAATTTTCATTGGTTACTCGCCTACAAAGAAAGCTTACCCAATTTATAACCGACGTCTTGGCAAGATAGTAGAAACTTTGGATGCCGATTTTGATGAGCTGACAGCGATGGCTTCTGAGCAACACTGCTCTGAACCCGCATTACATGAGATGGGAATCAGTATAATCAGTTCCGGATTAACTCCCAACAATCCTACTTCTCCATCATTTATTCCACCTACAAGGTCCGAGTGGGATGAGTTATTTCAACCTATGTTTGATGAATTCTTTGATCCACCTAGTAATGATTCTCCAGCACCTGCAGTAGTAGCTCCGTTTCCCGAAGTTGTTGCTCAAGATAATGGAAATCAGTCCGAGACATCTATTGTTACTCTTGAACCAGATGTCCCATCCCCCATCAATTCAAAAACTACACCTGAATCATCACCCCCACTCGTTCCTAATGATGTTGAAGAGGATCCTTATGATCATGATTTGGAATTCGCTCACTTACAAGAGCTTCCTTTCTTTGGTTCACAAATATCTGAAGACCCTAACGGTGCGTCTACCTCAGAGGAAGCTACTGCAATCATTCACTCTCGACCACGAAGGATTGAAAATCATAACACAAAATGGAAAAAGGATCACCCAATCCGCAATATCATTGGTGACATCAATCGACCAGTCTTAACACGCCACCAACTCTAAGAACATGCATTATATTGCTACTTTGATACATTTCTTTCCGACACGGAACCTAAAAACTAGCAACAAGCCATGACTAAATCATCTTGGATTGAATCCATGCAAGAGGAACTTAATGAATTTCAATGTCTTGAAGTGTGGGAATTAGTTCCTTTACCCAGCAACGTTGAAATCCTTACATTGTTGTGGGTATATAAGGTTAAACTCGATGAGTTAGGTGGAGTGCTGAAGAACAAAGCTAGATTGGTTGCTAGAGGTTACAAACAAGCTTTGGGTATTGACTTTGAAGAATCCTTTGCTCTTGTGGCACGATTGGAGGCAATTAGACTATTCCTTGCTTATGCTGCTCATATGAACATGATCGTCTACCAAATGGATGTTAAGACGGCATTTCTCAATGGTGAATTAAGAGAAGATGTCTACGTAAGCCAACCGAATGGATTCGTCAACTCGGAGTATCCTAATCACGTGTACAAGCTCAAGAAGGCTCTTTATGGGTTGAAACAAGCTCCACGCGCATGGTATGATCTCCTATTGTCGTATCTCATCTCGAAAGGCTTCTCCAAAGGCAAAGTAGACCCAACATTAATTATTCTCAAGGAGGACAACGACATGATACTGGTACAAATTTATGTTGATGATATAATATTTGCTGCTACTAATCAACGATTGTCTGACCATTTTGAGAAAATTATGTCCACACGTTTTAAGATGTCGATGATGGTAAAATTTTCATTTTTCTTAGGGTTGCAAATTTCTCAAAATCCCAGAGGCATCTTCATTAATCAATCCAAATTTGCTCTTGAATAATTAAAGAAGTATCATTTTGAAAATTGTGACCCCGTGGATACTCCAACGGTGGAGAGATCCAAGTTAGATGAAGATAAGGAAGGGATAGCTGTCGATCCTAAACTTTATCGTGAAATGATCGGCACCCTTCTCTATCTGACTGCTAGCAGGCCTGATTTGCAGTTTGCTATATGCATGTGTGCCCGGTATCAGGCTCGGCCTACCAAAAAGCACTTACATGTTGTGAAAAGGATCTTTCGGTATCTTAAAGGAACACTTAATCGTGGTCTATGGTATCCAAAGTATTCCTCTATTTCACTAATCTCATATGCAGATGCGGATTATGCTGGGTGTCAAGATACTAGACGTAGAACTTCTGGCAGTGTGCAACTTCTTGGAGATAGACTTATTAGTTGGGCATCTAAAAGGTAGAAAAGCGCTGCGATATCAAGTACAGAGGCTGAATACATTGCTATGTTCGGTTGTTGTGCTCAAGTTCTTTGGATGAGATCACAATTAACTGACTACGGTCTTGGATTCAACAAAATCCCGATGTACTGTGATAACAAAAATGCAATTGCTCTGTGCTGCAACTATGTTCAACATTCCCGGGCAAAGCACATTGACATACGCTATCACTTCATCAAAGAGCAAGTGGAAAATGGAGTGATCGAACTGTACTTCATCAATACTGAGTATCAGCTGGCAGATATATTCACAAAGGCCTTAGATCGAGGACGTATCGAGTTTTTGATTGAAAAACTAGGCATGAAATCATTCTCACCAGCGACACTTAAAGAGTTGGCAGAAGAAACTGAAGAATAGTGGTGGTAAACTATTCTAGAGTATCCTTTGATCGTGATCTTGTATATTATCGTAAATATTTAAACCACCAAAAGAAAAAGACAAAATATAAAACATAGATAAACCATAAAAAATATAAAACATACAAAAACCATAAAAAATATAAAATCAAGAAAATCCAAAAATATTTTTCATTTTTTTAAATCGGGCATGTCTTTTAGTACGGTAATATTTACGGCCTTAGAAATGTCGATTAAAATTGACACGGCGCCATAAATAGAGTCCGTATAAAAGTTGTACATGTTTTAAAACATGCCCATTATGGCTTGTAGTTATTTCAGACTGCAACCCGCTTTTCACATTAAAGTCACGTATTTCTTGTGAAAACGTTGGCTCACAACGGGAATTAATTTTCTCGGGCAAGGTTTACTTAAAAACCTTGCAAGGGATCAAGTTTACTTTATAACTTGGTCTAACACAAATTAGTGTACGTATCAGTGCACTTATTTTGTCAAAATAAGAGAAATCTTATTGCCACCAGAATCGTTCCAAACAATCACTAAACCGGAAAATGTCTTCATGGATATTTGTTCTCTTAAAAACAATGACTACTGCTCTTTAAATAGAAAACGGGTCTATGTTTAAGGGGGAGCAAATATTATATTTGGAATTAAAATTGGTTATCAAAAAGGGTCTTTCAGAAAATATAAACCGTTCATTCTCATCATTATATGCTTTGTGTGCTTTATGTGGTTTGAAGTATAGGTTGTTTGCAATTAAGCATTTGGAGTTTGTGTCCGTATTTGTTTTCAAAGATAAGACGTTAAGGCTCTAGGTGTTGGTTAGTTCATGTGTTTTTACATGTGTTTACTTAACATCTTAATCCTTGGGGGTAAAACATTGCACAATTGCAACAAGGGGGACCAAGTTGCAATTTCTTGCAACTTGGTTTGACCAAAGTCAAATATACTCCCCCTACTTGTCTCTTTGTCATAACTGTTACACTCACATCATCTCAACTCCAAACCGCCATTGATAGAGCTTCTTATATCCATCTATTTGTGCTACTCGCTTTATCTGATCTAGGTATACTTATCACTATCTGTGTTTATTATTTAGATGATCATATCACACTCTTTTCATGACTCAAATATGTATCCATTGAATCTGAACTAATTTAGGGTTTATAGATTCTTGATAAAAAAAAATGAGTTTTAAGAGGTGGGATTTGTTCATCTAGCCTAGATTAACATTGGTTTTACCCAGTTTGGCCTATAACAGCTTCTATGTCCCGTGATCGAACTCTTAAGATTTGCCTAGGTTCTATCGCCAAGAATCGATCCATGACTACGATGGCTTCTCATCGCATTGATTGCGATGGCATAACTGCGATGAACTTGCTGCGATGGCACCATTACGATGGGCTCGTTGTGATGCGTCCATTGCGATGCCTTGTTGCGATGGACACGTTGCGATGGGTCCGTTGCGATGGGTTCATTGCGATGGGTCCATTGCGATGGGCCCGTTGCGATGGGTTCATTGCGATGGGTCCATTGCGATGGGTCCGTTGCAATGGGTCCGTTGTGATGGGTCCAATGCGATGGTCCAATGCGATGGTCCAATGCGATGGTCCAATGCGATGGGTGCAATGCGATGGGTGCAATGCGATGGGTGCAATGCGATGGGGCCAATACGATGGGTTCAATGCGATGGGTTCAATGCGATGAATTGTTACGATGGACATAAAATTTGCAAGTTTGTTAAGATATGTTAAGCACTATAGTGGACTTAGTTTTGCAATGCCTTTGCCTTGAATATCTTTTAGATTGCGATAAGGGTTTACATTGTAACACTTGTTAGGCTTGTTATGGACTTTAAGCGTTGTGCAAATGCCAAAGACTATCTAATGAAATCGGCCTAGACAACACTCCCACTTTATTAGGCTTTAAGTAAATTAGGGCCATTAAAACAAAACCAAGTTATATTGAATTTAAATAATTTTATCTCATAAGAATACTTGAAAGGTTTCTTATTACAGAAGTTCATCTTATTTAATAAGTTGACAATTCTGTAAACAAAAGAGATACAAATTACTTATTCAATGTATTGCATTTTGTATCCAGGCCATGGAAGACAAAGTCTCATCATTGTCTAACCCTCTGTTCAAGCCTACTGAAGTCTGGGTTGAGGATACTCCAAAAATTACTAAAGTAGTGGTTGAAACTAAACCAAAGCCTACTGAAGTTGTGGTTGAAACTACACCAAGACCAAATGAGGTTGTGGTTGAAACTAAACCTAGACCTACTGAGGTTCTGGTTATGACAACCAAGAAATCCAAATATTCAAATAACTAATGCTAGGTCGTTATTTCCTTAGAATAAATTGTTTGTGGCATATCTTTCATAATTCTAGGTGTGATTCTGAATGTATGAACTTAGTCCATATGAACTATGTTTGTATTTTGTTACTCAATCATATGTGGTGACATTTGTTGTGATTTATTTCCAATGCTTAAGATTTACATAGTTTATGAGAGATATATATGTGTATATATCAAGTGTGCTTGTGTTTATCTAAAAGCAGGAAAATGTCGATAACCGAAGAAGAACAAAAACGACTAGATCTTATCCTTGTTCCACTTAATGCTACAATGCAACATGCACCAAACAATTTTCGTCTGAAAGACGATTTCGATCCTTCTTTGGCGGCATTCAAAATTGCAACGGATATGCTAGATTGTTCACCAATAAAGGATGCATTACGTGTCACTGCATCAGTTCCTGAAGTATACATGCACGAATTTTTGGCAACAACCACAATCACACAGTCAAAACAATTGTCAAATAAGATTATTGCTTTTACTCTTAACAACAAAGACTTGACACTTGACTTGCGTCAATTTAGGCAACTATTCAAGCTTCCTAAGTTAGCAAAAGGGGAACACTTTGTGCCTGACCCAGATTCAGAAGAACTGCTTAGAGTAATCCAAGAATTGAATTATGAGGGTGAAATTGGTTTTCTTTCTCAGTTTAACACGTCACATATTGGGCAACCTTGGAAAGCAATTGTCACTACCTTAGTAAAATGCCTTACGTCCAAGATTTGCGGATTATACTGGATCTAAAGTGGACTATACACTACAACTTTGGGAGGAATTCTGTCATCAATTCACAAGTTCCAAGAGGAAAGCAGTGCATCTCCCATTTCCAAGGTTCACAAAACTAATCATCAATTTTTTCATGAAGAGTGACCCAGATATTGATCCTCGTGGGAATTTCTTCTATCATACTCCAGACAGTGACGATGTGTTAGACACTATGACTACGGATAATCAATTCACAAAGTATAAGCTCAGACCAGCTCTAGTGCCAGACATCATGATGAATGAAGGAATCAAGGAAAGTGATCACTACCGAGAGATGCTACATGATATTGAAGCACAGTTCAAACGAGCAAATGCAGATCCCTCCGAGAAACAATCAGAAACGCAAAAAGGTAAACGAAAGAAAAGAATTTCTAAGCGCCAATCGACTGCTTCATCAAAAGATAAAGGCACAGGGAAAGAGCATTTAATTGATGAAGATGCTGAAGAAGCTGAGACGACCCAAACTGAGGATGACAACGAAGAAGTACCACTAAGAAGGCCAAAGAAAGCAAAGCCAACCAAAGGTAAAGAAGCACTTGTTGCTTCAGCTGAACCAGCTAAGCAAGCCATTTCTGAAGCCAAACAACTACGTATTACTCTTCAGCGAAGCAGAGTGGAGGCTTTTGCAACATACAAAGGATCAGGCTCAACAGTGTTTGATGACTTAGAGGAATTTGGTGAACCTGATGCCGATATCGCCTTTTATGGCGATTCTAACGATGAAGATGTTTATGAAGATGCTGATAACTTCCATTTTGAAAGTCGTGAGCAAAGTGAAGAGGGTGGTAGCAGCGCAAACACAGATACAAGTTTGATGTATCGAGACGCCAATATCACCACATCCTTACCGGAACCAACTCACACGGTGGTACACGACGACGCTCATGCAACTTTCATACCAGAAACTCAACTTCAAAGTAATCTGCTTCCGGCTCTGACGATGTTATGAAATATCTTAATTTGGAAGGGGAGGGTGTCGAGGTTACAAATACTGATCCATCGACAAATGAAGACATGGTGGATGTTCCCATAACTTCTGTTACATCAACCACCACTCCATCACTATCCACCCTGGTCATCAGTGAAGTCATAACACCAGCTATCACACCAGCACTTATTGAACAACCAGTATCAACTTCCACCCCAACGACAGTATCTACACCGTCATCATCAATAGATGAACAACCTATATCAACCACCGCCCCAATCACTGATTCTACACCAACACCTATCCTTGAACAACCCGTATCATCCACCACCACCTTAACAGTTATGGATACACCTCCATCATTAGAACAACAAGTATCATCCACCTCTAATCCATTCCTCACAGTCAGTGATCCATTGATCCAGTCTCTTCAACAACAGTTGGAGGCTCAAGCTAAACAAATAGCTACACTGACTGAAAGATTCACCACTCCCGACACACAACCTCTCAAAGAACCGCAACCTGATGAGCCTATACTTCAGAAAATATCCGACAGAGTGTCTAAACTTAAAGCCCAACACAAATAATTTCTTAGAGAGAAGAAAACTCGTGACAAAGAGAATGTTGCCTTTCTTGGGTCAATTGATGAGAAGATGACCAAGATCATTCGACGAGAAGTCAAGTCATATGTTGATCAACAGCTACCAACTTTTGTCAGTAATGGTTTATCTACCCTTCAACTAATGACATTGTTACAGACACGTCTGCTAGATATGGGAGCTCATAAATCAAAATACAAACAAAAAGTTCTGCAATATCTCAACAAAGCAATTATTGAAGATACACCAGCAGATACTACCGACTCTGAGTCCGAAAATGAAGATGAACTAGAGGAGGAAGATGACGCGGGTAATGGTGATCAGGATGATGGCGAAAATGATCAAAATGAGGAAGATATGAGGAAGCAGAGGATGAGGAAGAAAAGGATAAGGATACAGATGAAGATGAGGACGAGGATGAGGATGACGATGATGATAATGACGACGGTAATGGAACCAACAAGGCTGATAACAATGATAAAACTGGTATTGATGCCGAAGAGTCAAATAAGGATGAAAGTGATAAGGCTACTGAGAAAGGTATTGAGGAAGCTGCAGAAAGCGTTGCTGAAACCGCAGAAAAGACGATGGAGTCTACTGTACTAGAAAATCAGAATATAGACACAGGTATATCTACTGAACCGGTTTTTACTACTGATTCTCACAATGAATCTGTAGAATATATGCAAGAAGACAAAATTCCTTTGTCTACACAACAAGAAGAACCCACAGGGTCAATGCTAGAAGACGAACCTCATGATGATATACCGGTGACACAAGAACAACCTTCAACACCATCTGAAGATCAGCACATCTCTGATATGGAAGTTGAAGATTTAAATGTGCCAGAACCAACGTTTGCTGAATCTCTTATCATCGATGACACGGTACAGGAGCATCTTTGGCTCACAAATGCAGCACCACAACATCCTTTCGACACAGCAACTGAAATGGAACTGACTCAATTCCTAAACAACCCTATCGATTTCTCAGCCTTTCTAAGATATTCTCATGGGAAACCGACAATGACTCCGGATCTTATCAAAATGGCAGCCGCAAATGTGGAGTTCTTTGATACTTTGAATATCAGCCATGATGAAGTAGAATATCACTTAAATGAGCTTACAAAGGCAATGAGAGCGACGACTACAGGAATTCAGACTCCAGTGTTACGACCTCTTACACCCACAGTCATCTCCGGCTCTGCAACGATCCCAATAGAGCACATTGTTTCTCATGATCTTGAGTATCTTGAAAAAGGCGCGAAGAAATATGCCACATCACTTACTATGCTCAAGGCTGTTAATCTGGAAAATGTTCCATGGATCGAAGATAAAGTACCTGATGCGTTATGGAGAAGGAAACTGCTCAAGTTTTATGATACTTTCGCATCACTTGGCATCTCTCACTGGAATGCAAAGAAAATGTTAGCTTACAATCACTTCCATCGTCCAAAGAGAGGTTCTTCGATTGTCTCAGCTCACAGAATCAAAAGCATTCAAGGAGCAACCACTCAGACCGTATTCGGCTATGATTACTTGAATGTAATCGTGTTCAAACGTACTGATGAGAAAGAATACCGAATTGACGAAAGTGATCTACAGTACCTTCAACTTGAAGACATCGAAGATCTTTTGTTGTTATTGGCTCAGGAAAAAGTCGACCATCTACCACCTGAGATAGTCATTGCATTGAGCTCCAACTTTCGTCAATATGCTAGGAAAATCGTCATCCAAAACCGGGTGGAAGATTTTCAACTTGGAGTGGAGAGCTACCAGAAGCAGATAAACTTGGAACGTCCCCATACAACACCACTCAGTAATTTTCATAAGAACAAGAAGCCTTACATGGGTACCACAATGTCGGAAGCAGGGATTTTTTATCCAAATGAGACTGGTGTCATGCAGTATATACGATTCTCCGAACTGCACAAGTTCAGCGATGGTACGCTCAAGCATGTTCGAGATGATCTGACGGTTCTCAATGCCGACCTACCGCTTCCAGCAGTCAAGTACACCTGGACAAACCAATGCAAAAGAGGAGCTAAGTACGCGATCAAGAAGATCGAGGAACTTCTAAGGAAGTGCCGGTTGCTACGAAGTGTGGAACGATTCTTCGGTGGACGTCTATATGGAGCTCACCATAGGTTCACGGAACGAGCCATTTAGTTATGGTTCGTCTTATAATAGGTCAACTCCATATGTCTATTATTGTGAATATGTTAATTTTTGTATAATCAACTTTTGTGGCATGTTGTAGTGTAAAAGTATGATATTTTTCAAGAATTTCTCTCGAGATTCTAAATCTTTCAAACATATCGTACTCAAGCACTACAACTAACCCTCATTAATTTGAGGGGGAGCATTAATATGTTCTTTGGCCTACATCTAATTTAATTTTATTACCCAAAGACCAGTTAATCCATTAATATCCAAAATATTGATGGTTAACATTTTGGAAAGGGGAGAAAATGAGATTAAGGAGACTTAATGACATTTGGCTAAAAAATGAAATAGGCTTAAAAGATAAACCAACTTAATATGTGTAATGCACATGTTAAGGGGGAGCGTTTTTTATGCTCAAAACACTTAAGGCACAAAAACTTTGATTATAATATCACAAGTGCTTTAAGTGATTTTTCAAGGATTTTTCATGGTGACAATACTTACCCAAAACACACTTAATTCACGACGGATGTGGTGACAAAAGGGTGGTAGGTATAGGTATTAGTCCAATGATTCATCAGAACCGATGGAATCTTCCCAAAGACAATTCCCTAGATAGAATTAGAAGTCCTAGGAAAGATGGAGAATGATTGTGAACGTAGCTGAATGCCGACCAAGTACTTACGCTAGCACTGGAACAATCACAACAAGGTGCTAGTGATGACGTATTGGTAAGCATTGAAGGGGTTGAAGAATGAAAAAGAATTGTAAAGATAAAGGGTGTAAAGAAAGAAGCCCTCCTTACAACTTTAGGCAGAAACCCGGTTAATACATATTCTATTGAGATCATTTTTTAATGATTCTCGATATTGAAGATAGACATCATGGACCCAGTGATGCAATGCATAACCCTCCCCAGCTAACTCAAATATCTCTCAAAAGATATTTGTTTTAATCACACGGAGTTCAACACGTTATCTATTGGTCTATTCACTCCGAATGGACTGATATTGAATATGTGGCAGTCCTCTCCAACCATCGCTCACTAAATCAAAACGCACTATCGAGTCTAGAGCCACGAGATCATCAAAAGTCTCATTAGGAAACTTTCCATTTATTCCTTGCTTCTTCACACACTGTGAAAAGTAAGAGATCTTTATGAGTCCTACGCAGTATTCCTGTAATATTGCCAGAACATCTGAGTGATACGCAAGTATCACAATGAAGATGGAAATCCTGCTTGAGCCAACATCAAACAAGCTCATGGTAGGTGACACGTGCGGTTCTTTAAGAACCAATCTTGTGAAAACTAGAAAGAAATAGTAGTTTAATTCTTAATTGAACTTAAACTCGTTCCAGGCCTCTACACATTATCGTATGATCTTGCCAGAACACTCAGAGTGACACTCTTTAGTGTTCACAGTGACGAGTGGAAATCCTTCTAGTGTTAACATCAAACAGCACTTGGTAGGTGACACGCAAGATTCTATTTGAATCAAGCTCGTGACAACTGGAAAGCAACGATGGTGAAAATCTTAATTGAAGTTCACTTGTTCCAGGTTTCATGAATTGACGGCTTCAATCATAAGGATTTTTAATCCAAATGATTCACTCTTTATGTTCGCAGTCAGCTTTGGACGGTCGAATAAAGAGAACGGGTTTACCCGCGAAATCCTCTCAGGAAGTTACTTAATTGAAACTATCCGTCACGGGTACGATATCTAATATCGTCCATCGGTCTTCACCGACCGGAGGTAAAATGATACCGAATTAGAATAAAATGTCAAAGCCATTTTATTCGTGTCTTATTATGTTGCTGCATTCGAAGACGGTGGCGTTGCGGTGTACCTGTTGAAGACGTCCTCACATACTTATTCCTTCTGCATCAAATACTTCTTCAAATTCAAGAAAGTATGACCTAAAAGTCTTCCGTTGTATCAACTCTGAAACTTTCAAGAATTCAACAAAGGATAAGTGTATGGGACATGAAGTCACGAAGAGGCGAACATCACAAGAAGATAAAGACTGCACGTGAAAGGCCAAAAGAATGTGTTCCAAGCAAAAGACTGATATTATTCAACACATATTCACAAAAAGAAGAAAATTAAAGTAAGAAAGAGAAAGTGGACTACGAGCTCAAGAACAAGATCTAACATGCTAGATTATGACTTTGTAAACTTGGAGTGACCTCCCTTTGGGGGAGATTGTTGGAAATACGTTTTACGTATAAAGAAAGTCTCGGTCACTCCAACAATATAGTTATAGGCTCGTAGTAGTGTTTAAGTTACATTTATTAAATAGCCCGACCCATGAGCATGTTCATGGGCTGGAGGCCCAAGTCCATTAAGGACTTGGGTATATAAGCCTCTTTCCACCATGGAAAGAGGTGTTGGTTGTTTCATTTCTCACTTTTATAACACATAGTTTCTTTCATTTCTCTCTCTAAGTTTCTCTCTCTAGAAATACATCAACCCTCTTGAAACATAAAGATTATCATTGTTCTACAGTGACGACAAAATCGTCTTCAACATGGGTAAACTTTCTAAGCAACCTTATGAACACGAGAACGTTAATTTCATTGACGTACTTGATGAGGCTTGTGAAGAACATTTAAAAAACGCTTGTAAAAGTGGTTTTTCTTCTCTACCCATTGTTGAGACAGTTGCCTCTATTGCTCCCTCATTGACTCCATTTGGAGAAAGTGATTTTCTTTTGAAAGAATTTGAAGCAACTTTAGGGGATGTGGACTTAAAATATGACGATTCTCCCTCCGATTGGGATGAAAACATTCGTACCATTGAGAAACTTCTCAATGAGGACCATATTTCTCCATCGTCTCCTAAGGAAATATAAAACGATTATCCGAATTTGACTAAGCCTTCCATCGACAATCCTCCGGATTTAGAGCTTAAGGATTTACCGTCTCATCTTGAATACGTTTTCCTAGAAGACAATAAGAAGTTACCCGTCATCATTGCAAAGGACTTAAAAGAGGATGAAAAATCTCGACTTATAGATGTGCTCAAAAATCATAAGAAAGCAATTGCTTAGAAAATTTCCGATATCCGCGGAATTGATCCTAACTTTTGCACTCATAAAATTCTCATGGAAGATGACTTTAAACCCGCAATCCAAAGCCAAAGAAGGGTTAATCCAAAAATTCATGACGTCATTAAGAAAGAAGTTATCAAACTTCTAGATGCTGGAATGATTTACCCTATTTTGGATTTGCCATGGGTTAGTCCCGTCCATTGTGTGCCTAAGAAAGGCGGAATAACCGTTGTTCCCAATGAAAACAACGAGTTGATTCCTACTCGACTTGTCACGGGTTGGCGAGTTTGCATAGACTATCGCAAGCTCAATGATGCCACTTGTAAGGATCATTTTCCTCTTCCATTCATGGATCAAATGCTCGAGCGTTTAGCGGGTAATGACTACTATTGCTTCTTAGACGGTTTCTTCGGGTATTTTCAAATTCCTATCGATCCAAAAGACCAAGAGAAAACCACATTCACTTGTCCTTATGGAACATTTGCTTACAACAGAATGCCTTTCGGCTTATGCAATGCTCCTGGGACATTTCAAAGGTGTATGATGGCTATATTCCATGACATGGTTGAAGAAACTATGGAAGTCTTTATGGACGATTTCTCGGTCTACAGTGATTCTTTCTCATCTTGCCTTGCCAATTTAGAACGTATGCTCAAACAGTGTGAAGACACTCGTCTCGTTCTTTGATGAGACTGCTTTTATACATAGTCTCATCGTCCAAATCAGGCTTAAAATGCATTAAATGTCATTAAAACTGCCAAATATATGCTCGTGTTTGTTGCTTGTGTATTTTAGGTACGGATATTGAGGAAATGACAAAAAGATCACAAGAATCAATCAAAAACGAACACGGGAAACGAAGCCGCATAAAGAACCGGACCCGAATCATGATTTTCCTATCAAGTCCTTAAAGTTTGAAGATTTGGCAAGATTGGTCCCTCATCTTTTGAAGACTTGTCATTTTAAACCCTTATAAAACTCAAATATTACATATGGGTCCCTTAAATGTCAAGATTATACATCATTTGCCCTTGAAGAATGCAAAAAGTGCATTAAATACCCTTGAATACATGCTTGATGAAGTTTTGTGGCCAATATATGAAAAAAGAAACTTTCATATAAAGGGAATTCGTTTTGGGAGTTGTTTAAACTTCTATGACAAGTTAAAGGAATCCTAGGGGTCATTTGTGGGAGACAAGAAAACTCCACCAGCCAACCATCACACGACACCTCATCATAAACCCACCCAAACCCATTTACCCATATCTTAACCCACCCAAACCCGGTCAACCCACCACTTAAACCAAACACGTTTATTAAAACGTGTTTTCCCCTTTTAACAACTCTAAACCTAACCTAAACAGATCAAAACACACAACTTTTCCCATAAACCCTAATTTCATCCCCAAATTAATTTACATAAATTACAACATGATCTATTCCAGATAAATAATTAACCATGGATAAACCCAAACCCCACTTTTAGTTTCCCATCACACTCACTCCCTGGTCCCCAAAATCCTACCCACTGGCAAAAAGACCAAGAGGCAACAGAGAATCAACGTTTCATAAGGATTTCGTGTTCTCCAAACGAAATCCAACGTCCAAGATTGATGCATCCCAGCCTGTCCATCACAAAAATCCAAACGAAATTCACATGGCTTCAAGATTTATTCAAAAGGAGGAATCAAAATCAGCATATCCGTATCTTCAGCAAGGGTAATCTTGGAAACTTACTAGATTAGGGTTTTCTTTTTTCTTCATTTCTAGAACAACCCGAGGGGTCTATAAATTGAGGAGCGACTTGTGGTGCCCTTTTTTTCCCTTGTCTCGGATTTTTGTAAAACCTCTTTTATGAATGAAAGTTTGAAGTTTTTTAAATTTATCCGAGTTCCATTTTATTTAATGTTTATGATTTGAGTTAACGTTTTTTAACTTTGTGTTCGGGGTTTCCTGTTTATGTTAATCAGTGAATGATTGAAGTGAATCAAAGTTTTCTTGTTTAAATTTATTATCAATTTTTAATTATTAAGTATTTGAAGTAGATTTGAAAAGATTTAGAAAAAAACAAGTGGGGTGTGTTTATCTATCTTGTGAGCTCACTGAATCAAGACCATAGGTCTCGATTCTTGGATTTCTTTTGTGTGTTTGTTAGTGTTTTTACAGGATTGGAAGCTTGTGCTTGTTTTGCTAGCACATAAGCTCGAAAAATCGGGGGTACGGATGTGTGTCCCTGAGGTTTGCCCTCTTTTCTCGCACTTGTATTTCTTTTTTTTATATGCTTTTGATTTATTGTTCTCGTGTGTTAGTTGCCTGTTAAGTTTGCTAGTTTTATGGGTTTGATTTTGTATTGAATAAGTTCCTTGAGTTTGATTTGTAGTATAATCAGTAAGTTTAATTTAGGTATTGTTCTTTTTGTTTAATCTGTTTAATCTTGGTAATAAGATATGTCAACTTAGGATTTGGTGGTAGCTTGTTTGCGTTTGTTTGCTCTTAGTCTAAGTTGTTTTGGTCATATTCCGTGTTTGCAACTCCTTTTGAAGTCTTGGTTTCGAACTGATTATTGTCACTTGAGAAATCTGCTATTTGGGGTGGAACTGGTTCATTTAGTTGATGCATGATTTTGTCCAATTGGATATAGGATGTATGGTTTTGCTTTCGATTATGGCTGGATTTCTAAAATCTTCTTGACTGAAGTTTGAGTATAATTCACACTACTACTTGCTTATAATATATTCCATTTGCACATCATTAGGGCTTTTGAACTGCTATTATAAGTAGACACGACTGCCTACTATTCGTTGAGGGTGCTTGGGACCAAGCTTGAGCTTAATGGGTTGTTATTTTGCTAGAAGTTAGTTAGTGTGCTTATCAAGGTGTGCCTGCATAGTATAACCTTGTACCTGCCTGCATAATTCAATAGGGAGTTTCTGTGCTTTAATATTTTCTACTCGATTCATTCTTTGTCTGTTATATCTGACTGTTTTCGACCAAGGCAGCCAACTGCTACCTTGGTTCACTATCTGAAATTGTCAAAAGCCAATAACAAGTCGTTTTTCTAAGTACCCTGCTGATTACTATCTGATTTGGGTTCTTGATTGTGTTATATCAGTCTAAGAAGTGAAATAGTTATAGGTTTGGTGGCAGTTTGATTCTTATCTGGGTAACTGAGCAGTAAAATCGTGTTAATTAAGTATAATTCATCTTGTGTTGTGTTTTTGGAAGTTACCAGGTTACTGTAACAATTGTGTAAAAAGAAAAGTCTAAGAAAAAAAAAAGAAAAGGGATTCCAGGTCTGGGACTTATTTGATTCAAATTAGGGCATATCCTAGCTTAAATTAGACGTGTGTTTGTGTTTTGGTAAGTAGAAGTATCTGTGAACAAGTGGGGTAAAAAGAAAAACAAAAAAAAATATTTGAAAAATTTTGGCGTGGCCAGGACTCGAACCTGCACCACCACTGCCAAAGCACACACACACTACCGCTCGCCCTTGGGACTTTTACTGATAAAGTCTCAAGGATTTGACCATTTATCACCTCTTTGGTTGTGGGCTTTTTAATTAAAGTCGTAGCTTAATAAGCTCATAAGAGCTTATTAGTTAAGAAAATTGGCTTATTTTCATTTTTCTTTTGTTTGTCAGTTAGCCTAGCATTTTTCTGGTCAAGATTTAATTTTTTTACTTTCTTTATTTATTTTTAATTAGTCTTTAATTACCCGTCTTTAATTAAATAGATAAAAAAAATAGTTTTAATTTTTAGAAAATTAATTTTTAGATTTTAATTAGTTTATTTTAGGTTTACAAAAAGTAAAATTTTAAAAATCACTTTTAAATAATTTTATTTAATTTTGCGTTTTCCTTTAAACTTTGAAATTTAATATAAAATAATTAAAGAAGATTTGAAAATTTTGGTTTTCACTTTTGTTTTAATTAGATTTTTCTCAACTTAGATTAAAATTTTGGTAATTTGTAGTGGAGTTTTATTTTTGTCGAAGTTTTACGTTTGTGCGTTTTTTACGTCTTAGGGGTATTTTTAGCATTATTCGTCTTTTCCTTTCTTTTCTTCCATCAATATAATCACAAACAAATCAAAAATCAATTCATAACACAACGCAATTGTCTCCTCGAGAACGAACTTGGACTTATTTGGTCATTAGTGCTCGGTTTTCCTAAACTGACACTTAATACTTACCGCTTTTACGCACCTTTTCCTAAAGGTCGTATTTTACAACAATAATTTTTGGCGCCGCTATCGGGGAGGCGTGTTGTGTTTTGATTTGAACATTGTTGTTTTTATATATAGCCATAATATTAATTGTATTAGTAGCACTCTACTAATACGTATTATCGTTTTTCGATTTTTTTGTGAATACTATTACTATATTGTATACGTAGAACAATAAATTCACAAGTACTCCAAATACGTGAGAAATCACAACCTTGACTTGGGAGGTCATTACCCAATCATTGTATTCGAATCTCAAACCAAAGAAAAAAGGCAAAAATAGATAAATACTTTCGTGAAGCTCGATTTTGAAAAATACAAACTATAAGGTGGGTATAAGGCGGTTGTATTTGACGACCTAAAGGAAAAAGGCTCTTAAGTGCTTCGCGCCGCCTCGTTTCCTCCGCTTGCTTGTGCGTATTTTGATATTGAAAGCTAATCGAGGGTTTTGCCGCCCAAAGTATTACTTAAGTATCATATATATTTTCTTGGTTTCTATTGATTAAACCCTCTTGAACGATTCGGTGTTCCACCATCGTTCTAAAGTCATCGAAGGCGTTCACTTCACGTGATCGTTTTCATTCCTTGAGGCTTCTTTAATCGAGAGATTTGATTAAGGAGGAGATTTGTAGATTTGTGTCTACCTAATACATTCCAAAAATCCAAAAAAAAGTAAAAACAATCAAAAACCACAAAAAATTGAAAAAGTAAAAACACCAAAAAGAATCTTCTTTGCTCACCCTCTCGTTGTACATGACGTTTATGCAAACTCGCTCCAAAGCAAGACGTGCTCGTAAACGAAGAAACAAATCAATCACTCCTTCTAGTGAGGAGTCTCCTATTGACGAACCCATTGTAGTGAAAGAAGCACCCATGGCTAATCGAACTATGATGGAGTTGCTTCAAGCACCCACCGAGGGTTATGGAGAAGCGATTGTGATTCCCGCTATCCTTGCGGAGAATTTTGAGGTTAAGACGGGTTTGTTGTCCATGATTCAAAACAACAAGTTTCGAGGTGACGAAAAGGACAACCCTCATAACCACATTCGCCAATTTAATCGTCTCACCGCCACGTGCAAGTTTAAGGACGTCTCTAACGACTCGATTAAGATGATGCTTTTTCCGTATTCCTTAGCAGGGCCCACAAAAATTTGGTTAGAGAAAGAGCCACCCAATTCTATATTGACGTGGAAGGATCTCGTTTCAAAATTCGTGAACCAATTTTTTCCGCCCTCTAAGACTACGCATTTGAAAAACGGGATTTCAAAGTTTTCGCAAGAGTATAATGAGAGTTTTTCAATGGCTTGGAATAGGTTTAAGGAAATGTTGCACGAATGTCCTCATCATGGTTTTTCCGAGTGGCATCAAATTGACACGTTTTAGAATGGCTTGAACGATCATGAGCGTGATTATCTTAATGCCGCCACGGGTGGTAATTTTTTGTGTAAGACGGTCGAGGAAGCCTTGTTAATCATTGAGAATAGGTCTAAGGTCTATAGTCCTCGTAGCACGTCGAGTGTTCGTAAGACTTCGTCTTCACCTTCGCCTTCATTGTCACACACCGTTGATGCTTGCCAAATCGAGGCTAATTTGGAGAACAAGATTTTAAGCTTAAGGGATTGTTAATTGAGTTTAAAGTTGGTGAACAACCCACTCCCGCTACGGCTAAAGCGGTTGAGGTTTCTTGTATGTATTGTGGTGGAGCTCACGATTACTCCGAGTGCATTACCAACGGTGGTAACACTTCGAGTGCCTTCGCGGCCGCGGGAACTTATAACCAAAACGGTCAAGTTCCCCGCACTAATCAAATGACTCCACCGGGTTTTCCACCAAATCAAAATGCTAACAATTATCGAAACAATCAAGTTGGTTACCAAAGCAATCAAAGGAACAGTTACAAGGGTAATAACAACTATGGGAATCAAGGAAGTAGTATCCAATTGCAAAATCAAAATCAAAACCGTAATTTTCAAAACACAAGTCAAGGTCTTCAAAATGTTTACACTAAAGAACTTCCAATGGACTTTTTGAATTACGCCACGGCAAATGATAAGATTTTGGAAAACATTCAAGAGCAATTGGCTAATCAAGCTAGGGACACGGCTAAAAACACCAAGGAGTTAGCTAATTTTGTGAAGGAAAATCTTAACATGAGAAATGAGTTGAAAAATGATTTTGCTAATCAAATTAGAGGTCAAAACAATAAGATTGAACAAAGTCATGCTAGGCTTGAACAAAGAATTGAACAAAAAGCCGCTAGTCAAGATCTTAAGTTTAATAGTCAAGATAGTCGTCATGGGGAACAAAGCCTCTACTTCGGGTAGTTTGCCTAGTAACACCATTTCAAACCCGAAGGGAGAGATGAAAGTGATTACCACACGAAGTGGTAAGGCACTTAAAGAACCGACTCCTTAACCAATTACTCCAACGGTGGAGGAAATTGAGGAAGAACCCGAGGTGGTGGTCGAAAAGGAGCATATCTCAAGCCCACAAAGTACCGCTCATACCACACCTACGGTCGACCCTTTACCAACATTGGAACCCGAGATTCCAAAGGCTATGCCTATGCCCCAACCCACACCACCCTTGCCTTACCCATCGAGACTTAGGAAGGAGAAACGACAAGAGCGCGACAACTACCAATTTGAGCTTTTTATGAAAATGTTTCGTGAATTACACCTTAATGTGAGTTTCGCTGATGCTTTGGTCATGATGCCTCGATTTGCCGCTAACTTTAAAAGTATGTTGAACAACAAGGAGAAATTGCACCAATTGTGTAGTTGTTCGTCGGTTTATCTTAATCGTATACTGTTAGGACCATTGTAATAGTTATATGTAATAGGTAGACTAGGAGGTATGTAGTTCCTCCTGGTCCTAGTAGTAGTAGGAGCAAGTCCTGCTCCTGGTCCTAGTCGAAGTCAAACTTTATTATTTACTTAATATTCTGTTAGGATATGCATGAGATATGTTAGGAAAGGATATGAATATCAGTTTTACACGTTTTCTTTAATGCTGTATTAGGGTGTCCTTGTAGTATAAAAGGAACCTTAGGCAGAAGGGTTATACACACCTTCACAAAACGTAGTTCTAGTGATTATCAATATTAGAAATCCTTAGAAAGGATCAAGTCTTTATAGTTATTCTGTTCTTCTTGATTATATTTATATTTTACATTCATATTGTGTATAGAGTCTCTTTGTGATTTGACTTGTGATTACAGAAGTCATTCACCGGTCCTGACAGGCTGCAAGATCTACATCTAGTAGATCCAACAAGTGGTATCAGAGCCTGGGAGGGTCTCTATACAAGAAGAATCAAGTTTGCTTTTTACTGACATTTTTTTTATCATGTCTGCCTCAACTTCTACTCAAACAGGAGAAGACATCACTCCTAAAATAGTGCAACCTCAGCAGATCCTTGCTACGGTCTCAAACACTAATGGTAAGTTCCCTCTTCTGAAAAAGGGTGAATATGATAACTGGGCAATGAAGATGGAATGGTGGATCACCAATACTGATCAAGATCTTTGGAAGATCATTCTGAATGGGAACAACAGGAAGCTTACTGGAAGAGACAAGAATGGTAATATTACTCTTCTTGACCCTAAGTCTCATGAAGAAATCATCGCTATTCAGAAGGAGGTCAAAGCAAAGACAATTTTGCTTCAATCTCTTCCTGAAGATCACATGGGTGACTTCTACCATTTGGATGATGCCAGAGAGATTTGGAATGGCATAAAAGCAAGGTTTGGCGGGAATGAGGAGTCAAAGAAAATGCGAAGATCCATGCTAAGAGATGAATTCACAGAATTCAAAATCTCAGAAACTGAAGGTCTACATCAAGGGTATGATAGGTTCCAAAAGATATTGAGCCAGTTGAATCAACTTCGGTCAAAGCCTGATGATGGTGATATTAATGCAAGGTTTCTTAAAGCCTTACCCTACTCATGGAATCAGGTGGTGATCTCTCTCAAAGCCAAAGGTGGGCTTGACTATCTCAACTTTGATGATATGTTTCATAAGCTCAGAACTTTTGAACCTCATGTGAGAGGCTTTTCAAGCGACTCGTTTCCCACTCCAGCTAACTCTGCCTTTGTGAGTTCTATGGCATCCAGTCCCATGTCATATGCAAGTAGCCCAAGCAATACTGTGTCCTCTCAGCACACTTTTCAGCATACTTCTGCTCCTGATCCTACTGCCAAGTCTGGTAGTATGGTAGAAGCCGTTCTTCATTCCTTTGTGGCTGATGTTAATGCTGAACAACAACTTGCTTTTGATGACTTCAAACAGGTCGATAAGCTTGACCTGGATGAAATGGATCTTAAATGGCAGATGGCCATGCTCACTCTTAGGGTTCACAAGTTTGAGAAGAAAGCAGGAAGGAATTTAATTACAACCCTCGGGAGCCAGCAAGATTCGACAGAAGCAAGGTTCGCTGCTATAACTGCCAGCAACAAGGTCACTTTGCAAGGGAGTGCCCTACCAAGAATGATCAGGAGAAGAGCAAGTACTCAGCTTTTAAGGTTCAGGAGGTAAAAGATGACAAGAAGGCACTGGTATCTGTTGACTCTATGGTCAACTGGAATGATCATCAGACTCCTACTTTTGAATCTGCTGAATCCTCGACTGACGTATTTGCAATGATTGCTGGGAATCTCTCTGATGCAGAAGAAGCTGACGAATTTGCTCTTATGGGCATCTCACCTCAAGTATAACATTGTCCTCTTGGTTGTCATGATAAATACTCAGAATTGTTGTCCCAATTTAATGAAGTAAATGATCAAAATGATAAGTATTTTTTAGAGGTTCAAGCCTATAAGGGTTCATTAAACACATTGGAACAACAAAAGAGGTGGTTACAAGATACACAACGTGCGTATGAGGATAAAATCAGGATACTAAGCATCGATTTAGAAAACACGACAAATATGCTTAAATATACAGAAACAGTAAGAGATGCTAGTATCAAAGAAAAAGAGGAGATGCAAGGAAAATTAGATGCTACAATGCTAAGATTTGAAAAATGGCAAAAGACACCTAAAAATCTTTCAAAATTAATTAATAGTAGCATGTCTGGCAGAACTAAAAGAGGCTTAGGATTTGAAAAATATATTGATTCAGAAGATGTATTTGATTTATCTTTTTCAAGTGTATTTGATGCCGACAAAGAGGATGAGGGCAAACCTAGTTACAATAGGTTTAAACCAGCAGCAGGAATGCATGCTGTCCCTCCTCCTCTTACTGGAACTTTTATGCCCACTTCATGGCATAATGACTTGGATGGATCACAGATGCTTGAGTCCCCAACAAGTTCTACTAATACTAATAACTTTGTCTCATGTACTTTCAGTGACAAAGCCAGTGACTCTGCATCTAGTGGTTTACGTGAAGAGTCAAGACCTACAAGTTCCAAGTTGAATGATCATGCTGCTACTGGTGCTAGGAAGTGTGAAGAAAGAGTTGCTGTTATGTCAAGTGTGTCTGGTCCAAGTTTATTGAGTCCTAGGAAGAATGTTTCTCCTAGAATTGTGTGTAATAAAGTAGGCAGTGTGAAACAATCTCATTCTAATAAAAGGTCTTTCAAAACATGTTTTGTTTGTGGCAGTGCCTTTCATTTAATTAAAGATTGTGATTATTATGACACACATGTTTCTGTTAATCATGCTTTTCCTGCTCCTGGTCCACCAGGAGCTGCCCCATATGTTTCTAGAAGACTTAATCCTAGTGCTCAATCGTTTTCTTCTTTTAGAATGTCCTCTCCTTTAGCTTCTGATCATTGGAGAAATATTGGATTCCAAAACACCAGTAATTATTTTCAAAATTTTAATCCAATCTATCCACATAATTTGGACCACACGTATTTTGGTTTAGGAAATTTGGGAACTGCTGTTAAGCCCTCAGCAGGTTGTTCTTGGTCAAATAATAATACCCATATGATGCATTGGCAACCAAGGAACAACGATGGATCTCATCAATCTTCTTGGCAATCTTCTAACGATCCACAAGGCAGGCTCAAACCTGAAAAGGTTTGGGTCCCCTTAAGACACTAACTTTTGCATTTTTTATTAACTTGTTGTTGTAGGTTACTCCATACCAAGATCCTAGTCTAGGCATTGTTGATAGTGGTTTCTCCAGGAGCATGACAGGAAATAAAAGTCTTCTCTCTAACTTTGTACCGTTTGATGGAGGAAAGGTCTATTTTGGTGGGGGTGAAGGCAGGATCACTGGCAAAGGGACGATAAAGACTCCTAATCTAAATTTTGAGCAGGTCTACTATGTGGAAGCACTTCAACACTTCAACTTGATATCGGTCTCTCAGATTTGTGACAAGAAGCAGTTTGTTCTCTTCACCGATACTGATGCACTTGTGCTTTCCAAAGACTTTAAGCTTCCGGATGACTCACAAGTTCTACTCAGAATCCCTAGAAGACACAATCTTTATAGCATCAAGTTGAATGAAGTCAACCCTACTGGTCAACTAGCGTGTCTGGTTGCTAAGGCCTCAGAAGATGAAGCCACTAAATGGCATAGAAGGATGGGGCATGTGAACTTCAAGACCATTCACAAACTTGCAAATCTGAATCTGGTCTCTGGTTTACCTCCCAAGACGTTTAGAAATGATATAAATTGTATTGCCTGCAGCAAAGGCAAACAGCACAAAGCATCCTTCAAGGCCATTACTGCTCTTAGTCTTATTACTGAACCATTGCAGCTACTACACATGGACTTATTTGGTCCTACTTCCATTAGAAGCATTGACCACAAACAATTCTGTCTGGTGGTAACTGATGGATATAGCAGGTTTACGTGGGTGTTCTTCATGGCTGCCAAGAGTGAGACCTACTCAATTCTTAGAGATTTTCTTACCCTGATAGAGAACCAGTTGTCTAAGAAAGTTAAAGGTATTCGTTGCGACAATGGAACCGAGTTTAAAAATAAAGACCTCATCGCACTTTGCAATGCTAAGGGCATCAAAAGAGATTATAGTGCTGCAAGGACTCCTCAACAGCATGGTGTGGCAGGAAGAAAGAACAGGACACTAATAGAAGCAGCAAGAACTATGCTTGCCGATTCCAAGCTTCCAACCATGTTCTGGACAGAAGCTGTTAATACTGCAAGTTATGTTTTGAATAGGGTTTCCATTACCAATCCTCACAAGAAGACTCCTTATGAGCTGCTCACGGGCAAAGTTCCAAATATTGCTCATTTGAAGCCTTTTGGGTGTCCAGTCACCATTCTGAATACTAGTGACTATTTGGGGAAGTTTGATGGCAAGGCAGATGAAGGATACATTGTGGGATATTCAGCTCATTCTAGGGCTTATCGTGTCTACAATATCCAAGCCAAGCGGATAATTGAAACTATAAATCTCAGCTATTTTGAGGAGAAGTCAAACATCCAAGGCAAGGGTCCAGAATGGTATTTTGATCTTGATTATCTTAGTGATTCGTTAGGATATTTTCGTTTCAAAACTAACCATGATGCAGGACAACAAGTGTTTGCAACTTCTAGTACTGGTGTTCCTTCTAGTCTTTCTGATTCAGATGATGAGGATGACATTTTTGTGGTTCCATCCTATTCCACCACAGTTTCTCCTACTCCTCCTAGTGATGCAATACCATTGGATGTACCGGATTCCCAAGTAGCTCTTGACACTCTTCTCAAACAACAACAAGAAGCTACTAAAGCAGCTGCTCAAGGTGGTTTTGAGTTTCCCTTGGTTGAGCCTACTAACAAAGTTGCTTCTGGTACTCCAGCTTCTGCTCCTAGTGCTAGCTTATCACCTACTGGTACTCCGGCTAGTGAGTCTGCTTCCAATACTCGTTTCTCAAGTCCTTATGATTTGGGAAACCATCAAAAGAAGTCTTCTACCAAGCTGGATGATATTTATAAACAACCAGTAGATGGGATTTTCCATACTGCTTCTTATGATGCTGACTTTGTTGGTGATCTCAATAACTTGGCACCAGAAGTGGAGGTTTCTTCCAATCCAGTCTTGCAATCACACAAAGATCATCCTACCACTCAAATCATTGGAGATCTTGGTTCTACTGTCAAGACACGCAGAATGCAGCAGAAGGCCTCGTCTGATCATCATGCTCTTGTGAGCTATATTGAAGATCAAAAGCGTAATAATCATACGGACTTTCAACACTGTTTGTTTGCTTGTTTTCTTTCACAGGTGGAACCTAGGTCTGTTTCTCATGCTCTTGAGGATCAAAGTTGGGTGGAGGCTATGCAGGAGGAAATGCAGCAATTCTTGTTTCAGAATGTTTGGGTTCTGGTTGACTTACCAGATGGAAAGACAGCTATCAATACCAAATGGATTCTAAAGAACAAGAAGGATGCAAGGGGAATTGTCGTAAGGAATAAAGCTAGGCTTGTCGCACAAGGCCATACTCAAATTGAGGGCATTGACTACACTAAAGTTTTTGCTCCGGTTGCAAGGATCGAGGCCATTCGTTTGTTTTTGGCCTTTGCTTCTTATGTGGGCTTCACGGTGTTTCAAATGGATGTCAAGAGTGCCTTTCTCTATGGCAAAATTGACGAGGAGGTGTATGTTACTCAACCTAAGGGATTTGTAGATCCACTTCATCCCAAGAAAGTTTACAAGGTGGTCAAGGCTCTTTATGGGTTACATCAGGCTCCTAGAGCTTGGTATTAGCGTCTTTCAACTTTCTTGTTAAAGAATGGCTATAGAAGGGGTACTATTGACAAAACACTATTTCTTCGGAGGAATACCAAGGACATTATCCTTGTTCAGGTTTATGTGGACGACATTATCTTTGGCTCTACTAGGAAGGAATGGTGTGATGAGTTTGAACACTTGATGAAAGGCGAATTTCAGATGAGTGCGATGGGAGAACTTTCTTTCTTCCTTGGTCTTCAGGTCAAGCAACAACCGGATGGGATTTTCATCAGTCAAGACAAATATGTTCATGAGATTCTTTAGAAGTTTGACATGGATCCTCTTAGACCCGCAGCGACTCCTTATGAAGTTGCTAAAATCAAGCTTAAGAATGAGCCAGACCCCCCGGTTAATGTTCACATGTATAGGTCTATGATTGGCTCCCTCATGTATTTGACTGCATCACGTCCGGATATCATGTTTGCAGTAAGTGCTTGTTCTAGACACCAGGTGACTCCAACGGTTTCGAACTTAAATGCAGTGAAGAAGATTTTCAAATATATCAAGGCTCAACCTAAATTGGGTCTATGATATCCTAGAGAATCACCTTTTGTTCTAGAAGCATATAGTGATAGTGACTATGCTGGTGCTAATAATGACAGGAAGTCTACTATTGGTGGTTGTCAATTTTTGGGTCGTCGACTTATTGCATGGCAATGCAAGAAACAGACAATAGTAGCTACTTCTTCAACAGAAGCTGAATACGTTGCAGCTGCTAGTTGTTGTGGACAAGTTTTGTGGATCCAAAATCAGATGTTGGATTATGGTTTCAATTTTATGAATACCAAAATTTTTATTGACAATCAAAGCACTATTTGCATTGTGAAGAATCCTGTTTTTCATCAGCGAACGAAGCATATTGAAATTCGGCATCATTTTATACGAGATGCCAATGAGAAGAAGCTGATTCAGGTTCTTAAAGTTCATACGGATGATAATGTTGCTGATTTGCTGACTAAAGCGTTTGATGGTCCTCGGTTTAACCACTTGGTGGTTCATATTGGGATGGTCAATCCTTGAGGTCTAGGATTGAGGGGAGGTAATGCCTAAGGGGAGGCTTTGTGTACATATTCTTAGGACAGACTGACGTATTGATAGATTTTAACAACATTTTTTATTGGTTTTGGTGGTGTGTGTTACTTCTGGTGGAGGTTTTTGCTCACTTCTAGTGGATATGGTCTTACATGACTGGCTTCTGGTCCTCATTGGTCAGCTTCTAGTCATAATTGGTGGCTTCTGGTGGTTTAAAATCCTTCCATGTCAAGTGGTGATTGGCTCCTGGTACTGGTTTGGCACACTGTTCATTCTGTTTGTCCTTTGTTAATTACGTTTTGCTCCTGGTCTGACCATTGTGTGCTTTGACTTTTGGTCAACGATCCCAATCCTGGTATTTATATTTTTAATTAAGTATGGTAAATTGGGAGTTGGTAATTATGTTAAAAAGGGCAAGTGGTTACTATGCAATTATGGTTAAATTTGAAAGGGAAACCCCCCCATTAATAGGGGTCAATAAACAGTTACCATTTTCTTTATTTATGGTCAAAAATACACCCTTGACTCACTCATTACAATCAACACACACACATAACCGCTCCTACTCTCTCCACCCTAATCACAATCCTTCTTCCATCAATTAATCAAGATCCATGGCTGCTCTTGCTTACCAACCTGCTCACAACCGAGTTGCTTATCTGGGTGATGGTCCACATCGTGAACATTTTGCTGAAATCCTAGATTTCATTGAAGCTTCCAACCTAAGGTTTGCATTTACTGTATGTCCCACCATATATGATAGTGTTATTCGTCAATTTTGGGCGTCTGCTCGACTTGTGGATGTGGTTGGTCGCCCACGTGCACTCCATGCTACCATAGATGGACGTGCATATGTGGTGACTGAGGCTTCTATTCGCTCTTCTCTTCATCTTCAGGATAAGGGTGGTGTTGAATCCATCCCCAATTCGGAGGTATTGGAGGGGATGGCTGCTTTAGGATACGAACATGGGGGGAAGTTTAACTTCCAGAAAAATAGGTTTTCCCCCCAATGGAAGCTTCTGGTCCATTTTCTAATCCATTGTATGAGTCCCAAGTCTGGGAGTTGGGATGCTTTCCCTACTCCCTTGGCTACTGGTCTTATTTGCTTAGCCCAGGATAGAGTTTTTAACTTTTCTCACTATCTATTTGAGGGGATGGTTAGTAATTTGTCTAATGCTAGTTCGAGAAAGAAGTTTCTTATGTACCCTAGGTTTCTTCAGAAAATACTAGTTTGCATTCCTCGTGATAGGACTGAGCATGTGCCGTCTAAGCTTACAGCAAAAGTGTATTACAATATGGTCAATGGGTTTACTGAGGAATGGAGGCCCCTGACTGAGGCCATGTTGGGATTGGCTCAGGGTCCCATGGGTGAGGAGGAGGAGGCTCCTGAATTTGTTGTGCTTGATGATGACCCCATGGAGGAGGAGGCTCCTACTGATGGTGCTACTCATGTGGTTCAGGAGGAGCTAGTTGAGGAAGTGGTGGTTGAAAAACCATCCCCTTCCAAGGCTGGTCCTTCTTCAGTCCCACAAAAGTCTCCATTTGTGGAGACTCCACCTCCTAGTCCTGCCCCACACTCGACTGATAAACCGTTTGATGCCAGTTCTCCACAGGTTGACCCATATGTTGCTTCGGGCTCCAATGACGCTCTCCCTGATCCAAGTTCTCTTGGTGGGCAGACAGAGGAGCCTACTACACTTATATCTTTGCTTGATCTTATGCGCAGGTACCATGAGCGGATGATTTCTTTGGAAGCTGATTTGAACCAACATCGGAAACTTACTAGGGAGTTTGTTCTTCCTCTGGCTGATCGCATCAAAGCGTTGGAAACTCAGCAACGGCGTCGCAAGAAGCATGTGATCCATTCCGATTCTGATGAGGAGGGTACGGAGAATGTTGAGGATGGTTTGACATTATTGGCAAAGGCTGCCTTTGCTGATAAAGTTTATGATGATTTGCCGGTTCCTCCGACATCCTCCAGTGTTCCTTCTCCTGGTGCTATTCCCGCTTCTATGGGTGGTGATTCTGATCCTGCTGCTGGTTCCACTGCTGGTCCCTCTCATGATTCGAAGGGCAAGGCCCCAATGACTGATTCTCCATCCCCATCTCGCAAGCGTACCCGTCGCCAGCTTGAAGAGGAAAGGCTAGGTGAGGAGGCTGCTCGTCGGATTCAAGCCGAGATTGATGACGCTGATAGGGCTGCTGAAGAAGAGCTTCGAAAGCGGAGGCGTGAACAAATTCAGCATGATGCCATGCATTGGAGTGATAGTGAATGGATGTAAGTTTTGACTGTTCTCACCCGGGATTATGCTCAGTTTACAGATCTTTTGGGTGACGATGTTGATGAGCATAATTGTATTCCGAGGGCTATGGTATTGATGCGTAAGCACCAGTTGGCCCTTGCTGCACAACTTAGGGAGAAGAGAAAGAACAGACCTTTATCTCGGACTGAGGAGCGCAAGCAGATGCAACGTTATGTGAAATATCAGTCTGCTGCTCATTTTAATGCTCCTTGGAAGTGGGACCGGGTGCGGGCTTTGACTTTTGATGAGCTCAAGGAACTTTATGAAAATATGGTTAAGCGTCAGAGTCAACCAATTCCGGAAAGATTTATTTACCATCCTCGTGGTGTGACTTCTTCTACGCCTGCTGTTTCTACTGGTCCTTCATCTGCTCCCACTCCTGGTTCAGCTGCTAGTCCTTCTGGTTTTGTTGCTACTTCCGTTGGTACTTCTACTTCTCCTTTGGTTGCTCCTTTGGGTTCTACTGCTGGTCATGCTGCCACCACCTTTGATGCTATCACCACCACTCATGCTTCTGCCACCACACCTGTCACCACCACCACACATGATCCAACCACCACCTTTGCTACCACCACAACTACTGCTTCTACACCTGATCTGTCATCTCCATCACCACCAGTTCCTGGACCTCAGCCAAATCCTACTTCTGATGCGGCTCCAATTGATCCATTGGGTGGGCACACTCATGAGTCTACTTCTACTGCTCCCGCTGCTGCTGCTGAGGTTAGGGTAAAGGTTGAACCCACACCTAGTGATCCCACACCTAGACGTTCCCTTCGCCAGAAACAAGCTCGTCGTGTTCGCCGTGGTAAGACAGTCCCTTATGAGAAGCGTGATCCTGAGAATTTGATTGATGCAGCTTCTGACAATGATTCTGACTTACCTTTGGGCAATGGGAACATTACTGGTTATACGGTTGAGCGTTTCACAACACTTCCTGGTGGCGTATCCCATCGAATTACTTTGAGTGATGGGTCTGTGCGTTTGGCTTCGGGTTTGTAGAGTGTGTTATCGTGGGCTGACCGTATGGATCTTATGGCGTTGTATGGCCTTGTGGATTCTAGCATGCCTTTTGACCCAATGGCTGTGTCTTCATGGCCTGGTTTGCGTATCTGGACTGATCTTAAGCTGATGTTGGATGCTCCTCCTAATGCTCCTGTTTCGGGCATATTGAAGGATCAAATGCAATGGGTGATTCAGCGCTGGAAGCTATATGCTGGATGTGGTGTTCATATGTTGGAATTAGAATCTGGTCATATAGTTTTTATGCTGACGGATGTGGAGTATCCTTTGACAATTTCTTCGATGGAGGCGATGTTGGCTAGTCACTTGCAAATTTCTACTGCTCCATCTGGAAATGAGTCCTCTATGGCCACGGCATTGGTGGAAGGTATTCAAGCGCGGTTGATAGCAGATAAGAAGGTTGCTTCTGGTATGTGATGTGATTGGGTTGTAAGTGTTTCTAATTTGTATTTTTGTTACTTTGTTCTTATTTTCATTCTTTTCACCAATATGTAAAGTGATTGGTGAATTTCATTCTTTATAGTTAAAAATATATATATATATATATATAAAAAAAACATATACTTTTTATATAATATCTGCTTATACTTTTAACACATCTTGGATTTTATACTTGTGAATAATATCCCTTGGTTGCTTCATATTGTGGGTTCTGGTTACTGATTTGTGCTTGTCCTGGTATTTGGCTTCACTTGGTGTTGGACGTGGTCCACACAACAAATGGTTCTCAACTTACCATGTCTAATCGACAAGAAAAAGTTGTTTCACCTTGAGGGTACGGCTCCTGGTGCGATTCTCAAATTCATTGATGGTTGCCAGGTTACCAAAAACTGGATGGTTTTCACTTGCCATAGTCTTGGACTGAAAAGTGGCTAATCCAAGGGGGTACGGCTCTTGGTAAAGATCTTATCAAATCCGTTGATAGCTGTAATAGCTTGCTTAAAGCTATAGGGTGTTCAACTCACCGATGCTTTATTGCTAAGAGTTGGCGAGTCCAGAGGGGTACGGCTTCTGGTAAAGACGTATCAAATCCGTTGACGGCTGTGATGGTTTGCCTAAAATCATCAGGGTACTCCCACTCACCATTGATTCACGTTCTAAGAGTTGGGCTGGGTTCTAGTCTCCCAGGGTGATGCTTATTCCACCAGAAAGACTGGCTAGCCCAAGAGCGAGCAACTACTTGGTAAAGGCTCATCAAATCTGCTCATGTTGCTGAAAAGATTCAACACGATGCTGATTTGTTCCAAGCTTTGGAGAAGCTTCTAGTGTTTCATGTTGCAGCGGTTACTCTGATTCTTATCTTTTTGATGCTGCTATTTGTTTTGCTGTTACAATCCTCGGGCTTTATTTGCACGTTTTCCAGGAAACTTGAACTCAACAGGTCAAATTCAAGTTTAGGGGAGGATTGTTAGGACCATTGTAATAGTTATATGTAATAGGTAGACTAGGAGGTATGTAGTTCCTCCTGGTCCTAGTAGTAGTAGGAGCAAGTCCTGCTCCTGGTCCTAGTCGAAGTCAAACTTTATTATTTACTTAATATTCTGTTAGGATATGCATGAGATATGTTAGGAAAGGATATGCATATCAGTTTTACACGTTTTCTTTAATGTTGTATTAGGGTTTCCTTGTAGTATAAAAGGAACCTTAGGCAGAAGGGTTATACACACCTTCACAAACGTAGTTCTAGTGATTATCAATATTAGAAATCCTTAGAAAGGATCAAGTCTTTATAGTTATTCTGTTCTTCTTGATTATATTTATATTTTACATTCATATTGTGTATAGAGTCTCTTTGTGATTTGACTTGTGATTACAAAAGTAACTCACCGGTCCTGACAGGCTCAAGATCTACATCTAGTAGATCCAACATATACCTCAAAAAGTCGGTGATCCCGGTAAATTTTTGATCCCTTGTGCAATTCAAGATATGGAAGAATGCTATGCCTTGGCCGATCTTGGTGCTAGCATTAATTTGATGCCACTTGAAATCTTCAAGTCGCTCAATCTTCCTAATCTTAATCCTTCACTAATGTCTATCGAGTTGGCCGACCATTCCACGATTCTCGCATGTGGTTTGGCGGAAGACGTTTTTGTGAAAGTGGGGAAGTTCTACTATCCCGTAGACTTTATCGTCGTTGATATCCCCACGGATCCTCAAGTTCCTCTTATTTTAGGTCGTTCGTTTTTAGATACGTCTATGGCTTTAATTGATGTTCATGCTAGAAAGATCACCTTACGTTTCAACGACGAGGAACTTGTTATAAACGCAACTCAAAATTCTCAACTTTCTCATGTTTATTCCGTTGCTACCATAAACCTCGTTGATATGATCGACGTAGTTTGCGAGGAATTTTCACAAGAAGTTTTAGGGTTAGGTGATGAAGAAACTAGTGGCAATCCCACTATGTTAGATCCAATTCTTGATAATTCGACACCAACCTTCACTCCTTTCGAAGGTGGTGGTTTTACGTTGGAAGAATGCAATGTTCCACGTACTTGTGACGAAGACCTCGACAACGATGAGGACTTCTCGATTATCAAGGATTTTCTCAACGATTTCCCATTTCCTCCACCCGAGGAGGTTATGAGTATCGAGCCCAAATCTTCACTTGAGGAACCACCTATCCTTGAGTTGAAAGATTTACCTCCTCACCTCGAATATGTCTATTTGGAGGAGGGCGACAAGTTGCCGGTTATTATTGCGAAGGATCTTTCGAATGATGAAAAAACCGCACTTGTCGTTGTTCTAAAGGATCACAAAGGGGCGATTGCGTGGAAGTTATCTGACATTAAGGGAATCGATCCCAAGTTTTGTACCCACAAAATCTTAATGGAGGAGGATTTCAAGCCCACAATCCAAAGTCAAAGGAGGGTGAACCCCAAAATTCACGACGTCATCAAAAAGGAGGTCCTTAAACTCCTTGACGCGGGAATGATTTACCCTATTTCCGATAGCCCTTGGGTGAGTCCTATTCATTGTGTCCCTAAAAAGGGAGGGATGACCGTTGTGCCAAACGATGCCAACGAGTTAATTCCCACTAGACTCGTGACCGGATGGAGAGTGTGCATTGACTATCGTAAGTTGAATGAAGCCACTCGAAAAGACCATTTTCCCTTGCCCTTCATGGACCAAATGTTGGAGCGTCTTGCGGGAAACGATTTCTATTGCTTTTTAGATGGTTTTTCCGGTTACTTCCAAATTCCCATCGATCCTCGTGATCAAGAAAAAACTATGTTTACGTGTCCATATGGAACGTTTTCCTATCGTAGAATGCCATTCGGACTTTGCAATGCACCGAGAACCTTTCAAAGGTGCATGATGGCTATTTTTCATGATATGATCGAGAAGACGATGGAAGTCTTCATGGATGACTTTTCCGTGTTTGGTAATTCGTTCACTTCGTGTTTGTCGAATCTAGAGAGAATGTTAAAACGTTGTGAGGAAACCAACCTTGTGCTCAATTGGGAAAAATGTCATTTTATGGTTAAGAGTGGAATCGTCTTAGGGCACAAGGTCTCGAAAGCGGGGATTGAGGTAGATCAAGCTAAGGTAGACGTCATCGCCAAATTACCTCATCCCAAAACCGTTAAGGGAGTTAGGAGTTTCCTAGGCCACGCGGGCTTTTATCGTCGATTCATCAAGGATTTTTCAAAGATTTCTCGACCCATTACACATCTTCTTGAAAAAGAGGCACGTTTTGTCTTTGACAAAGATTGTGTACGAGCCTTTGAGATCCTTAAGAGGAAACTTACCGAAGCTCCCATTCTTGTTGCTCCCAATTGGAACCTCCCCTTTGAGCTTATGTGTGATGCTAGTGATTACGCTATAGGGGCCGTTTTGGGGCAACGTCATGATAAGCACTTCTTGCCTATTCACTATGCTAGCAAGACGATGACCAAGGCTCAACTTAAATACACTACAACGGAAAAGGAGTTTCTTGCCGTGGTGTATGCATTTGAGAAATTCCGACCTTATCTCGTCTTGACGAAATGCATAGTGTATACGGACCACTCGGCTATCAAGTATCTAATGGCAAAGCAAGATGCTAAGCCTAGATTACTTCGTTGGATTCTCCTCCTTCAAGAATTTGATCACACCATCGTTGACAAAAAAGGAGCCGAGAATCTAGCGGCCGATCATCTTTCTCGTTTGGAAGATCCTCACCAAAGTGTTTACGAGCCCAATGAAATCACCGAAACATTTCCGCTCGAGACACTTGGTGTAGTGAATTCTAAGCTTGATCCTTCCACCCCATGGATTGCGGATTTTGCAAATTACCATGCGGGTAACTTCATCATTAAGGGTATGACGACTCAAGAAAAACGAAAATTCTTTCGTGACATCAAGTTCTACTTTTGGAACGACCCTTACTTGTTTCGAACTTGTGCGGATCAAATCATCCGACGTTGTGTATTTGGTACCGAAGCTTCTAACATCCTTAGAGCTTGCCATAAGGGACCCACGGGTGGTCACCATGGTGCTAATCTCACGGCTAAGAAGGTGTTTGATGCCGGCTTCTTTTGGCCTACTATTTACCGAGATGCACAAAATCTTGTGAAGTCTTGTGATTCATGCCAACGACAAGGAAAAGCCTCACAAAAAGATGAAATGCCACAAAACATCATCCAAGTGTGTGAGATCTTTGACGTTTGGGCCATAGACTTTATGGGGCCGTTCCCATCATCTCGTGGTAATAAGTACATCCTTGTTGCGGTTGACTACCTTTCTAAGTGGGTGGAAGCTAAAGCTTTGCCCACCAATGATGCTCGTGTGGTAGTCAAGTTTTTGAAGCAATTGTTTTCACGGTTTGGAACCCCTCGTGCTATCATAAGCGATCGTGGAACCCATTTTTGTAACGACCAATTCGAAAGAGTCTTAAGGAAATATGGGGTTACACATCGGCTTTCTACGGCTTATCACCCACAAACGAGTGGGCAAGTCTAGGTTTCAAACCGAGCGTTGAAGAGGATCTTGGAGAGATCCGTTGGGGAAAACCGACAAACTTGGTCGGATAAGTTGGACGATGCTTTATGGGCCTTTAGGACCGCTCATAAGACACCCATTGGGTGCACTCCCTATAAGCTTGTGTATGGAAAGAATTGTCATTTGCCTATCGAGTTAGAACACAAGGCTTATTGGGCCCTAAAGCATTGTAATGATGATATGGAGACCGCGGGAAAACACCGGAAAATGCAATTAAATGAATTAGATGAATTAAGGGATATTGCTTATGAAAATTCATTGATTTATAAAGAGAAAACTAAAAAGTTGCATGATTCTAAAATTAAAAACCGGGTTTTTAACACTGGGGATCAAGTTTTACTTTTTAATTCAAGATTGAAAATCATTTCCGGTAAATTGAAATCCCGTTGGTCCGGTCCATTCACCGTGACTCAAGTGTTTCCGTATGGGAACGTCGAGCTAGCTCAAGATGATGGTCCTAACTTCAAGGTGAATGGACATAGGTTAAAGCACTACTTTGGCGGGGAAGTTCCATCCTTGAACTACCTCGACCAAATCACCTTCCCCAATGATAATTAGTATTGAGGGGATCGAGTCGAGCTCATGACTCGGTAATCAAAAAACAAGGTGCCTCGTGGGGGAGTCCCATGCTTATCCTATGTACATATTATCGCTTTCTAATGTAGCTTACGTGTGGGGATTTGTGCCCTTCCAACCTTTGTTCTGTGGTTGTTTGTGAATTGTGAACTTTAGATGATCATGATCTTCACGATTGGAGCCTCTCGTGTTCGTTTTATGGGAGCAATCGATCGTTTGCTTTGAAGACATTTCTCAATATCCATGATATATCCTTTTGATGTTCTAACCTTAGGTTTTTAGCACACTTCATAAACGGCTATTAATTTATTGGTTACACCCTTTCCATGCTAGATTAGGCATTCGACTACGTCTCTAGTATGGGGGTTTTGCACCCCTAGACTCGAAACATTGAGGACAATGTTTAACTTTAGTATGGGGTGTGAATAGATACTTGCCTTGCCAAACCTTCACGCTTTCCAAAGTTCATCTTTTTGTTTATCGTTTTGTTGCAAAATAAGGCTAAAAATGGCCAAATTTTAAAATTTTTCTCATATGTTATAAGTGTTTGAAGACACGAATGTAGGTTTTCCGATGGCGAGAATAAGAGTAATTTTTGACTCGACCGTGCGTGTTGAGCACTTAGCTTTGGTTCCTTAACTTATATTAGGCTAAGTCTCTTAAATGAGGACAAGAAATGATAGAGTTAATTATAAGTTACTATGCTAAACGTAGAGTACTCGTATTCTTTCAAAAACTCATGTGTTCTCGTTGTTTGCTTATTCTCCCTTCGCATGTAAATATTTTTTGCTTAATAAATATTGACTTAGCGGTTTAATTAGGATTGTTGGGTTTCTAGTCTTTTCTAGTAGCTTCCGTGTAATTAAATTGGGAAGACATTAAGGTATCGCCAGCGTCACGGTTTTGAAGTATTGGCACCCGAATAATCGAAAGCTTCACCCAATAATAAGATTTCAAGTGCTCACCTAAATCTAGCAAACAATTTGAAGCCCCACAAGGCCTAAAATCTATGCAAAATTGAAAGTGAATCAAGCCTTAATCTTTGAAGCTTTAAAGATCCAAAATTCGCTTTAGCGTGAGGATATACGTCTTTGGCTAATAAAACCACCGATGAGGCGGATAATAAAAGGCAAGGCAAGACCGAAGTCATAATAAAAGCTTCATGGCGAAGTTGAATAAAAGATGGAGGTAAACCAAAGATAATAAGGCCCTTCCGTTAGGGGGCGTATAAAAGTCTTGGTAATAAGTCTCATGTTCAAAACCGTTATAAAACCGTGTTTATCGATTCTTCTTATCAACTTAATTTTTTAACATCGTTGTCTATTAGGAGGGGTTATTGATTTGATGATCTTAGTTACACCGTTAGGACTCTATTTTTAGACCTAAATCTCTATTATCGCATAAGTCAAACAATGTATCCTCGTGAAACATTCAAGACAAAATAAAATATAAGAGATACAACTTAGGAATAATGGGAGGATAAGTACGTGATTAAGGCATATGAGTAGTGTTAGCATTACTAACTTATAATGACAATGATCTCGTTGCACGCTTGGCTTGGAATTAGGGTGAAAATCGAGGACGATGAAATTATTTCTAACAAAGCATTCACGTGTTCTTATTCTATGAACCTAAACGTCCTATTTTGCGATGAAAATCATACATTATGTCTAAAACGCAAGTAGTAGTAATAGTAATAGTATAGCTAGTTTATCATTCCAATAAAGTGAATAAAAATGAATTTTGGAGATGCTATGATACTTTATTCTAGCATTGCGTGAGGGCACAGCAATGGTTTAGTATGGGGGAGTGATGAGACTGCTTTTATACATAGTCTCATCCTTCAAATCAGGCTTAAAATGCATTAAATTTCATTAAAACTGCCAAATATATGCTCGTGTTTGTTGCTTGTGTATTTTAGGTACGGATATTGAGGAAATGACAAAAAGATCACAAGAATCAATCAAAAACGAACACGGGAAACAAAGCCGCACAAAGAACCGGACCCGAATCATGATTTTCCTATCAAGTCCTTGAAGTTTGAAGATTTGGCAAGATTGGTCCCTCATCTTTTGAAGACTTGTCATTTTAAACCCTTGTAAAACTCAAATATTACATATGGGTCCCTTAAATGTTAAGATTATACATCATTTGCCCTTGAAGAATGCAAAAAGTGCATTAAATACCCTTGAATACATGCTTGATGAAGTTTTATGGCCAATATATGAAAAAAGAAACTTTCATATAAAGGGAATTCGTTTTGGGAGTTGTTTAAACTTATATGACAAGTTAAAGGAATCCTAGGGGTCATTTGTGGGAGACAAGAAAACTCCACCAGCCAACCATCACACGACACCTCATCATAAACCCACCCAAACCCATTTACCCATATCTTAACCCACCCAAACCCGGTCAACCCACCACTTAAACCAAACACGTTTATTAAAACGTGTTTTCCCCTTTTAACAACTCTAAACCTAACCTAAACAGATCAAAACACACAACTTTTCCCATAAACCCTAATTTCATCCCCAAATTAATTTACATAAATTACAACATGATCTATTCCAGATAAATAATTAACCATGGATAAACCCAAATCCCACTTTTAGTTTCCCATCACACTCACTCCCTGGTCCCCAAAATCCCACCCACTGGCAAAAAGACAAAGAGGCAACAGAGAATCAACGTTTCATAAGGATTTCGTGTTCTCCAAACGAAATCAAACGTCCAAGATTGATGCATCCCAGCCTGTCCATCACAAAAATCCAAACGAAATTCACATGGCTTCAAGATTTATTTAAAAGGAGGAATCAAAATCAGCATATCCGCATCTTCATCAAGGGTAATCTTGGAAACTCACTAGATTAGGGTTTTCTTTTTTCTTCATTTCTAGAACAATCTGAGGGGTCTATAAATTGAGGAGCGACTTGTGGTGCCCTTTTTTTCCCTTGTCTTGGATTTTTGTAAAACCTCTTTTATGAATGAAAGTTTGAAGTTTTTTAAATTTATCTGAGTTCCATTTTATTTAATGTTTATGATTTGAGTTAACGTTTTTTAAATTTGTGTTGGGGGTTTCCTGTTTATGTTAATCAGTGAAGGATTGAAGTGAATCAAAGTTTTCTTGTTTAAATTTATTATCAGTTTTTAATTATTAAGTATTTGAAGTGGATTTGAAAAGATTTAGAAAAAAACAAGTGGGGTGTGTTTATCTATCTTGTGAACTCACTGAATCAAGACCATAGGTCTCGATTCTTGGATTTCTTTTGTGTGTTTGTTAGTGTTTTTACAGGATTGGAAGCTTGTGCTTGTTTCGCTAGCACATAAGCTCGAAAAATCGGGGGTACGGATGTGTGTCCCTGAGGTTTGCCCTCTTTTCTCGCACTTGTATTTCTTTTTTTTATATGCTTTTGATTTATTGTTCTCGTGTGTTAGTTGCCTGTTAAGTTTGCTAGTTTTATGGGTTTGATTTTGTATTGAATAAGTTCCTTGAGTTTGATTTGTAGTATAATCAGTAAGTTTAATTTAGGTATTGTTCTTTTTGTTTAATCTGTTTAATCTTGGTAATAAGATATGTAAACTTAGGATTTGGTGGTAGCTTGTGTGCGTTTGTTTGCTCTTAGTCTAAGTTGTTTTGGTCATATTCCGTGTTTGCAACTCCTTTTGAAGTCTTGGTTTCGAACTGATTATTGTCACTTGAGAAATCTGCTATTTGGGGTGGAACTGGTTCATTTAGTTGATGCATGATTTGGTCCAATTGGATATAGGATGTATGGTTTTGCTTTCGATTATGGTTGGATTTCTAAAATCTTCTTGACTGAAGTTTGAGTACAATTCACATTACTACTTGCTTATAATATATTCCATTTGCACATCATTAGGGCTTTTGAACTGCTATTATAAGTAGACACGACTGCCTACTATTCGTTGAGGGTGTTTGGGACCAAGCTTGAGCTTAATGGGTTGTTATTTTGCTAGAAGTTAGTTAGTGTGCTTATCAAGGTGTGCCTGCATAGTATAACCTTGTACCTGCCTGCATAATTCAATAGGGAGTTTCTGTGCTTTAATATTTTCTACTCGATTCATTCTTTGTCTGTTATATCTGACTGTTTTCGACCAAGGCAGCCAACTGCTACCTTGGTTCACTATCTGAAATTGTCAAAAGCCAATAACAAGTCGTTTTTCTAAGTACCCTGCTGATTACTATCTGATTTGGGTTCTTGATTGTGTTATATCAGTCTAAGAAGTGAAATAGTTATAGGTTTGGTGGCAGTTTGATTCTTATCTGGATAACTGAGCAGTAAAATCGTGTTAATTAAGTATAATTCATCTTGTGTTGTGTTTTTGGAAGTTACCAGGTTACTGTAACAATTGTGTAAAAAGAAAAGTCTAAGAAAAAAAAAAGAAAAGGGATTCCAGGTCTGGGACTTATTTGATTCAAATTAGGGCATATCCTAGCTTAAATTAGACGTGTGTTTGTGTTTTGGTAAGTAGAAGTATCTGTGAACAAGTGGGGTAAAAAGAAAAACAAAAAAAATATATTTGAAAAATTTTGGCGTGGCCAGGACTCGAACCTGCGCCAACACTGCCAAAGCACACACACACTACCGCTCGCCCTTGGGACTTTTACTGATAAAGTCTCAAGGATTTGACCATTTATCACCTCTTTGGTTGTGGGCTTTTTAATTAAAGTCGTAGCTTAATAAGCTCATAAGAGCTTATTAGTTAAGCAAATTGGCTTATTTTCATTTTTCTTTTGTTTGTCAGTTAGCCTAGCATTTTTCTGGTCAAGATTTAATTTTTTTTACTTTCTTTATTTATTTTTAATTAGTCTTTAATTACCCGTCTTTAATTAAATAGATAAAAAAAATAGATTTAATTTTTAGAAAATTAATTTTTAGATTTTAATTAGTTTATTTTAGGTTTACAAAAAGTAAAATTTTAAAAATCACTTTTAAATAATTTTATTTAATTTTGGGTCTTCCTTTAAACTTTGAAATTTAATATAAAATAATTAAAGAAGATTTGAAAATTTTGGTTTTCACATTTGTTTTAATTAGATTTTTCTCAACTTAGATTAAAATTTTGGTAATTTGTAGTGGAGTTTTATTTTTTGTCGAAGTTTTACGTTTGTGCGTTTTTACGTCTTAGGGGTATTTTTAGCATTATTCGTATTTTCCTTTCTTTTCTTCCATCAATATAATCACAAACAAATCAAAAATCAATTCTTAACACAATGCAATAGTCTCCTCGAGAACGAACTTGGACTTATTTGGTCATTAGTGCTCGGTTTTTCCTAAACCGACACTTAATACTTACCGCTTTTACGCACCTTTTCCTAAAGGTCGTATTTTACAACAATCATTCTTAATTGGGAAAAATGCCATTTCATGGTAAAAGAAGGCATTGTTCTTGGACATAAAATTTCCAGAGCCGGTCTTGAAGTCGACCGTGCTAAAGTGGATGTGATTGCTAAATTACCTCCTCCTACAACCGTGAAGGGTGTGAGAAGTTTTCTTGGTCATGCGGGATTCTACCGTCGATTCATTCAAGATTTTTCTAAGATCGCTCGCCCGATGACCCACCTCTTGGAAAAAGATACTCCTTTTATCTTTTCTAAAGAGTGTATCGAATCTTTCCATCTTCTTAAGGATAAATTAACTAAGGCACCGGTCTTAGTTACTCCTAAATGGGAGTTACCTTTTCAATTGATGTGCGATGCTAGCGACTTTGTTATTGGAGCGGTTTTGGGACAAAGAATAAACAAACATTTCCAACCAATCCATTACGATAGCAAGACAATGACGGGGGCTCAATTGCATTATACTACAACCAAAAAAGAGCTTTTAGCCGTTGTATATGATTTTGAAAAATTTCGCCCCTATCTTGTCCTTTCCACCAACATTGCGTACACCGATCATTCCGCGTTGAAGTACTTGTTAACAAAACAAGATTCTAAACCAAGACTTCTTCGTTGGGTTTTACTCCTTCAATAATTCAAAATTGAAATTCGTGATAAAAAGGGAGCGGAAAACCTAGCCGCGGATCATCTTAGTAGACTCGAGGATCGTTATCAAGGGGAACTTCCAAACCAAGAGATTAATGAATCTTTTCCCCTTGAGGCCTTAATGTCTATTAACTTTAATCTTGACGATACCCCATGGTTTGCGGACATTGCAAACTATTTAGCGGGTGGTGTTCTCATGGAAGGGTTAACGTCCCAACAAAAGAAAAAATTCTTTAAGGATATTAAACACTATTATTGGGACGACCCTTACCTTTTCAAGCAATGTACGGATCTTGTCATTCGTAGGTGTGTCAACGGACACGCAGCTTTACAAATCTTGGAAGCTTGCCACAAAGGACCCACCGGTGGTCACTTTGGTCCTAACTATACCGCGAAGAAAGTTTTCGACTCCGGATTCTATTGGCCCACCATTTATTATGATGCACACGAAATGGTTAAGCATTGTGATGCTTGCCAAAGATAAGGCAAGATCACACATAAAGATGAGATGCCTCAAAATTTCTCCCATCGCTTGTTAATAAATTTAAATGCAATAAATAAGGTTGTACGATTTGAAAAGTTACTTAGCTTCTAGCACATGATCGTTTAAAAGTTGCTCGGTATTAATTAGAGTTCATAGCCAAGGCATAACTTATTGAAGCGGGATGCAAAGATTGGCGAGTCCGAAAAGGCCCTAACAAGGCATGAGGGCTACATTTTGTTGTTAAAGATTCAAAGTGATGTGAAGACTCATTTATCAAAAATCAATATGAAGGATCGAGACACACGACGAAAAGCAAATACTCCCCTAAAGATCATGGATAAGTCTATCCGAAAAGACCCTAGCAAGGTATGAGGATAAATAGATCCAAGTCCTAAAAGGAGGCGGATCGTTGTATATCAAAATCCAAAATAAAGATTGGAGAAAAATGAAGAAGTCGTGGTCCAAGTATGAAGAATCTCTCAAAAACTTCAAGTGAAGAAATTACTATTATGAAGAGAAGACCATTATTTCAAGAACGTCTCTCAAGATTTGAAGTATGAAGTCACTGCCAAATATCGGTCCAAGAAAGGTCTCAAATCGTGAAGCGAGTTATGCCAAGATATGAACTTTATGAGGTCCCGAGAAGCAGTTTTAAAAGATTTTGTCCTTTAGCTAACTATTGATTAAATCGTCCTACTTTATTTTTTGCCTTAATAAGCTATCGAAATAAGTCAACAATGCATCCTCGTGATCATTCAAGACAATCATTAAATATAAGAGATACACCTAGGAATAAGGGAGTCTAAGTGAATAATTGGGCCACATGAGTTTGTGTTAGCTTATTAACTTATAATAACAATGATCTTGTTTTTAAGCTTGGTGTGGGGAACGTGAAACTTGAGGGCGATAAACATTCATGACAACCAAAGCCCTAATGTAAGTCTTCGATCTCTTTACTTGTTCTTCCTTCAAGCATTTTGTATATATTTCTATCTTTTTAGTTTCCTTAGTGTTTAGTATTTAATAAAGGCCAAGGTGGGTTAATTATAATGAAAAATATAAACCGTGCTTTGAAATTAATGCATTTCATGAGGGCATTACAATGGTCAAGTGTAGGGGATTTAATAAATGTGAGAACACTTGTCCTTTTACCACTTATTTCTAACAAGACCAAAACGTGTATTTAATGTCGTAAAAGGCAGAATTATGCGTGGTTTGTGTTTTTATTGTGCTTTAGGACCAAAATATGAAAAAGGAAGAAAACATGGGCTTTCACGGGCTTTTATCGAAGAAAAAGACAAAAGACGAAGTCAAAAGATCAAAAGTGCAAGAAGAACGGAAATCAAAGGCCTATCTTGAAGATTTATCAAAGAAAAAGTCTAAAGACGGAAGTTTAACGAAGTCGAAGAACCCAGTCTACTAAAAGAAGAAAATTAGAAGACAAGTTCAAGTCACCATTCGAATAATCCCGAGACAAAGTCGAGAAAGTCGAGTTATTTTAAAAGACGAGAAGACAAGAGAAAAGAATGAGGAAACAACACACTCCCCTCCTCCTATAAATACCCTTCTAATGGTTCATTAGGAGGTGTTAGTTAATTAATTAGTCATTTTTTTAGTTTTTAGTTTTTAGTTACTTTCTCTCTCTAGAATTTTCTCTCTCTAGTTTTTCTTAATCTTTCATTTTAAATCTTGTATTTTGGATCTTAATCTTCAATTTATTCAAGCTTATTTTATATATCTCATTCTATCTTTCTTAATCTTGTGGTGATTTAATTAATCATGTAGTTTTCTTAATCAAGTTGATTGTGTGATTGATTTGTTTATGTGATTGATTTGTTTATGTGATTGATCTTATGGTTTTGATGTGGTGAATGTTTAGCTTATTGTGATTATTGATTTATTAGTGTTTGGCTTATTTTTAATTAAGTTAATTTGATAAATTAATATTTTAAATTAAAATTTGATTTTAAAGATTTAGATTATTTGGTGTTTTTCAAGTTTTTAATTTGTGGCTTATTTAGTTTTTCTTAAAATTAAGTTGGTTTTAGTTTTGGTTAATTACTTATTTGGTTGTGCTTATTTTTGGCTTATTTTGGGTCGTGTCTGTTACTGTTATTTTCTCTGTTTATCTGTTTTTACATATCTTCGGATAAGGGTTTTGTTATTCCAAAGAATACCCCTTTCTCCGAATTCAATATTCCGAAGATTTACTTTTATTCTGAATTAGTTCATTTATCCGAAATTAACATCTTTTTCCGAATATTCATTTTTCCGAAAATATTGGCTTTATTCCGAACTTAGTTTTATCCGAATTCTCCTTTATCCGAAATCATAAATATTCCGAAGATATAACTATTTATCCGAAAATCCATATTCGGAAAAAACTATTTATCCGAAAATCCATATTCCGAAGAAACCATTAAATTCCGAAAATAACCAGTTATCCGAAAAAACCCATTTATTCGGAATTTATCTAGTTATTCCGAATATACTTAACTTTTCCGAAAATTCTGTTTTATCCGAAAATCTCCCATATTCCGAAAATATTGATTATTCCGAAGAAACCAAACTATTCCGAAGAAGATCATTTATTCCGAAAATAAGTACTTTTTCCGAAAAGAGGGCTTTTATCCGAAGAAAGTTGATTTTTCCGAATTTTTTAGTTATTCCGAATATCCAAGTTTATCCGAATTTAGGGCATTTTTACGAAGAAAGTCTTTTATCCGAAGATTCAGTTTACACAACAATTAAGGTCAGAATCCTCTTTTATTTTATTTGGCTTTTATTTTTACTAGTAGAATTAGATAACCAAAGCTCCCCCTTTTAGTTACCAACACCAATAATTTCACTTTTAACCGTGATCAATTCATATTTAATCGACTACGAACACTTAAACTCCACACACTAAACCATTAAATCAGGTTAATTTCGATTCCTTGCTTGAGTTATCTATTCAAGTAAATAAATTGCCAAGTTTTCAAAAAGTGAAGCTCATTAAGTTGTTGTGTGGTATGTAATGTTTAATTTGGTGCTGATGTAGCTGTTAAGTTTTTTGGGTCACTGATTAGGTTTTGTGTATATAAAACAAGTGATAATATTGCTATTAATTCACATAAAGTTTGTTATTAGGTTCTTTGGTTCCTATGTAAAGGCATGCATATATGGGTAGGTGTTCTCTTTGATAGTTAGAAATCATTGCAAGAAAATATTAACGCTTAGTTTAGGCTACAAGATCTATAGTGTGTATTGTGTAGTTTTATAAGATCCAACTCCCATGTTTAGTTTTTTGCATATTAAAGCAGCCAACTGATCCGAAGCTGGTTTATTGCTTTACAGAATTAGGCCATGAATTATGTGGTTAAGACGTTTTTGGGTTTCCTACTTGGTTTCTGCATTTTACTTGAAATGAAATTAACTTGAACCTTTTTTGTTTCACTTTTGAACAGGAATACATTAGGAAATACTATGATAAGTTACCGAAAAAAAGGGAGGAAAAGAATTTGGAATATAAGAGCAGTGGGTGAATAGCAATTTTTTAATCTACCTTTACTGTGTCTGTTTGAGCTTATGTAAATAGGCCAACAAACTAGAACAAGAATCTTCAAGCGAAAGGCTTCATCTTATTAGCCTTAGACAATGACAATATGATAATTGATAAGTTAGTTAACTTTTGAGTGGTATTCTAGAAGAAAGGTTATATTAGCCCTTGCTATTGTTATTTTTGTGGGAACATCATGTACTATCATTGAGACACAAGCCTTTGTGTCATTTGTAACGAGTTTATTAAGAAGCTGTGAAAATCACATTTCGTCAGCTTATATGACCTAGATAAAATTTCCTGCTTATACTGATCAGATTTGAGATAGGGTACAAGTAGACAAGTAGCTCTGGTCGATCCACTAAACAATAACCCAATTAAGAAATTTAATGCTCTAATAGAGACGATTTGAAGTTGGATCCTAAAAAAGTTATTTGCCTTGGACAATGACAATATGATAATTGATAAGTTATCATGTTAGCCTTGGACAATGACAATATGATAATTGATATGAGCTAAAACTCATATCAATTTATCAACAAATAACCCTAAAACATGTAGCAAAATACCAATTTATCTTGTAAAAACTGTGTTATGTGGTATGTTTGTGTTTGTGTACACTTGTGTAGGTAAAAGGATGCATTTTCAAGCAAACAAGGAATAATCAAGCTTAATTTGATGAAAAAGACAAAGAAGGATCAAAAGTGACAAGACTTTGAAGTACAAGGACCTATCTTGACAAAATGCCAAAGATGAAGGACCAAAGTGTAAATATTGTAAAAAGTCAAGATCATAGTCAAACAAGGTCAACATTCAAGTCAACTCAATCAAAGGATCATTTTTTCTCAAGGATGAAGTTTGAAGGACTAAAAGTGCCAAAGAAATGAAGCTGCTAGCCTTTAAATGCAATCTGCCAAAGTCTAGGGACTAATTCTGCCAATCCTGGAAATTAATACAAGTGCAATCCATGTGTTACATTGTGGACCAATGAGAAGGCAACAAAAAGAGGACATGGATTGCCACATATGTGCATTAAATATCCACTACAGCCGCCTCATTAAATGAGTGTATCCCAACAGTGCAATCCGTGTGCACTAGTTTCAGCCAGTCATATTATGACACGTGTCATCTTCAAATAACCAAAGTTTTCCAGGAACGATTTGAAGCTAGAGTGGATTTCATGGAAAGTTATAAACATCAAACCTGCTTATTTTTTAGAGACGAATCCATTGGTTATGATCAATTAACTTGAAATCAATTCAACAAAGAAACCCCAATTCAAGTTCATACCTGCAAATTCAATGGAGCAGAATTTCGACACGTGGAGACCTGGGATTGGTCCCAACACGTCACCAACCCCAACTGACCTCCTTCTCAAGTCTATAAATAGCCTGCTAGGTTTTCATTTCTTGTGTGTAGTTGTAAGTGTGAAAACACACACTTTTACTTTTCCTCTCATCATTTTCCCTTTTTAGCTAAACTACTCAAGAGTTTGACACACTCTTGAGTTAGTTAGTCAGTTAGTTACCTTTTCAACAGCTTTGTAACAAATTTCCATTAATAAAATTCAAATTCAACTTTTCCCGCCAAATCTTCTCATCATCCTTACTGTTCATTCCTTGCTTCCATTGATACTTTTGTTGCTGAATTGAGTTTGTTATGATCATTCATTGATCATAACTGACTTTGAAGGAAGATAGAAGCTGTTTGATTGATTTCAGTTAAAGTTCATAGCACTTGTGATGAATTCAAGCCATTTTGATGATTCTAGTTGATGAGTAGCTGTTGTTGATTGTAGATAAGTGAATCTAGTGCTAAGGTGGTGGTTAGCACTAGACTAGAGAGTTCAGCACTCCTCTACTGCTCAAAGGTTCCTTCACAAGGTGCTTAAGCTTTTGATTTTTGATTTCACTCAAATTGTCAAATGCATGCTTCATTTCTAGCCTAAATCCTTGTTGATTGCATGATAAAACTTGTTTAACTTGGATTTGATTAGATTCTAGACTTGTTTGTAGCTTAAGTGTTGCTTGTCTGCTATTTGATTTGGAATTGGTCCTAGTTGTAAGCTTATTTCAGTCAATATTAGCCTTACTTCCTTATTTGAGTCCTAGTAGTGTTGATTACTTGCAAATAGCTTTAATACATCTCTTATTGATCACTGAATTTAGGTTGCTATAGTTTTTCATTCAGTTCAAGCTTAAATTCAAAAAGTCTTCACAAATTTTCATATAGATCAGTTTAAGGGTGTTTGGCATTAGCTTGTTTAAGATTTTCAAGTATTGGTTTGTGGCAAATTAGTATTCATTTCCAGTCACCAAGTGATAACAAGTAGTTTTGAGTCTTTTTCAAGTCAACTCTAAGGTCAAAAAGGCAATTGGCATATAAAAGGTTTGGGTCATAATTCAGTCAGTTTTGCTTAAAAAAGTTATCAATTTCATTTGCTTGGCATTTGTTAGTTTGTTGATGAAATTTAACCAAACCAGTTCTCATTTGTAGTTCATATTATGAAGTTTCATATTCTATAAGCATTTTGTACAGTTTTCATTAAGCAAGGAGAAATAAGCAGAATTCTAGACTGTTAAGCAAGTTGAAGTTTCTGTAAATGAAAACAGCTTTTTCAAATCTCTTAATCCACTTCACAAACTTGGCAATTTTATTTCACAATATCACTTAGTAGGTGTTGGTGGTTGATTTTTGAGATTTTCAGCTTTTTGAAAAAAATCTTGGTCAACGCTTGGTCAACATAAGCCAAATTCAGCTTAATTCAATTTCCAGGCTTATTTCTTGATGAATTTTGATAAGATTTGATTTCCCGTTCATGTTTTGAGCTCTTTAATCAGTTTCAGTACAAAAAGCTAATTGTGCATGTCTAGATTTTCTTAGTGCTTATAAAGTGCTTATTGGAAAGTGCTTATTTGCTTATTAGACATGTTTAGCCAATTTCCTCTTACAGGTCTTGCTTATTTTCAATTTTAAGTGTTTTGCAATTTGTTTGTTTGATTTTGGTTGAGAAATAAGCTCAAACGAGCTTATTTGTTCTATAAACCCGTTTTTGCTTAAATACTTTTCATAATTGCCATTTAGTCCTTGTTGAATTAAAATGGTTTCAAACCTGGCTAAACTTACACATTTTTAGGGTTTGCACTAATCAGGTCCTTAAAGTTTGAAAGTTGTTAAAATTCAGTTAGTAGTTTTGAAATTTGTTACAATTTGGTTAGTTTGTTACATTGTTTACATATTTGATCCTTATAGTTTTTTGTTTTGACATTTTCAGTCCGTGCACTTGTTAGTTTTATATTTTGAGCATTTATATTTCATAGAATTTACAATTTCAGTCCTTTTAGTTTTAAAATTTACATTTTGAATTTTACTTGAATAAAAACTTGGTATTTGCACGATGTTTTACATATAAGTAGGTAATATTTTTCAGTTTTGCAAGTCATTGTTTGAATTAGCAAATAGAATATCCAAAAAAATATTAACAACCAAAAACAGTTAAAAACCCGATATTGTTAGCACTTTCAATTAGCAAGAACTGAGAAAAATGAACTACATTATACACAATTTCAAATGGCGCCGCTGCCGGTTCTTTGACTTTACGAGAGACTATCGATTGACGGTTTTCATTGGCTTTTGGGATCCGTTCACCTTGTGAACGTTATTTTTACGTATCATAAATAAAAAACAAATAAAAAATCAAAAATATAAAAATATATAAAAACTAAAAAATTAACAAAACAATTCTTTTCCTAAAGAATTGACCAAAAAAATTAAAAAATTAAAAAAGCAATCTTTTTCCTAAGAGATTGCACCCAAAAATATATAGGATTCTCTCGGTTTATATGTACATATAGTATTTTCTCTTAAAAACTCATAAATACAAAAATATTTTCCATATATTATTATAAGTAAATACGTATACGTATAAGAACAACCAATCTACATATTCTCCATAAGTATTGCCAAGGCAATACACCGTGTTGAGGGGCGTTCCGGTCCTTGACACGTGTATCGATCAAACAAAATAAAGCAAGACTAGATAAATACTCTCAATAAGCAACAATTCGAAGAATACGAACATTTAAGTGAATAGAAAGGCGATGTGCTATAAAATGCCATCTAAGGGTCAATAGGTACTTAAGTGCTTCGCGCCACCTAACCCCCCGTTCACTTGTAAGTATTCTAAGAAGGAAGGCTTCATTGGGGGTCTTGCACCCAAGTATTACATACATATATTGTTATTTTCTTGTGGATATTTAATATTGAAACTCAAAGAGGATAATCCTTTTCTCTTCAAAGTCACACGAGAGCTTCTCTCTCATTCCTCGTATTAAGTTGCATGCTCACTCGCGGGCGTGCACAAATACCGATTGGTGTACAACCTCTTCCTCCGAAAAGGAAGAAAAAGAGAAAGAGTAAGACCACCACCGTCCATCAAGTCGATCACGAGAATCGTGCTTTGACTCCTCCACCACAAGAAGCCATGGCTGTTGATAATCGTTCTTTGATGGAACGTATGCAAACCAATGTTCATGGATATGCTAGTGCTATTAGGATTCCCGACATTCACGCAAATACATTTGAGCTAAAAACGTCTATGATTACTATGGTTTCACAATCACCTTTCTATGGTAACAAGAATGATGATCCTCATGCTCACCTTAAGAGATTCCTTTCTCTTTGCAATACCATTAAGCACAATGGAGTTCCACATGATGCTATTAAATTGATGTTAGTGTCATTTTCACTTGAGGGACAAGCTAAGCATTGGTTAGACACCCAACCACCCGATATTATCACCACATGGGATGGTTTCACCACTAAGTTTTTGAACAAGTTCTTTCCTCCATCTAAGACCATGGCCTTGAGGAACTTAATTATAGGCTTTCAACAAAAACCTAGTCAATCCTTTAGTGATGCTTGGGAAGAGTATAGTGAGTTATTGAGGCCATGCCCTAACCATGGATTGGATGACGTTCACCAAATCAATACCTTCTATGATGGCCTTAAACCTCACCACCAAGATTCACTCAATGCTTCCGCGGGAGGGAATATTCTTCTTAAATCCATGCAAGAGGCCTTGGACATCATTGAGACTAAAGCAATGGTTCAAACAAACAATCAATTTGAAGAAAGGGTTCATGTTATCCAAAACACTTCTCAAACACCTTGTGATAACCAATTCCTTAAATATCACCAAGAGATCCTTCAACAAGTCAAACAAGGTCAACAATAAATGACTCAAGAGATAGTTCAAGCCCTTAAAACCGCTTCATTGAACAATTCTTCAAATAATGTGAATGCCATTACCCTTTCTTGTGTAACTTGTGGAGGTCCCCATTCTTATGAACAATGTGATAAGGTGCAAGTTTATCAAGGGGAATGCTATGCTTACCAAGAGGAACATCGTGAACACTTCAAGCCAAATATCAATCCAAATAACCTTTCTTACAAGTCCCAAAACTACCTTACTCCACCAGGATTCCCACCCCAACCACCCACCCAAATTCAACAAAATCCTCCTCAAATTTTACCAAGGAATCAAGGGCAAAGACCACCTTATCAAGGAAATAACTACAAGGTACCCAATCAATTTCAACCTCAAGCAAATAACTTTTATCCACCAAATCAAGGATTTAATGCTCAACCTATACCTTTCCAACCTCAAGGTTTTCAAGGAAATGTGTCACAAGATTATAACACAATGGATTTCTTGCATAAAATGAATCAAGAGAATGAAAGGAGGTTCCAAGCTATTGAGAAGAAAATGAATGACCAAATGAAACGCACAATGGAGGAACAAACCAATAGGTTTTTAATGGCATTAAATCAAAGACCACAAGGGGCTTTACCTTCCAACACACAAACAAATCCAAGGGCAAATGTCAATGCTATTACAACAAGAAGTGGAAAGTCAACAAAGGATCCTTCACCTCCTAAACCTACTATTGTTCCATCCACTTGTGCTCCTACTTGTGACAAGCCTTCTACCTCTACTTCATCACCTCAACATGCTCCCATTTCTCCAACTTCAACACCTACTCATGAAGCACTCAATAAGGAAAATCCTTCATCAACCACTCAACCACAACCAAAACCAAGTCTTCCTTATCCCTCAAGATTGAGAAAAGAAAAGCTTAAGAACAAGGATGATATCCAAGTTTCTAACTTTTTGAGGATGTTCAAGCAACTTAACATCAATATCTCCTTTGCGGAAGCCTTAGCCAATATGCCTAAGTTTGCTAAGATGATTAAGGACTTGCTTTCTAACAAAGAGAGATTGGTGGATTTGCCTAATGCTTCCTTGAATGAAAATTGCTCCGCGGTTTTGCTTAAGAAGTTGCCTACTAAGCTTGGAGATCCGGGGAGGTTTTTGATTCCTTGCAATTTCCCGGGGGTGGAAAATTGTATGGCTTTAGCGGATTTAGGAGCAAGCATAAACCTCATGCCATTATCGGTTTGGAAGAAACTTTCACTTCCCGAGCTCACTCCTACTAAGATGACTCTTGAGTTGGCTAATCGTACTATAGCTTATCCGGTGGGAATTGCGGAAGATGTTTTTGTGGGGGTTGATAGATTTACATTTCCCGCGGATTTTGTGGTGATCCTAGAGTGCCTTTGATTGTTGGTAGGCCATTTTTGAGAACGGGTCGTACTTTAATTGATGTGGCGGAAGGAGAACTTACAATGCGGGTAGGAGATGAGAGAGTTGTGTTTAACATGGGGAAGTTGTCTAAAAAGTCTAATGAGCCCGAAGCGGTAAAACATATTGATGTTGTGCATGAGGAGGAAACACAAGATGATCTTCTTGATGAAGTTTGTGATGAGTACTTTTATGAAGCTTGCTCAAGTGGAGATTATGATTTACTCATGTTGAGACCATTGCTTCCATTACTTCATTTTTGGATTTTCATGAACATCAAGAGCTAAACTTTAGTGAAACCCCATATGACACTTCACTTTTCCACAATGATAATCATATTCATGAGGATTTTAGTGATGGAGAATCTTTTCTTTGTGATTCACCAACATATGATGACTATAGTGATGATGAGCTTTCTACTTGTAACTCTCAATTTGTTGATGGTCATACTTCCTTTGGTTTTGAGGGATCACCAATTTTTGATAGACCAATTTATGATGTTTATGGTGATGAGGCGGATTCTATAATGTATGAGAGTGATGAGTTTTTAGCGAAGGATATATCTTTTGAGTACACTCTTGGTTATCTTGATGAGGAGGGGGACATACTCTATTTAGAATCTTTATTGCATGAAGATCCTTTACCTTCTTCCTTGCCCACCTCAACTTCTCAAAGTGATAAAGGAAAACAAGTCAAGATGGTTTCTTCCAAGAGCTTGTTGTTACTCATGCCTCCACAGCCTTTCTCTCACAATGTGACTTACAAAGGAGAATCTTCTAAGGCAACCAACACTTGTTGTTTTCCCATCAAGGAACGGATTTTTGATCCTGGCATAGAGCTTGCTAAACCATCTCAGTATCCACCTGATGCAACAAAAGGAAAACTTGTGAAAGATTTGAGAGCTTTACACTATCACCTTGGGAAGAACATATGGGAAACCATTTTGGAGAACTACACCTCATTCTTTTCACCATTGCTTAGGAAGCTAGTTGTTGAATTGTGTTATAAGTGGGATGGTAATTATGTATTTGATCCTGGGGGATATTTATGGAGTTTTGATAAATGAACACTTGTTTTACCTCACCATGGAGATTTTTCTTCAAAAGGGCAAAACTTTTCTTCTCCATGATAGGTATTAGACACTTTTTAAGTGTGGGACGAGTCGAGCTAGAGACTCATTAACTCAAGCATCGTATAACTAGGTTTAGAGTGTTGTAGGCCAGAAATAAAAGGATAGACTTGGAGATAAGTGTAGGGGAGACCTTCTTTTGTCTTCATGATTGTTTGTAGGGTTGCTCACTCATTTCATGCTTTGGAGCTTATGGAGGAGGCCCTTGTATCCGGTTCACTTCGTTACTATTGTGATTTTTCATTGACACCTTGTGCTTAAACATGATTTCACTAATAGTTGTCCTTTCCTTAACTTGGGTTAAGCAAAGTCTATTCATTGTCATAAGTGTAGGGGAAGTTTTATACTTCCATGCTCTTAAACATTGAGGACAATGTTTAGCTTAAGTGTAGGGGGGTCTTCTATCGAAGTGACCTTACCTAGAACTTGTCATTGTCTTTCATGATAACATGGAAAATTGGATTTTCAACATTTTTTAAATTCTTGATCTACTTTGGCCACAAAAAAAATATGCATTCATAATTTTTTCATCAATCATTTTGTATAACACATTTGCATTGTATATATTTCTTCTTTTATGTTTCATCAAAAATATATAAAAAGGAAAACAATAATAAAATAAAACATGGTTTAACGAGTTTAGACTTCTTTGACATATTAGGCCCGCCATGGATATTTTGACTCAACCCGAGTTTGCTTATTTTAGCATTCTCTAGCTAGTATCCTTAACCATGTAGTCCTTCATTAGTCTATTAGGCTAAGCATCCACTAGTTTCATTATTTGAGATTTTAAATTTGTGGAGAATGGGAAATGATAGAGTTGAAGCAAGTATAAAAGGGCTAGATAAACTTCATGATAATTACTTGTGGCTAAACCCTTCTTTTCTTTACCTCTAATTTCTTCGCATGTATATAATTGTTAATAAATAATCAAGAACGGTTTTGATTGGTTTGTAATCTCTTATGCATTTTTGTCTAATCATTTATGGTTGGTATAAGTACGTCTTAAGATTCTAAGTTAGAACATTTTATGTGTACTAGACTTATGTCATGCTCAATATTTAGCGGGTGTTTTTCCTTTTATTCTTTTCAAATTTCTTAGTGAGGAATAAAGAAAAATAAGAGCGGCTTATGAAAAAAAATGAGTGGCTAGAAAAAAGAAAAAGAAAAGAAAAGAAGAAAAAATAATACAAGACTCCCAAGAGGGGCAGTGTGGTGTTAATTATAGTGACTATTGAGTTCCAATATTACCTTGACGGGTTGCGGGGATTCAATACATTGCTCCAATCCAATATTACCTTGACGGGTTGCGGGGTTGAAGATCCAAAGTCTCAAAAAGATGGCGGATGTAAATTATTGCGTGAGTTTTATTTTTCTTTCCTTAGCGAGTGTGTAGCTACTTATAAAAGCATGACATGAGGATTTTACACATAAGGTGAATGACTTATTATTCTTGAAACGGACTTGTATTAATTATGAGCTGTTTTTCAAGTAATGGATGAGAAGATTACTTAGGATTAAAATCGTGCTTCCTTATTTTTGGATTTTGCACTTCTTATACTTCACACTTGAATAAATGACAAATTTGCCCACAAGAAATTTGCTCAAATAATAACCGGTTCCACATTTAATTGTCATGAATAAGTTGATGCACTTTTTACTTGTGAATGCAATGATCCTATTTTTAAGCTTGGTATGGGGAAACTGAAACTTGAGGGTGATAAATGTCCATGGTACCCAAGCCCTAATCAAAGTCATTGAATTCTTTATGAGTTATTTCCATCAAAACCATTTCAAGAAAAATCAAAAAGATATAGATAGAATTGTATTTTGTTCATTGCATTGTTGAAAGTCAAAATCATGCATCATATAGTTTAGAGTAGTGTAGATGTATTCCATATGGCCAAGGTGGATTAATTATGAGGAGAATGTAAATTTGTGTTTTAAAATATATAGAATTGCATGAGGACATGACAATGTTCAAGTGTAGGGGATTTTATATGAGCTAAAAGTCATATCAATTTATCAACAAATAACCCTAAAACATGAAGCAAAATACCAATTTATCTTGTAAAAACAGTGTTATGTGGTATGTTTGTGTTTGTGTACACTTGTGTAGGTAAAAGGATGCATTTTCAAGCAAACAAGGAATAATCAAGCTTAATTTGATGAAAAAGACAAAGAAGGATCAAAAGTGACAAGACTTTGAAGTACAAGGACCTATCTTGACAAACTGCCAAAGATGAAGGACCAAAGTGTAAATATTGTAAAAAGTCAAGATCATAGTCAAACAAGGTCAACATTCAAGTCAACTCAGTCAAAGGATCATTTTTGCTCAAGGATGAAGTTTGAAGGACTAAAAGTGCCAAAGAAATGAAGCTGCTAGCCTTTAAATGCAATCTGCCAAAGTCTAGGGACTAATTCTGCCAATCCTGGAAATTAATACAAGTGCAATCCATGTGTTACATTGTGGACCAATGAGAAGGCAGCAAAAAGAGGACATGGATTGCCACATATGTGCATTAAATATCCACTACAGCCGCCTCATTAAATGAGCATATCCCAACAGTGCAATCCGTGTGCACTAGTTTCAGCCAGTCATATTATGACACGTGTCATCTTCAAATAACCAAAGTTTTCCAGGAACGATTTGAAGCTAGAGTGGATTTCATGAAAAGTTATAAACATCAAACCTGCTTATTTTTGAGAGACGAATCCATTGGTTATGATCAATTAACTTGAAATCAATTCAACAAAGAAACCCCAATTCAAGTTCATACCTACAAATTCAATGGAGTTGAATTTCGACACGTGGAGACCTAGGATTGGTCCCAACACGTCACCAACCCCAACTGACCTCCTTCTCAAGTCTATAAATAGCCTGCTAGGTTTTCATTTCTTGTGTGTAGTTGTAAGTGTGAAAACACACACTTTTACTTTTCCTCTCATCATTTTCCCTTTTTAGCTAAACTACTCAAGAGTTTGACACACTCTTGAGTTAGTTAGTCAGTTAGTTACATTTTCAACAGCTTTGTAACAAATTTCCATTAATAAAATTCAAATTCAACTTTTCCCGCCAAATCTTCTCATCATCCTTACTGTTCATTCCTTGCTTCCATTGATACTTTTGTTGCTGAATTGAGTTTGTTATGATCATTCATTGATCATAACTGACTTTGAAGGAAGATAGAAGCTGTTTGATTGATTTCAGTTAAAGTTCATAGCACTTGTGATGAATTCAAGCCATTTTGATGATTCTAGTTGATGAGTAGCTGTTGTTGATTGTAGATAAGTGAATCTAGTGCTAAGGTGGTGGTTAGCACTAGACTAGAGAGTTCAGCACTCCTCTACTGCTCAAAGGTTCCTTCACAAGGTGCTTAAGCTTCTGATTTTTGATTCCACTCAAATTGTCAAATGCATGCTTCATTTCTAGCCTAAATCCTTGTTGACTGCATGATAAAACTTGTTTAACTTGGATTTGATTAGATTCTAGACTTGTTTGTAGCTTAAGTGTTGCTTGTCTGCTATTTGATTTGGAATTGGTCCTATTTGTTAGCTTATTTCAGTCAATATTAGCCTTACTTCCTTATTTGAGTCCTAGTAGTGTTCATTACTTGCAAATAGCTTTAATACATCTCTTATTGATCACTGAATTTAGGTTGCTATAGTTTTTCATTCAGTTCAAGCTTAAATTCAAAAAGTCTTCACAAATTTTCATATAGATCAGTTTAAGGGTGTTTGGCATTAGCTTGTTTAAGATTTTCAAGTATTGGTTTGTGGCAAATTAGTATTCATTTCCAGTCACCAAGTGATAATAAGTAGTTTTGAGTCTTTTTCAAGTCAACTCTAAGGTCAAAAAGGCAATTGGCATATAAAAGGTTTGGGTCATAATTTAGTCAGTTTTGCTTAAAAAAGTTATCAATTTCATCTGCTTGGCATTTGTTAGTTTGTTGATGAAATTTAACCAAACCAGTTCTCATTTGTAGTTCATATTATGAAGTTTCGTATTCTATAAGCATTTTGTACAGTTTTCATTAAGCAAGGAGAAATAAGCAGAATTCTAGACTGTTAAGCAAGTTGAAGTTTCTGTAAATGAAAACAGCTTTTTCAAATCTCTTAATCCACTTCACAAACTTGGCAATTTTATTTCACAATATCACTTAGTAGGTGTTGGTGGTTGATTTTTGAGATTTTCAGCTTTTTGAAAAAAATCTTGGTCAACGCTTGGTCAACATAAGCCAAATTCAGCTTAATTCAATTTCCAGGCTTATTTCTTGATGAATTTTGATAAGATTTGATTTCTCGTTCATGTTTTGAGCTCTTTAATCAGTTTCAGTACAAAAAGCTAATTGTGCATGTCTAGATTTTCTTAGTTGTAACACCCCCAAATTTATACAACTCAATACAGCGGAAGACTCGTTGGTGTTACGGGATAGCACATTACTCACATCATAGACAACGCATAAAAATCGCGTCGTTTAAAAATAAATCATTTCCATTCATAAATATCAAAGTTACATCGGTCCCAAGTCATTATATTTCATACGAAGTTTTACAAAGTATTTGAATGGAAAAATATTGTTTAAGTGCGGGCCATGAATTCTTGTCGTCTTCCCGAGAATTACCTTCAAGTACCTGAGATAAAACATGTTAAAAGAAAAGGTCAGCGATAACGCCGAGTGAATTCATAGAGTTTAATAAATTCCATCAATATAACTTTGGTATAAAATTAGTACCAAAAATCAATTCGTACAAATCATTGTAATAGGCCGTAAAATAGCAAAAATCATTTTATACAAATCTTTGTAATAGGCCATAAAATAGCCAAAGTCATTTTACACATACTTATCGAAAATCATAATATAGGCATTTGCCTTAAAAATCATTATACGAGCCAATGTCGTAAAAACATCATACAATACGTCTTATGACGTTGTATAAAATCAAATAAAAACCGTTATATGAATATGGTTATGAAAACCAAAACACAAACATAATATCAATAGTATGACCCTGTATTGCTAGTCAGGCAATACATCGTAATTCGGAGCGTCTAGTAGTATTTCGTTAGTCGGATTATTATAAGCCGCATGACATTGTTACCTTACTAAACCAACAACGGGTAGCTAACCCGATACCAATTTTGCCCATCTAAAGTAGCGTGTCGTCACAAAGGTCACGCTATGGAAATCTTCTCATACATAAATTCGCTTACCAATCAATGTGGCACGACGGGGATCAACCGTCAAGGCGCGAACTGGGGTGATCGTCCCCAAATAGTACTATTAAATGCATAAGCGTCTACCAAATCCCGGTAGTTCACAATTCATGCTAATGGGACTTTTAGTGACATAACCTAACTTTAATAATCCATTTAATTTCATCTATCGGGTCCTTTAATCATTTATCGGGTCATACAATCGGGTCATTCAATCATTCGGGTCCAAATCAATAAACAAACAATCGGGACAAATGGTGTCCTATTTTATAAAAACTAACATGTTATCTCCCTCGCGGGTTTATAAAACATTTATAAAACATTTAAAAGAGTGCGAGGCTATGAACTCACGTTGATGTGGGAAGGCGGGTTATCGGCAATTCGGACGTACGGTACGTGCTTCAATCACGGAAACCTAGACAAATAATACTCGTCTTAGACTCATGTCCAATGACTTTATAAAAATAACAATTATGTATACATATGATGATTTTATATATATGATGATCAAGTGGGTTTACATATTCTCGTTTGCTCATTTTAGAGTTATGTGTCGGTAACGTTTATACTAGTTTACTAGTTTTACCTATTTACGTGTTTTAAGTCCAATAAACTTATTATAAGTTCTCTAACTTGTTTTAATCCCTTTTATACCTATATTATCAGTATGTATACTTTCCATGTTGGGCCCAAATGGGTTAAGCCCAATAAATTCTTTTTACAAGTTTTTATCTTATTTAGTCCATTTATTAGTCCAATATGCTTAATTAGCTCGTAAATGTCCGTATTTCTTATACTTCGGGTTTTATCAGTTTTTACTTGTATTAGATACTTATATATCAGTATATGACTTTTATAAACTTTACATTAGACGGGTTTGGTCGTCTAAGTTTTATTTGGCGAAAAACGTTAATTTTACGGCGATAGCCGAAAAAGTCGTAAAAATCAAGTTTATAGTTTTTATTACTTATAAATATTATTTCATTACCATTTATATAATTTATCCATCTAATTAACCTTTTATATATTTATATAAATAAGTTTTATAAGTTAGTGGGTTTTTATTCTTACATTTTATACATTAAAATGTGAGTGCTTATATAATAATAATAAACATTAATTCCAAAAATGTGATTTTTATCTTCATGTTCACCATTTTTATCATATCTAGAGTTCTATAATGAATTAGAAGCTCATTTTTGGGTGACATGTTCTTCATATTATGTGCTACACTTAACTTAGTTATAGCTACTGCCCATTTTGAGTTTATCATGCCTTAACAGTCCCTACAAAACTGCTTATTCAGATTAGACCACCTAACTTGTTTTGATCATATCTCACTCATTATTTTGATTCCATTGCATGGCCAACTCTCACATGTGTATAACATCTTGTACTTACTGTAAATGGATCATACCATGCAATTTTATCAGTTTATCATTTGGTAACTTACTGTTTTTATACAGCCATCATATTTAGCAAGATTTTAACCTTGTTACCTATGGTTTTCCATCTTTTTACCCATGTTTATCAAATCTATCAACACCAAATCCCCACATAATATTATTAATCATCATTCATCATCATATAAATATACATAAATAAATAAAATACAAGATTACATAATCAAAATAACAAGAGGATAGGAAGAACAATCTCTATACCACCATTAGTGATGAAAAGATGAGGTTTTTGATGAACAAGACTTGGTTTTGGGTAACCAATCTTATGAGATATCAACACCACTTCTAGGATCACCAAGTATTTGTAGATTCCTCCAAAAATCATCCCTTGTTCTTCATGAAAACTCCTTGAGAAATCAGCCCCAAACTCCCTTGAAAACTTCTTTTTACATGTTAAGATCACCTCCAATCTTCATAACTTCAATGGGTATTCATCATATGTAAATTATACATATGATTCCATGGTTAAATTTGATCAAATGAGGGTTGTTTTGGGTGAATATGGGACGGAATAGAGAGAGTGAGGGAGGAGAGTATGAGTGGTTTGCATGAGATGGGATGGAGAAATGGTTTTGCTAGTGGTTTTGACAAGTTAGTGGCTTCAAAAGGAAGCTAAGCTACAAGTGTAACTTAAGATAGTGTAAAGATGCCACATCTTTGATGTGGTGTCCTAGCTTGGGCCTTCCCTTTGTAGTGGGGTGGGATAAATTAGTTTTGTCCCATCCCGCTAATTTACTGGTACTCCCCGATTCTAGTTTCCTCGATTTGCGTGCCCTCGGGTCGTTTTACGAAAAACATTTTTATAAATTATGAATCAACGGCACAAAACGAATCTAATAAAAATTGTCTCATCAAAAACGGAGTTCGAAAACGTAAATACGTAATCCTAAGGTTTCCGGTTTAGTCGTAAAGGACGTTAAATTAAAATCGTAAGTCCTAATCTCTTCTCGTAAATTTGTGAGTTTATGAACCAACACAAATTTAGAATTCCAAAATAATATTCACGGATAAATTTATTTTCTAAAATGTCAGACTGTCACCAAAAACGGTGTATGTAAACGTAAGCACGTAACGTAGAATCCTCCGGTTTAGACGTAGTCGATGCTACTTCAAGACGTAAATCCAAATTACTTCCCAAAAATAAGTGAGTTCATATTATAACATTAAAAATAATATTTTCAAATAAATAATTGAGAATAAAATATTGACCATAATCACATTAGTGCTTATTAAGTGCTTATTGGAAAGTGCTTATTTGCTTATTAGACATTTTTAGCCAATTTCCTCTTACAGGTCTTGCTTATTTTCAATTTTAAGTGTTTTGCAGTTTGTTTGTTTGATTTTGGTTGAGAAATAAGCTCAAACGAGCTTATTTGTTCTATAAACCCGTTTTTGCTTAAATACTTTTCATAATTGCCATTTAGTCCTTGTTAAATTAAAATGGTTTCAAACCTGGCTAAACTTACACATTTTTAGGGTTTGCACTAATCAGGTCCTTAAAGTTTGAAAGTTGTTAAAATTCAGTTAGTAGTTTTGAAATTTGTTACAATTTGGTTAGTTTGTTACATTGTTTACATATTTGATCATTATAGTTTGTTGTTTTGACATTTTTAGTCCTTGCACTTGTTAGTTTTATATTTTGAGCATTTATATTTCATAGAATTTACAATTTCAGTCCTTTTACTTTTAAAATTTACATTTTGAATTTTACTTGAATAAAAACTTGGTATTTGCACGATGTTTTACATATAAGTAGGTAATATTTTTCAGTTTTGCAAGTCATTGTTTGAATTAGCAAATAGAATATCCAAAAAAATATTAACAACCAAAAACAGTTAAAACCCGATATTGTTAGGACTTTCAATTAGCAAGAACTGAGAAAAACGAACTGCATTATACACAATTTCAATAATTGATAAGTTAGTTAACTTTTGAGTGGTATTCTATGAGAAAGGTTATATTAGCCCTTACTATTGTTATTTTTGTGGGAACATCATGTACTATCATTGAGACAAGCCTTTGTGTGATTTGTAACGAGATTATTAAGAAGCTATGAAAATCACATTTCGTCAGCTTATCTGACCTAGATAAAACTTCCTGCTTATACCGATCAGATTAGAGATAGGGTACAAGTAGACAAGTAGTTCTGGTCGATCTACTAAACAATAACCCAATTAAGAAATTTAATGCTCTAATATAGACGATTTGAAGTTGGATCCTAAAAAAGTTATTAGCCTTGGACAATGACAATATGATAATTGTTAAGTTATCATATTCGCCTTGGACAATGACAATATGATAATTGATAAGTTAGTTAACTTTTGAGTGGTATTCTATGAGAAAGGTTATATTAGCCCTTATTATTGTTATTTTTGTGGGAACATCATGTACTATCATTGAGACACAAGCCTTTGTGTCATTTGTAACGAGTTTATTAAGAAGCTGTGAAAATCACATTTCGTCAGCTTATCTGACCTAGATAAAACTTCCTGCTTATACCGATCAGATTTGAGATAGGGTACAAGTAGAGAAGTAGTTCTGGTCGATCCACTAAACAATAACCCAATTAAGAAATTTAATGCTCTAATAGAGACGATTTGAAGTTGGATCCTAAAAAAGTATTATGGGACGACATATGGGTTTGAAGTTGGTTTTTAAACCGACTAGGTTTGAGTCAATTGGTCAACAAATTGGTTTAACGTAAATTCAGGTCCGTTTGAAACTGGTTTTTGTTTAGATTTTATCCGATTTTTAACTTGATTGGATCCGTTTTAACTGGTTTTAATCAAATTGGTTCAGTTTTAACCGATTTCGGCCATTTTATTAAACCGGTTACCAATCACCGGTTTGAGAAAAACCAATTAAAAAATGGTTTTGGTTTTTTTCTGGATCAGATCACGAACCTGTTTTTTTGCCCACCGTACAAGTGACAATTATTTCTTTTAACGATCTTTTTAATAAATTATTATGTAGCATGTGTTACTAGTACAACATAAATATATAAATCTATATAATGATCTTTTTAAGTTATAGTATGAAACATAAATTTTGAGTTTAGATTCGTTCGGTGATGTAGTTTGAGAATCCCATTAGTAGAAGAACCTTTCTCATGTTGCAGTCGTCACATTCATAAGCTTAGCTAAACCCGACATATATTGAGAACACATTTTGACGGTCATCCACATATATCTTTTAATTTTCAAATTTAAGTTGCTCGTGTATTACACGGGTCCTAACCTAGTAAATTTTATTAAAAGAGAGTTTTGAGTGAGGTCATCTTTGCTTATGTGTCATGCTCTTAATTTTTGTTGCTATAGAATATTCAGTTTTGTGATGTCATATTTATCTTTTAATCTATTTCTAAAATAAAATTAGTAAAATACATTTATATTGTAGCTTTTTATATTCCAACTCCCAATACCTCATCCTTGTGAATAAATGTCAGAGCTCCTTGATCAAGAATTCAAAATTTGAATTTCTTCTATGAATCTCTACTGTATCCTCATCTTTCTTTTCAACTTTTTAGTTTAGTTTTTACTTCATTCCAGCACACCATCATCATTCGTTGAGTTTCTCTCCAATTTTTCAAATTCATTTCATTTCCTTTCTTTATTTTGATTCTAACGAAAACAAGTATGATGATTCTAATTTTTTCTATCAGTTTATAATTTTTATTGACTAAACTCAAGCTTTAATCTTATTTTTTTCGTATAGGTTTTGAGCGAATTTAATAAGTATGTTCGAGCTGTTGTGATTGTTGAGGTATTCCTTATCACTAATATAGTTTTTTAGTTCTTTAAGGAATACGCATGCTAGATGCTTGATGAAATGCTTAAATAAAACTTGGCTTTTTCGATTGGGGAAATGATCCTTGCTGCCCACAACAGCCAACTTGTTTGCTGCAACATGCTTTACGCCTCTTACACACCTCAGCTTCAACTCCCTTTCGCCTTATACACTCGCTTCATTCCAGCCTTCAAGATGAGGGAATAATTAGAAGCCACGGGGAGGTGCTGGTGTTGCTGCAAGGGCGGCTAATCCCATGGCTTCTGAGCTTTAGTTTAAGTGAAAATTAGCCACCCGTAAAACATCACCAGCACCTCTCCATGGCTTATTATCATTCCCTCATCTTGAAGGCTGGCATAAGAGGAGTGTATATGGCGAAAAAAAAGCTGAAGCTGAAGTGTGCAAAAGGCGTAAAGCATGTTGCAGCAGACAAGCTGGCTGTTGTGGGCGGCAGGGATCATTTCCCCTTTTCGATTATGTATTTAGTAGCTTTTTCAATAACTCTATATGCATGATCATTTGCTTTATCAGATTTAGTTCCTATATTGTATCTTATGATTACTTTTAGTATTCCCTAATGCTTATATCCCAAAAAGTTTATGTTTGATTATACATCTTAAAGACTTTATTAATGAGTTTATATATCTCTATAATAGGTTATGTTACTCCACAATCTACCATTTTATAAATTGTGTATGCTAGTAGAAGAATTGAAGAGGCAAACAAGGTTAGGACTTTTAGATCTCTTTAGATTACAAAGTAGGTAACATATTTTTGTATGTGCCTTTTTAGAATTACGAGTTCTATATCTTGTATTGTACTTTTTCTTTGTGTTGTCCATGCTTTTTGCTTTGGTGACTTTTAAACCATTTGTTCTATTTTCTTTCATGCCGCATAATCCTACTCTTTTTGTGATCATCTATTTTCTCCTTTTTTATGAACTTTGTAGGTTTACTTTATGTTAGCTTGCACTCAAGGAAATGCCATGAAATATGATGATGATGATGATGATAACAGATTTTGGGCAAGTTTCTTAACTTTTTCTTTGTTTCCGAACCACTTAATATTTGATTTTTTTGTTTGATCTTTTTAGGTATTTAATACGTTGGATAGATTTCTTTTTCAAATTCAATGGTCTTAGATTTTATCAATTTATGCATCAATATAATTATGTAAATTTTACCAGGACCCTTTCACTTCTCAATCATACATGGTCAATAGGTATTGGCATTTCTCATTAGCAGGGTATTTGGGTTAGCTTAAGTAACTGGATTAATTGCTTTCTACGTCTTCCAAATAAAAAACATAAAAAGGCTCTTTGAAGTTGTTTGGATAAGTTATTTTTTAAGATTTGAGAAGCTTTTGAAATCAGTTTTGAAAATTGATGTGTGAATGCTTTGATAAGATTTTGTACAAAATACTATGTTATTTGCTTGACACCTGGTTAATACCATTGCAATATAACATTTTCTTAACTATATGAATGGTTTTGTTGTATTGGTTTTGTTGTTCTTGCATTTTACCTATGAAATATATCTTGCATTTTATATCTTGGATTGTTAAAGAGCAATGCAATAAGAGAGAATGTCGATGCTACTATAACATATTTCATCTTATATCTTGAATTCAAGTTATAATACTAGTTTTGTTGGTACCTTAATATATGGTTTATTATCAGAAGGTTTAAATTTGTCTTTGATCAAATGTGTCAATAGAAGACAAAAAAAAATTTCTTCAAAAAATGAGAAGACATAAAAATATTACCAGTACTATGTAGATTATTCGGTTATGTTTCTTTGTTAGTGACTATAGTTGCATATCAAACTATATGTGTGTGTTTTTTCGTTAATTTCACATCAGTAACTTGTGTTGGTGACCAGAATGCCAATAGTACCTAATTATTTCAATATAGAGTAGTTCTTAAGTTATTCCATTTATTCTAAGGTTTTTGTTAGTGATGATGAATTAAAACAAAGTTTTATATTTTAATTATATTTACTTAACTAAATTTCAGGTGTTGTATAAACATGGTGCTCACAGAGGGTTTGCTTTGCCACTAAAGTTTTATGAAATGTTAAAGTTTCTTCTTTGAATGTATTTCAAATTTTGAGATGGCAGATTCACAAGGTATTTTCAATATCTTTTCATTTATGACATACTTATAGTTCCACTGGTTGTGTTGTGCTATCATTTCTTCTTTGTGTTGCACTGCTATGAAAAACGTTGGACAATTTTTGTCTATAAGCATAATGTCACTGTCGTTTTTTTGTGTTACCCTTGAATAATATGTAGTAACAATTAAATACGACTTCTTTGTTATCATGTACCTTTACAAGTTTTATCTTTGTAATCTAGGTTTGTCTTCCTCTGTATGTTAGAGTGTTAATCGTGGATTCACTAATAACACGGGTTCGATCCGGAGGTCGGGGAGGATGATAGAGGTGTTTAACCATGGTTAGTGAGAGAAAGAGTTGCTCTAATAAATGTGTGTTTATTATAGAGAGAAAGACAAGAAGGAAATAGCCCTATATTTTATATAGTCGAACAATAATGTAATAGGTCATCCTAGTCGTTAATGGTCTTGTATTGTAATAGGTTAGTCGGCAAAACCGGGCTTGGACTTTAAGCTAATATTATATAAGTTAGGGGAGTAAGCCCAAAACAAAGCCAAGACCGGCCCAAGGATTCTAAACCAACGGACTATATGCCAAGGGTATATATACCCTCTTCCATGTGTGGAAGAGGGTGTTGGTTCATTTTATATTCTCTCTCTACTAAACATAAACCTTCCAAAATCTCTCTTGTTTCTCTCTCTACTTTTATTCTCTTTCTCTCTCTAAATATCTCTTCTAAATCTTGTGTTATGGATTGAATGGGATTAACATTTGGTATCAAGAGCCTATAGTGGATAGGTGACTGAAGATTCGTATGTGGTGTTCTTGATTTTTCATGGCTATTTTGATCTATATCTCACGTCCTAAATCTTTTTTGTGTTTTTTATGGTCTAGTCTTGATACAAATCATCTAAATACTAGTAGTAGTGATTTGGGTATCTTGGTTTTGGCTAAAACACAAGTCTTTTGGATCAAACGTTGCGAAATTTCTTGTTTTTTCTTCATTCCGAAATTCCAGCAAGTATCACCATCGGAAAGTACAAAGGAAGTGAAGCCAGATCGCAATAACCTTTTGGTTCTACTTTGTGATCACTCTATTACGATACCTTATTCCGATCTGGATATTCCGATCGTGCATTGCGATCTGGGATTCCGACGGGTTTAAGAGATTTTTGAGTCGTTACTCTGTCCAATTTTGTTTTAGCTATATTCCGATCTAAACATTCTGACAGGTAACATTGCGATAGGTATTGTGATCACATATTCCGATAGAACATTCCGACAGACATTCCGACAGGCATTCCGATAGTACATTCCGATGGGTATTCCGATAGAACATTCCGACAGACATTCCGACAGGTATTCCGATGGACATTCCGACAGTTATTCTGATGGACATTCCGACATGTATTCCGATGGACATTCCGATGGATATTTTGTTTGAATAATTTTTAGACTTAGCCTCTATCTAGACTAGTTTCGGAACATAGTTTACACGAAGATTAAAAAAAAAGAGTTAAAATTTTTAGGTCAAGTAAAATCAAATTTTTTTCCCTACTAGTTTTTGGCTATTTCTAACTCAAATTAAACAATTGGCGATACAAAAATTTTCGGCTTACCGTTTTGTCAGACTGAGGAATTTATTGTCGGACTGAGAATTTTTTATTTTTGAATTTTCGGAATTTCAATTTTAACCACACATCATCACAACAAATCCACTAAGATCTGCAATTCATTCACAAGTATTCACCATGTCTAACAACAACATCAACATTGCAACTACTAATCAAATTCGTTTGGAACAAGGTGGCAACGGTAATCCACCTGTGCTCACTGTCGGTTGCTACGTTCAATGGAGATCTCGTTTTCTCAGATTTCTCGATGGAAAAGAAAACCGAACTTCTCTTCGTCACTGCCTTGAGAATCCACCTCCAGTTTTTGAATTCGGACCAATTACAACACAGGCAAAGGATGGTACTTCATCAACTATACGAGCTATGGAGGATTTTGACACATGTTCTGCTGAGAAAAAGAAACTCCTCCAAGCTGAAGCTGATGATGTAAACTTCATACTCACTGGAATTGATAACGATATCTATTCCACAGTTGATGCATGTCCTAATGCTATGGAAATGTGGAATGTAATTCATCTATTGAAGCAAGGGGAGTCGATCAATGTTCAAGATCTCGAGACTAATCTACTTTGGGAGTTTGAAAAATTCACATCTGAAGATGGTGAATCCATTGACTCATATTACTCGAGATTCTACAAAATGGTGAATGAGCTTGTCAGAAATCAGTGCACCATCTCCAATCATCATGCCAATGTTCAGTTTCTACTTCAACTCAAACCGGAATGGCAAAGGTTTGTGACCTTGGTTAAACAAAGGGAAGATATCAAGACCGTCTCCTATCACAAACTTTATGATATCTTGAAACAACATCAAAATGAAGTGAATGAACTAAGGGCTGAAAAGGCAGAACGGTCTACAAATTCTATTGCTTTTGTGGCTGCTACTTCAACAAAACCCGTTCCTCGTCAACAACCACCTACTCATTCCTCGAAGTCATCAAGCTCATCCACCAAACCTCTGGCTGCTGCTAAACACAAAGCAAAAGCAATTGTCCCCACTCCACCTCCAAAGTATGACACCGAGTCAGATGGAGACAGTGATGATGAACAAACTTCAAGGGACAAGAAGATTGAAGAACTCATGTCTTTGCTCACCACAACTTATAAGAAGATCTACAAACCTACCAACAACAACATCAGATCATCATCCAATGCTAGATATAAGGAAGTTGATCATGCACCTCGGTATGATCGTGATGCTAGGTATGATAATCAGAGGATGCCGAATCAAGTTGGGGCTAGAGACACTGTAGGCACTCCGGTTGTGCAAAAGACTGGGATTCAATGCTTTAACTGCAAGGGATTTGGGCACATGGCTAGGGAATGCAAGAAGCCAAAACGGGTTAAGGATTCGGGATATCACAAGGAAAAGATGATGCTGTGTAAGAAAGAAGAAGCAAGAATTCCACTCACAGCAGATGAAGTTGACTTGCGTGATGAAACTGATGATGAAGCCGATGATCAAGAGTTGGAGGCACATTATGTGTACATGGCAAAGATTCAAGAAGTGACCCCAGAGACTGATGATACTTCTGGACCCATCTATGATTTTGAGCCACTTGAAAAGGTACCATCACATGATAACTATAATGTGTTTGCTAATGAACGACGTCATCCTGAGCAACCCGAAAGCATCAATGACACATATGTAATGGACACGGAGGATAGCAATATCTCTACGGATTCACAACATATGTGTAATGATGACGGAAAATCTGTTCAGGATACTGACTCCGATGAGGACCGTGATTTGCTTGCGTCTTGATAGGTGTGTAAACACCCATCTTTTCTACCACTTAATTACAATAATAACCGGACCAAAACGTGTATTTTATGTCTTTTATGTCGGAATTATGCGTGGTTTGTGTTTTTGTTGTGATTTAGGATGAAATTATGAAAAATGGAGAAAACACGGACATTCACGGGTATTTACGGACTTTTATTGAAGAAAAAGATGAAAGACGAAGTCAAGAAGTCAAGAGTGCAAAAAGAACGGAAGTCCAAGACCAATTCTGAAGATTTATCGAAGAAATAGTCAAAAGACGGAAGTTTATCAAAGGCCGAGGAACTCAAGTCTTATTTATCGAAGAATTAAAAGACGAGTCCAAAGAAATCCCGAGACAATAGTCATCAAAATCCAAGATTAACAAAAAGATTAAGAAGAAAGGACTTGATGGTGCAATTAACAAGAAAGGAAGGAGAGGAGGAAGCTTCCTCTAACCTCTCCCCTAATCACCTATAAATACTCTCATTTTCATTTCATTTAGTTTGGTTGACTAATCGTGACAATTAGTTCTTCCATGGTTGGCTAGAGTGACACTAGTTCTTCCACATTTACTTTTAATGCACCTTTAATTACTTGCACTTTTAATTACATGTTTTGCACCTTAATTACCTTTTAATTCCAAGTAAGTTTTTAATTTGTGTTCTTTAAATTCTTGTCTTCACCTTTCTTTATCATTTGATCAAGTTCTTTTTATCAATCTCATTCTACCTTTCTCTCTTTTTGTTTCGGCTTGAATTTCGGATTAAGCAAGTTTGCTTAATTCATTTGCTTATTTTGATTAAAGTTTCGTCCTTTTTAATTCCTCATACAAAATAAGCCACGAGATTGACAACCTAGTGTGCTTATTTGGTATTTTGTTTAAGTATTTTGGAAGTCTTCTTTAAAGTTTTGATTTTTAAGATTTGATTTCGTTTAAGTTTCGTGTTTAAAATCTTGAAAGACTTTAACTTTCTAGCTTATTGTTTTGTTTTGATTTCATTTCATTAAAGTTTTTGGTCACGGCTTATTGGATATAGCTTATTAGGATTTGTGCTTGTTACGAAATTGCGCCCCATCGGAAAGTAAGGGTTTCACATTGCGACGGCCTGCTAACCAAATTCCGATAGTGACAGTTTGGACTAGGGTTTTGCTTTCCGATCCGGGATTGCGATCTGGTGTACCATCTTCCTCATTCCGATCTGGGGATTGCGATCGCATATTGCGATCGCTCTTTCCGACGGCTCTTGAGGCTTACTTAAACGAAGTGCTGCCCAATTTTCCTTAGCCACATTCCGATAGGTGATATTTCGATCTGGACTACATTGCGATCTGAGGTTGTTAGGTTATTCCGATCTGAAAAGGTGACATATTCCGATCTGGGTTTCTTCAACATTCCGATAGGTGGTGTGTTCATTCCGATGGTAGGGTTGATCGGAATATATTCCGATCTGAGGGTTGTTTTCCATGCTTTACTTTGTTTAATTTCTAGTTTATATTTTAATACTTGTCTAATTTAATTTCCGCCACGCTTTTAATTCTCGTCATTTAATTATTTTACCTTCCGTCACGTTTTTTAAATATCGCACATTTATTTTAGTTAGACTTAGATTTAAATTACTTGCCCTTTACTTTAACGACATTTACTTTTAAGTCTTGCACATTTAATTAAAATCCAACCAAAAATATTTGTTTCCACCAAAATCAACTGAGTCACATAGAGAACCTAGATCAATTCGATTAGACCAATACTACGAACATATAATTTCTATACGGGCTAAAAGCCTTGTATTAAATGGCGCCGCTGCCGGCTCTTTTCGTAAAGATCAACAGTTTTTTGTGAGAGACACGTTGCTTTTTGGGACCCGTTCACTTGTGAACGTTATTTTTCTTGCATAAAAAATTCAAAAAATCATAAAAAATTAAAAAAAAAATTTTTGATAAAAATCCATAAAAATTAAAAATTTCAAAAATCCAAAAAGATTTTATCTTTATTGTGTATATATATTGTCTTTGGTTTTGTTTTCTTTTGTATTTTCAGGTGTATGCGTACTAGATCTTCTAATTATCAAGAGCCCGAGCCTCAAGAAGATTTAGATATGGCAGGTGTTAACAACAATAATCAACTACCACACCTCAATAATAATAATAACAACAACAATGCTCTTCCACAGCCCGATCTTCGGACCATGGAGGAACTTTGTCAACCAACAATGTTTGGACGTGGAGGACCGATTGCGCCGATGCAAATCAACGCTCCTGAGTTTTCGTTGAAGCACCACATGATTCAGCAAGTACAAACAAACCCATTTAGAGGATTGCCTGATGATGATGCCAACAAACACCTCGACAAGTTCATTACTATCACCCAGAGCATGAAGTTGGCTGGTGCCACAATGGATGAACTTCGCCTACAACTCTTTCCACACACTCTATTACATCATGCCGAGAAATGGTTTGATCGTCTCCCGAAGAATTCTATTCACACTTGGGATGATATGACTCAACGCTTTCTATCGCGCTACTTTCCACCATCCATGGTCACTAGCCTTCGCAATCAAATCAGCGGTTTCATGCAAGACCCTGATGAATCTCTTTTTGATGCTTGGGAGAGATATAATGTCTTGATCGACCGATGTCCAAACCACAACATGCTTCCGGTCACCTTGATCGATACTTTCTACAACGGATTGACTTTTCGAGATCGTGATACGATTAATGCAGCAGCCGGTGGCACATTCATGAAAAGGAGACCCGAGGAGTGTAGAGAGTTAATTGAGAACATGACTACTCACCACAAGAACTGGGATTCCTCTGCTTCTTCTAGGAACAACCCGAGAGTCAATGTTTCTTCCACCTCAGCAAACCCTGAGATGACCGAACTCACCCGCATGATGACTGAAATGAGCAAAAGTATTACGCTTCTCGCTTCAAACCAACAACAACAACAAGTTAAAGCGGTTGCTACTCTTTGTGAAACATGCGGCGGTCCTCACTCATACACCAATTGTCCTTCGACACAAGGAAATCCGGAAAATGTGTATGCAGCTTATGGTAATTATTCACCGGAAAATTACCAAGCTAGACAACAAGGGGATAGAAATCTGCTGAGTTACCGTTCCAACAACTACCTTTCACCCGGTTTTTCTCCTCAAAACCAAAACCCCGCCAACAACTACACTAGAAGCAACCAAATCCCACCAAGAGCTTCTAATCCTTATCACCCACCCGCCCAACAAACCCCACCCAGTAATCCGGATGTTGAGGCCATCATGAGAACCCAAGGAGAGCAAATCAAGAACTTGCAGAGCCAAATTATCAATCTTAAAGGAGATATCACAAAGCAAGGAAATGAGATAAGATCCGAGCTTCGAAATGATATTCAATCCTCCTTCAGCAATCAAACCAATGATTTGAAGAATATGCTTGCTAGTTTCTTGCCCCCCGCTCAACCTTCTACTTCAAGTTCTCTACCTTCAAACACCGTCACTAATCCGCGAGCCAACGTGAGTGCTATTACTACTCGTAGTGGAGTCACCATTGTAGGACCACCAATTCCACCCCCATCATCTACACCTCCTCCACCACCATGTATCCCTACTCCTCCTACACCTAGTATTAGTGCACCATTACCATCTCCGCCTCGACGTGATGAAATTCCCACAAATGACCCTTCAACATCTCAACCGTTACCTACCACATCTGCACCCTCACCAACCAAACCTAATATCCCTTATCCCTCTCGCTTGGGCAAGAACAAAATGCTAAACAAGGAGGACGCTCAAGTGACTAGCTACATCAAGATGATTTCTCAAATGAACTTCAACATTAGCTTTCTTGAAGCACTTGTCCACATGCCCAAATTTGTTAAAGCATTTAAGGAATTGCTTAACAAGAAGGAGAAGCTGATTGAGCTCGCCAACACACGCTTAAATGAAAACTGCTCTGCAGTTATTCTTAAAGAACTTCCGGAAAAACTTGGAGATCCCGGTCGTTTTGTGTTGCCTTGCGTGTTCAACAAAACTGAAGAATTTACTGCCCTTGCTGATCTCGGGGCTAGTATTAATTTGATGCCTTTGAGTGTTTGGAAAACACTATCATTGCCCGACCTCACTCCAACAAAGATGACTCTTGAACTTGGAAATCGCACTCTCGCTTACCCTGTTGGTATAGCCGAAGACGTGTTCATTAAAGTTGGCACATTCACTTTCCCGGTCGATTTTGTCGTAGTTGATTATGAAATGGACCCTCGTATTCCTTTAATACTTGGTCGGCCATTCTTAAGAACCGGACGTGCTCTAGTAGATGTGGCCGAAGGTGAGTTAATCTTACGAGTCGGGGATGATGCAAAAGTTTTCAAAATGGGGAAGCTTACTAGTTTAACTTTTGGAGGCCGAGAATCAGTGAATATGATTAATGTGCTAGATGACTTTACCGTCTACGAAAATCCTCTATTCGACTCTTGCATCGATAATCCACTTTTTCATGATGATGTGGATGATTCTCTCCCTACTTTGGAAGCTTCTCCCATTTATGATTCTCCACCGGTCTTTGATGCTTATGATGATGATTCTAGCTCAGATTCGGATGATTTTGAGTGTACTTCTGAGTATCCCGAGCTGCCCACTTTCGATGATTTTGATGAGGCTGATACTCTCTCGAGCGATTCTTCACATGATGAAGATCCTCCGCCATCACTCGATCCTACTTTGGACGATTATTCATTTGAGGAAGATTTTTCTGAATTTCTTAACACATACTTCCCTCATGAGAGTGATGCACCTCCTTTGGACTTTGAAGATTATCGTCTTGATCCTACTTTGGATTTGAAGAGCATTTTGTCCAAGGAGAAGAAACCGGTTGACACCGAAATCCGTTGCACTTATGATTTGACACCTCTTTGTCCCACTTCTGAGGACGAGGTTGTGCTTCTTTGCGGATCTTCTTCCCACTCGGCTGAGCCTGAGTGCTATTTTCCCCTAAAGGGAAAGGTGTTCGACCCCGGTATTGAAGTCTTTAAGCCATCTCAGTATCCACCTGATGAAATAAAAGGAAATATCTTTGGAAATTTTGAAGACATGCTTGCTCCACTTCAACTTTGCTTCCACCGTGCTCCATCGCTGCTTAAGGGAACCTTGCCATCTCTCTTTTGGCTTGCCTTGTTCGCCTTGAGCTCGTTCTTATTGATGGATGAAAACTATGTCTTTGATCCTGGTGGATTTGTTTCATGCTACTTCCGTTGATGATCAAAGTCGAGTCAGGCTCACGACTCGGTTAACAAAAACCAAGCGCTTCTTGGGAGGCAACCCATGCATCTATCTTTTCGCTTTCTTTATCATAAGTGTAGGGGGGACCCTTTGGATTGCTATTTCCTCTCCTCACTTCTTAATCAGGGATTCGAGCTCCAATGATCCACTCTTGATGACTCTTGACGACCCGTGATTCCGTGTTCTACTTCTTCCCGGTTCTATCCTAAACTCTTTTCGATTCACTATTTTATATTTTCTCAATATTAAAATAGGAATCTCTTTAGTTGTCTTTTCCTTGACGAGATTTAAACAACGTGCACAATGTCCTAAGTGTATGGGAGTTTACTCCCACATGCTTAAACATTGAGGACAATGTTTATCTTAAGTGTAGGGGGGATTTCTATCGAAGTTAAGTGGCCTTTTCCTTGTGTTTGTCCTCATTTTAACCGGAAAATCAATTTTTCGACATTTTTCAAAATTTTTGATCTATTTTGGCCTATTAGTTGTTATCTTTGTATAGTTATTTTCTTTCCCTGCTAGAATAAATCTTTGAATAAGTGGTTTAATTTTCTAACGTTGTGAATCTTTTGACTCAATCCGAGTTTACTCTAGCTAGTATCCTTAACGTGTTTAAGTCAAGTTTTGCTAGGCTTTTATATAGGGAGCTATAAAACGCGAAAGTCTTAACTCCCACGGGTTAAGGACAAGAACTTTTCGCAAGTTCCTATAATTGATCCTAGAGAGTCGTTTATCAAGGGAACTTTAAAATGCGATTTCTAAGCTTGAAAAAGTCCAAGAATTTGCAAGATCCTATAGGCGACTCGAAAACCCAAAACTTTGATTTAATTGGCTAAGTATCCACGAGTCTCATTCCTTGAGATTTTAAACTGTGGAGAGCGAGAGATGATAGAGCCAATTATAAGTCGGTATTCTTTCGTGAATTTATGTGAGTTAATTATGAGCCTATTCTCCCATCGCTTGCTAATAATTTATTTGCTAATAAATAAGGTTGTACGATTTGAAAAGTTACTTAGCTTCTAGCCCCAGATCGTTTAAAAGTTGCTCGGTAATGACGAGAGTTCATAGCCAAGGCATAACTTATGAAGCGGGGCGCGAAGATTGGCGAGTCCGAAAAGGCCCTAACAAGGCATGAGGGCTATGTTTTGTTGCTAAAGATCCAAAGTGATGTGAAGAATCATTTATCGAAAATCAATATGAAGGATCGAGACACACGACGTAAAGCAAAACTCCCCAAAAGTCATGGAGAAGTGTATCCGAAAAGACCCTAACAAGGTATGAGGATAAATAGACCCAAGTCAATAAAGGAGGCGGATCGTTGTATATCAAAATCCAAAATAAAGATTGAAAAAAAATGAAGAAGTCGTGGTCCATATATGAAGAATCTCTCAAAAATTTCAAGTGAAGAAATTCCAATTATGAAGAGAAGACCATTATTTCATGAACGTCTCTCAAGATTTGAAGTATGAAGTCGCTGCCAAATATCGGCCCGAGAAAGGTCTCAAATCGCGAACCAAGTTATGCCAAGATATGAACTTTCTGATATCCCGAGAAGCAGTTTTAAAAGATTTGGTCCTTTAGCTAACTATTGATTAAATCGTGCACTTTAGACTAAATAATTATTGAAATAAGTCAAACAATGCATCTTCGTGAGCATTCAAGACAAATAATAAAATATAAGAGATACCCATAGGAATAAGGGAGTCTAAGTGAGTAATTGGCCCACATGAGTTCGTGATAGTCTACTAACTTATAATAACAATGATCTCGTTTTTAAGCTTGGTTTGGAGAAAGTGAAAAGTTGAGGATGATGATTATTCATGACATGCGCAAAACCCAAGGTATGCTTTTAATTTCTTTGCTTTGCATTTTTATAATTTTCTATCTCTTTAATAAAGGCCAATGTGGATTGATTATGATGAAAAGTGTAAACATGCTTTGTAACTAATGCATTGCATGAGGACATTGCAATGGTCAAGTGTAGGGGATTTGATAGGTGTGTAAACACCCATCTTTTCTACCACTTAATTACAATAATAACCGGACCAAAACGTGTATTTTATGTCTTTTATGTCAGAATTATGCGTGGTTTGTGTTTTTGTTGTGATTTAGGATGAAATTATGAAAAATGGAGAAAACACGGACATTCACGGGTATTTACAGACTTTTATTGAAGAAAAAGATGAAAGACGAAGTCAAGAAGTCAAGAGTGCAAAAAGAACGGAAGTCCAAGACCAATTCTGAAGATTTATCGAAGAAATAGTCAAAAGACGGAAGTTTATCAAAGGCCGAGGAACTCAAGTCTTATTTATCGAAGAATTAAAAGACGAGTCCAAAGAAATCCCGAGACAATAGTCATCAAAATCCAAGATTAACAAAAAGATTAAGAAGAAAGGACTTGATGGTGCAATTAACAAGAAAGGAAGGAGAGGAGGAAGCTTCCTCTAACCTCTCCCCTAATCACCTATAAATACTCTCATTTTCATTTCATTTAGTTTGGTTGACTAATCGTGACAATTAGTTCTTCCATGGTTGGCTAGAGTGACACTAGTTCTTCCACATTTACTTTTAATGCACCTTTAATTACTTGCACTTTTAATTACATGTTTTGCACCTTAATTACCTTTTAATTCCAAGTAAGTTTTTAATTTGTGTTCTTTAAATTCTTGTCTTCACCTTTCTTTATCATTTGATCAAGTTCTTTTTATCAATCTCATTCTACCTTTCTCTCTTTTTGTTTCGGCTTGAATTTCGGATTAAGCAAGTATGCTTAATTCATTTGCTTATTTTGATTAAAGTTTCGTCCTTTTTAATTCCTCATACAAAATAAGCCACGAGATTGACAACCTAGTGTGCTTATTTGGTATTTTGTTTAAGTATTTTGGAAGTCTTCTTTAAAGTTTTGATTTTTAAGATTTGATTTCGTTTAAGTTTCGTGTTTAAAATCTTGAAAGACTTTAACTTTCTAGCTTATTGTTTTGTTTTGATTTCATTTCATTAAAGTTTTTGGTCACGGCTTATTGGATATAGCTTATTAGGATTTGTGCTTGTTACGAAATTGCGCCCCATCGGAAAGTAAGGGTTTCACATTGCGACGGCCTGCTAACCAAATTCCGATAGTGACAGTTTGGACTAGGGTTTTGCTTTCCGATCCGGGATTGCGATCTGGTGTACCATCTTCCTCATTCCGATCTGGGGATTGCGATCGCATATTGTGATCGCTCTTTCCGACGGCTCTTGAGGCTTACTTAAACGAAGTGCTGCCCAATTTTCCTTAGCCACATTCCGATAGGTGATATTTCGATCTGGACTACATTGCGATCTGAGGTTGTTAGGTTATTCCGATCTGAAAAGGTGACATATTCCGATCTGGGTTTCTTCAACATTCCGATAGGTGGTGTGTTCATTCCGATGGTAGGGTTGATCGGAATATATTCCGATCTGAGGGTTGTTTTCCATGCTTTACTTTGTTTAATTTCTAGTTTATATTTTAATACTTGTCTAATTTAATTTCCGCCACGCTTTTAATTCTCGTCATTTAATTATTTTACCTTCCGTCACGTTTTTTAAATATCGCACATTTATTTTAGTTAGACTTAGATTTAAATTACTTGCCCTTTACTTTAACGACATTTACTTTTAAGTCTTGCACATTTAATTAAAATCCAACCAAAAATATTTGTTTCCACCAAAATCAACTGAGTCACATAGAGAACCTAGATCAATTCGATTAGACCAATACTACAAACATATAATTTCTATACGGGCTAAAAGCCTTGTATTACGTCTATTATTGATTCTTTAAAACATGAAATTGAGGAAAACAAAGAGGCTAATAAACGTTTGAAGCAAGCAAACACATCCTTAGCCGAGGAGATAGACAAGCTTAAAGAGTGTGATTATGTAAAAGAATCTGATCGACGGGTTGCGATAGCTAATGGTTTGGTATATGAACGTAAGGTGATCAATGAACAATATTGTTCTGAAGTAACACACGAAATTCATATGTCAAAACAAAAGATATTGGACCTTGAAGAACAACTGCTGCTACATAAACTCCAAATTACTGAATTAGAGTCGGTTAACAAAGAACAAACTGAGCTTTATAAAACTCGTGAAGAAAAGGATATTGAAAAAATTCTTGCTTTGGAAAAGAGAGTCGACACGTTAAACAACATTGTTTACAAAACGGGTCAGTCTATTCAAACTATGAATATGCTCAATAGAAATATGAAAACGAGTTTTGTCAAGCCTGAATATCTCAAGAAAGTTCAAAGTACCAAGCCTGCTCTTTATGATATTTGTTGTTATGTTGATAATCTTGCTCTTATGCTTTCCCCTGACTGCGACGAAATCATTCGTCAACAAGAAGAAAGTCGATCAAACTTAAGTGATTTAATAAACCTTTCTGATTCTGATAATTATATTAAGTTTGTTCCTCAAAAAGAACTTTCCAAAGAACAAAAGATGTACAATAGTGTTCCACCACCAAGTGATGAACCCCAAAAGAAAGTTTCTTTAAAAAGGAGTTTCAAAAAACAATAAATTTTGTTAGAAAAACAAATTTTGGATGAAAAACATAAATGGAATGAGAAAAGCAAAAGTGTTCAGCAATTTGAGTTTATAAAACAAGGGGTTTTAAATTTGTACAAAGGTGTCGTCGACTATGAAAAAGTTTCTAGGGATACCATTTGGAATATTAAACCTAACCCACAAGTAGAAGTCGTCATTCAACAATGCATTGTTCCAACAATTGATGATCTTTCAAAAAATGTGGAAATGTTTTATAATGCTCTCACTGAGGAAATGTTAACAGATTTAAGCTATGTTAAATCTCTTGAAGATGAAGTTGATTTTCTTCAAACTAAATTAAAAACACAAGAACACCAACTTTCTAACGAAATTTATCGACTTTCTAAGGAATACTTTTATGCTGACCATATGAATGCTATACTTGGTGTGTATACCGATCTTGATCAATATTGTCATGTAGAATGTCTAGTGTCAGAATCGGACGAGAAATGTCGCAATCTTGAAGTAGAGCTTTCAAAACAAATTCAGTCATATAACAAACTTTCGGAAAGTTTTTCTCAACTTGAGAAACACTCCATTTCTCTTGAACTTGCTTTACAAAAAGGTGAAAAATCTCATAATCATAAAAAGTGTCAAGAAAGGTCAGCTTCTTCGTTTCGTCAACTAAATGAAAAAGATTTCGAAATAAATGATATGAAAGCTCAGCTAAAAGAAAGGGACATAGCCATTAGTGAGTTACAGAAACTCATTGAGAAAATGAAAGGAAAGTCTGTTTTGGGTAAACCATCCGCCATTCGTCAACCGAATGCGGTTAAATGCTTAAATCATCTATTTTGGGACAATCCCCACATACTTTGCCTAAGATAGGAAATGATAAGAGCACAAATGTGATAGCACCTGGAATGTATAAGATGAACACCATGTCCACACAAACTGGAACGACGCGGTTACCTTAGAATACTAGGAAAACTAATCAACGTGTGTCTTCTTCTACAGGAGTAAATCCTACTACTAGCGTTAGCGGACCACAGCTTAAGAGCACAAGAATTGAAGATAGGGTCATGCCTAACTATGTCAAGGGAAGAAGAAGGAAGTAGAAGATCACCGTAGGAATTTTAAGTTTTCTAAGAATAAAACGTCTGTAACTGCTTGTAATGACAGTTTAAATGCTAAGACCTTGAATGTTGAAGTTGTTTGTGTTGAATGTGGAAAATGTGTTCGTACTTTCAATCATGATGCTTGTGCTCTTAATCATAATGGCGTGAATACCAGAACTAGGAAGCCTATTCATGTCCCCACTAGTACTAGAGAACCCACAAGAACTTTGAACTAATCCACTGATCAACCACTTAAGAAACTAAGTGCGTTAGACTCCACTACTATGCGTAAACAAAACAGATTAAAGAAGCTATATGAGAACATGATTAGGACATGTACACGGGGTATTCGAGATTTACACCACCCGGATACAAATGGGTACCTAAGTTAACCACTTTAGTGATTGAGTCTAGGAATATCAGCTTGCCTGTAGACTTTGCATCTAGGCCCACTACTATTTTGGAACCCGTTTCTATCAAGGGATCCCATTTGTCAAATGCTACATTGTCTTCTAATTCTTCTGCAGCTCGTAGAAATCATCTTATTCATAATGGACTCCGGGTGCACAAAGCACATGACGGGCAATCTCAAGCTTCTCATTAACTTCGTGGAGAAGTTTCTGGGTACGGTGCGGTTTGGAAATGATCAGTTTGCACCGATACTTGGATATGGCGATTTGGTTCAAGGAAATCTCACTATCAAACGGGTTTATTACGTCGAGGGACTGAATCACAATTTATTCTCGGTTGGTCAATTTTGTGATGCGGATTTGGAAGTGGCTTTTCGGAAATCTACTTGCTATGTTAGAGACTACGATGGGAATGACCTTCTTACAGGTTCTCGTGGTTCTGATCTCTACACAGTAACTCTTCAAGACACATCTTCAACAAATCCAATTTGCTTAATGGCTAAAGCTTCATCATCTTAAGCATGGTTATGGCATCAACGATTGTCACACCTTAACTTTGACACCATCAACTTGCTTTCAAAAAATGATATTGTGACCGGTCTCCCAAAGTTAAAATTCGTCAAAGACCATCTTTGTTCTTCTTGTGAGTTAGGGAAAGCAAAACGGAAGTCTTTCAAATCAAAGACTACCCCAAGATCAAAAGGACGATTGGAACTTCTACACATGGATTTATGTGGTCCCATGCGTGTAGAGAGTATTAACGGGAAAAAGTATATTCTCGTGATTGTTGATGATTACTCTAAATACACATGGACTTTCTTCTTAAGGTCCAAAGATGAAACACCAGAGGTTCTCAAAAACTTTCTCAAGATGATACAACGCAATCTTCAAGCTCAAGTCTTAACCGTGTGAACGGATAGGGGTACTGAATTTTTGAACAAGAACTTGCAATCTTACTTTTAAGAAGAAGGCATCGAACATCAAACGTCTATTGCTCGAACTCCTGAACAAAACGGAGTTGTCGAAAGGCAGAACCGTACTTTGGTTGAGGCTGCTCGAATAATGCTTTCTGCATCAAAATTACCGCTATTCTTCTGGGCTGAAGCAATTGCAACTGCCTGTTATACTCAGAATCGTTCTCTCGTCATCCCTAGACATGAAAAGACACCTTACCACATCATCAATGGCAGGAAACCTACTGTCAAGTTCTTTCACGTATTTGGATCTTTACGCTACATTCTTAAAGACGGTGAGAATCTCGACAAGATGAAAGAAAAAGGTGATGCATGTATTTTTGTGGGGTATGCGACATTGTCGAAAGGATATCGGGTCTATAACAAGGGAACAAAGATTATTGTCGAAACAATTCATGTGAACTTTGACGAATTTCCACAAATGGTACTTGAACACAACAGCTCAAGTCCCGCACCTCAATGTCCATCAATGGCACCTACACACAACAGTGTACGTCCAGTGCAAGAATGTCAAGAAAATACTCCTATAGCAGAATCGACGGATACGACACATATGAATGAGTTGGTTGATTTATATGATCCAATGTTTGATGAATATTACTATGGAAACAATCAAGTTGTGTCAAAGCCTTCCGCTGTCAATACTGTTGATGCACCCAAACAAAGTCAACAAGACACAATTGCATCTACTTCAGCAACCGTTGCTCAAGAGACAATTCCAGTGGATACTCAACAAACTCAAGAAACAGTCATACAACCAACATCACCAACCGTCAATGCTGAAGGAGGAAACAACAATCAAGCAGTCGATGCACAACCTGACGAAGAAGAATTTATGAATCCGTTCGGTACACCGATACACGAAGTCGGAGAGTCTTCTACTCAACATGTTGATCCGTCCAACATGCATACATTCTACCAACCATATCCATCCACTCACCATTGGACACGTGATCATCCATTGGAGCAAGTCACTGGAAATCCTTCACAACCGGTTCGAACATGCAGACAACTCGAAACCGATGGCGATGTGTGTATGTATGCACTCACCGTGAGTTCAACTGTACCTACAAACATCAAACAAGCCATGACTGATCATGCGTGGATTGAATCAATGCAAGACGAAATTCATCAGTTTGAACGCCTAAATGTTTGGGAACGTGTTGACCGACCCTATGGAATGTCAATTTTAGATTTCAAATGGATCTGGAAAAACAAACTGGATGAAGAACAAACCATCATCAAAAACAAATCTCGTCTTGTGGTTAAGGGATACCGTCAACAAGAAGGCATAGACTACGATGAATCATTCGCTCCAGTCGCTCGTTTGGAAGCAGTCAGGATATTCCTTGCTTATGCTGCACATAAGGGCTTCACGGTTTTTCAGATGGACGTTAAAACTGCTTTTCTCAACGGTCATTTGAAGGAAGAAGTGTATGTGAATCAGCCGGAAGGATTCATCGATCCTCATCACCCTGACAAAGTCTATCGTCTCAAGAAGGCTGTATATGGACTTAAACAAGCTCCAAGGGCATGGTACGAAGAACTTTCAAACTTATTGGTGTCCAAAGGATTCTCCAAAGGTTCTATTGATCCTACTCTCTTTATTAATAAATATCGGGATGACATACTGCTGGTGCAAGTTTATGTTGATGATATTATTTTTGGTTCTACGAACCCAAAACTTTCAAAATGTTTTGAAAATTTAATGCACAGCAGATTTGAAATGTCAATGATGGGGGAGCTAAAATTATTTTTAGGCATCCAGATTCATCAATCCCCACGTGGTATCTTCATAAACCAAGCTAAGTATGCTCAAGAGATACTTAAAAAGCATGGTATGACCTCATGTGCTCGCGTTGGTACACCATTGTCGACCACATCCCTAGACGCTGACTTGTACTCATATCCCGTAGATCAAACGCGATATCGCAGTATGATCGGGTCACTTATGTATCTTACAGCCAGCAGGCCTGATATTCATCATGCCACATGCTATTGTGCATGATATCAAGCCAGACCTACTCAAAAGCACCTCAAAGAGGTTAAACGGATCTTTCGGTACCTTAAGAATACCATTCACATGGGACTCTGGTATCCGAAGGGAACCGGTTTTCATCTAACAGCTTTTTCAGATTCTGATCACGCAGGTTGCCTTGATAGTCGCAAAAGCACTTCTGGTAGCGTACAATTTCTAGGGGAAGACAAACTTGTGAGTTGGTCGTCAAAGAAGCAGGATTGCACTTCGCTCTCATCAGCTGAAGCAGAATATGTGGCTCTATCCGCGTGTTGTGCTCAAGTCCTTTGGATGAGAACTCAACTCACGGATTATGGCTTCCACTTTGATAAAATACCTATGTATTGTGACTCAAAGTCGGCCATAGCCATCTCTTGCAATCCGGTTCAACACTCCCGTACCAAGCACATCACAGTCAGATATCACTTCATCAAGGAACAAGTAGAACGTGGTATCATAGAATTATACTTTGTCAGAACTGAGTACCAGATAGCTGACTTGTTTACAAAAGACCTATCTCAAAATAGGTTTCAGTATCTCGTTGGCCGTCTTGGTATGAAGTATATGACTCCAGAAGACTTGGAGGTCTTAGCAAATGAAGCTGCTTGATATTCTCTCACAATGACTTCTAAGCGCATCACAGCTTAGGACTCTGACCTCAACTAAGGAAAGTTTATCTCGGAAGATAACTTATCCTTCTTAACGAGAAAATCATATATCTCGGTCGTGAGCTTCTCATAAAAACATTCAAAGTTTTTAAGTTCATGAAAAACGACTTCTAAGTAAATGTCAGCTTAGAACTCGTACTTCCACTTAAGAAAAGTTTATCACGGATGATAACTTATCCTTCACAACGGGAAATTAATTTTTCTCTGTCATGAGCTAGTCACAAAACAATCAAAGTTTTGAGCTCATGAAAAACAGACCCGAAAGGGAAGTGTACGTTTCAGTGCGCTTTCCCTAAGCCATATAAAAGAAGTCTTCTATCCTGATTAGTTTAAAACCGTTGAACACAATTTTTCAAGAATTTCTCAAAAGATTTTTCTAAATCTTTCAAAATTGTGTGTTCAACACTCCCTTCCTCATATGTGGTTTTCATATCTCAAAATTTTGTCATATGTTATTTTGATCAATTTTTGAGGGGGGGGGGGCGTTTTGAAATCAAGCCTTTTAATGTTGTTGGGTACATCTCTAAAATTGTCATATTTTATGTATCCAACACATTCCAAAAATGATATTAAATCTGTCATATATTATCGGTAAAGGCATCTCAACTCCTTACCTCAACATATTTTGTGGTGTCGTTTTTCTAAAATTTTGTCAAATTTTGTCTCAAGACACACATATATTGTTGAGGGGGAGCGACCCGACTGAAAATTTTCCATGATTCATGCGTGCACACATGTTTCTCTCCCGTCGATTTTTCGGAAATTGTCATATTTTAATCAATTGGTATCTCTAATATTATATTTTTATATTAGAGATAGGGGAGAAAATGTGATTAAAATGTAATATATCACAACATGTGATCTTAAAGACTCAAGTGCAACTCTTTCCTTCACATGCCAAACTATTTCGTTTATCGATGCATGTGTGTAGGGGGAGCTTTTTGAAAATATAAAACTTTCAAAGTGTTAAAAGTTTTGATTTTTATCAAGCACTTTGAATTGTTTTTAATGGTTTTATGGTTACGATCTTTACCCAAAATGACCTACTATCCACGACGGAACGATGGAGTCAAAAGGTGGTTTAGGATAGGAAACTAAGTCCTATGATCCAACCAGAACCGGAGGGATCTACCAAGGACATTCCATAGTTAGGAAAGATGGAGTGGAATGAAGCTGAATGCGGACCAATTACTTAAGTTAGCACTAGAACAATCACAACAAAGTGCTAATGATGACGTATTGGTAAGCATTGAAGGAGTTGAATATTCTATGCAACTTAGGTAGAAACCGGGTTAACACATCTTTTGAAGACAAGTGTCATGGACCCAGTGATGCGATGCACAACCCTTCCCCAGCCATTCGAGTTTCTCTCAAAAGAAACTTGTCTCATTGTCACGGAGATCAACATGTATCTATTGACTTTCTCACTCCGAGTCAGTTAATATTGAAAAGGTGGCAGTCTGCTCCAGCCGCCGATTACCAAAATGCACTTATTGAGTCTAGAGCCAAACGAGATCTATCTATCATCTCATTCGGACACAATCGAGTCCTACGCATTATCCTTGCGATACTGCCAGAACATCTGAGTGATACGATTCACAATGAAGATGGAAATCCTGCTTGAGAGCATCAAACAAGCTCATGGTAGGTAACTTGTGCGATTCTACACGAATCAAACTTGTGAGAACTGGAATGCAACTAAGTTTGATTCTTAATTGATTCAAACTTGATTCCAGGTTTCTTCGCAAAATCCATGTGATCTTGCCAGAACATTCAGAGTGACACTCATTAGTGTTCACAGTGACGAATGGAAATCCTTCCAGTGTCAACATCAAACAGCACTGCGGTAGGTAACTCGCAAGATTCTCTATGAATCAAGCTTGTGACAAACTGGAAAGCAACAATGGTGCGATTCTTTTAGAATCAAACTTGTTCCAAGAAATCTGAATTGACGACTCTAATCAGACGGATAATTTATCCTTATGATTCACTCTTTACGTTCGCAGTCTGCTTTGAGACGATCAAGTAAAGAGAACTGGCTACTACCGCCGGGAAACCCTGTCAAGGAGGTTCTTAATCGAATCTACCTGATCACAAGTACGGTATTTAATACCGTTTAACGGTCTTCACTGACCGGAGGTAAAACGCTACCGAGTTAGGGTGAAATGTTCAAAGCCATTTCATCTGTGTCTATATATGTTGCTGCATATCAAGAAGGTGGCGTAGCTGTGTAACCAATGTCGATTCAGAAGTCACAAGAGCACAAGATGGCGATAATCAAGATACTTAAGAATGTAAGAATGTAATAGGTCATCTTGCCACAAGAGCACAAGATAAATACTATCAAGGATAGATTGAAGATCTCAAGCACTCTAAGTCAAAAGACAAAGGCTCAAGATAAGGATCACAAAGCATGAAGGAACAAAGCCGTTACAAACAAGATCAAGACCAAGATACAAGACCAAAGAAGGAATATCTCCTCTACAAGAATGTATTCACTCAACCATTTTATGCTTTTTAAGATGACCGATACATTGGGGGAGATTGTTAGCCCTATATTTTATATAGTAGAACAATAATGTAATAGGTTATATTAGTCGTTAATGGTCTTGTATTGTAATAGGTTAGTCGGCAAGACCGGGCTTGGACTTTAAGCTAATATTGTATAAGTTAGGGGCGTAAGCCCAAAACAAAGCCAAGCCCGGCCCAAGGATTCTAAACCCACGGCCTATATGCCAAGGCTATATATACCCTCTTCCATGTGTGGAAGAGGGTGTTGGTTCATTTTACATTCTCTCTCTAGTAAACATAAACCTTCCAAAATCTCTCTTGTTTCTCTCTCTACTTTTCTTCTCTTTCTCTCTCTAAATATCTCTTCTAAATCTTGTGTTATGGATTGAATGGGATTAACATAGAGACTCATCAGTTTATTCAGAACGCACTATTGTGATTTGAACCACACATATGGACCCATGTACATTTTAGAATGGAGATAAGAGGTATCCAGGTACATTAATGACACACTTCTTTTAAATATGATTGGCAAGTTGGGTCGATACATAGTAGAAACATTGAAACTTGAAACCTTGAATTTTTTTTATCGCGTCAGCTTCTTTTTACATAGATTTTTAAATGCATTATGAATTATTTGTGCGACTTGTGATGGTACAAATTGTTGACTTTTTAAGCCAAACCATTAGCTGCTACTTGAACAACATCTAAAATTTTGAATCATGTTTGCAGATTCTAAAGTTTCAAAAGGCATCTGTTTTGAAGACTTCTGATGAGTTGATTTTCATAAAATCATCACTTATTGCTACATGAAGATGGGCATACTTTTGATGTGTTGATTTTCAGAAAATCATCACACTTTAGTTTAGGAATTTTAACTATCAAGTGGTGGAATCATCATTCTTATACAAATTGTTACTATTAGCTAAATATAAAATTAACCGTGTAAGTTTTATTTTCATATAAACTTACGTAAAAGAACATTTAAGACAGCCCGTGTATTACACTGGTTATTAGCTAGTAGTTTAAAAAAATATGAGTTCTCAAATGTTTTGGTCTAATAATCTTTTCTTTTACTTTCTTATCTCATGTGGTTTCTTATCTCATGTACGTAGTAGTTAACAAATCGATTTGTGAAAATAATTTCGTAAGCTTTTTTAGATCTTTATAAAACACGCTAAAAGTTTAATAAAGTTCCATCTTTTTGCAAAGTCTTGATAGACTAATCTACACCATTCAACCCATTTACATCCAAACGCCCAGATTAAAACATGATAAATTAAACAAACCCCTCCCCTTATATCCTACGATCGTTCTTTTTTTTTTCTCATCCACTCACCACAGATCTCACACACCAACCACCACCAACCACCACCACCGTAGATCTGATTAACCACAACAACACCTATTTTCGGCGATATCCACAAAAACCCACCACTTGATTAATCAGAAAATCATAAATTAATCAGTTTCCAACCTCCCAATATCCATGTGCCTCACTTGATTCCAAAAGTTCCTGATAGTACTGTTTGGATTACTAATAAAGGGAAAGAAGCATGAAAAGAATTTAGAAAATTATGTTCTAATATGTTGGGGATAAGGAGTACGGTAAAAGGGAAATTGCTTACTCTTTAAAATGTCCTTATTGCACAGAGTTTATGTGGGAAATTACAACAATGGAAAATTCTACAATGAAGGGGCTTATCTTTGTTGTTGCAGTATATTACATTTGGCAGGAGAGAAATGGTAGACTTTTTCAGAATATGGAAGTTGAAGTGTTATATGAAGTAGTTCTAGAGAATTCAAGACTCAAGTTGTTGACTTTAAAAGTAAAAAAGTCGAGTGTGGTGCAAAACATACCAGCAAAGTGGAATGTCTAATTTCAGCAGATGGTTTAAAATGAATCATTTTATAAAACGTGGATTGTCTTGTGTTAGCCTCAAAATATTGAGTCAAACAAGAATGCTCGGTCATATGTTTATTATGTATCGTATATTAGAACGTTGTAATAGGTAGTAGGTTAGCCGTGTATTACGGGCTTAACTTTAGGCTAAAGTTCATTAATAAGTAACTAAAGCCCAAAAGGAAAGCCCGACCCATTAGAATATAGTCCATAAACAAGCCCGCATGTGGCTGGACTATATATACCCTTCCTAGCATGTTAGGAAGGGTGTTGGTCATTTTCATTTTCTCTCACTAATCTAATCCTCCAAAAGTTCCAACCATTTTTCTCTCTACTTTCTCTCACTACTTTCTCTCTCTAGAATTCATCTATTTTCTTCCTTTTTTCTTGTTTAATCATCACAAATTATTGGGACAACAATTGTTATCAATCGCCATGGGGTAGCTTTGTGATTCGTTGTTGATTTACTACTTAGTTCGTGTGATTTAAACATAAAATCATCTCGGATTCAAGTTTTTTCTTGTGTTTTCCGTGCTCTAAATCTTCCTCTATATATCTTTACATCTTTCATTCGTGTGGTAAGGATTTGGTTATTGTGGTTTACTTTCTTTCTCGGATTACAAGGTAAAAAAATCTCACCTTTTTGTTGGTTTCAAGTCTCGGAAACTTTTTTCCTCATTCTGACCAGAATATTGCGATCGCAAAAACCATGGGGTTTCTACATTGCGATTGAATATTCCGATCCCATCTTACGATCGTGTATTGCGATCTAGTATTACGATTGTGTATTGCGATCTAGTGCTTACGATCAGATATTGCGATCTCGTGCTTACGATCAGGTATTGTGATCACATCTTACGATCAAACTTGTGATCTACATTGCGATCAGACTTGTGATCAGACTTGCAATCTAGCATTGCGATCAGACTTGTGATCTAGCATTGCGATCAGACTTGCGATCTAACATTGCGATCAGACTTGCGATCTAACACATTGCGATCTGATATTGCGATCAAACATTGCGTTGGGTATTCCGATGGGTGACATTTCGATGGGTATTCCGATGGATATTGCGATGGGACATTAAGATATGTTTGGTTTAATTTTGTTTGAGTATTTTTTAGACTTAGCCACTTTCTAGACTAGTCCCGGAACATAGTTTACACGAAGATTAATAAAAAAGAAAAAAAAGAGTTAAATTTTTTAGGTCAAGTAAAATCAAATTTTTTCCCTACTAGTTTTTGGCTATCTCTAACTCAATTACAAAATTTGGCGATACAAAATTTTTTTAGCTTACCTTTTGTCGGACTGAGAAAAAATCGGAATTTTCAAAATTTCAACTTCAACAACAATCAACACATCTACTTAAGATCCATATTCACTTCATCATTTCAAAGAATATTGAGATGGATTCTACTGCAGAATATCGTTTGACGAACAACAACATAATGGTGGCGGGTAACAAAGAGCGACCACCAATGCTTGTGTCGGGTTGATATGATCAATAGCAATCCCGTTTTCTACGTTATCTTGACACAAAACCTAACGGTGATACTTTAAGGCAATGCATTTTTGATGGACCCTATAAACTCGCAAGGATAAACGTTCCTACACAACCAGCCACATACACAACTGAAGAACAACCAACTTATGAACGTGATGAAAAAAGAAACGATCTAACACCAGAGAACCGTGCTTGGTTTGATGCAGAAAAGGAAGCAATCTACTTAATTCTTAGTGGCATTGGAGATGATATTTATTCCAGGGTTGATGCATGTTCTACTGCTAAAGAAATATGGACGGCTATTGAAAGATTGCAACAAGGTGAATCACTTAACAAACAAGACATGAAAACTAAGATGTTTTGGTATTTTGGCAAGTTTACATCAAAGGATGGGGATAAATTGATTCTTATTACTCCCGATTCTACAAAATGATGAATGACATGACCCGAAACAACTTGCAAGTTTCCACCATGCAAGTCAATGTCCAATTTCTACAGCAACTTCAATCAGAGTGGACACGGTTTGTTACCTAAGTGAAACAACAAAAAAAGTTAGATGAAGTTTCATATCACACGCTATTCAAAATTATTGTGATTTGCTAATAATCCTCTCTGTTATTTGATCTTAAAGCTTTGCGCTATCAGAGATTTAAGAAAGCTAGTATGGTTGGTGAACCAATTCTGTCTTTTGACTCAGGACGGTTACTAATAGAAAACGAATGGTAAACCTCTTGTAAACTACTATAATATTGATCTAAATATTAATTTAGTTCTACCAGGATATAAACTTATATGAACTACTTCCTGCTTGGAAAATAGGCGCATAACTTACATCTATCCTTCTCAGCATATTCTACAAGGCAAATTCTGCTAAATAAGGTTGCCAGTTGACCATCTAAATTGCTTCAAGTTTATGGTAGTTTAGATTTCAAAGGCGTATATGAGTTTTACAGAGTAATGAGGTTTAAGATAATGGACATGGACTGAAGCTTTTAGGAGCTAGATGGGTTGTGCCAATCGCTAGAAGTTTAGGTCATATGCGTGTAGAACTTTAGGGACACGGAAATTTAAACGCGACGAGCGCTTAATTATCTTTCTACCAATATGCACTATGATATACTTGCGAAGAATTTTTTTTTCTACTTATTAGAATTTACGTGAAATATCATATATGATAATATTGTTTCATCATATATGATAACAGTGTTAAATCATATATGATATGAGTTTCTATCATATATGATATTAGTATCATATATGATAATTTTCGAAAAAGTGAAAAAAATGAAGAAAAAAAAATTGTCGAAAGTGTATATAGCATATCTATAGAAAGATAATTAAATGCTCTTCGTAAGGTATGTTTTTTTTCGCATAACGATTAACGGTTTAAGAGATATTAATGTTTGAAAAAAGAGGGTGAAAATATATTTTGTGTTTAATCTTATCCATTGCATTAAAGTCTTTTTCTTTGTAAAGCAAAACCCAAAGTGGAGACTTTTTTTAAGAGAATGTTACCTTAATTGGAAATATTTATTTTATTTATTCTTTAAAAACATTAATTCTTCCTTAATTTAGTAAAAAAACATTAATTTTCGTCAATTTTTTTAATGAAAGTAAAAACAGGGTAAAAAATATACGTGTCAAAAACGGAAAATAAATTTTTAGAAAAAGCGGGTAAAATATTATAAACCTTTATTTTTAAAACTTTAGGGTTAAAACTCCCTTTTTTATTCTCAAATCCCCCACTCGACATGAATTATATGAAAGGATAAGTCAAAGTCTCTCTCTGCGTTCTAGCGATTGTCACAAGGTCATATGCGTGTAGAACTTACATAACCGGCTCCATCTTTGAAATTTAAACACGAGCTATTCGTAAATATTTAAAACGCGATTTAGGTCATATACCGGTTATGTAAGTTATACACGCATGAGGTTTAAGATAATGGACACGTTTCTTTACGTCATGAGTGAACACAAAAATTTAAACACAAGCTATTCGTAAATATTTAAAACGCGAATCAAAAACAGCAAATGTATGCATGTGCTATATGGACTGGCGGTTAAAAAGCAAGAAGAAAGAAAAAATGGGCCTAGAGCCCAAACCATTTAGAAATAAACATACAGGAAGTATCATATCATTTTATAAAACAAGAAAAACAGAACTAGGGTTGGTTGTTCTTTGCTTGCCGCCGGCTATCAAGAAAGAAAAAGGATCGGGTTCGAGTTTTGATCACAAATATATTCGGGTATAGTGTTTGTTCATCAATCTAAATCCTATCAAATCTGATATCCTTTGTTTTCTTTTCTTTTAATTAATTAATCATGATTTTTGATGTTAATTTATAAACACATGAAGGAAGCATTGTTTTAAACATGTAAAAATAATCGAAGCATGGGTTTGTGTTCAAGTTGCACCAAAACCGAGAGTCAAGGACTCTCGATGGTGTTTTTGTTAATCCGACCGCAGCCAAAAACCCCTAGATGGGGTGTATCTTATTCAAACAGTGGGGAAACATGGGAAATCAGGGGTGTTTGTTTGTTATCAGTGGCAACCGAGACCATTTAGGGTCTTAGTGGGTCTTAGGTTAGCAACAGTGGGGTTTTTAACCCAAACAACGGGTAACCGGCATTGCTGGTGGGAACTTGAACCCAAACAGTGGGAACCACAGTGACGGCAGTGGCAACCGGTACTAGGCCAGTGGCTATTGTTGGGTTGACGGCAGCAAACGGCCACAACCTTAAGGCTGTGGTGGGTTTTGGTTTGGCTCGACCCGAGACATGGGTGTCTCGGGGAAGGTTTTCGTTCGGGTTTGCGGGATCACATATGTAACATTAAATGGAAGGATTTATTTAATTATGATTAAATCATTTTATAAAATAAGTTTTATAAATAAATTAACCAAGTTGTTTTGTTTTATTAATTTAATTGGTAAATTAAATTGATGATAGTTTAATTATTTTAATTACTTAAAACTTGTGATTTATTAAATGATTTAACTTTCATGGAAACTAATTTGGAAACCTTTCTATTTTAGGAAACATTTTATTTTTAGAAGGTTACTATTAACGGTAGAATAATAATAATAGAATACATATTATACAATAATCAGGAGTACAGAAAATACAATAATCAGTAAATATTTAAAGACAGTCAGAACTATCAGGGTTTACACGAAACAATACAACAATACAAGAACATTATAAATCAAACTAAGAACAACAAGAATCAGTAGTAATAAGCAGATACCATACAACTCATTCACGTCCTTTATTCATGTAATTTTCGTGAAGTCAGAATAGGAGTTTCATCGGTTTTTCCTTGCAGTCAGTTACTGGACACAAGGTACGGATTTATGTCCTTCAGTATGGACTTTCCTTTCCTATGCATGATTAGGATTCTCCGTCTGCAATCAAATGTTTTCCCCAGTATATGTTATAAATTTTACATGAATTGCCATGATAATTATTTTAAATTGCGTGAGCTTTATATACATGCATGACCAGATCCACCTAGTTACGGAGGTACCGTAACCATGACACTTGAGGCACCGGTGTCATGACTCCTCTGCGGGGGAGTGATTTCTCGCAGCGTCCCTTTTATTTCAGCTTGGCCATTTATCAGTATTATCAGCGGGGCGTATGGGTGCATCCTAGTTTATCAATTTACAGCTTATCAGGTGAATGTGGTGTGTGCTATACATCCTTCACATTGGAGTTGATCCCTCCACCCAGCTTATCAGTTACAAGTCACCCCTCTATAACATGACGAGGTAACCCCTCTATGTGTTCATGTCTACGTTGTTACAACACATGAACTATATAAACTCTTGGCACTTAAAATATAGTAAATGCATGTTTTCAGATTTAACAGATAATAGTTCAGCTTTACTAGTTTTAAACCAGACTTTTCAGAATATAACACAGTTTTCCGCTGCACTTTACTTATCAGTCTTACAGTTTCAGTACTTGTTATTTGTTTCCTTTCAGTATTTCTTATCATGCTTTATATCCGTTCAATGGGCGTTATGCTCAGCCGTAATTTTCTTTTCATGTTCCAAACGGCAGGTACACACGGACGCTCTTAGGATTCTGAGAGTATGTGCATTGGATGGAAGCTATCCAGATTTCCTTACTTTATTCACTTCATACATCACTTTGCTTGTTTGGACATTGTTTAGTCCTTTCTTTCAGTACTTAATTATATATGTTTGAGCTTATGTTTGGACTAGTGATGTTTGATTCAGGTATTTCCTTTATGGTCAGTAATGTTTTTAAGACATTTGCCTTGCATGCTTTGATGACAAGCCATAAATTCACGTAATGATCCACTTATCCAAGTGGGGTGTTACATGAATGTTTTTGGTGTGCTATATGAGGCTTTGCCTTCAGCTGGTCTAGTCTTTATCGCTGGGCATATCAGCGACTCATAACACTTAGTCTAATTTAAATCAAATCTAGACTGGGCCATAGTTAGAACTTTCATTGGCCCAACACACTTTAAGCAATAGAAGAATACTTGTGATCTATCCAAAGATAAGTATTGAAGTATAGTGTTCATATTAGAGCGTTCATTTTTGTACATCATACATTTGTTGTAGATTTGTATGCTCTTGTGAGATCATGTAGTATATATATTTGTGTGATTTGTGAGTGTATTTCAAAGGTGTTGAAATACTTGTGATCCGGCGTGATTGTGAATGGTAATTAGAATCGGGTAACCGTGAGTGTACTTCCTAGGAGATGAAATACGAGTGTAGATTGGTTCTAGCTAAAGATGAGGACTCGACATCTAGCTTTGTGCCGGTAAACATTGTAAGCGACGTGTATACGTTTTTATCCGCCTTTATGGAAGCTTGTTGACATGATGAAATCTCGAGTAGGATACTCGAGGAATAGAGTAGGACGAAGAATAACTTCGTAGTTGAACCACTATAAATCTCAGTCTTATGGTTTGATTGTTCATTCCATTCTCTTATTAGTGTTTACACACTTGTTATTTACATTTATAGTTAGTTATTATCTGTATTTCATATATCTTATAAGTAGAGTTAATATAAACTTAAATCTATTTTTTAACAAGTAAATTATTTTTGAAAATGTAAGTATAACGAGTAAACTACTCAAACCCCCTTTTATTTTATAAAATACATAATATAGAACTAACAACTATAACCATAACAAAAAGATGCATATACAAAAACAAGAAATCATACAGATGGGTACCTGGGTGTGTTTGGTTATCATATAAGGGAATGAAGTTATGGGTGTCATAGTGATATACGATGTTTGTTTTGAGGTAATGATTTAATTAGGGTTAGCATTTGGACCGTCAGACCGGACCAAATCCGACCCAACAATTTTGGTCTGGTCCTCTATCCAGGATTTTTGGCCATTTCGGTCCTCAGTTCGGTCCGGTCCTGTTCGGTTCGGTCTTACAAAAAACCTGTCGATTATACATAATAGGATCGGACCGGACCGAAGACCGAACCGGACCAACCCAGACCGGACCAATTCGGTCCGGGATTTCGGACTATTTCGGTCCTCGGTCTGGTCCGGACCTGTTGCTAAGCCCTAGATTTAATTAAACTCATAACATCTATTAAATTTGATAGGAGGGTGTAAGCGTGCCTATCAATATCATATACTTTATTATTATTTTTATTTAAAAATTGATTATATAATTTAAAGTTTTCCCTTTCATATAACATAAAATACAAATTTAATACAAAATTGGCCCCACTATTATATAATCATTCATCACAAATATTTTATTATTATTATTTAAATAAGTCTACGAATCTTTCATACCCATGCTCTAAAAACAAACCAAACACAATTAATAAAAGTGTTATACTAAATCTCATACACTTCTTATATCAAAGTGATACCTATAGTAATTCGTGTAGCAAACCAAACGCACCCTTAATCTTTCTTTCTATCAGAACAATTAAAAATTTATATCTCACCTTTTATCAGTAATGGGTATGGCAAGATCTATAAAATAACTTTAGAAACCAAGACAATAACCCGTTTATTAAACCTAGAAAGCGAGTAAGAAAGATACGAAAAAGTACATGTAAAAAGATACGACGAAAGATAAAGAGTAAGGTTATGTATAAATTCCTTGGCAATATTAAAACTTTCCTTCACTAAAGCTATGCAGTGGCCGAGCTTGAAGACTTTCTCTAGGGGGCCGAAATTATATCGATTTATGGTTCAAATTCTAAAACTAGCTTCTACGTAGTTACGATATACGTAGTATATTAATAAGCTAAAATTTATAATAAAACTCAACTGTTGGCCATTAAAAAACAAAGACATCAAACATATTACAAACATAAAAGCCATTTTCTAAACCTACATACTTTTCATTTTGAGGATATAGTTATAGTTTTCAAGAGTGATATTTGGTTTTAATGTGTTGTGGGAGGGTTTAGACTGGTATAATATATTTGTGAGAGGGCCATAAACTAAAAATACAAAAGTTTCTTCAAGAAAAAAAATGTTAATACTATTACTCAACTATTACAACAACTTTAGAGGGGCCAACACCTTTTCAGATCCTTTGATAGCTACGCCCTTGAAACTATGTAATTGAGATTACATCAAAAAATAATCCTATTATAACTTAAAAATACAATTTAGCCTTGATATGTGTGAAAACACACATCTTTTCTACCACTTAATTACAATAATAACCGGACCAAAACGTGTATTTTATGTCTTTTATGTCGGAAGTATGCGTGGTTTGTGTTTTTGTTGTGATTTAGGACGAAAAGGTGAAAAGTGGAGAAAACACGGGAATTCACGGGCATTTACGGACTTTTATTGAAGAAGAAGATGAAAGACGAAGTCAAGTAGTCAAAAGTGCAAAAAGAACGGAAGTCCAAGACCAATTCTGAAGATTTATCGAAGAAAAAGTCAAAAGACGGAAGTTTACTTAAAGCCGAGGAACTCTAGTCTTATTTATCGAAGAATTAAAAGACGAGTCCAAAGAAATCCCGAGCCAAAAGTCATCACATTCCAAGATTAACAAAAAGATTAAGAAGGAAGGACTTAAGGGCGCAATTAAGAAGAAAGGAAGGAGGGGAGGAAGCTTCCTCTAACCTCTCCCCTAATCACCTATAAATACTCTCATTTTCATTTCATTTAGTTTTGTTGGCTAGAGTGACACTAGTTCTTCCACATTTACTTTTAATGCACCTTTAATTACTTGCACCTTTAATTACATGTTTTGCACCTTAATTACCTTTTAATTCCAAGTAAGTTTTTAATTTGTGTTCTTTAAATTCTTGTCTTTACCTTTCTTTATCATTTGATCAAGTTCTTTTTATCTATCTCATTCTACTTTTCTTTTCTTTTGATTCAATTTACATTTCGGATTAAGCAAGTTTTGCTTAATCCATTTGCTTATTTTGATTAAAGTTTCGTCCTTTTTATTTCCTCATACGAAATAAGCCACGAGATTGACAACCTAGTGTGCTTATTTGGTATTTTGTTTAAGTGTTTTGGAAGTTTTCTTTAAAGTTTTGATTTTTAAGTTTTGATTTCATTTAAGTTTCGTGTTTTAAAGTTTGAAAGATTCTAACTTTTTAGCTTATTGCTTCGTTTTGATTTCATTTCATTAAAGTTTTTGGTCACGGCTTATTGGATATAGCTTATTAGGATTTGTGCTTGTTACGAAATTGTATCCATCGGAAAGAGAGGGTTTTCCACATTGCGACGGTTGCATATACCACATTCCGATAGTGACAGTTTGGACAAGGGTTTTGCATTCCGATCCGGGATTGCGATTGGTGTATCTATTCCTCATTCCGATCTGGGGATTGCGATCGCATATTGCGATCGCTCTTTCCGACGGCTCTTGAGGCTTACTTAGACGAAGTGCTGCCCAATTTTCCTTAGCCATATTCCGATAGGTACATTCCGACAGGTTACATTCCGATCTGGGGGATTTCGATCTGACACATTCCGATAGCATCATTGCGATCTGGGGTGTTGTGTACATTCCGATCTGGGTTTGATTGGTATTCTGATCAGGAGGTAAGTGACAGTTATTCCGATCTGGGGCCATTCCGATCTGAAAGGTAGGTACATTCGATTGCACCGATCGGAATATACTCCGATAGGATTTATTATCTTCTAGGTTTTGTTTTTTTCAAGTTTCATTCTAAGTCTTGTTTAATTTTATTTCCGTCACGCTTTTACTTTTAGTCATTTAATTAATTTACTTTTCGTCACGTTTTTAAATACCTGCACCATTATTTTAATTAGACTTAGATTTAAATTACTTGCCCTTTACTTTAACGACATTTACTTTTAAGTCTTGCACATTTAAATTTAAAACCAACCAAAAATATTCTTTTTCACCAAAATAAAACTGAGTCACATACAGAGAACTAAGATCAATTCGATTAGACCAACACAACGAACTTTAATTTTCTTACTAGGTAAAAACCGTTGTATCAAGCCTCAATAACTAACTAAACGCCTTATATAATTCAATTTAAATTACAATTACAATAAATAAATTGCATCGAATTCAACGAACCAAACACATCTTTTAGGTTGATGATGGTCCGAAAACCAGACTATCCAAAAACTAATTTCGTCCGAAACATCAAACAAAAATGATAGGTCCAAGGGTCAGTCTAGTCCGGTTTAATTTTGGTCCGATAAATTTAACAAAGTACGTATAATTGCTGGTTTTATGTCAAATTGAACCGAACTACAAATTAAATATAAAAAAAATGAATCGAGAACCGAACCGAAACCAGTTTATGATTGCTATTATACTTGGCCTGGCCCTAGGAAATACATTTTGGAGGGTCCTAAAAGTGGAACAACCCACATGATAAATGTTTACTAGTGTACTCTTTACAAAAACCCTATATTCAATTAACTGGAAATCCATTTAATCAATCAAATTAAGCAATCAGGTATCATTCTTTTTTTTTTTTTTTTTTTATTTATAAAACCCAAAATCCCATTTTTCCTTAATTTTATGTTTAATTTTATAAATAACCCATTTTAGTTTGTTTGTTCAGTTAACAGTTTATAGTTATGTTATACTCCTGTAATTATATAAATTTGTGAAATTAATGTTTAAAAAATAAAATGTGGTACATGACTTTAGTTGCGCGTTCAGTGGGCTTATTTGATTTCGGCTTATATTTCATTAGTCCCATTTTTTTTTTTGGCTTATTTTGAGACTTATATGAGTTTATTATATCATAATAATCTTATAGAAGCCCCCAAGTCTCAAATAAGCCGGTAAACTGTGGCTTATGAAATATAAGCCGAAATCAAATAAGCTCACAGACCCACATATAAGCCGAAACAAACATCCCCTTGTGTGTTGAGTATTAATACTAGAAAGAAAACAGCATATCTTAATGTTTAAGACATAATGTGGTTGGTGACTTTATGAACTGCTTGTGTCGAATTTGATAATTGCGCGTTTAGTATTCACAAGTACTTACTAGAAAACAACAATTAACGCGTATTCTGTTCGTTTTTTATTGATGGAGATAGAATATATGTTTGTTTCGGCTTATATGTGGGTTTGTGACCTTAGGTGGTGTTTGTTAAAGCTTATGAAACATAAGCCGAAATGGGCTTATGTTTTATAACCCCTAATTTTGTGGCTTATTTTGAGACTATAGGCTTATATAAGCAAATAAGTCTCAAAATAAGCCACAAATTTGTGCCTTATGAAATGTAAGTCGAAATTTGGCTTATTTTCGGCTTATATATCATAAGTCATAATTTTGGGGTTTATTTTGAGACTTATGGGCTTATATACGTTTTTTATATAATAATAAACTTATATAAGCCCGTAAGTCAGAAAATAAGCCACAAAATTTGGGCTTATGAAACATAAGAGCCGAAACAAATTCCAACTTATCGGGGTTGAGCCCGTAAGTCTGAAACTTATTTTCGGCTTTATATAATAAACTTTAATTGTTTAATTGCGCGTTCAGTGGGCTTATTTGATTTCGGCTTATATTTCATTAGTCCCAGTTTTTTTTGGCTTATTTTCAGACTTATAGGAGTTTATTATATCATAATAATCTTATATAAGCCGGAAATTTATGAAATGTATGCCGAAATCAAATAAGCTCATAAACCCACATATAAGCCGAAACAAACATCCCCTTGTGTGTTGAGTATTAATACTAGGAAGAAAACAACGTATCTTAAGGTTAATGTGTTTCATTTGTGTAATGTTTAAGACATAATGTGGTTGGTGACTCTATGAACTGCTTGTCTGCTCATGTGTCGAATTTGTTAATTGCGCGTTTAGTATTCACAATTACTTACTAGAAAACAACAATTAACGCGTATTCTGTTCGTTTTTTATTGATGGAGATAGAATATATGTTTGTTTCGGCTTATATGTGGGCTTGTGACCTTAGGTGGTGTTTGTTAAAGCTTATGAAACATAAGCCGAAATGGGTTTATGTTTTATAACCCCTAATTTTGTGTCTTATTTTGAGACTATAGGCTTATATAAGCAAATAAGTCTCAAAATAAGCCACAAACTTGTGCCTTATGAAATGTAAGCCGAAATTTGGCTTATTTTCGGCTTATATATCATAAGTCATAATTTTGTGGTTTATTTTCAGACTTACGGGCTTATATACGTTTATTATATAATAATAAACTTATATAAGCCCGTAAGTCTGAAAATAAGCCACAAAATTTGGACTTATGAAACATAAGAGCCGAAACAAATTCCAACTTATCGGGGTTGAGCCCGTAAGTCTGAAACTTATTTTCGACTTTATATAAAACCCAAATTCCATTTTTCCTTAATTGTTTCTTTTTTATGTTTAATTTTATAAATAACCCATTTTAATTACGGAGTACTTAGTTATGTTATACTCCTGTAATTATATAATTTTTTGTAATTAATGTTTAAGAAATAAAATGTGGTACATGCCTTTATGAACTGCTTGTCTGCTCATGTATCGAAATTGATAATTGCGCGTTTAGTGGGCTTATCTATTTTTGGCTTATATTTCATTAGTCCCAATTTTTTTGGCTTTTTTTGAGACGCTGGGCTTATATAAGCGTATTATAGCATAAGAAACTCTCATAAGGCGAAAAGATTCAAAATAAGCCACGGAGAAGTGAGCTTATGAAACATAAGCCCAAAATCATATAAGCCATAAGCCAGCTATATAAGCTGAAACAAACACCTCAGAACAATTATAGTGAAAAGTAACCTTGAAATTGTGGTTCAGTTTAATAACTTATTGCGGGGAATTTTTATTACAATAAGTTAATGTACGATATCACAACCCTATATGTTTTACTTACTTCTTTATTAGTTATTTTTATAAGTTATCCACTATGTGCATAAATGTTATTTTGCGATATTATTGTTATAAGCCCACAAGTCTCAAATAAGCTGGAAAAGTGTAGCTTATGAAATATATGCCGAAATCAAATAAGCTCACAAACCCTCATATAAGCCGAAACACACATCCCCTTGTGTGTTGAGTATTAATACTAGAAAGAAAACAACGTGTCTTAAGGTTAATGTGTATTTCGTTTGTGAATATGGTTAAGACATAATGTGGTTGGTGACTTTATGAACTGCTTGTCTGCTGATGTGTCGAATTTGTTAATTGCGCGTTTAATATTCACAAGTACTTACTTGAAAACAACAATTAATGCGTATTCTGTTCGTTTTTTTATTGATGTAGATAGAATATGTGTTTGTTTCGGGCTTATATGTTGGCTTGTGACCTTATTTGATTTCGGCTTATATTTCATAAGCCTCAATTTTCCGGCTTATTTTGAGACTTTTGGGCTTTATATAAGTTTATTACGATATAATAAACTTTTATAAAATCTCAAAATAAGCCAGAATATTGGGGCTTATGAAATAGAAGCCCGAATGAAATAAACTCATAAGCCCATATAAGCCGAAACAAATACCCCGTAAAGAATAAAAATGTTGTAGATGAACTGCTTGTCTGCTGATGTGTCGAATTTGATCATTGTGCGTGGAGTATTGACAAGTAATTACTAGAAAAGTAAATATCTTGAAATTAACGTGTGTGTCTTCTATTGTTGCAGACAGAATATTTATTAAGGACACGTTAATATAAACGTCTTCTTCCACCATCGGAAAAGTGAAGATCATGTAGTAAGTGGATCAGAAGGCGATAGCAAAGGGTTTACTTGTTTCATGTAAAGAAAAAGGAAAATGAGGACTACTAAGTTGCCGATACGCTATTTGATTGTCATTTTGACGTTTATCTGCACTTCTGTGTGTTACATTGAACGTGTGGGGTTTTCAATTGCATATACAATCGCCGCAGATGCTGCAGGCGTTAGTCAGTCAAGCAAAGGGACTATATTGTCGGTTTTCTATTATGGGTATGCGTTTTCGCAGGTTCCTGGCGGTTGGGCAGCGCAAAAGATTGGTGGAAGGCGTATTCTTCTTTTTTCGTTTGTGATATGGTCTTTAACTTGCGCTTTGTGTCCATTAGACCCGAATAGAGTGATGGCTTTAGTTATAGCCCGTTTGCTTGTCGGGGTTGCTCAAGGGTTTATCTTTCCATCGATTCACACCGTTTTAGCACAGTGGGTCCCCCCACATGAACGGTCAAGGTCTCTCTCTCTCACGACGTCTGGAATGTACCTTGGTGCTGCTATGGGCATGCTTCTGCTCCCTAGTTTAGTGAAGTTTAAAGGTCCACAATCCGTGTTTCTTGCTGAAGCGGCTTTAGGTGGCACATGGTCTCTACTTTGGTTCAGATTTGCAAGTGACCCGCCTCGTTCGGATCATCCAAAAGCAACTGCAGCTGGTTACGGAGAATCTTTGTTGCCAATAATAGACAGTCCAAAGGTGAAGGAAAACAGAACTAGTCGAATCCCATGGAGGAAAATTTTCTTCAGTTTACCGGTTTGGGCTATTGTCGTCAATAATTTCACATTCCATTATGCTTTATATGTGCTTATGAATTGGTTGCCAACGTACTTTGAACTTGGGTTGAAGTTTAGTCTTCAGGAAATGGGTTCTTCTAAGATGATGCCATATCTGAACATGTTTGTTTTCTCAAATATTGGTGGGGTTATTGCTGACCATATGGTCACGAGGAGAATTTTGAGTGTGACTAATACGAGAAAGGTTCTGAATACTGTAGGTTTTCTAGTGGCGGCTTTTTCTCTAATGGCAATTCCTCTTTTTAGAACATCTGACGGGGTGGTTTTTTGTTCTTCGATAGCACTTGGTTTTTTGGCATTAGGGAGAGCTGGATTTGCGGTAAATCACATGGATATTGCTCCTCGTTATGCTGGGATTGTAATGGGAGTCTCCAATACAGCTGGGACTTTAGCTGGAATTATCGGGGTTGAGCTTACTGGCCAGCTTCTTGAAGCAGCAAAAGCTACTAATCCAGATCTTTCAAGTCCTGATAGTTGGCGGGCAGTCTTTCTTATACCTGGATTGCTCTGTATTGCAAGTTCAGTTGTTTTCGTCATATTTTCGACCGGGGAGAGAATATTTGATTGAGGTTGATTTTTTTTTTTTACGTATAATGATATAGATAAGTTTGTTAATACATCCCCATGGATCGGTAGTTTATCCAGCAAAGATGTATATTTAAATTTACAACCAAACACAATTTTATTGTGTAGTTAGTGAATCAGATAGTTACCCTATTATCATTCCTAGATTTCGTTGCCTGTATCTGTTGTATGGTGACGATTAGTCTTATATGTATAGGGCATATGGTTATCGTAGGTGAAAGTTATTGGTTCTGAAGAATGAGATTTAACTGTCTGCTAGAGATGTTTATTTTCTGTCTGCGGACCTTATATCTTGTAACAATCATATTGATCAATTTTATTGGATATTTTATATTTGAAAATAAATACTTCAATTTTCAGTGTCGGTAAGATCCTTGTGTCGAGATTACTAAAATTTGATGCTTGAAGTGTTATTTCGTTTGTAAAAATAATGGGCAACTTTTCATTTGCATTTAATGATGTAATGGTGCTAGTTAGTAAAACTTCTGCGGGGGATTGATGGTGTTAGTTGTTACAAAAAGAAGGAAGAGTGAATGAAATGCAGACTTTATTGAGGAGACATCTCAAATACGAAGGTATGTAGTACATATGTTTTACTTGAAGAATTCGTTAAATTTTGGCAGCTTTAGCAATTGTTAGTAGTCTGCTGAAACTCGCTCTTTTTAGTACATATGGTCAATATACTGTTTAACATCTTGTAGGTTTGATTTTACTAGGTTATATAAATTGGATTAGAAACTATATAAGTTTTGTAATGCTGGTTCGGTGTCTATAAATCCACTTGTATTGATTGAATTGTTCAAAATATTTTAAGATTTCTTAAGTTTGCAAGAAGTGTCTATAAATCCACTTCTATTCATAAACCATTTGACACAGCTTCATATTTTGCGAACAATCATCAACATATTAGATATCTATATGATGCATAAAGATTTATAGTTCTACCATTTGTTTGACATTCATCGGATAGCAATCCGATGGCGGGCCACTGTATGCTTTTTCGGCTAGAATTTTATTTGCAGCTTGGGTAGGATGGAAGGCATCCCAAAAAACATGCTGGTCTCTGTTGATGCATGGCGCTGAAAATGGGAGGCAAGTTATCTGGCCTCGATTTCTTCCAATACCACAACACCCTGTATCAGTGACTGTGAACCCTGCAATATGATAAAAGATTTGTGTTTAGATTCATGTCATATTTTATATAAGTATAAATAATTGAGAATCTTAAGATACGTGTGTAAACGGACCATAGCTATTTGCATTGCTTAGTATGTTGCTGACAGCACCATAGGTATTTCCATAGACAAAGATGGCATCGGTATAGTTTCTGTTAAGTCGAGTGACTAGTGATCTTAGTTGTGTGTTATACATGACTGCCATGTTGTTTGCCAACAATGCGCACTTTCCGGGTGGAGCAAAGTTATTGGCTAGTTGATTAGGAATGCAACCTAGGGGTCCAATCCCTGCTAGAAAGAACTTTCTGAGTCCTAAACTATAGAGAGCCTGCGAGAAAGTGAGGATTTAGATCAGTCTGTGTATATGCGCTGATATGACTCACATCTACACGTATACCTGATAACCTGATACGACTTACCAAAATTTGCCCCATGTATTGCTGTATCAAAATATCTGTATAGGTTATGGGGGTGTATATATAGCTTGTTGCATATAAAGAAGTTAATAAATAATTGTTGATGTAATCATTGCTTCCCATGATTACAACCGCTAATGATTTCTTTAGGTATTTGCTCAGTTGCTCCTCTCCCATCTCATACTTAAGTTTATACACGCTGCTTGCAAAGTTCTCAACTTGCTGCCGAAAGCTGATTCGTTCACCCTGTTAAATCATGATGTGAGTCTTGCATCGTCTCTTAAAAGTATTTATAATTAAGGTGGGAGGACGTTACTAGATTTCTTCCCGTTTCTTCAAGAATGCCTGCTGAAGCTGACGCGTAGTTCACTCCCTGCACTATGCTTCTTGTGGTAGCAGCGGGATTTGCATATGGTGGAATCGGCGGAATTCCTAAGAAGTCCCCTGATGACAACAATGATAAGATCATAAGAGTATCAGAGAGGACAGTACCTTTCTCAAGGTAAATACCTTTTTTTTCTGCGAATATGAACCTAGTGCTATCCAGTTATCTTTGAATAAGAAATTTATCTGAACAAGTTAACATATACTTCGATGTAGTTGTTGAGGATGAATTGAATCGTACACTATATGATTGGAGATAAAATCTTACAAAGCAAACACATAATCCAGTTTATGGAGTTCTGTTTGTTAGAAAGAAGCAATGTTATTCACAAAACCAACATGCATTACATTCACACACCCGTTGCTTTGAAACAAAAAAGGACACGAAAGATATCCTTTATGTAGTATGATATCGAGTATCAAAATCGATAAACCATAGAGAATTTTGTTATATATCTTTAATCACAGACATGTTATATGTGCTTAAGTCTTTACTCAAACAAAGTGATTAGTAAAATGACAAAATTGCATAACCTCTGCCTAACAGTCTAAGAATAGATACTCAGGATAGCCCGACATACATAACATGATGCGAATCTACTACAGTCATGATCAGATTCTCATGGCCCCGGTTTACTCATGCAGGCGTTGTTAGCAATCAAGCAATTGCTGCAATAACATCTGTCGTTTAATACTGATGTCCCAAGTAATCTTCTGGTTTTCATAGCGAAACCAAGTATTATACGCAGTTAAATAACTGGTGGACAATAAAGTTATCTTTCATTAGTCTGATTATGACAGAGCTTTGTTTTTGAAAAGTGGCATGACAGAGGTGACTGTTTTGTATGGGTCAAAATGGGTTAAGAACGGCTATTATCTTTTAACAACTTTCAGCCCATATCCTGTTTTGTTTATGTTATCCGTCTTACTTGCCAGAGATAAAAATCTAAGTCAATATAACCCATTTAGATAAATGAGATGAAATAATCACCTCTGCCTCTATATGATATATACTACTATCATGGTATCATTTGTTAATGGCGTGTTCATGATATATGCTTCCTACACATGCATGTTTGAAACCTTAAAGTTCGGTTGTTTGTGTGTGCAGAAAGATAGAGTTACTAACCAAGATAATCGATAATGGTATTGCCATTACTGAATCGACCAGAAGCAAATCCTTGACCAAAATCTACGCCATATGGATCGTAGTTTGCTTTTGCTAGAGAATTAAGGTAATTGTTATTTCCATTGTCTGTTAGCGAGTCTCCAAATGAAAACATTGCCGCAACCTGTGGTGAAGCCATTGTTGCTACCAAACCCGAGAAAGCTATATCCAAAAACACAACGCTGATTAACATTGTGAGTAATTTTGATCTCAGTATTTTCTTCTCCATCATTTTACTTTAACTCCACAAATATTTCATAATTTTTTGTATATATATATATATATATATATATATATATATATATATAATCATGAGTTTGGCAACACATAACAGACCGAGTATGTTCCTTGTTTTTTGAGAACAGTTAAAGACTGATTATCTGATGAATTTTGAAAAAAAAGCCATGCTTTTTTGCTTTAACAAAATGTCTTTTATGTACGGTTTACATCATTGAACCTCTCTTTCCCCTCTTCAGTTGCTTTTTCTTGGCTTTATTCATTATTTGGGGGATAGAATTTAGTAATGGCTGGATACTTTGGATAAATTGGCACACAACTTTCCATTGTTCCAAAAGTCCTTATTTTGGGGATACGACACTTTGAGCTCGACTTCACGTTGTTAGGACAAACTCTAACTCAGCTTTGTGGTATATACATTTTCTAGATGTCGTCTTGAGCTTGGATTGAGGAAGATTCGTGTTTTTTTTTGGGTAAAAGGGATCCACCCTGGTAAATTATATTACACCAAAAAACATATTAGTACAATGGAATGTGGCTGAAAGTATCACATTAACCTCAAGCAAATGCTCGAACAACTAAAACCAAAGTGACATGCCACCCGGTTATAACCGAAACCTACACCTCACCAATTACACCGATGGGATAAAACCATTTGATGCAATAAAACCCTAACAACTAAAACCAAGATTCGTGCTTAATTCATTTTGCTTAATATAATACAACTTGGACTTGATGTCAGTAACATTGAATATGCTCAACGACAACTATCCGAGTTTGAGCATCAGTTACTTAATATAAGCTGGACTCATTTACCAATAGAACCTGACAGCACATACTTGAAGTACAAGGGAGAATGAAAATAGTTACTCGGCCGGCCTTAGTTGATGATTATCATACGGTCTATATTGCAAAAAGTTGAATCTAACGGGTAGGGTTTTTATGGTTTCCTAAAAGAGTACTTGATATTCTTTAGAGGTCTGAGCGAGTTCATCGCCAAGCAAGCGAATACTTGATATTCTTTAGAGGTCTGATCGACATTTTTTAGAGGTCTGTTGACATGTTTGGCGCAGAGCGGTGTAGAGCTTTTTGGAACGGTGAGCCGTTCAAAAAAAAAAAAAAAGTGGTTTTTTGACGAAAGAAGCGGTGGGAATTTTGGTTTTTATTAGTTGTTTGACAAATAAAGGAGCAACGAGCAGTGCTATTTTTAGGAAATCTAGTTTTCCAGTGCTTTTAAGAAGCATTGACAACGAAGCGGTGAGATGTGACAAAACGGCTAATATTAACTAATCTAAAGCAGTGTATAGTTTTTTCTTATTTGTGATACTTGCATAGTAAGAGAGACTAATCAAAAGAAAGGAATAGCCAGTTCATGTTAACAGAATTAATCTGTTAGCATAATATGGATTATAAGGTATGCTCCCTGGTCATACTGAATACCTTCTTCATCTGGATGCAATAAAAAGGTCGAGGATATCTCCCTTATGGATGCCGTAGTCATCAAGGGTACGACTATCAGCGAGTATCTGCCCATCGAACAACAGAGCTTGCTCACTTGTGGGAATACATTCGATGTCATGGATCTTTGCTTTCACGTAAAAGATGGTATCTGAGTGTTTAAATTGCAGAGGGATTCTCTTTCCGGTGTTGACCACACACACAAATATCTGCATGCCCTCATCGAGTCTCCGTCCAGTTGATTTAGGCAAAAGTGTCAGTGTCGATCCATTCGTGATATCGAAGTCAGAAACGTGACTGATGTCTTCGAGAACTGTTTCATTGAAGATCAGCACATTGCCCTCATCACCTACAAAGGATTTCACCTTAGCAATGGTATCTGAGGGTCGAACTGTTAATGAGTTGGTCTCTCCGATAGGGGTCTTGACAAATATCTTTATGAATACCTTTTTCTTAAGCATAGCTGTGAGTGTGGATCCCTTCTTTATGTCAAATTCACAAAGGGTGCTATTGTCATCGAGAATCGTATTGTTAAAGATCAGCACCAAATTGGGTGTATCTATGTTAGGGATATGGGTTTTCACTTTGTTGATGGTGTCCGAGAGTTTGACTTTTAAAGTGTGGATAGCATTGTTGGGGAACTTGATGAATATTGGCACTAATCCTCTTGATCTATGGAGGAGTCTTAGGGTGGAACCTGTGATGATGCCGAAGTTGGCAAGGGTGATAATGTCCTCCTCAAGAAGCATTTCATCGAAGATTAACGCCTGTTCTTCAACAGGAATACCTACTTTACTTTGGATCTTGCTTTTTACATCAAAGATGGTGTTTGAGCCTTTGACTTGCAGGGCGATCATGTTTCCGGTGCAGGTCTTGACAGTTATATCTGTACATTAGAAAAAAACACGCAACCACTAATAACTGAACATTTTATCGACTTACAAATGAATATATTTCAGATGGTCATACAATACTAGTCTGTATGTTTCTCTTTTGTTATGCAACATGGCTGTTGTTAGATGTACAGACACTAAAACAAGCTTATTTCAGTGGGGTTATGATATGAGCTTGTTTGATTTCGGACTATACTTCTTAAGCCCTAAATTTTGAGCTTATTTAAAACTTGTGGGGTTATATATAAGCTATATAACAAGTTTATATAAGCGCATAAGCCTCAAGATGAGTTGGATAATTAGGGCTTACAGTATAAAATACACACCGATATCAAATAAGCTCATATAAGCCCACGTATAAGCTTAAACAAACACCCCATGCAAAAGAAAAAATGTCAAGACATATGTGATGTAGACCATAAATCAGGGTTCTAGATATGCAATTGGAAATAATTATGAGTTGCTAAGAAGTATAATTACCAAGTGAAGAATAATTATCATTTACTTGGCTCTCCGCCATGTTTTTCATCCGCTAAATTTACCACAAAACGCATAAAACTTAATAATCACTTTTTATGTCAGAGTTGTTTTTGGGCTTAGGTCCATTAGAGATTAGGGTTTATAATAAGCATTTGGTCTATCAGGCTTTGTAAATAGTAGGAGAAAAGCTAAAGATACATAATATATATTTATAAAAAGACCGGTCTTGTCAACGTATTATCTAAACGACCAAGCTCGCTAATATATATTCAAAAATTTGATCGATCTCGTCAACTTTCCATGTGAATCTATACTTCTATACTAATATATAAAGGGTGTATGCCCAATTCTTGAAAGTGAAAAATATGATAATTAAAGAAATAGTGAAAAACTTTAATTCCTTATATAGATTAGAATGCAATAATTATGAAGTCAAACATTTAATACATGGTCACGGGTTGAACCACCGGGTTAATCTGGTTGTTATATCGGGTCATGAGTTCTACCATCAGGTCAACTTGGTCAAGTCATCAGATCAGGGATCGACCATCGGGTCACGGGTTCGACCATCGGGTCAATCCGGTCGAGTTATCGGGCCACGGGTTTGACCACCAGGTCAATCTGGTTGAGTCACGAGTTCGACCACCAGGTCAGCCCGGTCGAGTCACCGGGCACGGGTTCGACCACCGACTCAATCCGGCCGGGTCACCGAGTTACCGGTTTGACCACCTGGTCAATTAGAATATCGTTAACTATCAGTCGGTAGGCAATTTTCGGGTCACGGGTTTGACCAAGGTCAATTAGCATATCGTTAAATATATGTCGCTAGGCAATTCCGCCGCTGTGCGCGGGTAATCGTCTAGTTGACTAAAATAACCTCATCTTCTTTCCTTTGAATTTGTTCTTGAATCTATATTTAACTTTAAATAATATTTATAATTTTTTCCCAGATTACAATCATTCAAATGAGATCTTAGAAAGGATCTTAGGTAAGTATTCAACTTTAATATCTAAGTTTAATGTCACTTTCTTTAACTTTCAATCAAATCATTTTAATCATTTTTTTAACTTTCAATCGCCGAATAATTTGAAAAAAATGGTTGAAAAAAGTAAAATTTGAATGTATGTCCCTCACTCATTCACATGCCTGCTTCCCATCTCTCAAGGGCCCATATCCTTATTTTATATGCTCTCTCAGACACAAAAACACTAAATAGAATTAAAGAAGACGAGGTGAACCCAACTTTACTGTTTTTTGTGTTATCTTCTTCTCACGATAGTCACTATCGGTTTACTTTAAACCAAAACCCCAGCCTCATTGTTGTGCTCCAAATTACTTTTCCTTTTAACCTTTTCTCCGTAGCTATAATCAATCAAACACATTTAATCGTCCAACAAGAAAAAGAGGGTGTTTTGGTTTATCTGGGTTTGCAACGGGTTTGAAATATGAACACAATTAAGATTGTGTTTTGATGCACATTAATGTTTCAATATGGGTTGAACCAATCTTTACATACTATTCGAAAGTGGTGAAATAAATCTGGGTTTTAATAGGTTGTTCAATCTTGTTATTTTACTTAATTTTTAAATACAATATTTTTATACAGTATGTTTTAAAGATTTGATCATGTTAAGTATTTAAAATATAGGTAAATTAGTTAAATGATTTCCATGGTGTTCTTGAATTAAATGATTTGTTGGTAGTAGAGATGAGGTAGTGTTTGGTGATGAAGAAGATAAAAACATTATGGATAAAAAATCTATATGGATCTTGTTTGAAGAAGATTAAAAGTTAAGTAAACACATTTACCCAGGATTAAAACTGATGACGTATAGTCCGGTCTGACGACTCTCCTGGGCCGTTCATCGTCTTCCCGGGTCCTGAGTAATGCTGCAAACAAAGGTAAACCAGTTAGACGTGGGCCCGAGGCCGGAGTCCCGGGGTCCACCTCCGACGGTCAAGTTAGTATCGTGATGATATATTGTAAAAGAGGTGTAGTTTTGAGTGATAACCTGATGTAGAATGAGACCCCTAGCCTTGTTTATATAGTGCTAGGGTTTCTTGAAGGACAAGTTAGGTGTGTGTGGGTCGCGGGCCTGTTGGGCCAGGCCGAATACCGACTGTACGTCGACATGTCCTCCAGTCTAGTATGATATGGTCCATGATCATGTTATGCTAGACTCATTCGTGTGTCATGCTCACTAAACAACCGTGTGCGGCTTGTTGCTAGGACATCCTCGTGGGTTGTCCGTAACATATGGCTTCACTCGTAATGGGCTACTTTTAGCGAAAAGATGATGGTTTGGGGTTACGAATAGTGAGCATAGCCACTATACGTCATCATATCCCCCCAGTCTAGTATGCGAGGTTGTCACCGAGGTTACTAGACTTTACACCATATCCGCTACCTTTAAGCATATCCACGTCGAAAGAAATGGGAAAACACGTATACGTAAGACGGGTGGTTGTGCTCGAATGCTTGGTTTCCCGTGATTAGACGGTAAGGACCCCGTAAGAAGAAAGCGCGTTCTATAGCCGGGGGTAACACTGGCATTGGCAAGGTATCATTCTTATTCATCTCTAACGTGAGGATGACAAGAAGGTTTTGTGAAGGTGGAGGCGAAACCCGTATGCTGCATTGTGAACATCTTGAAGGCGTAGTCCTTATATCCATTAATGATGCAGCATAATGCGAATATTGCATTCGTCTTAAGGCCAATAGAATTCTTACCTCTGTGGCAAAGTGATGCGGATATTACATCCGTCTTATGGCCACGACATTTGATCACGACTTTCCAAAATTTTGTCACGGTTTTTCCTAGATTAAACGTAGTTGATCAAGCTCCATCTAATTAAGTATAATTGATATAAATTTTGGAAATTCACTCCGTAGTCGGGCCAAGTAATTCGTCGCGGAAGGCGTACTTCCACAACAAAGATATGAGTCAACGAAAGAAGTACTTTCGTGGCAAAAATAATGAGCCGGTGGAAGGCGTACTTCCACGGCGAAAAATAATGAGCCAACGAAAGAAGTACTTTCGCGACAAAAATAGTGAGCCGGTTGAAGGAGTACTTCAACGACCCAATAAGCCAGTGGAAGGAGTACTTCAACGGCGAAGACAATAAGCCAGTGGAAGGAGTACTTCCACGATGAAGACAATAAGCCAGTGGAAGGAGTACTCCCACGGTGAAGATAATGAGCCAGTGGAAGGAGTACTTCCACGGCGAAGATTATGAGCCAGTGGAAGGAGTACTTCCACGGCGAAGATAATAAGCCAGTGGAAGGAGTACTTCCACGGCGAAGACAAATGGAAGGAGTACTTCCACGGCGAAGATAATGAGCCAGTGGAAGGAGTACTTCCACGGTGAAGATAAAGAGCACGTGGAAGGAATACTTCTACGGCGAATGATAAGGAGCCAGTGGAAGGAGTACTTCCATGGCGAAGATAATGAGTACGTGGAAGGAATATTTCCACGGCGAATGATAAGGAGCACGTGGAAGGATACTTCCACGACAAAAGATAATGAGCCCGTGGAAGAGTACTTCCACGGCGAATGATAATGAGCACGTGGAAGGACTACTTCTACGGTGAATGATAAGAAGCACGTGGAAGAATACTTCCACGACAAAAGATAATGCGCACGTGGAAGAGTTACTTCTACGGCGAAGAAAATGAGCACGTGGAAGAGATACTTCCACGGTGAATATAATGAGCATGTGGAAGAGATACGTCCACGGCAAAAATAATGAGCATGTGGAAGAGATACTTCCACGGAAAATGACAATGAGCACGTGGAAGGAATACTTCCACGGCGAATGATAAGGAGCACGTGGAAGAATACTTCCACGGCAAAAGATAATGAGCCCGTGGAAGAGTAATTCCACGACGAATGATAATGAGCACGTGGAAGGAATACTTCCACGACGAATGATAAGAAGCACGTGGAAGAATACTTCCACGACAAAAGATAATGCGCACGTGGAAGAGTTATTTCCACGGCGAAGAAAATGAGTACGTGGAAGAGATACTTCCATGGCGAATATAATGAGCACGTGGAAGAGATACGTCCACGGCGAAAATAATGAGCACGTGGAAGAGATACTTCCACGGGAAATGATAATGAGCACGTGGAAGGAATACTTCCACGACGAATGATAAGGAGCACGTGGAAGAATACTTCCACGACAAAAGATAATGAGCCCGTGGAAGAGTACTTCTATGACGAATGATAATGAGCACGTGGAAGGAATACTTCCACGGCGAATAATAAGAAGCACGTGGAAGAATACTTCCACGGAAAAAGATAATGCGCACGTGGAAGAGATACTTCCACGGCAAAGATAATAAGCACGTGGAAGAGATACTTCCACGGTGAAAATAATGAGCACGTGGAAGAGATACTTCCACGACAAAGATAATAAGCACGTGGAAGAGATACTCCCACGGCGAAGATAATAAGCACGTGGACGAGATACTTCCACGGCGAAGATAATGAGAACGTGGAAGAGATACTTCCACGGCGCGTGAATAAGCCAACAGAAGAGGTACTTCCGTGGCAAAGGCCTAAGCCAATGGAAGAGATCCTTCCATTACGCAGAAATAAGCGCGCGAAAGGAGTACTTCCGTGGTGAAGGAATAAGCCAATGGAAGAGATACTTCCATGGCGCAGAAATAAGCGCGCGGAAGGGATACTTCCGCGGCGAAGGAATAAGCCAATGGAAGAGATACTTCCATGGCAAAGGAATAAGCGCGAGGAAGGAGTTCTTCCGTGGCGAAGGAATAAGCCAATGGAAGAGATACTTCCATGGCAAAGGAATAAGCGCGCAGAAGGAGTACTTCCGCGGCGAAGGAATAAGCAAATGGAAGAGATACTTCCATGGCAAAGGAATAAGCGCGCGGAAGGAGTACTTCCGCGGCGAAGGAATAAGCCAATGGAAGAGATACTTCCATGGCAAAGGAATAAGCGCGCGGAAGGAGTACTTCCGCGGCGAAGGAATAAGCCAATGGAAGAGATACTTCTATGGCGCAAAAATAAGCGCGCGGAAGGGGTACTTCCGCGGCGAAGGAATAAGCCAATGGAAGAGATACTTCCATGGCAAAGGAATAAACTGGCAGAAGGAGGACCTCTGCGGCAAAGGAATATATCCAAAGATATTTATGTGACGTGCACGGAAATAGTGGTATTATTATACCCTGGTAGCCCCCCAAGTTTAATGGTGCTATACTCGATTAGCAATATTAAACTTAATCAAGTATTTAAAAAAAATTACGATCATGTAGACCAGCGCGAATGGACTTACCATAGCCGCATACGAAAGAAAAAAATTGGGTTCGAACGTGCGAACCAACGCGGATGGGTCTTGCCATAACCGCAAATTGTCACATAGTATAAGACGTATCTTAACTAACTTATGGGATGCGTTATGCTATTACGTGCGGCGTACCGCTACTACCATAAGGACAGATAAATTTTTGACAAAATGTTGTTAGACGTGCACAGTGTGTCTTTTGCAACTCCATCATGAGTCATGTGGTTCACGTAACTTACTACAACGTCTTGATAGCAAGGTGTCTAACAAGGATACATGATCCGTGGTCGTTGGGTTTGCAACGCTCTTACACGACAAGTTGAATTATTAGGTTCACTCAATCCTCTTATTCCACCTGGGAACGATGTGTACATGTACGCCCGTAGGCAGAAGATATCCGAGTGTACAGACTAGCACGGATGGACGTACCATGTCCGCGAATGACAAATAAAATATATTATTTAAAGAATTTAAAAGATACACCTGATATTTTTTATTGATAAAAAGTATCCCCTTGAGAATTTAAAAGATATACATGATATTTTTTATTGATAAAAAATATTTCCTTGAGAATTTAAAAGATATACATGATATGTTTTATTGATAAAAAATATCGATAATATATTTTGTTTATTTTAAAAGATATGGGTAAATCTTGTTACTTAAAAAAAAGATAATGAAAGTCTTCGTATAAATTTAAAAGATTGCATAATATTTGATTAATATAAAACTAACATAGAAGGATGATTGTGGTAAAATTACGTCCTTTAGGAAAAGGAGCGTAAAAGCGGAAAGTATTAAGTGTACGTTTAGGAAAACGTAAACACTAATGACCCTTATGAAGTTCGTTTCCCAAGGAGGTATATGTGTGTGACTAAGATGTACAAGATTTGAGATTAATATTTGGTTTAGAAGGGGATGAGAAAAGAAGATGACAAGGACGTGAAAATAATACTACGACGACAAAACGTAAAACCGTAAAAATTACAAAAATAAAAATTAATTCTAAAAATTACCAAAAATTCACCAAAAATCAAGATAAATAAACTAAGAGTTTACCAATGATCAAAACTTTTTCAAACCTTTTAAATAATTAAATATTCAATTTTTAAATGCTAATTAAAACACTAAAAATCAAATAAATTATCAAAAAGCCCAAATAAAGATTTTTCAATTGGTAAACCTCTAAAATGACCTAAAAAGATTAAAAACTATTTTTAGAAATTTTAAACTAATAAAAACTATTTAAAATGATTTAAAAACTATTAAAACTTAAAATAATTATAAAAATTAATCTAAAAGTGATAAAATTATTCTAAAAGTTGCTAAATTCCTATTTTAATGGATTAAAGCTAAGAAAAATATAAAAAGTTGGAAAATCTGAAATTTGAAAAATAATAATAAAATAATATTAAAATAATATTAAAAATCTAAAAATTATAAAAAATTCTAAAAACTTTCAAACTAGTTTATTTTAACCTAAATAATCAGAAAATCAAAGTGAAATGACCAGAATACCCATATTTGGCCCTCAAATGGGCCAAAACCAAAAACAGTCAACCCTTAATGGGCTTTTTGGCCCAAAAAGTCAAACTTGGGCCAATTGACTTGGAAAAGCCCTATCTGACTCAAAATTTAATTCTAAGAACAAAACTCTAAAGGCCCAAAAGCTGAATGTGAGCTTATCACAGCTTAATAAGCAAACAGCTTATTCTTATTGGGCTTTTTAGCCCATTAAGCAATAAGCTAATGCCATAAGCTCTAATTTGACACACAACCTTCTTTTGGGATGCTTATGAGATCTGTAAAAAGAAATTTTGAAAAAGCACACTCAATAAGCCAGAAATAAGCAAAGTAAAAATCCATAAAACGACAAAATAGTCGGGTTTGAGATTTAGGGCACCTCAGAAGCTCTAGTTTGTTGCAAAAGCTCACAAATAGCTTAACTAAGAATAATCAATCAAGAAAATCACAAAAAGCCAAGTTGAATAAGCTGTAAGAACCAATAAGCTGGCTGAAAAAGCCAAATAAGCTAGTTTTCTAGCAAAAGCTTAACCAAAAGACTTGTAACCTTCCAGACTTGATATTAAGCTGAGAAAAATGAGTTCTATTACAAAAACTAAGTTGTTGCATGTACCAATAAGCAAAACAGATTCAATAAGCTTTGAAACCAAATTTGACCAAAAGTCAAACGCTGATAAGTTAAAATCAAACGCTGACAGGAACAAAATGGACGTTGACAGACTTAATGAAGTGTATGGACTTGTTTTCACCCTGCTGGTCAAGGTTTGAGTGCAAATCTTGTGAATCAAAGCTTACCAATTGGGTAAACTTGATGTGTTTTGGCACAAATAAGCCAATAAGCCAGTAGGCTTATAAGCTATCCACAAATAAATCCAAATAGCCAAATAATCTCACAAGCAGCAAACAAATAAGATCCAAGCAGCCAATCAACAATCCTAATGCTAGAAATCGAAATGCAACACCAAATGAGGTGGTCACTTTGCTGATGCAAATGACCACTTCAGCAAACTTTGATAAGCTATAACAACCACAATAAGCCACCAAATTCAACAACCAGGTAACCAATAGATAGCTTATCACCCAAACTATTCCCAAACATGATTTCAGACCTTAGATCCAAGTAACAAAGAAGTTATTGGATCTGATGTGTTTGACCAATTCCAAAACCACTTTTATCAGATTTTTTCAAAACTTCAAATCCCTTTTCCAAACTTTCAGAAACTTAACCAATGACTAAAACTTGTATATTAAGACTTGTTTAGACTTCCCAAACCCTAAGAACCAAGGGCTCAAGGCCACAAGACCTTATGAACCAGTAATCCCAAACAATCCTTAATCAACCACTTTTCAAACAAACTTCTGATTTTTAAACACAACCTATTGATTTTAATGATCAAATAGCTACACTAGGTGACAACTAACAGATTACAACCATAAAACACAAAGCACAAACACAAGAACACAAAATCAAAGCTCAAAATCCAAAACAGGCAGTAACATGAATTTTTGAGAGGAATCTTAACAAGGGGTTATACCTGCCCTCCACAACATCCTAGGAGGGCCAGCTATGCTCCTTGGACCTTGTTGAACAACTAGAACAAGACCAAGGTACTTCAACAAAGGAGATGCAAGACTGCCTTGGTTGATGGTTCAAAGTAGAACCTCAAGGACTTGATTTCTTTAACACAAGCAGCAAACAACTCAACCAAGGGCTCTAATCCCTTCACAAGCTTGGTGCCAACAAGCTTGCAAGAGCTTATAGCTTATGGCTAAGGGTTAGTACAACAAAAATAAGCAAAATCAGAAACCTTCTTTCAAGCTTTTTCAAACTTGAAAAACTTACCAAACATAAACGTCCTTGAACCAAATGATTCAAGCACACTTATGACAACAAATGGAACTCAGAATCACCTTTAAACAACACCAACTTTCAAAAACATAAAAAGGAATTACAATTTTCTCAAAATACCAACTTTTATAAATTTTAAAAATGAATTACAAGTTTAAAAGGTAAAGACTGGAACAAAGGGACTCTCACATGTTGAGGTCTCCTTTTATAGGCAAATGCCAGGCTACACTATTCACAAACCCTAGCAACTGAATTCTCTATTATGCCCTTGAGTCTTCAAGATGATTTGATGGAATATGCTGTCCAAAGTGATCTCATACGTTCAAATTTGCGTTGTGACCAAGCAAGGAGTAATAGCTGTTGGTTTGGCCACGTGGCATACCTTGGAGGTTAAGGTTTGATGTGATAGGTGGACGGGTTTGAATGGTGGGGTCCTTGGGTGAGTGGGAGTGAGGGTTTTTGGTGTGGGATGGGATTTAGAGTGTGTGAATCAAACGTGTGTCAAGGTAATTTAGGTTTACCCTTTGTTTTAAGTAAAGGTAAAACTGGGTTCATAAGGGTGAATAGTAAAGATTTTGATCCGAAAAAGGTGGGTTTGTGTTGTTTGGCGCGTGTTTGTGAGATTCAAACTTCTAAACTTGGCAGCTTTGGCCCTTTTTCTTCCTTTCTTCTTTCATTTGTGTTTAAAAGTGTGTCAGCGCCCAAATCCTTTGTAACAACTTTCAGACTTTGGCAATTTTGGCACAAAACTTTGGAAAAAGGTTTAAAAGGGTTATTTTTGCCATTTTGAGATATTTTAAGTGTTGATCTTGGACTTTCTTGATCTTCAAAGGTCTTCAATGTATCTTTGGCATCATGAGGGACCATTATTAGCAATTTGAATTTGTTGAGGGACTAAACTTGCCATTTCTTCAAAGTTGAAGGACCATTTGTGTAATTTTGACAAACTTAAGGGACCAAACTTGTAATTATCAATATACAAGGGTTTTAAGTGTCATTTCTTCAATAAATGAGGATCAATCTTGTATGTCTTCAAGTCTTCAAGGGTATTTGTTGAATATTTCATGAATTAGGGCCCGGTTCTTTGTACGGCTCCGTTTCTCGTGTCCGTTTTTCCTTGTATCTTGTCATCTTTTGTCTTTTACACGATATCCATACCTAAAATACACAAGTAAACAAACACAAGCATATATTTGGTATATTATGACATTTTTATGCATTAAAAGCCCGAAAAGAACGATGAGATCATGTATAAATGCCATCTCATCACTCCCCCATACTAAGCCATTGCCGTGCCCTCACGCAATGCTAGAATAAAGTATCTAAGCATCACCAAAGTTCAATTTTATTAACCTTTATTGAAAAGTAAAAGACTTGCAACATACTACCAAGATGTGTAAAGACATAATGTATGATTTTCATCACGAAAGTGACTTTTAGGGTCAAATAATAGAAACAAGTAAATGTCCCTTAGAGTAAACTTCGTCATCCTTGATTGTCATACATTCCATGCTAAGTGTAAAAACAAGATCATTGTTGGTACAAGTCACAATGCTAACACTACTCATACGTCCAAATTGTGTAATACTTTTTCTCCCCACAATCCTAGTTATTATAAAAGGAAATGGGTTACTAACATTTTTTAACTAATTGTCATGGATCACAAGTGATTCATATTGACTTATTTGAGTAGTTATTAGTCCGAAAGCAAAGTAGCACGATTTGATCGATAGTTAGCCGAAGGACAAAATCTTTTAAAACGGCTTCTCGTGTATCTCCTTAAGTTCATATCTTGGCATAACTCGTTTCACGATTTGAGCCCTTTCTCGGACCGATATTTGGCATGTACTTCATACTTCAAATCTTAGGAAGACGTTCTTGAAATTATGGTCTTCTCTTCTCATATTTGGAATTTCTTCACTTGTCATTTTTGAGAGATTCTTCATATTTGGACCACGACTTCATCATTTTTCTTCAGTCTTTACTTTGGATTTTGATATACAACGATCCGCCTCCTTTTCAGACTTGGATATATTTATCCTCATACCTTGTAAGGGTCTTTTTGGATATACTTTCTCCATGATCTTTAGGGGAGTAATTGCTTTTCGTCGTATGTCTCGATACTTCATATTGATTTAGGAATAATGATACTTCACATCATCTTGGATCTTTAGCAAAAATAGAGCTCCTCATGCCTTGTTAGGGCCTTTTTGGATGATCGCCAATCTTCGCGTCCCGCTTCAATAAGTTATGCCTTGGATATGAACTCTATTCAACCCCGAGCAACTTTTAAACGATCTTGCACTAGAGGCTAAGTAACCTTTCAAATCGTACGACCTTACTTATTGCAATTATGATTTATTCCTAATGCATTGATCTTATGGGAAGAAAAAGCCACAATTAAAAACATATGAGTTTTTGAAAGAACACTTTCATGTTCTACGTTTAGCATGATCACTTGTCTAACTCTATCATCTCTCGTTCTTCACTATATAAAGACCTCTAATTAAAGAGACTCGTGAATACTTAGCCATGCAAGTCAAAATTAAGCCAAATTTGGATTAGCTTTCATTAAGACTATATCAAATCAAAGTTTTGTGTTTTCAAGCCACCTATAGGATCTTGCACTTTCTTGGAATTTTTCAAGTTTAGAGAATGCGTTTTATAGTTCCCTTGATAAGTGACTTTCTAGGATCAATTATAGGAACTTGCGAAAAGTTCTTGTTCTTAACCCGTATGAATTAAGACTTTCGCGTTTTAAAGCTCCCTATATAAAAGTCTAGCAAAACTTGAATTGAGCGGGTTAAGGAATGTAAATGGCTCCAAATGCCAATCAAGTAAAAAATTAACTCTTATTCTACCCATCAGAAAATATACATTCGTTTCTTAAAAACACTTATGAAAACTAAGAAAAATTTTAAAATTTTGCCATTTTTAGCCTTATTAGCAACTAAAACAAAACATTGAAAGTTGGAAAGCGTGAGGGCGTAGCAAAGCAAGTATCTATTCACCCCCCATACTAAAAGTAAACATTGTCCTCAATGTTTCGAGTCTAAAGGTGGAGCACCCCATACTAGAGACGAAGAGTCGAATGCTTAGGATCTAGCATGGAAAGGGTGATCAACAATATATCTAAAGCCGTTTATTAAGTATGCTAAAAGATAATTGTTAGAACAATAAAGGATATGTCATGGATTCGTGAAAAACTTCTTCAAGCAAACGATGGAGGCTCACGTAAACAAACACGAGAGTCTTCAATCGTAGATGATGATGATCTAGATAACACAATCACAAACAACCACGAGACAACGAGTTGGAAGGGTACAAGTCCCCTTATTAGTGAATAGTAAGCATAAAAGATAAGCATGGGATTTCCCCCACGAGGCACCTCGTTTTTGATTACCGAGTCATGAGCTCGACTCGATCCCCTCAATGCTAATTATCATTGGGGAAGGTGACTTGGTCGAGGGCAACCATTGAAGGAATTTCCCCACCAAAGTAGTGCTTAAGCCTATGTCCATTCACCTTGAAATTAGGACCATCATCTTGAGCTAGCTCAATGGTCCCATACGGAAATACTTGTGTAATGGTGAACGGACCCGACCAACGAGATTTCAATTTCCCGGAAAATATCTTAAGTCGAGAGTTAAAAAGTAACACTTGATCACCAACGTTAAAAACCCGGTTTTTAATCTTTGAATCATGAAACTTTTTAGTCTTTTCTTTTAAAAATTAATGAATTTTCATAAGCATATCTCTTAATTCATCCAATTCATTCAATTGTATTTTTTGGTGATCTCCCGCGGTCTTTAAGTCAAAATTTGCATGCTTAAGGGCCCAATATGCCTTGTGCTCCAATTCAATGGGCAAATGACAATTCTTCCCATAGACTAACTTATAAGGAGTGCAACCGATAGGTGTCTTATAAGCTGTCCTAAAGGCCCATAAAGCGTCATCGAGTTTGTCGGACCATGAAGCACGGTTTTCTCCAATTGACCTCTCTAAAATCCTCTTTAAAGCTCGGTTCGAAACCTCGACTTGCCCACTCGTTTGCGGGTGATAAGCCATAGAAAGACGATGAGTAACTCCATATTTCTTTAGAACCTTCTCGAATTGGTCATTACAAAAATGGGTTCCACGATCGCTTATAATAGCACGAGGGGTTCCGAACCGAGAGAATAGTTGCTTCAAAAACTTCACTACCACACGAGCATCATTAGTAGGCAAAGCCTTAGCTTCCACCCACTTAGAAAGGTAGTCCACCGCGACGAGGATATATTTGTTGCCATGAGACGATGGGAACAGCCCCATAAAGTCTATTCCCCATATGTCGAAAATCTCGCATACTTGAATTATGTTTTGCGGCATTTCATCACGTTGAGACGATTTTCCTTGACGTTGGCACGAATCACACGACTTCACAAGTGCGTGTGCATCACGATAGATAGAAGGCCAAAAGAAGCCGACATCGAACACTTTCTTAGCCGTGAGATTAGCACCTTGGTGACCACCCGTGGGTCCCTCGTGACAAGCTCTAAGGATATTAGAAGCTTTGGTACCAAAAAATACAACGTCGAACGAGTTGATCCACACAAACCCGAAAGAGATAAGGGTCGTCCCAAAATAGAACTTGACGTCACGAAAGAATTTTTGTTTTTGTTGTGTCGTCATACCCTTGATTATGAAATTGCCCGCATGGTAATTTGCAATGTCGGCAAACCATGGGGTGGTGTCTTTAGAATTCACTACACCGAGAGTCTCAAGAGGAAATGTTTCGGTGATTTCCTTATTCTCGAAAACATATTTGTGAGGATCTTCTAGACGAGAGAGATGATCAGCCGCTAGATTCTCGGCTCCTTTTTTGTCAAGCACGGTGACATCAAATTCTTGGAGGAGGAGCATCCAACGAAGCAATCTTGGCTTAGCATCTTGCTTAGCTAAGAGATACTTGATAGCCGAATGGTCGGTATACACGATGCTTTTAGTCAAGACGAGATAAGGTCGGAATTTCTCAAAAGCATAGACCACGGCAAGGAATTCCTTTTCCGTTGTGGTGTACTTTAATTGAACCTCGGTCATCGTCTTACTAGCATAGTGGATAGGACGGAAATGCTTGTCATAACGTTGCCCTAAGACGGCCCCTATAGCATAATCACTTGCATCGCACATGATTTCAAAGGGTAATTCCCAATTAGGAGCAACAAGAATGGGAGCTTCGGTAAGTTTCCTTTTAAGAGTTTCGAAAGCTCTAACACAATCCTCATTGAAGTTAAAAGGAGCATCCTTCTCGAGGAGGTGTGTCATAGGTCGAGAGATTTTCGAAAAGTCCTTGATGAAACGACGATAAAAGCCCGCGTGGCCTAGGAAACTCCTAACTCCCTTAACGGTTTTGGGATGAGGTAACTTGGCGATGACGTCTACCTTAGCTTTATCGACCTCAATCCCCGCTTTCGACACCTTATGTCCTAAGACGATTCCTTGTTTACACATGAAATGACATTTTTCCCAATTAAGCACAAGACTGGTTTCTTCACAACGTTTTAACATTTGCTCGAGATTAGATAAACACGACGTGAACGGATTGCCAAACACCGAGAAGTCATCCATAAACACTTCCATCGACTTCTCGATCATATCGTGAAAAATCGCCATCATACACCGTTAAAACGTACCCGGTGCATTACAAAGTCCGAAAGGCATCCTACGATAAGCGAACGTTCCATAAGGACACGTAAAAGTAGTTTTCTCTTGATCACGAGGGTCGATAGGGATTTGAAAGTAACCGGAAAAACCATCTAAAAAGCAATAGAATTCGTTTCCCGCGAGTCGCTCCAACATTTGATCCATGAAGGGCAAAGGAAAGTGGTCTTTACGAGTGGCGTCATTTAACTTTCGGTAGTCAATACACACCCTCCAACCGGTCACAAAATGAGTGGGAATTAACTCGTTGTTTTCATTAGGCACAACGGTCATTCCTCCCTTTTTAGGGACACAATGTATTGGGCTCACCCATGGGCTATCGGATATAGGATAAATCATTCCCGCGTCAAGGAGTTTAAGGACCTCCTTTTTAATGACATCATGAATTTTGGGATTCACCCTTCTTTGACTTTGAATTGCGGGTTTGTAGTCCTCCTCCATTAAAATCTTGTGAGTACAAAATTTTGGGTCAATACCCTTAATGTCGGATATTTTCCACGCAATTGCCCCTTTATGAGCCTTAAGAACTTTCAAGAGCTTGGTTTTTTCATCATTAGCAAGACCTTTTGCAATAATAACCGGCAACTTGTCATCACCTTCCAAGAATGCGTATTCAAGGTGAGAAGGAAGATCTTTCAATTCAAGGATAGGTGGTTCCTCGATTGAAGATTTTGGTTCAACACTCATAACTTCCATCGGCGGAAGAAATGGTGGAATAGAAGTATCATCACTAATCAACACTTCATCTTCATTGTCGATTTCATTTGAAGTGAGATCGCCTCCTTGAAATGGAGTGAGATTTGGTGTGGAATTAGCAAGAATCAGATCCAAAATAGTGGGATTGCCACTTGACGAGCTATCGGAAAAACCTAACACTTCTTGTGAAAACTCATCGCAAACCACATCAATGATGTCAATGTGATTGATGGTAGCGATTGCATAAACATGAGAAGGTTTCGAGTTTTGAGTAGCGTTTATAACAAGTTCCTCTTCGTTGAATCTCAAAGTGATAGTTCTTGCATGAACATCGATAAGCGATCTCGAAGTGTCTAAAAATGAACGACCTAAAATTAGAGGAACTTGAGGATCCGCGGAGATGTCAACTACTATAAAATCAACGGGATAGTAGAACTTACCCACTTTCACGAAAACATCTTCGGCTACTCCACATGCTAAAATCGTAGAATGATCGGCCATCTCGATAGACATGTTCGAAGGAATAAGAGCCGGAAGCGAAAGCGATTTCCAAATGGAAAATGGCATCAAATTAATGCTCGCACCAAGATCGGCCAAGGCAAGGCATTCCTTCATATCTTGTATGTCACAAGGAATGAGAAACTTTCCGGGGTCACCAACTTTTTCCGGTATGCGGTTAAGATAAACCGAAGAACAATTAGCAAGCTTTGAAAGCTTTTCCTTATCGCTCATCATACTTTTAAAAGTGGAAGCGAAACGAGGCATATATAACAACGCGTCGGCTAAACTCACATCAAAATGCACTTGTTGAAACATTTTTATAAAAAGCTCGATTTGTTGTTTGTTACGTTCTTGCAATTTCTCTTTGTTTCGTCTCGAAGGGTAGGGTAAAGGTGAAGGTGGTGTGGGTTGGTCATTAGGCAACGGCCTTGGAAACTCGGGTTCCACAATTGGTATTGGTTCAACCGTAGGTGTGGTTTGAGCGGTACTTCGTGGGATTGTAATGTGCTCCTTTTCGACCATCACCTCGGGTTCTTTCTCGATTTCCTTCTCCGTAGAAGTACTTGGACGAGAGATTGGTTCCTTGATAGTTTTACCACTTCGTGTAGTAATAACCTTCATTTCTCCCTTCGGGTTTGCAATGGTATCACTAGGAAGACCACCCGAGGAAGAGGGTTTACACATGATTGCTTCAAACATCTTAGCCATTCGGTCTTCAAATTTTGATTGCCTAGCATCCGCTTTTAATAACTCTTGCTTAATCTCATGTTGTCCTAATTCCATCTTTTGTTGGTTTTGTTGAAGACGTTGGACATTTCCTTCCATTTTATTTGCATGAGTTTTAAGTTCATTAGCAAGTTCATTTTTAAGCTCGTTTTTCAACTCGGATCTTAAGCTAATCATCTCACATTGCATGTTATCAAATTTAGCATCATTTGCTTTAGCATAATCCAAAAATTATCCTTGAAGATTTTTAGTGTGAGCATTTTAAAAACCTTGTGTAGTGTTTTGAAAATCACGGTTTTGGTTTTGATTAGTGACTTGTTCATTCCCACTTTGATAATTACCTTTGTTGTAGTTGCGTGAATTGCCTTGGTAATTACCACCTTGGTTGTTGTTTCGATAGTTATTAACATTTTGATTTGGTGGAGCTTGATTTGGGCGAGAACCTTGACCGTTTTGGTTGTAAGTTCCCGTTGCTACATAAGCACTCGAAGTGTTACCATCCGCGGTAATGCACTCGGAAAGATCATGAGCTCCACCACAAGATAAACAACTCTTAGCAACCGCTTTAACCGAAGCGGAATTTGAAGCTTCTTGAGCTTTCCAATGGGACATAAGATTAGCAAATCTATCAAAAAAACGATTTTCCTCATTAGCTTCATCATGTAAGGCGTTAATACTACGAGACGATGACGATGAAGACGAACCCAAATTGGCAACACTCGGTGTGCTACGAGGGCTATAAACCTTAGATCTATTCTCGATGATTTGTAAAGCCTCATTTGTTGTCTTACACAAAAAATTACCACCCGCGGCGGCATTCAAATAATCTCGTTCATGATCATTAAGCCCATTATAAAAAGTATCAACTTGATGTAATTCCGTAAAATCATGGTGTGGACATTCATGTAACATTTCTTTAAAGCGTTCCCATGCCATTGAAAAACTTTCATTATTTCTTTGCACAAATCGTGAAATATCATTTTTCAAATGTGTTGTTTTAGATGGTGGAAAAAACTTGTTCACAAACTTAGAAACGAGATCACCCCATGTCAAAATCGAATTTGGCGGTTCTTTCTCAAGCCAAATTTTTGCGGGTCCGTCTAACGAGTATGGAAACAACATCATCTTAATGGCGTCATGTGGAACATCCTTAAACTTGCTAGTAGCGGTGAGACGATTAAAATTCCTAATGTGATAGTGCGGGTTGTCTTTCTCATGACCTCTAAACTTATTTGCTTGCAACATCGACATTAAACCCGTCTTAATCTCGAAATTCTCCGCAAGGATGGCGGGAATCACAATAGCCTCTCCAAAACCCTCGGTGGGTGCTTGTAGCAACTCCATCATAGTACGATTAGCCATGACGACTTCTTGTTCTACAATAGGTTCAACAATTGGAGGTTGTTCCTCAATCAACGTCTCTTGATTGGCTTGCTTTTGAAGACGTTTACGAGCTCGTTTTGCTTGATTACGAGTGATCATAAACTTCACGAAGAATGGGAGGTGAGCAAAGAAGATTCTTTTTGGGTGTTTTGTGGATTTTCAATATTTTTTTTGTGTTTTTGATTGTATTTAATTTTTTTTTTGATTTTGGTGTATCTTCGTAGACAACAATCTACAAAATCTCTCCTCGAATCAAACTCTTGATTAAAGAAGCCTCAAAGGAATGAAAACGATCACGTGGAGTGAACGCCTTCGAATGACTTTAGAACTTTGGTGAAAACCAAATGTTCAAGAGGTTTTAATCACAAAGAAACCAAGCAAATATATTATACGTAATAATACTTTGGGCGGCAAAACCCTCGATTAGCCTTCAATCTCAAAATACTCACAAGCAAGCGGGGAAACGAGGCAGCGCTAAGCACTTAAGAGCCTTTTTCCTTAGGATATATTTTATAATACTCGCCTTATACCCACCTTTTAGTTTGTATTTTTCAAAATCGAGCTTCACGGAAGTATTTATCTATTTTTGCCCTTTTTTTGTTTGAGATTCGAATACAATAATTAGGAGATCAAATCCCAATTAAGGTTGTGTTTTCACACTTTTGGAGATATTGTTTATTTGTTTGTGATACTTAAAACAATATAGTAATAATATTTTCACAAGAAAAACCAAGAAAACCGATAATACGTATTAGTAGATTTCTACTAATACAAATACTATTTTGGTTAATATTAAAAATAACAATGCAAATTAATCACGACACACCTCCCCGGCAGCGGCGCCAAAATGATTGCGGTAAAAATACGTCCTTTAGGAAAAGGAGCGTAAAAGCGGAAAGTATTAAGTGTACGTTTAGGAAAACGTAAACACTAATGACCCTTATGAAGTTCGTTTCCTAAGGAGGTATATGTGTGTGACTAAGATGTACAAGATTTGAGATTAATATTTGGTTTAGAAGGGGATGAGAAAAGAAGATGACAAGGACGTGAAAATAATACTACGACGACAAAACGTAAAACCGTAAAAACTACAAAAATAAAAATTAATTCTAAAAATTACCAAAAATTCACCAAAAATCAAAGTAAATAAACTAAGAGTTTACCAATGATAACTTTTTCAAACCTTTTAAATAATTAAATATTCAATTTTTAAATGCTAATTAAAGCCCTAAAAATCAAATAAATTATCCAAAAGCCCAAATAAAGATTTTTCAATTGGTAAACCTCTAAAATGACCTAAAAAGATTAAAAACTATTTTTAGAAATTTTTAAACTAATAAAAACTATTTAAAATGATTTAAAAATTATTAAAACTTAAAATAATTATAAAAATTAATCTAAAAGTGATAAAATTATTCTAAAAGTTGCTAAATTCATATTTTAATGTATTAAAGCTAAGAAAAATATAAAAAGTTGGAAAATGTGAAATTTGAAAAATAATAATAAAATAATATTAAAATAATATTAAAAATCCAAAAATTATAAAAAATTCTAAAAACTTGCAAACTAGTTTATTTTAACATAAATAATCAGAAAATCAAAGTGAAATGACCAGAATACCCCTATTGGGCCCTCAAATGGGCCAAAACCAAAAACAGTCAACCCTTAATGGGCTTTTTGGTCCAAAAAGTCAAACTTGGCCCAATTGACTTGGAAAAGCCCTATCTGACTCAAAATTTAATTCTAAGAACAAAACTCTAAAGGCCCAAAAGCTGAATGTGAGCTTATCACAGCTTAATAAGCAAACAACTTATTCTTAATGGGCTTTTTAGCCCATTAAGCAATAAGCTAATGCCACAAGCTCTAATTTGACACACAACCTTCTTTTGGGATGCTTATGAGATCTGTAAAAAGAAATTTTGAAAAATTACACTCAATAAGCCAGAAATAAGCAAAGTAAAAATCCACAAAACGACAAAATAGTCGGGTTTGAGATTTAGGGCACCTCAGAAGCTCTAGTTTGTTGCAAAAGCTCACAAATAGCTTAACTAAGAATAATCAATCAAGAAAATCACAAAAAGCCAAGTTGAATAAGCTGTAAGAACCAATAAGCTGGCTGAAAAAGCCAAATAAGCTAGTTTTCTAGCAAAAGCTTAACCAAAAGACTTGTAACCTTCCAGACTTGATATTAAGCTGAGAAAAATGAGTTCTATTACAAAAACTAAGTTGTTGCATGTACCAATAAGCAAAACAGATTCAATAAGCTTAGAAACCAAGTTTGACCAAAATTCAAACGCTGATAAGTTAAAATCAAACGCTGACAAGAACAAAATGGACGTTGACAGACTTAATGAAGTGTATGGACTTGTTTTTCACCCTGCTGGTCAAGGTTTGAGTGCAAACCTTGTGAATCAAAGGTTACCAATTGGGTAAACTTGATGTGTTTTGGCACAAATAAGCCAATAAGCCAGTAGGCTTATAAGCTATCCACAAATAAATCCAAATATCCAAATAATATCACAAGCAGCAAACAAATAAGATCCAAGCAGCCAATCAACAATCCTAATGCTCGAAATCGAAATGCAACACCAAATGAGGTGGTCACTTTGCTGATGCAAATGACCACTTCAACAAACTTTGATAAGCTATAACAACCACAATAAGCCACCAAATTCAACAACCAGATAACCAATAGATAGATTATCACCCAAACTATTCCCAATCCTGATTTCAGACCTTAGATCCAAGTAACAAAGAAGTTATTGGATCTAATGTGTTTGACCAATTCCAAAACCACTTTTATCAGATTTTTTCAAAACTTCAAATCCCTTTTCCAAACTTTCAGAAACTTAACCAATGACTAAAACTTGTATATTAAGACTTGTTTAGACTTCCCAAACCCTAAGAACCAAGAGCTCAAGGCCACAAGGCCTTATGAACCAGTAATCCCAAACAATCCTTAATCAACCACTTTTCAAACAAACTTCTGATTTTTAAACACAACCTATTGATTTTAATGATCAAATAGCTACACTAGGTGACAACTAACAGATTACAACCATAAAACACAAAGCACAAACACAAGAACACAAAATCAAAGCTCAAAATCCAAAACAGGCAGTAACATGATTTTTTGAGAGGAATCTTAACAAGGGGTTATACCTGCCCTCCACAACATCCTAGGAGGGCCAGCTATGCTCTTTGGACCTTGTTCAACAACTAGAACAATACCAAGGTACTTCAACAAAGGAGATGCAAGACTGCCTTGGTTGATGGTTCAAAGTAGAACCTCAAGGACTTGATTTCTTCAACACAAGCAGCAAACAACTCAACCAAGGGCTCTAATCCCTTCACAAGCTTGGTGTCAACAAGCTTGCAAGAGCTTATAGCTTATGGCTAAGGGTTAGTACAACAAAAATAAGCAAAATCAGAAACCTTCTTTCAATCTTTTTCAAACTTGAAAAACTTACCAAACATAAACGTCCTTGAACCAAATGATTCAAGCACACTTATGACAACAAATGGAACTCAGAATCACCTTTAAACAACACCAACTTTCAAAAACATAAAAAGGAATTACAATTTTCTCAAAATACCAACTTTTATAAATTTTAAAAAGGAATTACAAGTTTAAAAGGTAAAGACTGGAACAAAGGGACTCTCACATGTTGAGGTCTCTTTTTATAGGCAAATGCCAGGCTACACTATTCACAAACCCTAGCAACTGAATTCTCTATTATGCCCTTGAGTCTTCTAGATGATTTGATGGAATATGATGTCCAAAGTGATCTCATTCGTTTAAATTTGCGTTGTGACCAAGCAAGGAGTAATAGCTGTTGATTTGGCCACGTGGCATACCTTGGAGGTTAAGGTTTGATGTGATAGGTGGACGGGTTTGAATGGTGGGGTCCTTGGGTGAGTGGGAGTGAGTGTTTTTGGTGTGGGATGGGATTTAGAGTGTGTGAATCAAACGTGTGTCAAGGTAATTTAGGTTTACCCTTTGTTTTAAGTTAAGGTAAAACTGGGTTCATAAGGGTGAATAGTAAAGATTTTGATCCGAAAAAGGTGGGTTTGTGTTGTTTGGCGCGTGTTTGTGAGATTCAAACTTCTAAACTTGGCAGTTTTGGCCCTTTTTCTTCCTTTCTTCTTTCATTTGTGTTTAAAAGTGTGTCAGCGCCCAAATCCTTTGTAACAACTTTCAGACTTTGGCAATTTTGGCACAAAACTTTGGAAAAAGGTTTAAAAGGGTTATTTTTGCCATTTTGAGATATTTCAAGTGCTGATCTTGGACTTTCTTGATCTTCAAAGGTCTTCAATGTATCTTTGGCATCATGAGGGACCATTATTGGCAATTTGAATTTGTTGAGGGACTAAAATTGCCATTTATTCAAAGTTGAAGGACCATTTGTGTAATTTTGACAAACTTAAGGGACCAAACTTGTAATTATCAATATACAAGGGTTTTAAGTGTCATTTATTCAATAAATGAGGATCAATCTTGTATGTCTTCAAGTCTTCAAGGGTATTTGTTGAATATTTCATGAATTAGGGCCCGGTTCTTTGTACGGCTTCGTTTCTCGTGTCCGTTTTTCCTTGTATCTTGTCATCTTTTGTCTTTTTCACGATATCCATACCTAAAATACACAAGTAAACAAACACAAGCATATATTTGGTATATTATGACATTTGTATGCATTAAAAGCCCGAAAAGAACGATGAGATCATGTATAAATGCCATCTCATCAAAGGACGCGGCTCTTGACTGCGGCTAAAAAATAAAATATGCCCAAACGTGTGGACTATTGTGAAAGGACGCGGCTCATGACCGCGATTAAAAAATAAATTAGGTCCGGATGTATGGACTGGCGAGGATGAACGTGAATAAAATAAAACATGTCATAACGTACGAGCAATCGCGGATGAAAGTACCATGACGTATGCCATAACCGTGACGTATAAAAAAAATACATTATCCTAATTAGATATATGTAATACCTCTAATTATTAAAAAAGTCACGAAAGAAAAAAACGGTATTCAATGCGAAGAAACGTTGCCGACCCAGGCGTACTCCTCCACCGCCACCAGATAATGAAGAGTACTACGACGGCCCCTATTATCGCGAGGCGGAAGCAGAAGATCTTTCCCGCCCATGGTGTGACTGTGACAATCCGTCAATTTATGGTTGATATTTTATTCTTGAATATTATTTAAAAACATTATTTTAATGTTACAATATGAACTCACATATTTTTGGGAAGAAATTTGGATTTACGTCTTGGAGTAGCATCGACTACGTCTAAACCGGAGGATTCTACGTTACGTGCTTACGTTTACATACACCGTCTTTGGTGACAGTCCGACATTTCAGAAAATAAATTTATCCGCGAATATTATTTTAAAGTTTTAAATTTGTGTTGGTTCATAAACTCACAAATTTCTGAGAAGCGATTAGTACTTACGATTTTAATTTAACGTCCTTTACGACTAAACCGAAAACCTTAGGATTACGTATTTACGTTTTTGAACTCCGTTTTTGATGAGACAATTTTTATTGGATTCGTTTTGTGTCGTTGATTCATAATTTATAAAAACGTTTTTCGTGAAACGACCCGAGGGCACGCAAATCGAGGAAACTAGAATCGAGGAATACCCGTAAATTAGCGAGGTGGGACAAAATACATTATCCCACCCCACTAATACACATGGGATGGCACAACATGACACCACATCAAAGATGTGGCATCATGTTAACTTGTAGCTTACAAGTGTAAGCACTAGCTTAACACTTAAGCTAGTTTCTTCCACTCATCCCACAAAAACAACTAGCTACTCATAACCACCATTTCACTCATGCAAACCACTCTCATCCTCCCATTTCTCTCTCAAAAATTCGTCCTACTCTCACCCTAAATAACCCATTTGATCTTGATTTAACCATGAAATCATATGTTATTCACACATATGATGAAAACCCATTGAAGTTATGAAGATTGGAGGTGATCTTAACATGTAAAAAGGAGTTTTCAAGGGAGTTTGGGGCTGATTTCTCAAGGAGTTTTCATGAAGAACAAGGGCTGATTTTTGGAGGAATCTACAAATACTTGGTGATCCTAGAAGTGGTGTTGATATCTCATAAGATTGGTTACCCAAAACCATGTCTTGTTCATCCAAAAGCTCATCATTACATCATCATGGTGGTATAAAGATTGTCCTCCTCATCTTCTTGTTATTTTGATTATGTAAACATGTATTTTATTTCCTATTGTATATGTATATGATGATTATATGATGATAAAAATGTTATGTGGGGATTTGTTGTTGATAAACATGATTAAAAAGGTGAAAAACCATAAGAAACAAAGTTAAAATCTTGGTTAAATTTGTTGGCTGTATAAAACAGTAAATAAACAGGTCATAGACTGATAAAATGATGAATTAAAATCCATTTACAGTAAGCTATGGGTCTTGTACACATGTGAGAGTTGGCCATGCAATGGAATCAAAGTAATGAGTGAGATATGATTAAAACAAGTTTAGGGTATAAATCTGAGGTTACTGTTTTGGACGATTTTTAGAAAATACTTAAAGGATGATTCAACAGTAGCTATAGAAGAGTTAAATGTAGCACATATCATTTAGTTTATGTGATAAAAATTTGAGCTTCTATCTCCATATAGAACTCAAGATATGGCAGTTTTGGTGAAAGTGAAGTTAAAAATCAGATTTTTGGAAATAATGTTTATTAATATTATATAAGCACTCATATTATAATGTATAAAATGTAAAAATATAAACCCACTAACTTATAAAACTTATTTATATAAATATATAAAAGGTTAATTAAATGGGTAAATTATATAAATGGTGGTGAAATAATATTTATAAGTAATAAAAACTATAAACTTGATTTTTACGACTTTTTCGGCTATTGCCGTAAAATTAACGTTTTTCGCCAAATAAAACTTAGACTACCAAACCCGTCTAATGTAAAGTTTATAAAAGTCATATACTGATGTATAAGTAACTAATACAAGTAAAAACCGATAAAACACGAACTATAAGAAATACGGACGTTAACGGACTAAATTAACGTTATTGGACTAATAATACAACAAAAATGGACTAAAATACTTATGAACTTATTATTGGGCTTAACCCATTTAGGCCCAACTTGTAAAGTGTAGATACTGATAATATAAGTATGAAATGGATTAAAACAAGTTAAAGAACTTATAATAAGTTTATTGGACTTAAAACACGTAAATCGGTAAAACTAGTAAACTAGTATAAACGTTACCGACACATAACACTAAAATGAGCAAACGAGAATATGTAAACCCACTTGATCATCATATATATATATAATCATCATATGTATACATAATTGTTATTTTTATAAAGTCATTGGACAAACGTCTAAGACCGAGTATTATTTGTCTAGGTTTCCGTGATTGAAGCACGTACCGTACATCCGAATCGCCGATAACCGCCTTCCCACATCAACGTGAGTTCATAGCCTCGCACTCTTTTAAATGTTTTTATAAATGTTTTATAAACCCACGAGGGAGATAACATGTTAGTTTTTATAAAATAGGACACCATTTGTCCCGATTGTTTGTTTATTGATTTTGGACCCGAATGATTGAATGACCCGATTGTATGACCCGATGAATGATTAAAGGACCCGATAGATGAAAATAAATGGATTATTAAAGTTAGGATATGTCACTAAAAGTCCCATTAGCATCAGTTGTGAACTACCGGGATTTGGTAGACGCTTATGCATTTAATAGTACTATTTGGGGACGATCACCCCAGTTCGCGCCTTGACGGTTGATCCCCGTCATGCCACATTGATTGGTAAGCGAATTTATGTATGAGAAGATTTCCATAGCGTGACCTTTGTGACGACACGCTACTTTAGATGGGCAAAATTGGTATCGGGTTAGCTACCCGTTTTGGTTTAGTAAGGTAACAATGTCATGCGGCTTATAATAATCCAAAACTTAACGAAATACTACTAGACGCTCCGAATTACGAGGTATTGCCTGACTAGCAATACAGGGTCATACTATTGATATTATGTTTGTATTTTGTTTTTTATAACCATACTCATATAACGGTTTTTATTTTCATACAACGTCATAAGACATATTGTATGATGTTTTTACGACGTTTGCTCGTATAATGATTTTTAAGGCAAATGCCTATATTATGATTTTCGATAAGGATTTATATAAAATGACTTTGGCTATTTTATGGCCTCTTACAAAGATTTGTATAAAATGATTTTGGCTATTTTACGGCCTATTACAATGATTTGTACGAATTGATTTTTGGTACTAATTTTATACTAAAGTTATATTGATGGAATTTATTAAACTCTATGAATTCACTCGGCGTTATCGCTGACCTTTTCTTTTAACATGTTTTATCTCAGGTACTTGAAGGTAATTCTCGGGAAGACGACAAGAATTCATGGCCCGCACTTAAACAATATTTTCCATTCAAATACTTTGTAAAACTTTGTATGAAATATAATGACTTGGGACCGATGTAACTTTGATAATTATGAATGGAAATGCTTTTATTATTAAACGACGCGATTTTTATGCGTTGTCTATGATGTGAGTAATGTGCTATCCCGTAACACCAACGAGTCTTCCGCTGTACTGAGTTGTATAAATTTGGGGGTGTTACAGTTTGGTACCAGAGCTCTCGTTATAGAGAACGAAAGATTTTTAAAACCAAGGTTTTGAATAAAACATTTTCAAAATCTTTTAACTATAAACATTTTTCTAAAAATGCCTAAAAATCTTTTGACTATAACGGTGCCGAAGAATTCCCGAGTTACCGACAAGGCCAGACTAAGAAGTATTATTTTAATATATATAACTTGGATTATATATATATATGATGTAATTTTATTACATGATTGTTTGATGATTATTTTGATATTTATACGCGATATTTATACGACGTAGATTGTCACAAGTAACCCTAAATCCCCTAGTAAATTAATCGAAGCTATTCTCGTAGGAATTCTAGCTATCCTAGATCTAAACCAAGTTGTGGATATTTATGATCCCAACAAATGGTTGATATTCGTAGAAATGTAGATATTAGTTGGTTGTGATATTGAAAAAGAATTGGCGAGATCAAAACTGATATCGATGTCATGACGATCTTTCCTTATAGAGTGGAGTTTGACAAAACATTACCACCTGGAAGGATGTCATCTGATTCGTTGTCACCCAATTCTTAAATTTGAAATCGAAAGGGTGAATGTTGCACTTGAGGCTGTTATTGGAACCATTACCCAAAAGCCTCATGCCACTAATACCTTTCCGAGAAGTCTAGTTGAATGATCAAGTCATTTCATACTGGTGACTCATTTGATAACTATTGTTGTAAGAGCTAATAGGATTGGAAATTAAGTGTTGATTCATATTGAGATCGTATTGCCTTTACAAGGCCGAAGAATAAGGTTGTAAGTATTGGATAATGAAGTAGGATATCGAATTGAGTAAAAGTTGATTAAAACTTGAATGAAGTAAAAATTTAACCTGTATGGAATACGGGATTGTTAATACTAGTCGTTAAGTTTTGTAATTGAATTATAAGGTTTTAATTGATTGTTGATTCGTGTTAAGTGTTGTTCCTAGGCCATTGTCCAATAACGAGGATGCCCAGTGTCCAAGAAATAAATTGAAGAAATCTTCTTCTGAATTGAGACCGATGGATCTTCTAGGACATGTGGAAGACCTAATGACTCTTGTAGATTAGTATTCATTGTGGTATATTTTAAAAATCCCTAACTTAACTGAGATATCAGTTGGTAGGATGAGTTCTGAGAATTGTATGACATAGTGACACGTAATGTGTTACGGTACAATTTTGACTTGTTTGTGATTAATGAAAAAGACTACCTTTGATTGCTAAATTCTACATGTATTGATGTTATCTATCTTTTCTTGCTTAATCCTAATGTCCGCATTAGTGATGCAACCATTGAACGAGTACTCATCTTGATTTGAGTTACGTTGTGGATTATTCTCTTTGTATTCCTGAGTGCCATCGAAGTCATGAACCTCATGATTGTTTGGCTAAGCTCATTTCCTATCATATTGAAGTTAGTTCTTGGTGAACAACTTTTCATCACATTTTTGTAGATCACACATTATTTTTATAAAGTTAAAACGGTATCCTTTGAGAAAATTTAATTTTCATCACAATAAAGATTATTCAAAGTAAGATTTATAAGTGATTGTTATCGAAAATGAGGTTGTTTATAAAGTATCTTGGAAAACTTAATTGTTTTCATAATAAAGAAAATCTTTGTAAATTTATTTTGATTCTTATTTAAGAATTAAGCATGAAAATGTTTTTATTATAAACATGATGATAAAATTTTGACGAACTGAGTATTGCATCGTTAATCTTGAAATTGTATATAGTTGCGCGCCTACGTACAATTTGGAATGGACCATGCAAGGCTGATTAGTAGTCACCATAAAACTGATTAATAAACACTAAAGTTTCTTTGAAGATTGTGAAGGATTAAAATTTATGAGATCTGCAAGAAGTGAAAAATAAAGACATAGTGTTAGGGACACCTACATATGTGCCTGTAGCATCTATTCTTCTGAGTCGAATTTACTCATCTGTGGAAATTGTCTTATTTGACAATTGACAATTCTTTCTTGTCCAAATTCTCCCGTAGTGAGATTCTTAGGAAAAGTATTTGATTACCGAGTGTTGATACCCGACAGGATGTATCGACGTTCCTATCATTTCTTTTGATTTGATTTCATTTGAATGACCTGGGTAACGATCCGAGGAGCTTTCAAATGCGTACTCAAATTATGAAAACATGGGATATATTCATATTCGTTAAATGTTTTCGTCTGTATCTGATTTGAAATTCTCTCGCATAGATTATGCGTTGACCTTACTCTTTTAATAGTACTTATGTCTCCATATATCCTTGAATTTGTGAAGGATTGTGAGTTATTATTAGACTTTTGAGAAGTTCACATCTTATCGACGGCAATAAAGCTGGAAAGTTGATAGTGCCAGTAGAATGGATTGATTGATTATGACGTGACGACATTGTCTTAATTGATGGGAACTCGAGTAGAATTCCCCTAAATGATAAGATGTTGATTATAAAAAATGATCTAAATAATTCTTGGTGGATGACCATATCCTGCATTAGACTTAAAATCATACCGTGAATGGTTGTGAATTAGTCATAGATACTATAATCTCGAAAGAACCTAATATGAAATTACTAAAAGATGTTCATGTTATTTAAAACTTTAGGAGGTATTTGTTGATGAATTACCTAGACTTTTGCCATTAAGGCATGTTGAAATTGGTATTGATTATATTTCCGGTGCTGCACTTGTGGCTTGTGCACTGTACGTCAGCACCATCTAAATTAAAAGAATTACCGTACAACTGAGATAGTTGTCGGAGAAAGATTTTATTATACCAAGCCTGTCATCCTGAAGAGCTATGGTGTTATCATTCCTTATATTTATAGATTACTGTGACTGAGTAAATTGACAATCGAAAACGATATCCATAACTCGAAATGGAAGATTTGTTCGATCATTTACAAGGTTCTAGCGTATGTTTTAAAGATTTGACTCACGGTATGGTTATCATCAACGTCGCGTCCGCGAAAAAGATTATGTATTCCAATCACTACATCTGGTACTTGTAATAAACATTATGAGTTTCACGTGATGTCGTTTGGATTGACCAATGCACATGTAGCATTCATAAATTTGGTGAATCACGTGTGAAGGCTGTAATTTGATAAATTCATGCTCGAAATTGGCCGAACGAAAAAAAAAACCCTGTACCTTGAATAATTAACATATGATTTAAGACATAATCATTTATATTAATTGACTATGTGATTAAAAAGATAATGGAATATATTGACTTTTCAGAAATTAGAAGTCATTTAAGACTTTGGATTTTACTAAAAAGAAAATGGAAACATGTTTTAACAAAGGATTTTTAAGGGATTATTCCCTTATAACCGAAACATTTAACTAAACTCCTGTTTAGGGGTAAATGTTTTTGCATACCTTAAGACAACTTAAGAAGAATTGAGGAAACTATATAATTTATGACTTGAAATTTGAAACGACAATTTTTGCTTTTCAACTAAGAAAACTTTGACCAAAGTATAAACAAAGATTTTTCGAACATTTATGAATATTATTAATTATTTTCGATAAATCAACCAAAAATCTTGTTAATTAAATTCAAATTTATTTTTGAAAACTTTGTATAATTGGACAAATTGAGAAAATTTAAAAACTTTTTGTGTTTACGTTTTATAAAAATTAAATATTTATTTAATTAGTTGTAATAATTATCGACGCTTTAAAACGTCAGATTGAGCAAAACTGATAAAAACGATAGATGAGACGAAACTGAAACATAGAAGATATGAAGAAAGAATTTTTGAATAAATACGGTTGTGATATTTATTTCATCAAGAAGGTGAACGTAATTACTGACGTATAATATAGAAAGAACATCTGAGTGAATTGTGGACATGATAATTACATCATCATGAGAAGTGAATATAGATACTGACATATTATATAAAAAGGATGAAGAACCAATTAGGACATGTTCCTTAATAATGAAGGTGCAAAATAAATTGCCGAACAATTTAAATATGAACGATGTTTGTGGAAAGAATAATATAGATAATAAAAAGGGGTTCGCGGCTAATGTGAACCATTAAAATAGAGAAGCCGATAGCGTTAGATGTATAAAAGACCACTTATGATTGTCTAAATATGGAGATTGTGAGATATGGTTATGTTGGAATCTTGTAAGTATAAGTATTCTATTCCTGTTATTTCTGATTTAATGTATCATTATCAGAAGAAGTTGTACTTATGGCAAATTATGAAGGCAGACACCGCCTCATACATTAGTAAACGTTTAACTATTGCAAAGGTCATCATCTGAATTTGATTCGATTTGGTCATCGTCGACAGACTGACCAAATATGCTAATATCATTCCCGTTAATGATAAATGCAAAAGAGTTATGTAAACATAGTGTGCCTGTATCGAACATCTATATCAAGATCCTCGCTTCGCATCGAATTTCTAGAGATTTGCTCAGAAATCATTGAGAACGAACCTTGATGAGAGTACTATGTACCACCCCAATCGAAGGGATGAGGTAAAGTAACGATACAAAGTAATATAAGTGTTGTTTTATGTTTGAATGAATGACCTTTGGTGATGAACCGTATAATCGTTTTCCTTTGAAGAGATTATCATTAATAATTATCGTATTAGGATTGAGATCGAATCTTGTTAGGATCTGAATGTGAGAGCATCTATAAGCAAGAGTTGAGATGAAGACATCTGACATACACCCATTGTGAGTTGGACATGTCTTTTAGGTTTAAGGTTTCCTATGATGGCGAACCTAATCTTACAAAATATCCGACCCGCGAAACCTGAAATTGATTGTTGAAATTAGATCTGATTATTGACTGCAGGTAGCGGGCAAGAGGTTATGTGAATGTGGAATGTAGATCTTGAAGTACCAAATGGGTAGCGAAGTTATGCCACAATTTTTAAACTTGGAAAAATGAATTCATGATCTGACAAATCATGGGATATAAGTCCCCGTTGTATGGGACCATTGAGATGATGTAAAAGTTGGGATTGAAAGGTATATAAGCTGGATCTACCCTAGGACTTCAAAGACTGCGTGAATTGTGTTTCGTAAATCGAACTTGATGGAATTTCTATCAAGTGAAAATCTGATTGTTCTTAGTAAAGCTTAGATCGGCGAAAAGTTGCATTCATCAGAAACCTGTGAACATCATGGATAGAGAAAGTAAGTCAACATTAAGTCTGATCTTATTCCCGTAGTTATGTTTGATGAAACTCGCGTATTGCAATGAATTGAACTTGTGAGAAAAGACCGAATGTGGAGGAAATACCCACATGGCTTTAACTCTATAAGAAGCGAGTAGTAAGATGATCTTTGAGGACAAAGATCCTGTTTAGGGGTAAATGCTGTGACAATCCGTCAATTTATGGTTGATATTTTATTCTTGAATATTATTTAAAAACATTATTTTAATGTTACAATATGAACTCACATATTTTTGGGAAGAAATTTGGATTTACGTCTTGGAGTAGCATCGACTACGTCTAAACCGGAGGATTCTACGTTACGTGCTTACGTTTACATACACCGTCTTTGGTGACAGTCCGACATTTCAGAAAATAAATTTATCCGCGAATATTATTTTAAAGTTTTAAATTTGTGTTGGTTCATAAACTCACAAATTTACGAGAAGAGATTAGTACTTACGATTTCAATTTAACGTCCTTTACGACTAAACCGGAAACCTTAGGATTACGTATTTACGTTTTTGAACTCTGTTTTTATGAGACAATTTTTATTGGATTCGTTTTGTGTCGTTGATTCATAATTTATAAAAACGTTTTTCGTGAAACGACCCGAGGGCACGCAAATCGAGGAAACTAGAATCGAGGAATACCCGTAAATTAGTGAGGTGGGACAAAATACATTATCCCACCCCACTAATACACATGGGATGGCACAACATGACACCACATCAAAGATGTGGCATCATGTTAACTTGTAGCTTACAAGTGTAAGCACTAGCTTAACACTTAAGCTAGTTTCTTCCACTCATCCCACAAAAACAACTAGCTACTCATAACCACCATTTCACTCATGCAAACCACTCTCATCCTCCCATTTCTCTCTCAAAAATTCGTCCTACTCTCACCCTAAATAACCCATTTGATCTTGATTTAACCATGAAATCATATGTTATTCACACATATGATGAAAACCCATTGAAGTTATGAAGATTGGAGGTGATCTTAACATGTAAAAAGGAGTTTTCAAGGGAGTTTGGGGCTGATTTCTCAAGGAGTTTTCATGAAGAACAAGGGCTGATTTTTGGAGGAATCTACAAATACTTGGTGATCCTAGAAGTGGTGTTGATATCTCATAAGATTGGTTACCCAAAACCATGTCTTGTTCATCCAAAAGCTCATCATTACATCATCATGGTGGTATAAAGATTGTCCTCCTCATCTTCTTGTTATTTTGATTATGTAAACATGTATTTTATTTCCTATTGTATATGTATATGATGATTATATGATGATAAAAATGTTATGTGGGGATTTGTTGTTGATAAACATGATTAAAAAGGTGAAAAACCATAAGAAACAAGGTTAAAATCTTGGTTAAATTTGTTGGTTGTATAAAACAGTAAATAAACAGGTCATGGACTGATAAAATGATGAATTAAAGTCCATTACAGTAAGCTATGGGTCTTGTACACATGTGAGAGTTGGCCATGCAATGAAATCAAAGTAATGAGTGAGATATGATTAAAACAAGTTTAGGGTATAAATCTGAGGTTACTGTTTTGGACGATTTTTAGAAAATACTTAAAGGATGATTCAACAGTAGCTATAGAAGAGTTAAATGTAGCACATATCATTTAGTTTATGTGACAAAAATTTGAGCTTCTATCTCCATATAGAACTCAAGATATGGCAGTTTTGGTGAAAGTGAAGTTAAAAATCAGATTTTTGGAAATAATGTTTATTAATATTATATAAGCACTCACATTATAATGTATAAAATGTAAAAATATAAACCCACTAACTTATAAAACTTATTTATATAAATATATAAAAGGTTAATTAAATGGATAAATTATATAAATGGTGGTGAAATAATATTTATAAGTAACAAAAACTATAAACTTGATTTTTACGACTTTTTCGGCTATTGCCGTAAAATTAACGTTTTTCGCCAAATAAAACTTAGACTACCAAACCCGTATAATGTAAAGTTTATAAAAGTCATATACTGATTTATAAGTAACTAATACAAGTAAAAACCGATAAAACCCGAACTATAAGAAATACGGACGTTAACGGACTAAATTAACGTTATTGGACTAATAATACAACAAAAATGGACTAAAATACTTATGAACTTATTATTGGGCTTAACCCATTTAGGCCCAACTTGTAAAGTGTAGATACTGATAATATAAGTATGAAATGGATTAAAACAAGTTAAAGAACTTATAATAAGTTTATTAGACTTAAAACACGTAAATCGGTAAAACTAGTAAACTAGTATAAACGTTACCGACACATAACACTAAAATGAGCAAACGAGAATATGTAAACCCACTTGATCATCATATATATATAATCATCATATGTATACATAATTGTTATTTTTATAAAGTCATTGGACAAACGTCTAAGACCGAGTATTATTTGTCTAGGTTTCCGTGATTGAAGCACGTACCGTACATCCGAATCGCCGATAACCGCCTTCCCACATCAACGTGAGTTCATAGCCTCGCACTCTTTTAAATGTTTTTATAAATGTTTTATAAACCCGCGAGGGAGATAACATGTTAGTTTTTATAAAATAGGACACCATTTGTCCCGATTGTTTGTTTATTGATTTTGGACCCGAATGATTGAATGACCCGATTGTATGACCCGATGAATGATTAAAGGACCCGATAGATGAAAATAAATGGATTACTAAAGTTAGGATATGTCACTAAAAGTCCCATTAGCATGAATTGTGAACTACCGGGATTTGGTAGACACTTATGTATTTAATAGTACTATTTGGGGACGATCACCCCAGTTCGCGCCTTGACGGTTGATCCCCGTCATGCCACATTGATTGGTAAGCGAATTTATGTATGAGAAGATTTCCATAGCGTGACCCTTGTGACGACACGCTACTTTAGGTGGGCAAAATTGGTATCGGGTTAGCTACCCGTTTTGGTTTAGTAAGGTAACAATGTCATGCGGCTTATAATAATCCAAAACTTAACGAAATACTACTAGACGCTCCGAATTACGAGGTATTGCCTGACTAGCAATACAGGGTCATACTATTGATATTATGTTTGTATTTTGGTTTTTATAACCATACTCATATAACGGTTTTTATCTTCATACAACGTCATAAGACATATTGTATGATGTTTTTACGACATTTGCTCGTATAATGATTTTTAAGGCAAATGCTTATATTATGATTTTCGATAAGGATTTATATAAAATGACTTTGGCTATTTTACGGCCTCTTACAAAGATTTGTATAAAATGATTTTGGCTATTTTACGGCCTATTACAATGATTTGTACGAATTGATTTTTGGTACTAATTTTATACCAAAGTTATATTGATGGAATTTATTAAACTCTATGAATTCACTCGGCGTTATCGCTGACCTTTTCTTTTAACATGTTTTATCTCAGGTACTTGAAGGTAATTCTCGGGAAGACGACAAGAATTCATGGCCCGCACTTAAACAATATTTTCCATTCAAATACTTTGTAAAACTTTGTATGAAATATAATGACTTGGGACCGATGTAAATTTGATAATTATGAATGGAAATGCTTTTATTATTAAACGACGCGATTTTTATGCGTTGTCTATGATGTGAGTAATGTGCTATCCCGTAACACCAACGAGTCTTCCGCTGTACTGAGTTGTATAAATTTGGGGGTGTTACAGTGACCCTAATCTCACACGTCCATGGGCTGATCCCATGGAAGATACTTTTACCCTCCGCACACGGAATTACTCCGAGGACACAAAGCGTCGCATGCTGGCGTGCGTTAAGACTTATGATGGGACTGGTGAACCGGATGATCACCTAAAGATATTTGACACACAGGCGAAATTGAACGATGGCCCATGCCTATATGGTGCCAAATGTTCAATTCAACCTTGATCGGCAATGCTCGTGATTGCTTTGAGGGACTCCCTCCACGAAGCATTGATAGCTTCACTAAACTGCGTACTGCGTTCAAGAACAACTATACTCAGCAAAAGAAGTATAATAGGGACCCAGTCTCATTGGCAACTGTCAAGCAACGGTCGGGGGAATCTACGGAAGCCTTCACCAAACGCTTCAATGACGAGTGCACACGCACAAAGAAAATGCCGGAACTTCTAAAAATTTCCGATTATATGCACGCCATAACAGACAGGGAATTAATCAGACGTCTCAATGACAAGAGACCGGAAAAGTATGATGACCTTATGGAAAGGGTCAGGAAGTTCATAGAGGGAGAAACCGCGGTAGCCGTGGCCTACCCTTCAAAAGGAAACAGCTATCGATCGAACGACCAGTCCAGGAGACAGTCGGGCGGTCAAAGCAACCAGGGCAGTGGGAGGAGCTCGGACTACAAGAGCCAAAACAAAGGAGGGCGGTCGGAGGATAAATTTACCCCTCTAAAGATGTCCTACCGGGAAATCTTGCTGACAGAAGGGGCCAACTTCCAGAGACCTCCCCCAGTGACGACTCCGGTGGACCGTCATCAGAGAAATCGCTTCTGCGAATTCCACAACGACATGGGCCACGGCACGGAGGAATGTATCCAGCTCAAGAAGCACATTGAGTCACTGATCAAGTCAGGCAAACTCAAGCATTTGGTCAAGTATTGGAAGGATGGAAAGGACAACAAGAAGTATGACAAGAAGGATCCTCAAAAGGACAAACCTTCAACTATATACATGATCCAATCCAGGCAGCGCGACACAAGGCAGAAAATTAGCCAAATAATTTCACGTGGCAGAGAAATCTCATTCCCTCCCATCACGGCAAGTGATGTAGCCGATGCACCTCTCACGATTGAGATAAGCATTGGAACACACAATGTCCGGCGTATGTATGTGGATGGAGGATCATCAGCAGAAGTACTATACGAACACTGTTTCGTACAGTTACGACCAGAAATAAGAAGCCAATTAGTACCGGCCACGTCGCCGCTCATCGGCTTTAGTGGAGACACCATCTGCCTATAGGACAGCTGCGTCTGCTTGTAACCATTGGGAATGAAGAGCATTCCACCACGGCGTGGATGAACTTTATGGTGATACGCTCACACTCTCCATACAATGGGATCATAGGCAGACCAGGTATCCTGGCCATACGGGCAGTACCTTCCACAACTCACGGAATGATTAAATTCCCTGTGGAAGGAGGAATTGTCACTATATATAATGCAATCATACCACCATCTGAGTGTCATGCCGTGACAACACCAGTTCCACCTGTTCCCCCCAAGGATGGATCACCACCTCCCAATTGGAAGGTGGCGATCCACCTTGATTATCTGGAACAAGAGGTATCCATAGGGGGAACACTCTCGGATAACGGCAAGAGGGCCATGTGCTCTCTCCTAAAAGCAAACTTATATGTATTCGCATAGGAGCCCAAGCACATGACGGGCGTTCCGCGTGCGATAGCAGAGCATAATCTCCAAATCCGCCAGGGATATCCTCCTATTAAGCAAAAGAAGCGCGGTCAGGCACCAGAACGCAGCCAAGTAATATTGGATGAGGTACGAAAATTGGTGGATGCAGGTATCATGCGCGAGGTATACTACCACGAGTGGTTATCCAACCCGGTCATGGTCAAAAAGCATGATGGGAGCTGGCGCATGTGCGTGGACTTCACGGATCTGAACAAAGCTTGTCCGCAGGATTGCTATCCGTTACCAGAGATTGATTGGAAGGTGGAATCCCTATGTGGATATCCTTTTAAGTGCTTCTTAGATGCATACAAAGGATACCACCAGATCCAGATGGCGGAAGAGGATGTAGAGAAGACGGCGTTCCATACTAGTCAAGGCATATACTGTTATACAAAAATGCCATTCGGACTAAAGAACGCCGGGGCAACATATCAGCGGCTTGTTGACAAAGCCTTCGACTCACAGATAGGCCGCAATCTTGAGGTCTACGTTGATGATTTAGTCATCAAAAGTCATACGGAGGATGCACTTCTCCGTGACGTCCAAGAGACGTTTGACACATTGAGGAGGATTAATATGAAACTAAATCCAAAGAAATGCACGTTTGGGGCAACTGAAGGGATGTTCCTTGGATATATGATTGATCCAAATGGAATCAAGCCTTGCCCGGAAAAGACGGACGCGGTAATACAGTTACCATCTCCTTAGACACGGAAAGAGGTGCAATCATTAAATGGGAAGTTGGCCGGGCTAAACAGGTTCTTATCGAAGTCCGCGGAGAAGTCACTCCCCCTATTCAAAACACTCAAGAAGTGCATCAAGAAGGGAGATTTCCGGTGGACAAAGGAAGCGGAGGAAGCTTTTGGTCAGCTCAAGCAACACCTCGCATCTCTTCCCATGATAGTGCCCCCCGACCCAAGGAGGAGCTCTCCATGTACCTGTCAGCCACACATGGAACAATAAGTGCGGTACTCATGACGGATAGGGACACAGTCCAAAATCCGGTCTACTTTATAAGTAGAACACTACAAGGGCCGGAGTTGAATTATTCTTCCATGGAGAAATTGGTTTTGGCATTAGTGTTTGCTACGAAACGGTTACGCCAGTACTTTCAAGCGCACCCAATTGTGGTTATTACTGATCAACGAATAAAATAAGTCATCTCCAGACCAGATGTGGCCGGTAGGCTACAAAAGTGGAGCATTCTATTGGGAGAGCATAACATCTCCTATAGACCAAGGACGGCTGTTAAAGGCCAGATCTTGGCAGATTTCGTGATAGAGAAGCCAGAGGAGGAGGTGCCGGTCGTACAACAAGAGGAAGCAGAACCATGGGTATTATTTATGGACGGATCTTCGTGCACGGACGGATCAGGAGCTGGTCTCATCCTTACAAATCTGGAAGGAATGGAGTTTACATACGCCCTGCGCTTTGAGTTCACAGCCACCAATAATGAGACAGAATATGAAGCGTTGATTGCGGGTTTAAAAATCGCCGCTAGAATGGGAGTCCGTAACCTTGAGGCCTACGTGGACTCACGGCTTGTCGCGAACCACATTCTAGGGGGTTACATAGCCAAGGAGGATAACATGGTTCGATACTTGGATAAAGTCAAGTCACTCATCGCTGCTTTCAGCAAGTTTTCTATCAAGCAGGTACCAAGAGGTGAAAACAAGAAGGCGAACGCTCTTAGCAAGATCGCGTCTACAAGTTTTGCCCACTTATCCAAGCAAGTCTTGGTAGAAATACTAAATGAAAAGTCTATAACGGAAGGGGAAATCGTATCCATAGTTGAGGAAGATGGACCTACATGGATGACCCCGATCATCAACTATTTGACTAATGAAACTCTTCCGGACGAGGAAAAGGCATCACGACGTATCAGAAGGAAGTCGCAACACTTCGAGCTTCGAGAAGGTATTCTTTATAAGCGCTCTTTCTTGCAGCCGTGGTTGCGGTGTGTTGGGCCACGCCAGGCTACTTATGTGATCAGTGAGATACATGAAGGGTTATGCGGAATACACGCGGGCCCCCGGTCTGTAGTAGCTCAAGCTCTACGCACAGGATATTATTGGCCTACTATGCATAGGGATGCACGCGACATGATTCACAAGTGCAGTGATTGCCAAGTGCACAGACCCGTACCACGACATCCGCAGCAGGAACTTACACCCATTACATCCCCATGGCCATTCTATAAGTGGGGGATTGACATTGCAGGACCTTTTCCCGTAGCTGCGGGGGGAGTTAAGTTCTTGATTGTCGCAATAGACTACTTTACACGCTGGATAGAGGCTAAGGCAGTCAAATCCATCACAGGAAAACAAGTTAAAAAGTTTGTTTGGGAGAACATCGTGTGCCGTTTTGGCTTAGCGGGAGAAATCATCTCGGACAACGAGAAGCAGTTCGCGGATAATCCATTCAAGGACTGGTGCGCAACATTGAATATCAAACGGCGCTTCACATTTGTTAAACATCCGCAGACAAATGGTCTTGTGGAACGAGCAAATAAAAGCTTGGGTGAAGGCATCAAGGCACGCTTGGATGAACGAAGTGCCAAATGGGTGGATGAACTGCCACATGTTCTATGGGCACATAGGACTATGATTAAAACAGCCAATGGGGATACTCCATTTGCACTGGCCTACGGCACTGAAGCTGTTATACAAGCGGAAATCAGAATGCCGACCATCCGCACAACGGAATTTAATGTCGTCACAAACGACGAGCAGCTCTAGATCAATCTGGACTTGTTGGAGGAAAAAAGAGAAATAGCGGCTATCAACGAGGCCAAGTCCAAGGCACGAATGAAGGCTTATTATGACGCCAAGGTTAAAGGTGTTTCTTTTCGACCGGGAGATTATGTTTATCGTGCCAACAAGGCAAGTCGAGCGGATAATACAGGAAAGCTGGGCCCTAAGTGGGAAGGACCGTATGAGGTTACGAAAGCCTTAGGACGGGGCGCGTACAAGTTGCGTGACATGGATGGCCGCGACCTGGAACACACATGGAATATCTGCAATCTTAAAAGGTGCTATCTTTGAAAGCTACGGCTTCCACATGGACACTTCGCTATATCTGGCTTTAATGAAGATCCATGTGTTCTCTTTGTTTTGTTTTTTATGCTTTCTAGGTTCCCTTTGTTTTTAGGATTTCTCATTCTTGTTAAAACAAAAACGTAAACGTTCTAATAAAATGTTGTGGTGCCTAGCTAGCTCCACGGCTCGTTCTTGTGCAAATTATTGTCTTTTTTTAGATTCTATGAGCAAATTATTGTCGTATAGATTTAGTTGTTATTACTATAATGTGCTATCTCTTATTCATATGCATTCATTCAATACCGTACATGTACTATGCGCCTCCAGGCGGGGTAAGAGGATTAAGTGAACCTAATAATTCAACTTGTCGCATAAGAGGGATGCAACCCAGTGACGCGGATCATGTATCCTTACTAGACACCTTACTCACAAGACGTTGTGATAAGTTTCCATATGGCGCGCTCACGCAGTGCTTTGCATGGTAAAGACGCACGCCGCACGTATAGTAAAATATAGACTTGATTGTATTTTTTGAGTAAGACGTGACATGTCATGCAATACAGGTATATGATATCTAAAAATAAAATAAAAAAATACACAAGTTTCAAATTCAAAACACCAACATAGCCGTGGTCATCACGGACTTGCTTGCATAAATATGACAAGTTATCACAACAACATTAGTTTTAGCCGTATACATACACGGACGAATAAAATAGTACAAATGTTTACAATATAAATTACAAGGGAGGTAGGAACTCCCCTATCTCTTTCTTCCCTTCTTCAATCATAGTGCGGAGGACCTCCCCGTGCGCATTCCTTCCTTCTTGGGCCCTGATCATGTTTGCGTCCAGCGCCTCAGCCAGCAGTTTTTCACCTTTCATCACCTTCGACACAGAGTCATAGGTAGGTAGGGATAGTTGGAAAGGATCGGCGGTGAGCTTCGACATTATTACTCCATTGGAAGCATCCTTCAGTGACTCTAGCTCGTCCAGGAAAGGGGTTTTGGATCTCAGCAAGGGCGGCCATTGATGCAGTCATCTTGTCTTCAGCTAGAGGGTTGTGGTAGGCATGCTGGGTAATATCTTCTTTCTTGCCTATCAGCTCCGCAGCCTTGACCATCCCCTCGTGCCTACCACGGTCAATACCGTCCGAAACAACGTCAGCAAAGGCCTGCAACAGGTAAGGATCCTCCGTTACCTTGTTCACGAAAAGCCGCATTCCCTGGCCAACCATCCATCTACGCCCAGCTATGGCTGTGAGCAAAGGAGGACATATCATTTCAGCACAGTCCGTGGCCACCTTGCTTAGTTCGCCCTCAGCTGCTGCAGCTTGCTCGTCCAAGGTAGTCCGCACCTGGGTTAGCTCATCCTTCAGCGTGTCGCGCTCCTGAGCAATAGTGAAGGCTTGTACGGTTACGGCTTTAGTAGCAGCTTTGGCTGCGGATACCTATACATGACACTTGGAGTTATTACAAAGACAATGTTTTTTTGGTGTGCACAAATAAGCGTTAATATGCGAACATACCTTCTCGTTAGATGCAGCTAAAAGGGCCTCCAGCTCGGTAATACGTTCTTCACGAGCGTTGGCGTGATGGGCTTGCTCCTTGACGGTTGACTCTGCCACGACCAATGCTGCCTGTAAGGATGTGATGGTTTTCTCGTGCTTACCCACCAGTGCTTCACGGCGAGCTATCTTTTTATCAGCACGACTCACGTTAGCCAAGGCCTTGATCAAACGGCGTCTCAGGGCCGCACCAACCATTACCTAGTGTGCGGAGGACACATCAAACTACTCCAGCAACGTCTCATGCTCTAGTTTGTCCAAATCTTGCGCCAACGCTGGAGGAGTGATGTGTTCAATGAACTCAGAGCACTCGGACTCTGCCTCTAACCTTGTTAAGCTGGACAAATTCCATGCTAGCCGAAGGCTGGTGTCGGGTACCTCAGGATGTGGCTCCTCAGCATGGGTCACGAGAGGGGATGGAGGTCTCAATGATGTCACAGGAGAGGGTTCCCTTTCCACCTCCTTCTCTTGGGCCACGATCGACGGATCCGCCCTGTTATTAGCACACATTAGTTTTGTTTATGGATTTATATCCTTTGAGTATTAAATAGGTACTTACGTAGTGCCAGTCACGGGTTCCGTGATGGTAGGAGCTACAGCATTCACGGGGGTGGCCATCCAGACTTGCCCATCCGCGCGCAGCGAGGGGTCGAACTGGGCCGTAGCGGTGCTGCTTCCTTCCTGGAACTGCGGATGGTCTTTCCTTAGCTTCTTCGGGGGAGCATTATGTGCCCCGCCCCATCCCCTAGAGTTTTTGCTACCCTCCTGGTAGTCTTCCTTTTCCTGGATTTGGGCTTGGAGGAACCAGAAGCTTGGGTGGTTTCTTCATCATCATCGGTGCGATTGTTAGCAGGGTTGTTGAGTTCTTCCTCTTCTTCTTCTTCATCCTGGTGTGGCACGGTGCCCTCCAGCAGCGGTTCTCCACCATCTTCATTATAGAAGTCAAGAGGGGACTTCTCAATCACGGGCTCTCCCTCATCTGCTCGCTGCTCAGTAATTTCTTCCAGCGGGATGGTTTTGTCTGCGGTGGCTTCAAGTAGGGGGAGTTCATTTTCTTTCAGCGGTCGGAAGCCTTCAGGAACTTTGCTTGGATCGCCTTGGCGCAGTAATCCATGTAGTTCATCTCTGCGGACATACGTATACACACGGATTAATAATTTCACGACATACTATTAGACATATTTGCATCTATAGTTTGAAAGACCTACCCTTCCCACGTTCGGTCAAAAAGCATGGATAACTATCCTCCCTCCCATAGTAGTAGCGGCTGATCCCTACTAGGCACAGGAAGTGCTCTAGCAACCCCTATGGAATTCTGTGCGGTGGGTGTCTAAAATTTTCAAATCCTTACTGCTATAGTCTTTGGATTTGGGAGGGTAGTCTTTGGGTACTCTAGTTTTGAAGACGAATGGGGTGGGGAATACTTTCTCATCTACGAAAAAGTAATGGTCGTACCAGTTCTTGAGGGAATCTAAGGGTTTCATATAAGTCATGGGGGCGTTCGCGAATCGTTTTTTGAACGACAGCCACCCATTCACTAGTTGGGGGGATTAAAAGACCCTAAATAGGTTCACAGTCGGGGTTACCCCACACGTATGGCAGGTAATCTCAAATTGATTGATTTTACATGCCCCTATGCAGTGCAGTTGGGTTATGTGGAAGTCATAATATAGAAGCAGATCTACCAAAAACTTGGATAAGGGGATGCGGTAGTTAGCCGAATTGAATAGGCGCGTGTACACGCCTATCTTTCCCCTCGGTGCATCCGTAATCGCTTCACCTTCACCTGGATAGGTTGGGTGTCCGCTTTCTGGAATATAATACTTAGACAAAAAGTCTACGTATTTCTCCGCAGGCATCACGTTCAGGACATCCGTAATAAGGGGATTGTCCTTCACCATGTTTTATAAAAAGGGTTTGAGAGGCGTGATGATCTAACCTGCGGCGGAGAAAATCCGTGGAATAAGAGGCAAAAGATTGAAGGAAGGAGCTTGGGATAACAATGGCAGAATGAATATAAAATGTGTGTGTAACGGCATCACACGCCAACTCTTATATAGGGTTGCCTCTATTTCCTAGGTAACGTAGATGTTCGCCATGTGTAAGCCACTACGCCCATCCAACGGATGGGATTTCTGACACTTCTGAAACGTCAGAAGGGACCCACGGGTCACTTCTTGACAGTTTTACGTGGCTCAAGGGTGGGCCTTTCTGGTGCACTTTTGCAGGCGTGCGTCTGACTATTGACTACCATTAATACATTCATTAAAGTTGTCCCGGTCAGTTTATTTTGGGGTACGGCCAAAATTGCAGAACACATGTCTACATGACATTGTATAGTCTAGAGGTTACGCCTACGGCTGTAACAACTAGACTGGGGGGACATGATGACGTATAGTCCCCAACCGGGTCATGAACCCGACCCACGGGTACTACCCGTATCCGGCCCATCACGAATGGGTGGGATTCATGTCATTTCAGCCTATGGGCTTAAATGAACAGTAACCGCACCCACGTGTGCGGCCCACGGCCCGGCATGGCCGGTACAGGGTTAAATAGAATCATACTCTTACTATGATTAGGATTTATCCCAAAGGAGAGGATATTCACTCACCATAATTAGAAGATAACAATCAATCTAATTCTGGTACTTATCCTTTCCTTGGAGCCGAAGCCTCAGTGACAGCCCATTAGGGTTTCACTGCCTATATAAGGAAACCCCAAGGGTTCCACAAAGGTATTACATTCTACACACTTACATCTCATCCGATTCTCATAACCCTAACCGATTACTTACTCTCACGCTGGAGTCTAATCGTGGGATACATTCCCACGGTAAGCCTAACTCGTGCTGTTTTAGTGTGCAGGATCCCAACCAGATAATTCACTTGGTGCAGGAGCCAGAGTCCAGCCAACCCAAATTAAGCCTAATTCAGGTCTAGCAGGGATCACCCAACTTTTGTATCAACAAAAACATATATGAAAGTTTAGACCCATAAAAATCTATAGGGGTCTTGTATAAAGAAAATTAAAAAACACATCCATGGAGATTATTTCTAAACATTAAAGATGATAAAGATAAACACCTCCTCTTATAAGATCTATATGGATCTGTAATCATACGACATACGAGATCTGGGTTTAAAACATACATGAACTCAAATAAGGGAGAACATAAGGGAAATTTAGTCAAATCATTTAAAAATGACCGGTTAAACAGGTCATATTGACGAGATCTATCAAATTTTTGAATATATATTGGCGAGCTTGATCGTTTAGATAGTATGTTGGTGAGACCGGTCTTTTTTTAAATATATATTACGTATCTTTAGCTTTTGTTCTAAATAGTATCATTAATACTTACAATCTACAAGGACTTGTATAGTTGTATGGTATTGGAGCTCTAGGTCTCATTCTCGGACGTTGTTGGCTACCATGAGTCACCGCCTCAACGGCACCCGAGGACATCGCCGTTTTTATTCGTACTAGAAAAACTACACTCATTGTTTTGGTCATAGCTGGCAAACCGTAACGATATAACTGACGAGCTTTGGGGCCATGACTTCATAATTGAATTACGAAGAAAAGCATGTTGAAATTGTAATTGTGGCACATGGACGAGCTGTCACATGCCCGAGCTGTAAAACCCGCATGTTTTTACCATGAACAGTGCCTTTAAGATCGTATGTACAAGATTAGAACTCTCCTTTTATAACGCGTTACGTTTCACGTATAAGAATTTTAAGTATTCCGTACGTGTTAGAACACAATAAGTATTTATTACGTATGAACACACAATAATTATTCCAATAATAATTATAATCACAAGCATACGAACAAGAAATCATGTACGTAAATTAATCACGAACTAATATGACATATGTATATATATTTATTACGAACACGAATAAATATATTAAGTCACGATCGAAAATTAATTAAAACACGTAAAACACGAACACGAGAACACACTTATTAATTAGACACGGAAAATGATCGGGTTACCCCATGTGGGACCCATATACCACGAAATTAGGAGGGAAATGGGCTTAGCCCATCAATTTTACTAAACAAGAAAAAGGAGAAATCTTGTGTCATTTTTACAAAACAAGAAAAATAACAAAAACCTTAAAAATTTTCTTCTCCTTTCTTCTTGCTCCCTTTTTGGCCGCCACCTATAATCATTAAAAAGGGGTGTTCGGTTGATTTTTGATCTTGGAATTTGTGCAAGCATTCGTGTGTGTTCATCCTTGATTGATCCACGCATTCGGTATAACCTTTTTAACCTTTTTCTTTTATGTTTTGATCTAATAAGTCACATAAAATCATTATGTTCTTAAAAACTAATTAAAAACATTTATTTAAACATGTCTATGATTATGGGGTAAATCAAAACAAAGGGTTTTGGGGGGTGTTTGTTCTAGCCGACGCCTAACCGAACCCCTAAGGGGTCTTGGTTTGGTTTATTACCCACCACCGAGACCTCATGGTCTCGGTTTGGTGGTGTGGGTCCCACGGCATCAGCAAACAAGGGAGAACCCCGAAGTGGTTCGGGGTATGGTGTTGATTACGGGTCCGGTTCATGGTTTCTAGTCACGATATGGTTCATCGTTTATGTTAAGGTTATGTTTTTAATAGTCATATGTTAAAGATTAAATTAATAAAATAGGACATGATTAATTTTATTAAACATGACTTAGGTTATAATTTAATTATTAGATCATGGAATTATTAACCTAAGTATTTATATTTTCTAAACCTTATAATTAATTAATTATTTAAAAACTATGGTTATAATTATAATTAACATGACTTAGGTTATATTATTAATAATTAATAATACATGTTTTAACCTAAGTATTTAACCTTATTTAATTAAAAACATGATATATTTAATTAAATACATTTAACCTATAGTTTATTTAAATTACATGTAATAATTAATAAACTATACATTATATCTTTATGACTTAGAAAATAATCAGAAAAACACTTAAGTTTTTATAATTAGCTTATTTAACAAGCTTATATCTAATTATGGAAACTTTCTATTTTTAGAAACTTATTTAATTAAGGCAGCTAATCTATTTATGGAAACTTTCTATTTTTAGAAACTTATTTAACTAAGGCAGCTAATCTATTTATGGAAACTTTCTATTTTTAGAAACTTGTTTAATTAAGGCAGCTAATCTATTTATGGAAACTTTCTATTTTTTAGAAACCTATATATAAAAGGCAGCTAATCTATTTTTGGAAACTTTCTATTTTTGGAAACTTTCTATTTTTGTAAACTTTCTATTTTTGGAAACTTTCTATTTTTGGAAACTTTCAATTTTTGGAAACTTTCTATTTTTGGTAACTTTCTATTTTAGGAAACCTGTTATTTTTAGAAAGTTACTTATTATTACACAGTAAGTATAATAATACATGAAATACAAGTAATACTTAATCAGAACAGACATAATATAAGATAAACACAGTTTAAAGCTTAAAACAGTAAAACATTACCCGAAAGTATAAAATAAGCTAAGACATGACATAAAACCAGTTACGTATGTAGTAATCAGATACTTATACACGTATGTATTTATGTAGCATTAGTGATACCGAAGTAGGACTCTCTTCCGTTCGTCTTCTTCGTTCACTGGACATAAGGTACGGATTCCCGTCCTTTCAGATGGACATTCTTTCCTTATTAGGATTCCCCGTATGCAGCCAACTGTTTTCCTAGTATTTGTTTTATATGTTTTTGAATTGCTTATGTTTAATTAGAATACCTAAAGCCATATACATGCATGACCAGTTTCACCTAGTTATGGAGGTACTATAACGACAACATTGGAGGCACCAATGTTATGACTTCACCACGGTGGAGTGATTGCTCGTGGCGTCCCTTCAGCTTTTGGCCATATTACTATATTTATCATGCGGGGCGTATGGGTGCATCCTAGTTACATGTTTCAGTCAGGATTTCATGGTGAATGTGGTGTGTGCCTTGCATCCTTCACAAGGAGCTGATCCCTCCTACCCAAACCAGTATATTAAATTGGAGGCATCCCATCTAATTTGCATGATGAGGTCACCCCTCCAAGTATTCATGCACTATGGATTTTCATGACCAATATTGGCTAATGGTAAAATATGTTAAACAGTTTTCATAAGATAAGCATAAGGCTTTTGAAACTATAAACCCAGTTTTATGAACATGTTCCAGGTTTTCCAGGACTTATACATTTCCGCTGCTATTAAGTCTTTATTATGTTTTAGTCATTTATACTATGTCTATATCCGTGCACTGAGCGTTTTTCTCAGCCGTTACTTTCCTTTCCATGTCCCAAAACGGCAGGTACCCTAGGAAAGACTCGAGCATTTGGAGGTCGTGCATTGGATGTAAGCTGATAGAGACGTCTTTTCCTTTTTGCCTTCATATACTTATGCTTGTTTAGTCTTTCATTCATTTCTTTTGCTTTATTATGTTTTGGGCTTATGTTTGGGAACCTGTTAGGACCATTGTAATAGTTAAATGTAATAGGTAGACTAGGAGGTATGTAGTTCCTCCTGGTCCTAGAAGTAGTAGGAGCAAGTCGTGCTCCTGGTCCTAGTCGAAGTCAAACTTTATTATTTATTTATTATTCTGTTAGGATATGCATGAGATATGTTAGGAAAGGATATGCATATCAGTTTTACACGTTTTGTTTAATGCTGTATTAGGGTTTCCTTGTAGTATAAAAGGAACCTTAGGCAGAAGGGTTATACATACCTTCACCAAACGTAGTTCTAGTCATTATCAATATTAGAAATCCTTAGAAAGGATCAAGTCTTTATAGTTATTCTGTTCTTCTTTATTATATTTGTATTCTACATTCATATTGTGTATAGAGTCTCTCTGTGGATTGACTTGTGATTACAGAAGTCATTCACCGTTCCTGACAGGCTGCAAGATCTACATCTAGTAGACCCAACAAGTGGTATCAGAGCCTGGGAGGGTCTCTATACAAGAAGAATCAAGTTTTCTTACTTTCTGACAATTTTGCTCTATCATGTCTGCCTCAACTTCTACTCAAACAGGAGAAGATAGCACTCCTAAAATTGTGCAACCTCAGCAGATCGTTGCTACGGTTTCAAACACAAATGGTAAATTCCCTCTTCTAAAAAAGGGTGAATATGATAACTGGGCAATGAAGATGGAATGGTGGATCACCAATACTGATCAAGATCTTTGGAAGATCATTCTGAATGGGAACAGCAGGAAGCTTACTGGAAGAGACAAGAATGGTAATATTACTCTTCTTGACCCTAAATCTCATGAAGAAATCATAGCTATTCAGAAGGAGGTCAAAGCAAAAACGATTTTGCTTCAATCTCTTCCTGAAGATCACATGGGTGACTTCTACCATTTGGATGATGCTAGAGAGATCTGGAATGGCATAAAAGCAAGGTTTGGTGGGAATGAGGAGTCAAAGAAAATGCGAAGATCCATGCTGAGAGATGAATTCACAGAATTTAAAATCTCAGAAACTGAAGGTTTACATCAAGGGTATGATAGGTTCCAGAAGATATTGAGCCAATTGAATCAACTTCGGTCAAAGCCTGATGATGGTGATATTAACGCAAGGTTTCTTAAAGCCTTACCCTACTCATGGAATCAGGTGGTGATCTCTCTTAAAGCCAAAGGTGGGCTTGACTATCTCAACTTTGATGATCTGTTTCATAAGCTCAGAACTTTCGAACCTCATGTGAGAGGATTTTCGAGTGACACTTTTCCCACTCCTGCTAATTCTGCCTTTGTGAGTTCTATGGCTTCTAGTCCCATGTCATATGCTAGTAGCCCAAGTAATACTGTCTCCTCTCATCATACTTTTCAGCATACTTCTGCTCCTGATCCTACTGCCAAGTCTAGTAGTATGCTAGAAGCTGTTCTCCATTCTTTTGTGGCTGATGTTGATGCTCAACAACAACTTGCTTTTGATGACTTCAAACAGGTCGATAAACTTGACCTGGATGAAATGGATCTTAAATGGCAGATGGCCATGCTCACTCTTAGGGTTCACAAGTTTGAGAAGAAAGCAGGACGGAAATTTAATTACAACCCTCGGGAGCCAGCAAGATTCGACAGAAGCAAAGTTTGATGCTATAACTGCCAGCAACAAGGTCACTTTGCAAGGGAATGACCTAGCAAGAATGACCAGGAGAAGAGCAGGTACTCAGCTTTTAAGGTTCTGGAGATAAAAGATGACAAGAAGGCATTGGTATCTGTTGACTCTATGGTCAACTGGAATGATCATCAGGCTTCTACTCTGGAATCAGCTGAGTCCTCGACTGACGTGTTTGCAATGATTGCTGGGAATCTCTCTGATGCAGAAGAAGCAGACGAGTTTGCTCTTATGGGCATCTCACCTCAGGTACAACATTGTCCTCTTGGTTGCCATGATAAATACTCAGAATTATTGTCCCAATTTAATGAAGTGAATGATCAAAATGATAAGTATTTTTTAGAGGTTCAAGCCTATAAGGCTTCCTTAAACACATTGGAACAACAAAAGAGGTGGCTACAAGATACTCAACGTGAGTATGAGGATAAAATCCAGATACTAAGCATCGATTTAGAAAACACAACAAATATGCTTAAATATACAGAAAAAGTAAGAGATGCCAGTATCAAAGAAAAAGAGGAGATGCAAGAAAAATTAGATGCTACAATGTTGAGATTTGACAAATGGCAAAAGGCACCTAAAAATCTTTCAAAATTAATTGATAGTAGCATGTCTGGTATAACTAAAAGAGGCTTAGGATTTGAAAAATATATTGATTCAGAAGATGTTTTTGATTTATCTTTCTCAAGTGTCTTTGATGCCGACAAAGAGGACGAGGGAAAACCTAGTTACAATAGGTTTAAACCAGCAGCAGAAATGCATGCTGTCCCTCCTCCTCTTACTGGAACGTTTATGCCCACTTCATGGCATAATGACTTGGATGGATCACAGATGCATGAGTCCCCAAAAAGTTCTACTAATTCTAATGACTTTGTCTCGTGTACTTTCAGTGACAAAGCCAGTGACTCTGCATCTCGTGGTTCAAGTGAAGAGTCAAGACCTACAAGTTCCAAGTTGAATGATCATGCTGCTACTGGTGCTAGGAAGTGTGAAGAAATAGTTGCTGTTATGTCAAGTGTGTCTGGTCCTAGTTTATTGAGTCCTAGGAAGAATTTTTCTCCTAGAATTGTGTGTAATAAAGTAGGTAGTATGAAACAATCTCATTCTAATAAAAGGTCTTTTAAAACATGTTTTGTTTGTGGAAGTGCATTTCATTTAATTAAAGATTGTGATTTTTATGACACACATGTTTCTGTTAATCATGCTTTTCCTACTCCTGGTCCACCAGGAGCTGTCCCATATACTTCTAGAAGACTCAATGCTAGTGCTCAATCGTTTTCCTCTTCTAGAAGGTCCTCTCCTTTAGTTTCTGATCATTGGAGAAACATTGGATTACCAACCACTAGTAATTATTTTCAAAATTTTAATCCAGTTTATTCACATAATTTGGACCACACGTATTTTGGTTTGGGAAGTTTGGGAACTGCTGTTAAGCCCTCAACAGGTTGTTCTTGGTCAAATAACAATACCCATATGATGCATTGGCAACCAAGGAACAACGATGGATCTCATCAATCTTCTTAGCACTCTACTAAAGATCCACAAGGCAGGCTCAAACCTGAAAAGGTTTGGGTTCCCTTAAGACACTAACTTTTGCATTTTTATTTATCTTGTTGTTGTAGGTTACTCCATACCAAGATCCTAGTCTAGGAATTGTGGATAGTGGTTGCTCCAGGAGCATGACAGGAAATAAAAGTCTTCTCTCTAACTTTGTACCATTTCATGGAGGCAAGGTCTATTTTGGTGGGGGTGAAGGCAGGATCACTGGCAAAGGAACAATTAAGACGCCAAATCTAAATTTTGAGCAGGTCTACTATGTGGAAGCACTTTAGCATTTCAACTTGATCTCTGTCTCTCAGATTTGTGACAAGAAGCAGTTTGTTCTCTTCACCGATTCTGATGCACTTGTGCTCTCCAAAGACTTTCAGCTTCCGGATGACTCACAAGTTCTCCTCAGAATCCCTCGAAGACACAATCTCTATAGCATCAAGCTGAATGAAGTCAATCCTACTGGTCAGCTAGCATGTCTAGTTGCTAAAGCCTCCGAAGATGAAGCCACTCAATGGCATAGAAAGATGGGGCATGTGAACTTCAAGAATATTCACAAACTTGCGAATATGAATTTGGTCTCTGGTTTACCTCCCAAGTCGTTTAGAAATGATTTAAATTGTATTGCTTGCAGCAAAGGCAAACAGCACAAAGCATCCTTCAAGGCCATTACTGCTCTTAGTCTTATTACTGAACCATTGCAGCTACTACACATGGATTTATTTGGTCCTACTTCCATTAGGAGCATTGACCATAAACAATTCTGTCTGGTGGTAACTGATGGATATAGCAGGTTTTCGTGGGTGTTCTTCATGGCTGCCAAGAGTGAGACCTACTCAATCCTTAGAGATTTTCTTACCCTTATTGAGAACCAGTTGACCAAGAAGGTTAAAGGTATTCGTTGCGACAATGGAACCGAGTTCAAAAATAAAGACCTCATAGCACTTTGTAATGTTAAGGGCATCAAAAGAGATTATAGTGCAGCAAGGACTCCTCAACAGAATGGCGTGGCAGAAAGAAAGAACAAGACACTAATAGAAGCAACAAGAACTATGCTTGCCGATTCCAAGCTTCCAACCATGTTCTGGACAGAAGCTGTTAATACTGCAAGTTACGTTTTGAATAGGGTTTCTATTACCAATCCTCACAAGAAGACTCCTTATGAGCTTCTAACGGGCAAAGTTCCAAATATTGCTCATTTGAAGCCTTTTGGGTGTCCAGTCACCACTCTGAATACTAGTGACTATTTGGGGAAGTTTGATGGCAAGGCAGATGAAGGATACATTGTGGGATATTCAGCTCACTCTCGGGCTTATCGTGTCTACAATCTCCAAGCCAAGCGGATCATTGAAACTATTAATCTCAGGTATTTTGAAGAGAAGTCAAACATCCAAGGCAAGGGTCCTGAATGGTATTTTGATCTTGATTATCTTAGTGATTCGTTAGGATATTTTCGTTTCAAAACTAACCATGATGCAGGTCCACAAGTGTTTGCAACTTCTAGTACAAGTGTTCCTTCTAATCGTTCTGATTCAGATGATGAGGATAACATTTTTGTGGTTCCATCCTACTCCACCACAGTCTCTCCTATTCCTCCTAGTGATGCAACTCCATTGGATGTACCGGATTCCCAAGTAGCTCTTGACACTCTACTCAAACAACAACAAGAAGCTACTACAGCAGCTTCTCAAGGTGGTTTTGAGTTTCCCTTGGATGAGCCTACTGACAAAGCTGCTCCTGGTACTCCAGCTTCTGCTCCTAGTGCTAGCTTATCACCTACTGGTACTCCGGCTAGTGAGTCTGCTTCCAATACTCGTTTCTCCAGTCCTTCTGATTTGGGGAACCATCAAAAGAAGTCTTCTACCAAGCTGGATGATATTCATAAACAACCAGTAGATGGGATTTTCAACACTGCTTCATATGATGCTGACTTTGTTGGTGATCTTAATAACTTGGCACCAGAAGTGGAGGTCTCTTCCAATCCAGTCTTGCAATCACACAAAGATCATCCTACCACTCAAATCATTGGAGATCCTGGTTCTACTGTCAAGACACGCAGAATGCAGCAGAAGGCCTCGTCTGATCATCATGCTCTTGTGAGCTATATTGAATATCAAAAGCGTAATAATCATACGGACTTTCAACACTGTTTGTTTGCTTGTTTTCTTTCACAGGTGGAACCTAGGTCAGTTTCTCATGCTCATGAGGATCAAAGTTGGGTGGAGGCTATGCAGGAGGAGATGCAGCAATTCTTGTTTCAGAATGTTTGGGTTCTGGTTGACTTACCAGATGGAAAGACAGCAATCAATACCAAATGGATTCTCAAGAACAAAAAGGATGCACGGGGTATTGTGGTAAGGAATAAAGCAAGGCTTGTCGCACAAGGCCACACTCAAATTGAGGGCATTGACTACACTAAAGTTTTTGCTCCGGTTGCAAGGATTGAGGCCATTCGTCTGTTTTTGGCTTTCGCTTCTTATGTGGGCTTTACGGTGTTTCAGATGGATGTCAAGAGTGCATTTCTCTATGGCAAAATTGATGAGGAGGTGTATGTCACTCAACCTAAAAGCTTTGTAATCCACTTCATCCCAAGAAAGTTTACAAGTTGGTCAAGGCTCTTTATGGATTACATCAGGCTCCTAGAGCTTGGTATGAGCGTCTTTCAACTTTCTTGTTAAAGAATGGCTATAGAAGGGGTACTATTGACAAAACACTATTTCTTTAGAGGAATACCAAGGACATTATCCTTGTTTAGGTTTATGTGGACGACATTATCTTTGGTTCTACTAGGAAGGAATGGTGTGATGAGTTTGAACACTTGATGAAAGGCGAATTTCAGATGAGTGCGATGGGAGAGCTTTCTTTCTTCCTTGGTCTTCAGGTCAAGTAACAATCGGATGGGATTTTCATCAGTCAAGATAAATATGTCCATGAGATTCTTCAGAAGTTTGACATGGATCCTCTTAGACCAGCAGCAACTCCTTATGAAGTTGCTAAAATCAAACTTAAGAATGAGCCAGACCCCCCGGTCAATGTTCACATGTACAGGTCTATGATTGGCTCCCTCATGTATTTGACTGCCTCACATCCGGATATCATGTTTGCAGTAAGTGCTTGTTCTAGACACCAGGTGACTCCAACGGTTTCAAACTTAAATGCAGTAAAGAAGATTTTCAAGTATATCAAGGCTCAACCTAAACTGGGCCTATGGTATCCTAGAGAATCACCTTTTGTTCTAGAAGCATATAGTGATAGTGACTATGCAGGTGCTAATAATGACAGAAAGTCCACTACTGGTGGTTGTCAATTTTTGGGTCGTCGACTTATTTCATGGCAATGCAAGAAACAGACATAGTAGCTACTTCTTCAACAGAAGCTGAATACGTTGCTGCTGCTAGTTGTTGTGGACAGGTCTTGTGGATCCAACATCAGATGTTGGATTATGGTTTCAATTTTATGAACACCAAAATTTTTATTGATAATCAAAGCACTATTTGCATTGTGAAGAATCCGGTTTTTCATCAGCGAACAAAGCATATTGAGATCAGGCATCATTTTATACGAGATGCCAATGAGAAGAAGCTGATACAGGTTCTTAAAGTTCATACGGATGATAATGTTGTTGATTTGCTGACTAAAGCATTTGATGGTCCTCGGTTTAACCACTTGGTGGTTCACATTGGGATGGTCAATCCTTGAGGTCTATGATTGAGGGGAGGCTAAGCCTAAGGGGAGGCTTTGTGTACATATTCTTAGGACAGACTAACGTATTGATAGATTTTAACAACATATTATATTGGTTCTGGTGGTGTGTGTTACTTCTGGTGGAGGATTTTGCTCACTTCTGGTGGATATGGTCTTACATGACTGGCTTCTGGTCCTCATTGGTCAGCATCTAGTCATAATTGGTTGGCTTCTGGTGGTTCAAAATCCTTCTTTGTCAAGTGGTGATTGGCTTCTGGTACTGGTCTGGGACACTGTTCATTCCTTTTGACCTTTGTTGACCACATTTTGCTTCTGGTCTGACCATTGTGTGCTTTGACTTTTGGTCAACGCTCCCAATCCTGGTATTTATATTTTTAATTAACTATGGTAAATTGGGAGTTGGGAATAATTTTAACAGGGGCAAGTGGTTACTATGCAATTATGTCTAATTTGAAAGGGCAACCCCCCATTAATAGGGGTCAATGAACAGTTACTATTTTCCTTATTAATGGTTAACTTAACCCCCTTGACTCCATCTTTCCATTCATCACACACACAAAACCGATCCTACTCTCTCAACCCTAACCAAAATCCTTCTTCCATCAATTACTCAAGATCCATGGCTGCTCTAGTTTACCAACCTGCTCACAATCGAGTTGCTTATCTGGGTGATGGTCTACATCGTGATCATTTTGCTGATATTCTGGATTTCATTGAAGCTTCCAACCTAAGGTTTGCATTTACTATATGTCCCACTATTTATGATAGTGTTATTCGTCAATTTTGGGCGTCTGCTCGACTTGTGGATGTGGTTGGTCGTCCACGTGAACTCCATGCTACCATAGATGGACGTTCATACATGGTGACTGAGGCTTCTATTCGATCTTCCCTTCATCTTCAAGATGAGGGTGGTGTTGTGTCCATCCCCAATTCGGAGGTATTGGAGGGGATGGCTGTTATCAGATACAATCATGGGGGGAAGTTTAACTTCCAGAAAAATAGGTTTTCCCCCCAATGGAAGCTTCTGGTGCATTTTCTAATTCATTGTATGAGTCCCAAGTCTGGGATTTGGGATGCTTTCCCTACTCCTTTGGCTACTGGTCTTATTTGCTTAGCCCATGGTAGGGTATTTAACTTTTCTCATTATCTATTTGAGGGGATGGTTAGTAATCTATCTAATGCTGGTTCTAGAAAGAAGTTTCTTATGTATCCTAGGTTTTTACAACAAATACTGGTTTGCATTCCTCGTGATAGGACTGAACATGTGCCGTCTAAGCTTACTGCAAAAGTGTATTACAATATGGTCCATGGGTTTACCGGGGAGTGGAGACCCCTGACTGAGGCCATGTTGGGACTGGCTCAGGGTCCTATGGGTGAGGATGAGGAGGCTCCTGAGTTTGTTGTGATTGAGGATGACCCTATGGAGGAGGAGGCTCCTACTGGTGGTCCTTCTCATGTGGTTGAGGAGGAACTAGTTGAGGAGGTGGTGGTTGAAAAACCATCCCCTTCCAAGGCTGGTCCTTCTTCAGTACCACACAAGTCTCCTTTTGTGGAGACTCCACCTCCTAGTCCTGCTCCACACTCTGTTGATACACCTTTTGGTTCTAGTACTCCACATGTTGACCCATTTGTTGCTTCGGGCTCCAATGACGCCTTCTGATAGGTGTGTAAACACCCATCCTTTTACCACTTAATTCGGGCTAAAACGAGACCAAAACACGTATTTAATATCATTTGTTTGGAATTATGCGTGGTTTTTGTGTTTATTGTGTTTTCAGAGCCAACCGGATGAATATTGAAGAAAACATGGGATTGCACGGGTTTTACTGAAGAAAAAGACTCAAGATAAAGTCTATTGTCCAAGAGATGCAAAAGATTTAAAGTCACTGGGCCTATTCGAAGATTTATCGAAGAAAAGGACCAAAGATGGAAGATTTATATAAGTCGAAGAAACTCAAGTCTATTAAACGAAGAAATTAAAAGACGAGTTGAATTTAATCGATGACAAATCCCGAATCAGAATCGAAAACGGAAACTTTTCTGAAAAGACGAAAAGACAAGAAGAACGGGAGAAAGCCCACTCACCAACCAAAGGACAAGGCTATAAATAGCCTTCCCCTCACACATTTTAGGAGAGGTTATTTTTATTTTTTCTTCTTCCCCACTTCTTCTCCCTGTTTCGTAGAACACCATCACCACTAGGGTGATTGGTGATTTTTATCTTTGTCTTTCCAATCTTGTAATTTTAATCTTTGGTTTATCTTGTCAAAACATTAATCATTCAATACAAAGCTTTTGTTTAATCTTTCCCTTTAATCTTGTTCATCTTCATCTTTATCTTCAAGTTCTTAAGCTTTTATTTTCTTGATTTGATCTTCAAAAGTTGTTTGGATTTGTGTTTTTATTAGTGGGATTCATTGCTTATGGTGTCTAAATGATTTGTGTTTAATTTGGTAAATCCGTTTTAAGTATTTGGTTTGATTTTGATTAAAATCATTGCTTCCGTGTTCTTCGTGACTGCTACTGTATCTGGGTTTCATAACTTCCGAATCAGCTAAAAGTTCCGAATGAAGCTTTCATTCGGAAAGTTCCGAATCGAGTCTTAAGTTCCGCATAAGTCTTTAAGTTCCGCATCAAGACACCTTCATTCGGAAGTCTCAAACTTCTGAATCAAGAAGAAGTTCCGAATCAACCTCTTCATCCGGAAGATTCCGAATCAAGCTGAAAGTTCCGAACCAATTATTTCCGAGTCAGCAAGTTCCGAATCAATAGCCTTCATCCGGAAGGTTCCGAATCAATTGTCAGACTTCCGAATCATTGAGTTCCGGATGAGTGAATAGTACCTTCCGAATCATTGAGTTCCGGATGAGTGAATAGTACCTTCCGAATCAGAAAGTTCCGAATCAAGGTTTAAAAGTTCCGAATCAAGTTTTTTCTGATTACAGTTTGTCTACTTTACTGTTTCTTTATGTTTGTTTGCTTAAATTTCAATTTTAATTTTTAATCTTAATTTTAATCTTAAGTTTAATACAAGTCTTTGTTAATCATAATTAAAGTAATTGTTTTTGATTTAAATTTCCATTTCCACTTTTTATTAGAAAACCAAACCCCTTTATTTAGTAACCAAGAACAATCATTCCACTTAAGACCTAGATCAATTCGAGAGGATATCGAGAACTTTAATCAGAACCTAGCAAAAATCATAATATCACCTTCCCTGACCCGAGTTCTCTTGGTGGGCAGGCGGAGGAGCCTACTACACTTATGTCGTTACTTGATCTTATGCGCAGGTATCATGAGCGGATGGTTTCATTGGAAGCTGATTTGAACTAACATCGGAAACTTACTAGGGAGTTTGTTCTTCCTCTGGCTGATCGCATCAAAGCTTTGGAAACTCAGCAAAGACGCCAAAAGAAGCATGTGATCCATTCAGATTCTGATGAGGAGGGTACGGAGCGGGTTGAAGATGGTTTGACATTATTGGCAAAGGCTGCCTTTGCTGATAAAGTGTATGATGATTTGCCAGTTCCCCCGACATCCTCCAGTGTTCCTTCTCCTGCTGCTATTCCCACTCCTATGGATGGTGATTCTGGTCCTGCTGCTGGTTCTAATGCTGGTCCCTCCCATGATTCGAAGGGCAAGGCCCCAATGACTGATGCTCCATCACCATCTCGCAAACGTACCCGCCGACAGCTTGAAGAGGATAGGCTTGGTGAGGAGGCTGCTCAACGGATTCAGGCCGAGATTGATGAAGCTGATCAGGAGCTTCGACAGCGGAGGCGTGAACAAGTTTAGCACGATGCAATGCATTGGAGTGATAGTGATTGGATGCATGTGTTGACTATTCTTACCAGGGATTATGCTCAGTTTACAGATCTTTTGGGTGACGATGTTAATGAGCACAACTGTATTCCGAGAGCCATGGTATTGATGCGCAAGCAACAGTTGGCCCTTGCTGCACAGCTTCGTGAGAAGAGGAAGAACAGACCTTTGTCAAGAACTGAAGAGCGCAAACAGATGCAGCGTTATGTGAAGTATCAGTCAGCTGCTCATTTTAATGTTCCTTGGACGTGGGACAAGGTTCGGGCTTTATCTTTTGATGAGCTCAAGGCACTTTATGAGCGTATGGTTAAGCGTCAGAGTCAACCAATTCCGGAACGATTTATCTACCATCCTCGTGTGGTGACATCTTCTCTCGCCTGCTGTTACTACTGGTCCTTCATCTGCTCCTACTCCTGGTTCTGCTGCTAGTCCATCGGTTTTTGTTGCTACTTCAGTTGGTACCTCTACTTCTCCTTTGGTTGCTCCTTTGGGTACTTCTGCTGGTCCTGCTACCACCACCACACATGCTACCACCACCACCTTTGCTACCACAACAACTACAACTGTTACACCTGATGTGCCATCTTCATCACCACCGGTTCCTGGAACTCAACCAATTCCTACTTCTAGTGCAACTCCTATTGATCCCTTGGGTGGGCAACCTAATGAGTCTACTTCTCCTGCTCCCACTGCTGCTGCTGAGGTAAAGGTAAAGGTTGAACCCACACCTAGACGTTCGCTTCGCCAGAAACAAGCTCGACATGTTCGACGTGGCAAGACAGTCCCTTATGAGAAGCGTGATCCTGAGAATTTGATTGATGCCTCTTCTGACAGTGATTCTGATTTGCCTTTGGGAAATGGAAATATTATTGGTTGGACGGTTGAGCGTTCCACAACTCTTCCTGGTGTGGTATCCCATAGAATTACTCTGAGTGATGGGTCTGTGCGTTTGGCTTCGGGTTTGCAGGGTGTGTTGTCTTGGGCTGATCGTATGGATCTTATGGCTTTATATGGATTTGTAGATTCTGGCATGCCTTTTGATCCCATGGCTGTGTCTTCATGGCCTGGTCTGCGTATATGGGCTGATCTTAAGCTGATGCTGGATGCACCTCCTTATGGAAGGATCAAATGCAATGGGTGATTCAGCGATGGAAATTGTATGCGGGATGTGGTGTGCATATGTTGGAATTGGAATCTGGCCATATGGTTTTTATGCTGACAGATGTGGATTATCCTTTGACGATTTCTTCGATGGAGGCGATGTTGGCTAGTCACTTGCTAATTTCAAATGCTCCTTCAGGGAATGAGTCCTCTATGGCCACGACATTGGTGGAAGGTATTCAGGCACGTTTGAAGGCTGATAAGAAAGCTGCTTCTGGTTTGTGATTTGGTTGGGTTGTAAGTGTTTCTGTTTTGTTTTTTTGTTCATTTGTTCTTATTATCATTCTTTTCACCAATATGTAAAGTGATTGGTGAATTTCATTCTTTATAGTTGAAAAAAATAAAAAAAAATAATAATAACAATAATTTTAAAAAAAATAACTTTTTATATAATATCTGCTTATACTTTTAACATGTCTTGGATTTTATACTTGTGAATATGATACCATTTGCTGCTTCACACTATGGGTTCTGGTTATTGACTTGTGCTTGTGCTAGTTACTGGTTTCACTTGGTGTTGGACTTGGTCCTCACAACAAATGGTCCTCAACTCACCATGTCTCATCGACAGGAAAGAGTTGATTCACCTTGAGGGTACGGCTCCTGGTGCGATTCTCAAATCCGTTGATGGTTGCCAGGTTACCCAAAACTGGATGGTTTTCACTTGCCATGGTCCTAGACTGAAAAGTGGCTAATCCAAGGGGGTACGGCTCTTGGTAAAGATCTTATCAAATCCGTTGATAGCTGTAATAGCTTGCTTAAAGCTATAGGGTTTTCAACTCACCGATGCTTTATTGCTGAGAGTTGGCGAGTCCAGAGGGGTACGGCTTCTGGTAAAGACATATCAAATCCGTTGACGGCTGTGATGGTTTGCCTAAAATCATCAGGGTACTCCCACTCACCATTGATTCACGTCCTAAGAGTTGGGCTGGGTTCTAGTCTCCCAGGGTGATGCTTATTCCACCAGAAAGAGTGGCTAGCCCAAGAGCGAGCAGCTACTTGGTAAAGGCTTATCAAATTTGCTCATGTTGCTGAAAAGATTCAACACGATGCTGATTTGTTCCAAGCTTTGGAGAAGCTTCTAGTGTTTCATGTTGCGGCGGTTTTTCTGATTCTTATCTTGCTGATGTTGCTTTTAGTTTTGCTGATTCAATCCTCGGGCTTTATTTGCACGTTTTCCAGGAAACTTGAACTCAACAGGTCAAATTCAAGTTTAGGGGAGGATTGTTAGGACCATTGTAATAGTTAAATGTAATAAGTAGACTAGGAGGTATGTAGTTCCTCCTGGTCCTAGTAGTAGTAGGAGCAAGTCGTGCTCCTGGTCCTAGTCGAAGTCAAACTTTATTATTTATTTATTATTCTGTTAGGATATGCATGAGATATGTTAGGAAAGGATATGCATATCAGTTTTACACGTTTTGTTTAATGATGTATTAGGGTTTCCTTGTAGTATAAAAGGAACCTTAGGCAGAAGGGTTATACACACCTTCACCAAACGTAGTTCTAGTCATTATCAATATTAGAAATCCTTAGAAAGGATCAAGTCTTTATAGTTATTCTGTTCTTCTTTATTATATTTGTATTCTACATTCATATTGTGTATAGAGTCTCTCTGTGGATTGACTTATGATTACAGAAGTCATTCACCGTTCCTAACAGGCTGTAAGATCTACATCTAGTAGACCCAACAGAACTGATGTTTGATTCCGGTTTACCCTATGGTCATGTAATGTTTTAGACATTTATCCTTGCATGCTTTGATGACACGCCATAATTACGTGTGACATTCCATTTATCAAAATGGGGTGTTACAATTATGGTATCAGAGCCAAGGCTTCGACTTGTAGGCTCTAAAACTCGACCTGTGACTAGTGGGTAGTCACCAGGAGCTTCCTAAGCTAACGTTTGTTATTCTAGGTATTGACGTTTTCAGCGCATTGTTGTTTTAACCATGATGTTTTCAGCACCTTGAGGTTTTAACCTTGATGTTTTCATCGATATTGTTTTACTAATATGGATGGACAACCGTCATTCATATTTAGTTATGTGTCATTGTTTCATGCATCATGTTCCTCGTGAACTGTGGCTATGTGGACTGAACCCCAGTAGTTCATAATTAGTCACATAAAAATTTTTTTTGATAAGTTTTGACAGATGATTTTCATTTATTTATGTTTCATGTATCATTGTTGCAGGGATTATGACTAAGTAATGGTTGGTACATGACTGACCCTATTTAGTCGCATGTGCTTTTATCGAAACTTTTAACTTTGGGACCGACCCATAGGCGTCCCCTCGCCATGTCTTTTGTTTTGGGACCAACCCATAGGCGTCCCCTCGCACATATAAAGGTTTTTTTATAAACTACATTATACATTCATGCACTGTTTTTCATGCATAAAATTTTTCTCATGATTTATTGGCATAATTTTTTTTTCATGTCCCCTCATAAGTTATTATGTTTTTATGTCAAGTATGCTGTCATACTGTCATGGTTAACTTCGGTTTCATGCTGATTATGTTATAAACTCGTTTGTGATGGATCGTTTCATGTTTGTTCATGATAATTCCGTCTTCATGTTGATTACGTCTTACGCCTCTTTTGTTATTTATGCTTTCATGCAAGACATTGTTGGATTTCATTGAATCCTGCTTTCATGATAGTCATGGTTGGTTTTCATTGATCATGCTGTCAGGAAACTCATCGTTGAATTTTGTGTAACCACACTTTAACGTTTCTCGATACAACCAGAATGATGTCTATGCTAATACTGCCAGGTTATCATGATGGTTTTCCTAACCGTTTAACCGTTATACTTTCCTTAAATCATGACAAATGATCGATCTCATACCGATCATTTCATGTGCATTTCGTGTGTACTCCATGTACCGTATTCCATGTGTATTTCACATACCTTAATCCATGTGTATTCCACTTGCAATACTTCACGAGTATTCGCTTGTCGATTCTGAATCATCTCAGGCGTATTTTTAATTGCTGATATTCTACAAGATGTCTGATGCCGCTTATAACTTGGAGATGTTACTAAAGGTTGATGCTGCTGATGTTCGGAGACGCTACGAGATGCGGATGCTGTTCACAACCTGGAGATCCTACAAGACGAAGACAAAGGCGTCAGAGCAAAGGAATTGGACGAGAAGACGCTTCACCATCAGACGATTTCCATCAATCATTGTCCCTAATTCTTAGTTACATGTCACACGTCATTTGGCTGTCATTTCAGCCATATGAGTGCAAACCGGTACCAGCCGGCCACTCAGCTGAATAGTTACATGAATCACGGTCATGAGAATGACCGTCATGGAACTGACAGACATGACGATAGTAACCACTACTATGACATAAACTATCCTAGAAATCGCAACCGAGGCTCCGGCCGTGGACGTGATCAGACCTTCAAAGGATCAGTAGTCTAAACGATCCGCCAAGTCTGGCATAATAACCTAATATTGTAGTTCTATTGATTTACGTCTCGAGGCACATGTCAAGACATCAGTCAAGACACATGTCTCACGCATATTTTGTGAAGACACATGTCAAGACATATGTCATGCTTATTGTTCCAAGACACGAGTCAAGACACATGACTCACGTCCAATTATGGAACATTTCTATGAAATTCAGGGTACCCTCCAAGGGTATATCCATTTTGTTGTGCCATGTATTAATCAGTCCACAAGAATCTCAGTACCATTATCGGCGCATCACTGGGAACTATCACGTTTCCCGATGGCACTTTCATTTCTTGTAACCTTAGCTCACAGATTCATTACCATAAAACACGCCTTTCGTATTTCCACGTATATGAAGGTTTTCCTTCAGCTTAATGATGAGATTCAAGCTGCAAACGCATTTCCTCGGACAAACACGAGTTGAACTTTATCCTAATTATGGACTATGAACAACAGACCATGCTACGATTTATAATTATGTACAGTAATGTTCAGGCTGCTGAATACATCCAGCTTGATTTTCCATCGGGAAAATCTATACAAATTACCTATGCTTACAAGCATGTGCGTTGTTAGCCATGGTCGCGAAAATTTTCTAGCTGTCAGTAAGACACGACCACTTAAGTCTTTTACGCATAGCCAGTTGATTATTCCAAAATCTTCCTATACATTCCAGAAGAACCTACAAGGAGAAGGATGGTACCATAAGATTATGTGTCGAATACCGTCGACTTAAACAAATCACCATTCATAACCGTTATTCTCCTCCACGTATTGACAACATGTCTAATCGACCTTATAGTGTTATCATGATCATGCTGCCAACAATGACGACTGAAAGAGCAGGACATGTCCATGACTACTATTCGTACACGACTCGGTCATGCTAGATTTATGATTTTGAATTAGTCTCATCCATGCTCCAACGGCATTATAAGAATGAGTTTCCATGAACTCATAGCAAATTCATCAGTGTTTTCATTGAGGATAACCTGATTTCCTTTAAGCCTAGAGAAGAACAGGAAGACCATATCTGCACTATGTTGCAAATTCTTTGACAAGAGAAATTTTACCCTAGAAATTTTTCCAATATCAATTTTGTTTGATTACAGTGACACGCTGAATCACATGGGTTTCTACAGTTAATCTTACCATGACTCAGCTTATGCGTAAAGGAGAGAACTCTACACTACATTAGGTGTTCTAGAAAATCCTACGCTAAGAGAAGTCTAGATTCATAGACGCAGAGTTTCGCAAACTCCTATGTATCAAGTTCGATGAAGCAAGATACAGTTACGTTCATATCTTCATACATGTCATACAAACAGGTTAAGATAGGACACCAACAGACTGGGATGTTTTCATCATCTGAAATTGTGAACAGAAATGGGACAAGATCTTCATGGATTTTAGTTACCAGATTACAACAAACTCAGAAAAAGCATGATGCTATCTGGGTTATTGTCAACAGTTTGATCAAGTCTGCAGAATCCTTACATCCGTACGGATTTCAGAACCAACAGATTATCGGACACAGTCCACGCCAAGGCTCATCCGACCACTTGGTAACCCCTCAGCTATCGGGTCAGACAAAGATTCGCAATTGTACTCCTTAACTACTTCACGTCTTCATTCTGATTCCACGACTTGCTTTCGCGCTCACGTTCATGACACTATTCTCGTTCATGATCGTATCTGGGCTTACGATTTTACGTTCATTTTTCTCATTCTGGGAGGTTTTGCAAGAACTTGAGAGACCAGACCCAAGTTTAGTATAACTCCTATCCTTAGATAGATGTTTCTAGTCATATTCCACGTCTCACCTTGTAGCGTTTGGCGTTACCGCCATTAGATTCTATGTTCACGATTTGTTTCACATGTCATGTTCATTCCACGTTCCTCATATCATGATCAAGATATGTTACACGTGTCATGGATCACGATATGTTTACTCATACTACACTCGCCATATCTCCACGTAGCACGTTCAAAATTTTTCACGTATCACGTTCAAAATTTTTCACGTGCTACGTTTCTTTATATCTCGCGCATCGTTTCTAATTATCAGTTAAGTCAGATTGTCTTGCATCGTAATGATTCAGTTACCCTTGCACGTTAACTCTTATTTTCATCGATCAAATTTAGGGGATCTACCTTAAGTTGATAACCAAGAACTTCTTAGTATTTCAAGTCAAGGTCAGGAGGACCAAGATTTATCATTCGCGTCAATATCTTGTGAAGGAACCGTTCCAAAAGGGAAGCCACATGGAAACGGACAAGTTCATCCGGACTTCTTACCCGTTTTCTCTTATAAATTAGATATGTCCTTTCAATCACGTCACGTTCTATGTCTTTTCAAGACATGTCATGTTCCGCGTTCTCTCTGCCAGGTCACTTGCACGTTCATTTATCTTACATACCCTCTAAGTTTGATTCGGGTATGTTTCTCTTTCAGTTACGTTATCTATAATTCGGGGACGAATTATTCTTTTTAGGGGGGAAGAGTTGTAAAACCCGCATGTTTTTACCATGAATAGTGCCTTTAAGATCGTATGTACAAGATTAGAACTTTCCTTTTATAACGCGTTACGTTTCACGTATAAGAATTTTAAGTGTTACGTACGTGTTAGAACACGATAAGTATTTATTACGTAATAATAATTATAATCACGAGCATACGAACAAGAAATCATGAACGTAAATTAATCACGAACTAATATGACATATGTATATATATTTATTACGAACACGAATAAATATATTAAGTCACGATTGAAAATTAATAAAAACACGTAAAACACGAACACGAGAACACACTTATTAATTAGACACGGAAAATGATCTGGTTACCCCATGTGGGCCCCATATACCACGAAATTAGGAGGGAAATAAGCTTAGCCCATCAATTTTATTAAACAAGAAAAAGGAGAAATCTTGTGTCATTTTTACAAAACAAGAAAAATAACAAAAACCCTAAAAAGTTTCTTCTCCTTTCTTCTTGCTCCCTTTTTGGCCGCCACCTATAATCATCAAAAATGGGTGTTCGGTTGATTTTTGATCTTGGAATTTGTGCAAGCATTCGTGTGTGTTCATCCTTGATTGATCCACGCATTCGGTATAACGTTTTTAACCTTTTTCTTTTATGTTTTGATTTAATAAGTCACATAAAATCATGATGTTCTTAAAAACTAATTAAAAACATTTATTTAAACATGTCTATGATTATGGGGTAAATCAAAACAAAGGGTTTTGGGGGTGTTTGTTCTAGCCGACGCCTAACCGAACCCCTAAGGGGTCTTGGTTTGGTTTATTACCCACCACCGAGACCTCATGCTCTCGGTTTGGTGGTGTGGGTCCCACGGCAGCAGCAAACAAGGGAGAACCCCGAAGTGGTTCGGGGTATGGTGTTGATTACGGGTCCGGTTCATGGTTTCTAGTCACGATCCGGTTCATGGTTTATGTTAAGGTTATGTTTTTAATAATCATATGTTAAAGATTAAATTAATAAAATATGACATGATTAATTTAATAAAACATGACTTAGGTTATAATTTAATTATTAGATCATGGAATTATTAACCTAAGTATTTATATTTTCTAAACCTTATAATTAATTAATTATTTAAAAACTATGGTTATAATTAATTAAATAACATGACTTAGGTTATATTATTAATAATTAATAATACATGTTTTAACCTAAGTATTTAACCTTATTTTATTAAAAACATGATATATTTAATTAAATACATTTAACCTATAGTTTATTTAAATTACATGTAATAATTAATAAACTATACATTATATCTGTATGACTTAGAAAATAATCAAAAAAACACTTAAGCTTATATAATTAGCTTATTTAACCAGCTTATATCTAACTATGGAAAGTTTCTATTTTTAGAAACTTATTTAATTAAGGCAGCTAATCTATTTATGGAAACTTTCTATTTTTAGAAACTTATTTAATTAAGGCAGCTAACCTATTTATGGAAACTTTCTATTTTTAGAAACTTATTTAAATAAGGAAGCTAATCTATTTATGAAAACTTTCTATTTTTTAGAAACCTATTTATAAAAGGCAGCTAATCTATTTTTAGAAATTTTCTATTTTTGGAAACTTTCTATTTTTGGAAACTTTCTATTTTTGGAAACTTTCTATTTTTGGAAACTTTCTATTTTTGGTAACTTTCTATTTTAGGAAACCAGCTATTTTTAGAAAGTTACTTATTATTACATAGTAAGTATAATAATACATGAAATACAAGTAATGTTGAATCCAAGATCTTTAGACTCAAACAATCGAAACCGTTTTATCTAGGTTGATCATCATTCATATGATAACATAGCGGAATAAGAACAATGATCATGAATAAGATGTTTGACAAAGATGAAAGATTCCCAAAGAGGATTTGTATTAATAATTAACACAAATCACTCTAGGTGTGTATACATTTCCCACACCTAGAGATCATAATAGCAGTAGGTTACATTTGTGTAGTAGGAACTAATGAATAAAACATATGCCTGGTGGTTCCTTTTATAACTTAAGGAACCCATGGATACATGGAAACTAAATAAAGTATTAATGACTAAATCAAAACTGACGTATTCATTCTTATCCTGTGTTGACCAAATCTTCATACTTATCACTAGCAGTGGGAAGTACACTAGCAGGGGCAAGTACTCCAGCAGGGGAAACTTACTCTAGCAGGGGAAAGTACTTCAACAGGGGGAATTCCAGCAGGAGGATCTCCAACAGTGGGAATTCTAGCAGTGATAATGTCCTATTTGGTCTTTCTTGTTTCCATAGTGATTTGACTCATCAACTTTTGACCCAACAATCTTCCCCTAGTTGATGATGTCAAAACACTTCCCTTAAGCATACAACATCAAAGATCAACAGGCTGAACATTCTCTGTAGACAACTTCCCCTTTTTGACATGATCAAATAGGGGTCTTCTATATGAACAACCTTGATTTTCAACTACTACTTACCAATATCATACATCAAACCCAAGTATTCCACTTTTCAAAATACCCTCCATGAAGCTCATAGGCATGAACTCCTAATAAAAAATGATTTTGAGCAATAGATACTCACACTAGCTGTAGTAATATCAATAAGTAGTAGCAAAAATCTCACTTCATTGTCATATGAGAATGACTAACACTTTATCAAATGAGCTTCCCCTTAAAGTGTGCTAGTCATTGATGAATCTTCAATTCTGTAGGCTTTATGGAATGATTACATACGAAGAAAGTTAATTATAACTAACTTGATGATGAAGTAGAATAACCCGTACTTGCATTCTATATCTTGCACTAACCACGTGACAAAGTGCCCTTGTATACAAAAATCCTCGTTTACCTATGAAACGAGACACTGAGCATGATAATGTAACTCCTTCAAGTGATAGAAAATATGTGTATAGAGTACCATAAGAGAAATCACATATTCCTAGATCTTGTATCACTTTATCACTAAGCGTATAAGCCTAAAACACATGCCCGCGAAAATCTACTTCATCTTCAAATGAATAATAAAAACTTTTCTTAGTAATCAATAAAATTAAAATAAGCCTTTATACCTTTACGACCAGTTGCTGTGAATAACCAAACTCCAAAACCTTGCTGTCCCAAAACTCATATCTGATAGCAGGGGGAACTTTCAAAAACAGTGGGAATCTATTAATGAAAGCAGGTGGAACAATTGAAGGCAGGGGGATCTTAGTAGGGGCTTCTTTTAGTGAAAGCAGGGGGAAATTTTAATGCCCCTGTTTTTGTTATTAACTGTGCCAAACCCACACAAAGTGGGAATGAATTTATAACAGGTAATAAATAACAAAAACATAGACAATAAAAATATACCCGACTGAAAAAAAAGACCTGTGCTTGGTTCCTACTGCTTAGCCCTGTATCCACGTAACTAGAATATGTCTTTAAACAAAATGATGAACCATTTTTGCTTTAACGTATTTATTTATCCCCAAGTGAGTTACTGTATGCGCAAACAAAACAAAAAAAACATCCCGTGTGAACACAAGTTGTTCAATGCAAACCACATTCGTGTGTACAAAATTAACCATATCCTACGTGAGCAATTTTGTTTCTTTGTGATCCTAGTATAAATGCCCATTCGACAAAACAATTTATGTCGTCCCTTTTAGTCAGTACTACATATGAACCATAGATAACCATTCGTTGAGTGCATTTGAGACAACAGTGGGACCAATTTTTGTTTCTTTCATGTGAAACACAGTATGCATCCAAAACACAATCATGTTATTCTTTTTTTTGATGCCATCACGTGTTCACAAACCAAATGTTACTCCTACAAATCACAACGTTTATTTGTTGGACAATAACATCAGTATTCGAACAGAATCAACAGTAACATCTTCGCAGCATCAATTTTTAATTACCTAGGGTTTTAATATAAACCCTAGTTCTTCACAGCAACAAAATTAAACATCTTAATTCTCCTAGATATCGAGAGCCACCCGCTCTGATACCACTTGTTGATCCCAAACTCAGATCTTAAACCTTAATAGCTTGTTTAAGGGTTATGATAGAAAGAAAATATTCAATCTAACACTAGAGAAACTTTGCAAAGCAAATTAACTAAACAAGATGCGGAATATAGTGTTTAGCACAAGAACAATATGATTGAAGAAAACGTTGAACTTTAATATATCAATGATATACGAATACCCTATAATGGTATTAGGGTTTACAAAACCTTAAAGTATGAAAATAAAAGACAATTGAGAAAGACACCCTTTGTATGCTAACCTAGTGAGTCCTTTTATAGGCATAAGGACTCACGTACAAGATCACTACTAACAAACTTGGAAAGTATTAAGGAGTAGTAACATAAACGCGTAAAAATCTTCTCCAAGTTTATCTCTGACGGCAGGGCCTTTGACTTCAGCAGGGAAACCAATCCCCCTACCTTTGTTATTTGGCAGGGGGAACTAACTCTAACAGGGGAACGAATAATCAAGTAGGAGGGGTAACAAGTATACACAGATTTATTCCCAACAATCCTCCCCTAAACTTATGCTTTCCCCTAAAGACAAGTTTTTGAATAAATCCTAGTTGACGAGGGTGCTTACAAACTTTCTGGCCAAATCTGACTATGCATCATCCTTACCAGATCATAAGCAACAGGCGTTTTAGCATCTACAATCAAGTTAGCCTGTGCTAGTTTCTTCAAGGTCTCCTAAGTGAAAGGATAATAATGATGATTGATCAAGTACACACTCACTCTTTCCATTACTACCTCATAGACCCCAAAATTGGTAAACAGCTTCCAATACAACAAATCTCCTTTATTTACTGCATCAAATATAGGATCAAATAACTCATGCTCATACATCTTATGCATGCACTCCCAGATTACCCAATCCTTCTCCACACCATCCATGGTAGGAGGTTTTGCAGCAAAAGTCTTTTTCAAAATTTTCCAAAGATCTTCTAAGTCCTCACTATCCAAGGTTTGAAACATGACATCTAGACTTAGAAATGTCTATGCTGTATTGTCAGCTCTTGTAAGCTTCCACCAAGTCCTCCCTTTGTGTTCATAAACAACATACTCTATTATAGCAAACTTCTTTCCAAATTCACTAGGTGAGATATCATCATTTTCCTGCAGAATTAGTTGTTTATCAATTTCTTCATTTGAAGGACGTTGAGACTCCTTAGTAACTGTGCCAACTTTCTCCATTCTCTTGAGTATTTTGGCTGCCCTTTGTACATTAAGTACAGACTTCTCAATTGCTGGAAAACTTTCACCTGCTTTGATGACGTATAGTCCCCAGCCGGGTCATGAACCCGGCCCACGGGCACCACCCGTATCCGGCCCATCACAGATGGGTGGGAATAATGTCATTTGAGCTTATGGGCTTGGATGAACAGTAACCACACACATGTGTGCGACCCACGGCCCGGCATGACCGGTACAGTGTTAGACAAAATCATATTCTATCTATGAATAAGATTCACCCCAAAGAAGAGGATATTCTCTCACCATAATTAGAAGATAACAATAAATCTAATTATGGTGCTTATCCTTTCCTTGGGGCCGAAGCATTAGTGACAACCCATTAGGGTTGTCACTGCCTATAAAAGGAACCCCCAAGGGTTCCACAAAGGTATTACGTTCTATACTCTCAACTCACTCGACTCCTATAAACCCTAACCGGTTACTTACTCTCACGCTGGAGTCTAATCGTGGGAAACATTCCCACGGTAAGCCTAACGCGTGTTGTTTAGTGTGCAGGATCCTAACCATACAGTTCACTTGGTGCAGGAGCCAGAACCCAGCCAACCCGAATTAAGCCTAATTCGGGTCTAGCAAGGATCATCCAACTTTTGCATCAACAAGTTGGCGCCATCCGTGGGAACCATTACACTAAGCTAGAGCGAAATCTAATCTTTAATTCCCAATGACGAAGGGGCATCCCCAAGCTAATCCCAGGAACACGAATCCTGGAAATCGGAAGTCTCAAGGGGAAGGGATACTCATTCCCAATCAATCCCCTAGCCACCCAGCGGGCGGACCAAACAACCGCGGTTGTTTTCAGTCCATGGGGGTGACGAGCACGATCTCCATAAATCCCCCACCTACTTTAACCCTGGACAACCCTGATCCAGGGAGTGCGCCCAATCCCCCTAACAAGGAGCCACGCATACCGTCGATTGAGGAAGAAGTAGAAGTCCAACCACTCATCGAGGAGGATCTCACTCGAGTTCTTACGCAGAACTTTGATAGGATCATCCCAGGGATTGCATCAAGGTTGAATCTAGGGAGAAACCTCCAATCTAGACTCAACTTTGGCAATACCGGACCAAGCACCTCTTCCCAAAATCAGAGGAAGAGGAAGACCCGGCCTCAGGAGCGGAGCCTCTTCGAGGAAACTCCCCAACCTAGGAATGTGTTTGAGCGCATAGGAGATCACCTCATGCAGGAACTAACGCAGTCTCGGGAAGGGGGAGAGAAGTCCGACGGTTCACCCGAGCGACCAGATCTGGAACTGACCAGAGCCACTCGCCGTACAAGTGTGTGGGATAGGATGAACAATGGGAAGAAGGTCCCTGGCTCTTCTCAAAAGAGCGGTCCTCACCCAAGAGATGGGGCACCACCTCCTTCTCCAGATCCATCAGGAGAGGACTCGGATGACCATCCGCCCAAGCGTCGCCGACCTAGGCGTACCCCTCCACCGCCACCAAACAATGATGGGTATTGTGGCGGCCCTGTTAAACATGGATTAACTAAGAACGCGGGTTCGATCCGGAGGTCGGGGAGGATAGAAGTAGTGTTTAGCCATTTTAGTGAGAGAAACAAGAGAGAATAAAAGTGTGTTTTATTCTAGAGAGAGAAAGGTAAGACAAGAAATGAAAAGCCTCACCCCTCCATGGAAGTATGGAGGGGTTTATATAGCCCGGGACTTGGACTTTACATATGACAATATTAGTCCCTGCAAGTCCCGGCTATGGAACTAATGTAATTCCGTTAGTCGCACACATTTTAAGGCTAACAGGCCCCTATTATCGAGAGGCAGAAGCGGAGGATCTTTCCCGTCCGTGGTGTGACCCGTGGGAAGACCCCAGTCTCACTCGTCCATGGGCAGACCCCAGGGAAGATCCTTTTACTCTCCGCATACGGAACTACTCCGAGGATACTAAACGTCGCATGCCGGCGTGTGTCAAGACTTATGATGGAACTGGTGATCCGGATGATCACCTCAAAATATTTGATACGCAGACTAAAATTGAGCGATGGCCCATGCCTATATGGTGCCAAATGTTCAATTCAACCTTGATCGGCAATGCCCGTGACTGGTTTGAGGGACTCCCTCCACGAAGCATTGATAGCTTCACGAAACTACGCACTGTGTTCAAGAATAATTATACTCAGCGGAAGAAGTATAATAGGGATCCGGTCTCATTGGCAACTGTCAAGCAACGACCGGGGGAGTCTACAGAAGCCTTCACTGAACGCTTCAATGACGAGTGCACACGCACAAAGACAATGCCGGAACTCCTGAAAATCTCCGACTACATGCACGCCATAACAGACAGGGAATTAATCAGGCGTCTCAATGACAAGCGTCCGGAGAGGTATGACGACCTCATGGAAAGGGTCAGAAACTTCATAGAGGGAGAAACAGCGGTTGCCGCGGCCTACCCTTCAAAAGGAAACGGCTACCGATCAGACGACCAGTCCAGGAGACAGTCGGGCGGTCAAAGCAATCAGAACAATAGTAGGGGCTCAGATTTCAAGAGCCAAAACAAAGGAGGAAGGCCGAACGATAAGTTTACCCCTCTAAAGATGTCCTACCGGGAGATCTTGCTGACGGAAGGGGCAAATTTTCCGAGGCCTCCCCCAATGACGACTCCGCCGGACCGTCGTCAAGGAAATCGTTTCTGCGAGTTCCATAATGACAAGGGCCATGGCACGGAGGAGTGTATCCAGCTCAAGAAGCACATTGAGTCACTGATCAAATCAGGTAAACTCAAGCATTTGGTTAAGGATTGGAAGGATGGAAAAGACAACAAGAAGTATGACAAGAAGGATCCCCAAAAGGACAAATCTTCGACCATATACATGATCCAATCCAGACAACGCCACACGAGGCAGAAAATTGGCCAAAAATTTTCACGCGGCATGGAAATCTCATTCCCTCCCATCACAACAAGCGATGTGATTGATGCGCCTCTCACTATTGAGATAAGCATTGGAACACACAATGTTCGTCGCATGTATGTGGATGGAGGGTCATCAATAGAAGTACTGTACGAACACTGTTTTGTGCAGTTACGACCAGAAATAAGAAACCAATTGGTACCAGCCACGGCGCCGCTCACTGGTTTTAGTAGAGACACCATCTGGCCGATAGGGCAACTACGTCTGCTTGTAACTATTGGGAATGAGGAACACTCCACCACTGCGTGGATGAACTTCATGGTGATACGCTCACATTCTCCGTACAATGGGATCATAGGCAGACCAGGTATTCTGGCTATACGGGCGGTACCTTCCACGGCACACAGAATGATCAAATTCCCTGTAGAGGGAGGAATCGTCACCATTTACAACACAATTGTACAAGCATCCGAGTGTCATACCGTGGCAACACCGGTTCCACCTGTTCCACCCAAGGATGGATCACCACCTCCCAATTGGAGGGTGGCAATCCATCCTGATTATCCGGAACAGGAGTTGTCCATAGGGGAACGCTCTCGGATAGCGGCAAAAGGGCCATGTGCTCTCTGTTAAATGCAAATCTAGATATATTCGCATGGGAGCCAAAGCATATGACATGCGTACCACGCGCTATAGCAGAACATAAGCTCCAAATCCGCCAGGGGTACCAACCCGTCAAGCAAAAGAAGCGTGGCCAGGCACCTGAGCGCAGCCAAGTGATACTGGAGGAAGTACGGAAACTAGTGGACGCAGGTATCATGCGCGAGGTATACTACCACGAGTGGTTATCCAATCCATTCATGGTCAAAAAACATGACGGAAGCTGGCGCATGTGTGTGGATTTCACGGATCTGAACAAAGCCTGTCCACAGGATTGTTACCCGTTACCGGAGATTGACTGGAAGGTGGAATCTCTATGTGGTAATCCCTTTAAGTGCTTCCTAGACGCATATAAAGGATACCACCAGATCCAGATGGCGGAGGAGGACGCATAGAAGACGGCGTTCCATACTAGTCAAGGCGTATATTGTTATACGAAAATGCCGTTTGGGCTAAAGAACGCCGGGGCTACATACCAGCGGCTTGTGGACAAAGCCTTTGACTCACAGATAGGCCGCAACCTGGAACTCTATGTGGATGACTTAGTCATAAAAAGTCATACGGAGGATGCACTTCTCCGGGATGTCCAAGAGACATTTGACACACTGAGGAGGATTAATATGAAGCTAAATCCAAAGAAGTGCACGTTTGGGGCAACAGAGGGAATGTTCCTTGGATATATGATTGATCCAAATAGCATCAAACCTTGCCCAGAAAAAACGGACGCAGTAATACAGCTGCCATCCCCTCAGACACGGAAAGAGGTCCAATCCTTAAATGGGAAGCTGGCCGGGCTAAATAGGTTCCTATCAAAGTCCGCAGAAAAGTCACTCCCCCGATTCAAAACACTCAAGAAGTGCATTAGGAAGGGAGACTTCCGGTGGACAAAAGAAGCCGAGGAAGCCTTTGGTCAACTCAAGCAACACCTCGCATCTCTCCCTATGCTAGTAGCTCCCCGGCCAAAGGAGGAGCTCATTATGTATCTATCAGCCACACATGGAGCAATAAGTGCGGTGCTCATGACGGATAGGGATACGGTATAAACTCCGGTCTACTTCATAAGTAGAACATTACAAGGGCCAGAGTTGAATTACTCCTCTATGGAAAAATTGGTTTTGGCGCTAGTGTTTGCTACAAAACGGTTGCGCCGATACTTTCAGGCGCACCTAATTGTAGTCATTAACGACCAACCAATAAAACAAGTCATCTCTAGACCGGATGTAGCAGGAAGGCTAAAAAAATGGAGCATTCTATTGGGGGAGCATAATATATCTTATAGGCCAAGGACGGCTGTTAAAGGCCAAATCTTGGCAGATTTCTTGATAGAGAAGCCAGATGAGGAAGGACCAGTCGTAAAACAAGACGAGACTCCAGCAAAACCATGGGTGTTATTTACGGACGGATCTTCGTGTACGGATGGGTCGGGAGCTGGTCTCATCCTCACAAATCCAGAAGGAATGAAGTTTACGTACGCCCTCCGCTTTGAGTTCACAGCCACCAACAACGAGGCGGAATATGAAGCATTAATTGCGGGTTTAAAAATCGCCGCTAGAATGGGAGTCCGCAACCTTGAGGCCTACGTGGACTCACGGCTTGTCGCGAACCACATTCTAGGTGGATATGTGGCTAAGGAGGACAACATGGTCCGATACTTGGAGAAAGTCAAGTCACTCATCGTGGCTTTCAGCAAGTTTTCCATCAAGCAGGTACCAAGAGGTAAGAACAAGAAGGTGGACGCTCTTAGCAAGATCGCATCCACAAGTTTCGCCCACTTGTCCAAGCAAGTTTTGGTGGAAATACTCAAGGAAAAGTCTATAACAGAAGGGGAGGTCGCTACTATAGTTGAGGAGGATGGACCTACATGGATGACCCCGATCGTCAACTGTTTGACTAATGAAACCCTTCCGGACGATGAAAAAGCGGCACTGCGCATCAGAAGGAAGTCGCAGCACTTCGAACTTCGAGAAGGTATCCTCTATAAGCGCTCTTTCTTGCAGCCGTGGTTGCGGTGTGTTGGACCACGTCAGGCCACTTATGTGATCACTGAGATACATGAAGGGTTGTGCGGCATGCACGCAGGTCCACGATCCGTGGTAGCTCGAGCCCTACGTACAGGATATTATTGGCCTACCATGCATAGGGACGCACGCGACATGATTCGCAAGTGTAGTGATTGCCAGTTGCATAGACCAGTGCCGCGACATCCGCAGCAGGAGCTTACACCTATTACATCCCCATGGCCATTCTATAAGTGGGGAATTGACATCACTGGACCATTTCCTGTAGCTGCAGAGGGAGTTAAGTTCTTGATTGTCGCAATGGACTACTTTACACGGTGGATAGAGGCCAAAGCAGTCAAATCTATCACAGGCAAACAAGTTAAAAAGTTTGTTTGGGAGAACATTGTGTGTCGTTTTGGCTTACCAAGAGAAATCATCTCGGACAACGGTAAACAGTTCGCGGATAATCCATTCAAGGACTGGTGCGCATCATTGAATATCAAACGGCGCTTCGTGTCTGTTAAGCACCCGAAGACAAATGGCCTGGTGGAACGAGCAAATAGAAGCTTGGGAAACGGCATCAAGGCACGCTTGGAGGAACGAAGTGCCAAATGGGTGGATGAACTACCACATGTTCTATGGGCGCATAGGACTATGATCAAAACAGCCAACGGGGACACTCCATTCGCATTGGCCTACGGCACTGAAGCTGTTATACCAGCGGAAATTGGAATGCCTACCATTCGCACAACGGAGGTTAACGTCGTCACGAACGACGAGCAACTACGAATCAACCTGGATTTATTGGTAGAAAAAAGGGAGATAGCAGCCATCAATGAGGCTAAGTCCAAGGCTAAAATGAAGGCTTATTATGACGCCAAGGTTAAAAGTGTTTCTTTTCGACCGGGAGATTATGTCTATCGTGCTAACGAAGCAAGTCAAGCGGAGAATACAGGAAAGCTGGGCCCTAAGTGGGAAGGACCGTATGAGGTCACAGAAGCCTTAGGACGAGGCGCGTACAAGTTACGTGACATGTATGGCCGCGATCTGGAACGCACATGGAACATATCCAATCTCAAAAGGTGCTATCTTTGAAAGCTACGGCTTCCGCATGGGTACTTCGCTATATGTGGCTTTAATGAAGATCCATGCACTCTATCTGTTTTGTTTCCTATGTTTTTTCTAGGTTCCTTTTTCTTTTTTAGGACTTATCATTCCTGTTAAAAAATGTAAACGTTCTAATAAAATGCCGTGGTGCCCAGCTAGCTCCACGGCTTGTTTTGTGCAAATTATTTTTTAGGATTTTGTTATAGTCGTATGAATTTAATTATTGCTATAATGTGCCATGTCTTATTCATATGCATTCATTCAATACCATACATGTACAATACGCCTCCAGGAGGGGTAAGAGGATTAAGTGAACCTAATAATTCAACTTGTCACATAAGAGGGATGCAACCCCAGTGACGCGGATCATGTATCCTTACTAGACACCTTATTCACAAGACGTTGTGATAAGTTTCCATATGCCGCGCTCACGAAGTGCTTTGCATAGTAAAGACGCACGCCGCACGTATAGTAAAGTATAGACTTTGTTATATTTTGGGTAAGACGTGACATGTCATGCGACACAGATACATGATATCTAAAAAATATAAACAAGTTTCCAAAACATCAAAAATGTCGTGCTTCCGCACGGACTTATACATAACAAAATAAATGTCTAACAATCATGAGGTACCGTGGACATCCACGGACAAATGTTTAAAGGTTACAAACCAAATTGTCTGAAATAGATAACAAATTAGGGGAACCCTACATGGGGGGAGAAACCTACCTATCTCCACTTGTTCTTCAGCCAAGCAAGGCAATCTCTCACCACGTTCCCTCCGCTTCAAGGCTTGAGCCGCATTCCTCTCCAGCACCCCGCTTAAAGGTTCTTCATCAAGTACGAGCCTGGTCACGTCCTCATAGATAGGAAGTGTAAGGTGGCTGGGCGAGGGAGTGAAGGAAGCACGGGAATGACCCTCATCTTGAGAAAACGTACCAAGACTAAGCTTTTCCATGATCTCCATGTTTGATGCATCCTTTGTGGCTTCCATCTCGGCCAAGAATGGGTAATGTAGATCTCGCATTGCGGCCATAGAAGCAGTCATCTTGTTAGCAACTTCGGGATTAAAGAAGGCAAGCCTTGTGAAGTTCTCCTTCTTCTTGATTTGCTCTATGGCCTTGACCATTCCTTCATGACGGCCGTGATCAATGCCATCTGACACAAGGCTCGCAAACTGTTGAACAAATTCGGGGGCTTCCAGCACCTTGGTAACGGCCAGACGTGCCCCGTGTCCTACCATCCACCTGCGGCCGGCAATGACTGCTAGTAGTTGGGGGCATAGCATGTCGTCGCGTTCGGTGGTAAGGGCATCTATTATCACATCTTTTTGGGCGGACGCCTCCCTTAGCTCCTTGGTCATAAACCTCTCGTAAGCAAGCTCCTCTTGTACCTTTTCCACGCTTTGGATTATCATCTGGGCATCCTCAAGTTTTTTGGTAAGCACGGATACTTGGCTGGAGGAGGACTTGGCAGACGCCTCTGCTACGGTCACCTATATGAGAAAGATTACTTGTTAGATTATGATTCTTATGGAATAAGAGTGATGCGTCGTGGATACGTACCTTGGTTGTTGCGGCCTCAAGTTTTGCCTCGAGCTCGGCCACCTGTTGGTCATAAGCATTAGCGTGGGCTGATTGTTCCTTCACGGTCGCCTCGACACTAGCAAGTTGGGATTGGAGGGCAGCAATTTGAGCTTCATTATCCTCGATCATTCTCTCCCTCCGTCCAACTTTCCTCTTGAGGGACTCCACATGCCCTAGCGCGACTTCGAATCTCACTCTCATCGAAGTGCCCATTGCCATTTGATGCACCAGGGCGCCGTTGTACTCATCCACCAGGTTAGCATGGCTTAGTACATTCACGTCTTGTACCAAACCTGGTGGGATGCAGTTATTGAGGTACTCACGGCACTCCTCGGCTTCCCTCATTCGTGACGCAGTGGTAATATTCCAAACAGGATTGAACGATTGAGGGGGGCCGGATTTTGGGAGGTCTTGGGAGGCTGTGGGGGTACCTTCTTCGAACGCAGAACCGGATCTTGTGGCAGCCGTATGAAGCATAGGGTCTCTCTCCACTTCCTTCTCTTTTCCCTTCTCCTTTTGGGCATCAGGTGGAGGCACGACACCAGTTTGTTCATTCCTACAAAACAAACATTTGGATACATATCAAGCATTGATTAAAGAAAATTCGTGGCTCTTATTTAGCAAGATGAAGCCTTACATGTTATTTCCTGCTAGTTCTGATGCAGTCGGGGGAATCTGAGTAACTGGATCCACATGTGCAGCCCGGACCGTCTCGGAGGCCTGGGTGGTGCTCCCAACAGATTGATATAGGGGGTGGTCCTCGCGAAGCTTTTTGGCGGGGGCATTATGTTCGCCAACCTCGGCCGGAGCGACTCTTCTTACCCGCTTATTTTTTCTGCGGGTACGCTTAGCGACGGGCTGAGCTGCTGCTTCTTCAACCTCCTCTTCAACTTCTTTTTCGGCTTCCTCGTCTTCCTCTTCATTGACTTGTTGCACCTCCTCCTCATCGTCGCCCAGCATCTGGAGAAGGCTAGAGGTGGTCCTCTCAATATTGTCTCCTTGCTCTTCTCCATGTACGGGAGTGGCTGTCTTAGGCGGCGAGGAGGGCCCGGCTCCTCCTTCGAGCATCCTATTGTCACCATCCTCATTGTCAAAATCGACGGGGGTTCTCAAGAGAGTTGTTTCTTCTTCGTCCGAGTGTGGATCCGACACGACCTCCAGAGCAACCGTCACGTTTCGGGTATGCTCAAGAAGGGGTAATTCGTTCTCACGTCTGGGACGAGATCCCTCTGGTACGAGCTTTGGGTCGCCTTGACGTAGGAGTCCAAAGAAGTTCATTTCTGCCACAATAAACAACATATATTAGGCATTACAAAATAATGGAATGCGCTTTTTGGTATGCGGATGCTAACCTACCTTCACCATGCCTTCTCCAAAACACAGGATATCTGTTGGACGAGCCGAAATAGTTGCGGCTAATCCCTAGCAAACAGAGGAATGATTCGGGGAGGTTTCTATGGAATCCTGTTCTGTTTAGATCTATTTCTCGGGAGTGTTGGGGGTTATATGTACTAACGTACGACAAGGGGTCGTGGGATAACCTATGTTTGAAGACATAATCGGCCGGCCACACTATCGAGTCAATGAAAAAGTAATGGTCGTACCAGTTTTTCAATGAGTCCATGGGCTTATTATGGGACTGGGGGCTGTTGGGAGATCGTTTCTTAAAAGATAGCCAACCATTTACTATACTGGGGGTGTAAAATAGCCGGAATAGTTCTACGGTTGGGGGGATTCTTCTAGCACGACAAAGAATCTCGAATTGACTTATCTTACATGCGCCTATACAGTGAAGCTGGCTAATATGTACATCATAATATCCTAATAGATCTATGAGGAAACGGGTAAACAGAATGCGGTAGTTGGCCGCGTCAAAAAGGCGAGTGTATAGGCCAATTTTACCCTACGGAGCCTCAGCTATGAGGTCTTCGGCGCCAGGGAGCGAGGGGTGTAAGTTGGTAGGGATGAAGTAATTGGTACAAAAGTGATCTAATTGTTCTTGGGTCATTACATTGAGCACGGATCCAATTGTGGGGTTGTTTCTTTGGGCCATTACTAAATAAAAAGGTAAGGACGTGGTATTCTAACCTGCGGAGGAAGGGATCCGTGCATGCTTAATTGAAGCTAAGAAGAAAAGCTTTAATGGCAGAAATGGAGATAAAGATTGTGTGTTTCACACAGCCGTAGGGGTGGCTTATTTATAGGGTTGCCTCGTGGGTCATGGTCTGTTGGATGCGTGACACGTGTTTGCCACTATCCTTAATTGTGTGGTTAGGGTGTAAGTGGCAAGTGAAACGTCAGGTGGGACCCATAGGTCACTTCTGACTCAGAAGTTTACGCTGCTCGAGGTTCTGACTGTTTGCACTTTGTCAGTCAAAGTGGCAGGTGAACAGTCATTTATGTCGGGATATGCGGTCTTACGTAAGACCCAAATTCAATGCTACATTTAATTTGTCTTGGTCGTCACGTGCGGCTGAGGTGTTATTGGAATAAATTCCAAAATCTGGTTGCCACATGCGGCCGAAACAAATTCTTGGACAATTTATCATTCCCTAAGGATCTTTCTTGGTACGTCCAGGGAGCATCTTGATAGTCTAGAGGTTACGCCTACGGCTGTAACAACTAGACTGGGGGGACATGATGACGTATAGTCCCCAACCGGGTCATGAACCCGGCCCACGGGCACCACCCGTATCCGGCCCATCACAAATGGGTGGGAATAATGTCATTTGAGCTTATGGGCTTGGATGAACAGTAACCGCACACATGTGTGCGGCCCACGGCCCGGCATGACCGGTACAGGGTTAGACAGAATCATATTCTATCTATGAATAGGATTCATCCCAAAGAAGAGGATATTCACTCACCATAATTAGAAGATAACAATCAATCTAATTCTGGTGCTTATCCTTTCCTTGGGGCCGAAGCATCAGTGACAGCCCATTAGGGTTGTCACTGCCTATAAAAGGAACCCCCAAGGGTTCCACAAAGGTATTACGTTCTATACTCTCAACTCACTCGACTCCTATAAACCCTAACGATTACTTACTCTCACGCCGGATTCTAATCGTGGGAAACATTCCCACGGTAAGCCTAACGCGTGTTCTTTAGTGTACAGGATCCTAACCATACAGTTCACTTAGTGCAGGAGCCGAAACCCAGCCAACCCGAATTAAGCCTAATTCGGGTCTAGCAAGGATCATCCAACTTTTGCATCAACATGCTTGATGTAATGCCCCTGCTTGTGATGATGTACCTGCTTGAAATGATGCACCTGCTTGTGTAGATTCCAAAGTTGTTCCTTCAGCCTTTCTTTTCCTGGATTCCCTAGCTTTCTATAACACTTCACTTTGTCTCCTAAGATACTCAGCTTCCTCAAGAGAGTTCATAGTCATAAAATCTTCCACATCATATTCTCTTAAAACTGGTCTGACTGCTCTTTTTATAGCTTCAAAACTCATATCTGTGAAGTCCCCATCCTTCCACTTCTTATGTCTCTTGAGCAAAACTTTGTAGTGTTAAAGTCTCCCTTTCTCAGAACTCAGATACTTCTCTCTCTGAATTTGATTTGCCCTCCTTTCCAGATATTCAGTTTGATATTTGTAAACAAGGCAAGTCAACTCATACCTGTCTTCCAAAGGAGCATTTATTAACTCCTTCTCCCATTGATCTAAAAACTCTCCAACATGAGGCACCCTATCATCCAACTTCCTATGCATAATTTCAACCTGCTTGAGCATCTCTTTAGGCCTCATCCTTTTCATTCTCTGATCCTGCATATCAATCTCCTCTTGTTGTAGCCTGAGAGCTACTTGTGCATCATGTGCTTCTTGAGCCCTTTGCTGTTCAGGAGTTCTATGCTTGTATTTTCTCTTGGGCTGTTCAATCATGATTCCTTTTCCTTTGTCTTTTGGATCCACTGCTGGTGCTGATTTAACTTTAGATGCAGGTTATTTGATAGTAATTCCCTTCTGAGCTGGTTGCTTTCTGTTCTTTCTAACAAAATTTTGAGTAATAGGCTTAGCAGGGGAATGACTTACAGCAGTGGGATCAGCAATGGCAGGGGAAACTTTTGAAGCAGGGGCTTCTTCTTGATTGCCCATAGTTAGCATGTTTGAGCAATCTCTTTAGTTGCACTCCCCTTATCACTTCCCTTATCAGCACTTCCTTTCTCAATCCCTTTCTCAGCACTTGCTATTTTTCCATGTACACCACCAGGATATGAATAGTACTGAGTAGAATCTTTTGTATTGGGAACTTCCTCCCCTTTGGAAGCATCCTCATCTGTGGATATGATAAGTCTGGGCTTTCTCCTCCCCTCAAGTGTGGCAAGTCTGGTTTCCAGGTTATTGATAACCAGACCTTGCTTTTTGACATTTTGTACAAGTTGTGCATTCTGCCTTTTCAAGCTCATGCACATTTTCGTCAATTCCAAAATGGACATAGGTTTCATGCTGCTCTCAACCCTAGAAGGGAATTTCTCCCCTTTTTGGATATCATGGAGTGAGGGAGAGGACTTACTGATGGTGTCACTATCCTGCTCACCCCTTGAGGATGAGACAGTAGTGGCAGCCAAACCCTCAGTTTGATCCAAACCCTTGGAGACTCTCCTCTCTGCTACTTGTGAAGACTCACCAGGCAAGGGAGACCTGGCAAACCTGGATTTAGATCGCCTTTCATGTTGTGGATCAGCAGGGGGTAGAGTACTGGCAGGGTGTAGTTTCTTGGCAGGGGAATCAGAAGGTTTGTGTTTGGCTGTTTGTGTCTTGGCTTCTTCCTGTCTGATTTGTTTCATCATAATTGAAGTGAGTGGAATGGACCTGCCAGAAAATTGTGGGGATGGTGCAAGAAGTCTGGTGAATAGTTTGGTAGTGTGCTTGGTTGCTGAAAAGTAGTTTTGTGTTTGATTGGACCATGTTCACTCATATTCAGCAGAAGTTCTATAAACCTTGGGTACATACAGAATTTTGAATTGGTTGAAACATTTTTAACCATTCCTTTGAAAATCATTTGAGAAAAACAATACTTCCTCCCTGTTGCTAAGCAGATCAGGGCAGAAGCCATCTCACTACCAAATTCATTGAAAGCAGTGGTTTTTGGTGACAAACATTGTAAAATTGTATGAATCAAATATTTCCAATGTAGGGCAAACTGACCTTTAGCAAACTTACATTTTTGGTCTTTAGAAAGAGTGTACCCCAATTTAACAAGACCCTCAAAGATGTCAGCCTCAGATAGGTTGGTTATCCCATCCTCATCATCAAGAAGAAGGTTGTCTCTGATGGAGGCAATTGTAATCACCTTGGGATGAACATCTACAGTGCTTTGAATTGTAACCTCTCCATTCACTGTTTTGGTCATGGATTTAGACAAAAACTGCTGAATGTGTGAGGTGTAAATCCTAGGGTTGATGAGAAGAGCCACTCTAAAATACGAGGATTTTAGAAAGGCCACAGCATCAACAAACTCTGCTGGTTCATCATGTAATAAAGCGATTTGATTATGATTAGCAGCAATTTTGAGAGACACGATGAAGGTTGAAAATGTTTTGAAGGTTTATAATGGTGAGAGTTAGGTGGGATTTAGTCGAGGGAGAGAGATGGACCTGCTTGTGAAGGGAATTAAGTTTTTATCGGCGAATTGAAGAGTTGGACCAAATTTTCAAATTGCAAAAATATCAAAGATAAATCTTGATAAAAAAGTAATTTATTTGAAATAAAGTAAAGAAAGTAAAGATTACCAATTAGCGAAGAAAGCGCCTTAAATATCTTTTAAAAATAATAAAATACTCCCTAACCAAAATTTTTGCAAGCAGGCCCAACGGCTATGAACAGGGTAACGGTATTGTCGGTCAACGGTCAAACAAGGGAATGTTGTTATAGCAGGGGAAGCAAAAGGTGAAAGCAGGGGAAACTTTCCTAGGGGTATTAGACTAATCATGGAGAGACCAATGCTAACTAGCTCTGCTCTAATGCACACATTTGTATACACAAGATAGATACATAAAAACTCAAGAGTGCTCTATTCAGCAAAGGTCTAAGCACAAAAAGTCAACACATAAGTCACCCTGCACCTGGTCAACCCAAGAAAATATGCATACCCTAGTCACCATCCCTACATTTTCCCTTACCTATGGTCAGTTAGTCTTGGCAATGTGTTCCACACATCTGTACCTAAACAGCAAGCTGTTTTGATAGAGAAGTACAAGAACCCATTACAGTGCCTCAAGGTTTCAGAATTCTGACAAGCTTTGCAACAAGCCTTCATCACCCTAAACCCTTACTCACCAATGGATATGATCTAAGATCATATATGAGCATCCTAAGGATACCCTGAGTCCTAAAGGTGTGACCTAACCTCCCCTTAAACATAGAGCATATACCTGATTCACCAATGAGAGTAGTATGCACCATTTGGATCTCTGCATTGTTAGTCTAAAACCACATATAACCACTTTTAAAAAGAACAAACCCGGTTTAAAGAGAAAAACTCTTTAGCAGGGGAATGAACCACACATAGAGAAAAACTCTTTAGAGAAAAACTCTAGGTGTGTATACATTGAATCCCACACCTAGAGATCATAATAGCAGTAGTTTACATTTGTGTAGTAGGAACTGATGAATAAAACCTATGCCTGGTGGTTCCTTTTATAACTTAAGGAACCCAGGGATACATGGAAACTAAATAAAGTATAAATGACTAAATCAAAACTGACTTATTCATTCTTATCCTGTGTTGACCAAATCTTCATACTTATCACTAGCAGTGGGAAGTACACTAGCAGGGGCAAGTACTCCAGCAGGGGAAACTTACTCTAGCAGGGGAAAGTACTTCAGTAGGGGGAACTCCAGCAGGGGGATCTCCAGCAGTGGGAATTCTAGCAGTGATAATCTCCTATTTGGTCTTTCTTGTTTCCATAGTGATTTGACTCATCAACTTTTGACCCAACAAGTAATACTTAATCAGAACAGACATAATATAAGATAAACACAGTGTAAAGCTTAAAACAGTAAAACATGACCTGAAAGTATAAAATAAGCTAAGAAATGACATAAAACCAGTTACGTATGTAGTAATCGGATACTTATACACGTATGTATTTATGTAGCATTAGTGATACCGAAGTAGGACTCTCTTCCGTTCGTCTTCTTCGTTCACTGGACATAAGGTACGGATTCTCGTCTTTTCAGTATGGACATTCTTTCCTTATTAGGATTCCCCGTATGCAGCCAACTATTTTCCCAGTATTTGTTTTATATGTTTTTGAATTGCTTATGTTTAATTAGAATACCTAAAGCCATATACATGCATGACCAGTTTCACCTAGTTATGGAGGTACCATAACCATAACATTGGAGGTACCAATGTTATGACTTCACCATGGCGGAGTGATTGCTCGTGGTGTCCCTTCAGCTTTTGGCCATATTACTATATTTATCATGTGGGACGTATGGGTGCATCCTAGTTACATGTTTCAGTCAGGATTTCATGGTGAATGTGGTGTGTGCCTTGCATCCTTCACAAGGAGCTGATCCCTCCTACCCAAACCAGTATATTAAATTGGAGGCAGCCCCTCTAATTTGTATGATGAGGTCACCCCTCCAAGTATTCATGCACGGTGGATTTTCATGACCTATATTGGCTAATGGTAAAATATGTTAAACAGTTTCATAAGATAAACATAAGGCTTTTCAAACTATAAAACCAGTTTTATGAACATGTTCCAGGTTTTCTAGGACTTATACATTTCCGCTGCTATTAAGTCTTTATTATGATTTAGTCATTTATACTATGTCTATATCCGTGCACTGAGCGTTTTGCTCAGCCGTTACTTTCCTTTCCATTTCCCAAAACGGCAGGTACCCTAGGAAAGACTCGAGCATTTGGAGGTCGTGCATAGGATGGAAGCTGCTAGAAACTTCTTTTCCTTTTTGCCTTCATATACTTATGCTTATTTAGTCTTTCATTCATTTCTTTTGCTTTATTATGTTTTGGGCTTATGTTTGGGAACCGGTGTTTGATTCCAGTTTACCCTATGGTCATGTAATGTTTTAGACATTTATCCTTGCATGCTTTGATGACACGCCATAATTACGCGTGACATTCAATTTATCAAAATGGGGTGTTACAAACTATATTGAGTAAACAACAATTGCTTAATGTTTGGCTCATCCTAACAAGACACCCCGCTTACACATGAGAACCTCAAGCCAATACGAGGTCTCTAGAAGCAATGTCCTTGAAAGCCTATACATCATGCCCAAAGGACCAACGCATGCACGTTAGCATGATTTAATTTGGTCATGGAAATCGGGTTACAAAAGAAACAACAAGGTTATAAAAAGTCCCACCGGTAAGCATTCCATGGGACACGTTCGTCTCATTGTCAGATCCGGTCGTCATCATGGTTAACATGATATACATTAATAAAGGAAGCTCAACTGACATAATGTGCGAACATTGCTTCAACAAGCTTCAAAAGCATGTCAGGAGGACCCTCAAAACCACCAACAATGCCACTCATCGGCTTCTTGGGGATATGTACGATCTTATGGTAGATTTAGAACTCAGTCGGTATGCACCCACCATCAATGAATCATGCTAGAATTTCATGTTGTCAAATCAACATCGAATTATAATGTCTTATTGGGAAAACCACAATGCAAAAACCATGAACTCAACCATCACTTGCAACCATGAAAGCCCACTTGCAACCATCACTTGGCTCATTCTTACAAGACAACCCACTAACACCTGAGAACCTCGGGGCAATACGAGTTCTCAAGAAGCAATACATGAATGGACTTCAGTTCTAGCTTGATCTCCCTCGAAGCCTATACGTGCCCAAAGGACCAACGCATCACGTTAACATGATTCAGTCCTCGCAAGGAGGTATCATCTGGCTGTAGTCAAAATCCCTACCAGGGAAGGCATAGCTAATGTGAAAAGCAATTACCCTTGAAGGAACGCAAGTTTAGCGAGTACTGTTGAAGGAACAAGAGAATAAAGGTAATTATAATGGGAATCAATCCCAACTGATCACAACCATGGAAGTAAAAGGCGTCATTAATCCAGATTTATCAGAACAGCCTATGACGAACAGAACACATCTTCCACCACAGGTAATATATCAACCCGTTCAACTATAAGCAAATAGTCAATATGTCTTTTCCCGAAAACCATTAGGTAGGACTGGTGTCCCTAGGGAGTTAGCAGAACATAGTCTAGAAATTTAAACAGTCGGTTGAGCTTCTACACTAATAAACCCTGCCATCACATAGTTGAAGTACAAGGGAGAAGGAAAATAGTTTATCAGTCGACCTTTGTTGATCAGCATACAGTCGATATTGCAAATATCTTTAAATATACTCCTTTTTATACAAAAGTGTGAGTGTGGATCCCTTCTTTATGTCAAAGTCACAAAGGGTGTTGTTATCATCGAGAATGGTATCTTTAAAGATCAACACTGTTGAAGACGGTTTTATAATACCATTGATATAGGTTTTCACGTTTTTGTTGGTGTCCGAGAGTTTGACATTCAAAGTGTAGGGAGGGTGTGGTATGCCACTATAACAGGAGCCGTGGGAAAACTTGATGAATATTGGCACCAATTCTGTTGATCTGTGGATGATTGTTAGGGTGGAACCTGTGACGATGCTGAAGTTGGCAAGGATGATACGATCCCCCTCAAGAAGGTGCTCATTGAAGATCAACGCCTGCTCTTCAACAGGAATATCTACTTTTCTTTGGATCTTGGTTTCCAGGTGAAAGATGGTGTCTGAGCCTTTGACTTGTAGAGCGATCCTCTTTCTAGTGCCGGTCTTGACAGTTATATATGTACATTAGAAAGAGAAAAACTTGCAACCATTATAAGGGGTTCATGTAGGGTACTACATGAAATGCTTTTTTATGCAGTTATAGGCATCTCTAGCCACCATATAATACATATTGGGTGTTGGTTTACACTTGTAAAAATTTAAAATGGCAAATTTTATTCACATCGAAACCTATGAAAGACACAACACGCTTCGGTGTTTGTTCGAGTTTATATGTTGGGATAATTACCCAAATAGACTTTGAGTTTAAATGACTCATGCTACTTAAAACTTCTAAAACTAGACCAAGCTACCTTATGGTACCTTATGCTACTTTATGCTACCTTATGCTACACTATGCTACCTTATGCAATTTCAACAAATTTGCCAAAATGTCCTTATCAACCATAAATGTGTAAGATGAAGTACAACTTGTGTAAAAATGTGTAAGAATGTGTAAGTGTATTTTTTATGCGACTTGTACTTTTTTTAATAATTTTTTTAAAAAAATACATTTATGATTAATATATTTAAATTACTTTTTTATGCGACTTTATGTTTTTTTAGCTTTTGATCTTAAAAGCTGTGTAGTTAACACAACTACATCTTATACTCCGAAGACTACCGGTAGTCTGGTACTGACGTTTCGAACCAGTATCCATGTTTTTATTCGGACACCACAAACTAGTAAGCGAACACCGACAATACACCACCAATGATTAAAAACAAAAGAAGTACATGTAAAGAGTCAAGTCAAAACAAAGGAGTTGTTTTCTCCAGTATCACTTTCATACTATATTTTTTACACACACCCTCTCTCCTCACATATATAAAAAAACTCTTCATCTATTATCCATAACAGCAATGCCACCGGCGAACCATCTCCGGTGAGCCACCTCCGACGGATCCTAGCAGCCTCCGCTGCCAACCCCATCTGATAGTCACCACCATTAACCCTCGAGGGTTACCTTCATCGCTAATCGTTTGTATCAATTCCAACACCAGATCTAAGCCGTTCACCAATGGATCTAATCGTTTATCACCAGATCTAACCGGTTTAAACTATAGTGGCGGTTTAATGATGCCAACGTCGGTAGGTTGGTCGCCTGATCGCTAATGTGGTCTGAAGCGGCGGCGTGACCAGTGGTTCACCGGAGGCGGTGGCGTGGATGTTTGGTTAATTGTTGTGGATACAATTCAGTGGTAGTTGATGATTATTGTAAACTAGATGATGAAAGTAACAATTTAATACATGAATTTTGTGATGTTTTTCTTATAGATCTGTTACTCGAAATGTTAAGATACACAGAGACAGAGGGGGGTTGTGGGGGTGGTGGTAGTTATTTGTTAAATATAAAATGTTAAAGGGAAAATGACAAAATTAACTTTCAACACATAGACCAGAAAATACAGCAAGACAGTGAGTTTATACAAATAGTTATTAGTGTGTTGAAAATGACTAAAGTGAGAGTTATAATCATTAATTGGTGTAATCGGTGGGAGATTTTAGTTGAATGATGATAGTTTTTATTTTGGAATACACAATAATTAATTTTATTTTTTTCTTAAAAAAACAAAAAGTCACATAAAAAGTAGTTTAAACATATTAATTATAAAAGTATAAAAGAAATTTATTAAAAAATATACAAGTCACATAAAATATACTTACACATTCTCTTACACAACTTGTACTTGAATCTTACATAATCTTACACATTAGTGCATAGGGACATTTTTGTAATTTTGTTAAAGTTGCATAGGTAGCATAAGGTAGTTTAGTCGCATGGTCTAGTTTTGGAAGTTTTAAGTAGCATGGGTCATTTCCGCAAATGGACAAAACTCAAAGTCTATTTGGGTAATTATCCCTTATATGTTTACTTGTAAGCAAGGATGAAACCAACACACAAAACGACCACATGCACTTAGAAAAGTAAACTATATTACAAACGCAATAGAACCGGCATTTAACAAGTATCGATGTTTTTTAAACAAAATTAACACTACGTCACAAAACTAAAATATGTGAGATATTGATTGAATGTTTTTTTGTGTGATTATAAGATTGTCATTGTATTTATAACACATACATGGCTTATTGAACAAGCAAATTTAACCCTAACAGACCCAAACCCACAATAAGGTTTGGGCCCTACAATAACCGTCTAATACTCCCCCGTAGTTTGGACGGAGGCTTCCGAACGTTCAAGCTGGAATAAATGTTGAGACCCGTATCTTCTTTTCTTCATCATTTTTTTTAGCAAAAATATAATTGCATTCTACGGCATAGTTGTTTGTTGCTTGCGGCATCCTCCTTTGCGTGGCGATTGCTTTTACCTCATGGCTTGCTTTACCTTTAGAAGTGAGCGGCAATTTGATGATCAACTTTTGTTGTCAGCGACAAAGATCTCCTAAAAAAAGAACAAATAGATGATGAAGAAAGAAGATATGGGTCTCAACATTTATTCTAGCTTAAACATTTATATGGGATGTACTCTGTTGCTAACAAACTTATGTAATTTCCGATGATACTCCATAAACTCTAAAATTTGCAACTTATTTCAAAATATGGGGGTTATATAAGCTTGTTAGTTGTTACAATGAGTAAGAATGTTTATATAAGCCCACAACTCCCAAGTCTCAAAGTAAGTTAGATAGATGGGGCTTATGAAGGGGCACTACAATAAATTTAGGGTTTGTTCACATTTTTTTCTTCGCACTTTAAAAATTATGGACTTTATTTGTAAAATATTCACACTTGTAAGTGTGAAGTACAAAAAAATGTGAAGTTTTAAAAAGTTCACACATAAAAGCTTAAAGTATTAAAAATCTTCACACTTATAAGTTTGAAGTTATTTGTTACACTCAATTTGTTCACACCAAGAACACTAATAAAAGAGTGAACTTTCAAATTTACACATTTTAAAGTGCGAACAAGTGGCATAATAAGTGTGAAGAATCAACTAATTTGTTGTAGTGTTGTCTATTCCAACTTGTATATATAGCCGGCTTATGGCTTATTTGATTTTGGGCTTATGTTTCATAAGCTCACTTTTTGTAGCTTACTTTGAAACTTTTCGGCTTATGTAATTATGACGAAAAACTTTCAAATAAGCCACAAAAAGAAAGCTTAAGAAAAATAAACCCGGAATAAAGGCAGGAACATACGCTATACCCTAGATAAAAGAAGGGAAAAGTTTAGCCAAAAAATTGCTGCTCGACTAGGGCTTGAGCTTTGGAAATAAGTATGTTTCCATTTTTTTAGCTATTAATTTAGTTTTATATTTAAAGCCGATTTTTTGTAAGCATTTTTTGGTATACAACGTTTGCTCCATCGAATCACTTTTTGTAATCAACAAAACAAATCAACAGAAATGGACATACCCACAATTTAGAATACAAAACATCAAAGAGGATCAGAAATTGTCTAACAAACCAGCACAAGTCTGTTGGAATGCATAAAACCCGGTTCGACTCTAAACAAAATCCTTACATATGATAACATATTATATTGCCTTAAAAAAAGCCCGGTTCGACTCCACACAATCCTTACAGATGTTGTAGTCATCAGGAAGTCTGATAAAAAGGTCCCCCTTACGGATGTCATAGTCATCAATGGTACGACTATCCTTGAGTCTCAAACCATCATAAAGTAGATTTTGCTTGCATATAGGAATACGGTTAATATCGTGGATCTTTGCTTTCACGTATAAGATGGTGTCTGAGTGTTTGACTTCCAGAGGGATACTCTTTACGGTGTTGATCATAGACACAAATATTTGCATGCGTCTTGTTGATTTAGGCAGAAGTGTGAGTGTCGATCCATTCTTGATGTCGAAGTCAGAAACGTGACTGCTGTCTTCAAGAACCATTTCATTGAAGATCAGTACCTTATCACCTACATAGGATTTCACTTTGGCAATGGTATCTTAGGGTTCAACATTCAACGATTTAGTCTCTCCGGTAGGAGTCTTGAAAAATATCTTTAAAGATACACCTTTTTTATTCATAACTGTAAGTGTAGATCCCTTCTTCACGGCAAAGTCACCAAGGGTGCTGTTGTCGTCAAGAACTGTTGAAAATGTTGGTTGTGTTTATGGCAAGTCCATAAGCTTGAGGGACTGTTTGTGTAACTTTTTATTACTAATATAGCCGTTAGGCTTTATTTGTCTTGTTTTGTATTGTGCAGGGGGTTTTGTGTAACATTTGGTGATGCCTCATGGTTGACTGTTGACTGATGATTGGGATATATCTTGGTGGATAGCCAGCTTTGTTATCGTCGTTCATTTTCACACGCTCACCACTCTCACCTAATCACACACACATCTCTCTCAACCTCACAACTTTCAATCCGCTTTATTCGTCCTTCATTATTTACCCTAAATAGATCCAAACATCAAAGATGTAGATGTTTGGATCTTAAGTAGTTTACTACTTTGTGTTTCTGTTTGTTGTTCTTGATGTATGTTTGAGATAGCATCCATTTGGGAACTATCTATTTGGTTTGTATGTTGAACAACATCCATTTGGGGACTGTTCTTGTTCTTTGGTTAATAAAGTTTTTTGGGAAAAATATCTGTTGGTTGATTTCGTTTTTAACATGGTATTAGAGCTTATGGCTCTTTTTCTTGGATAAATCCTTCTTAAAAAACTTGTTTTTGGTACTACAGATCTATAATTTATTTTAATTTTTTAAAATTAGGGTTTCAAACTTTTTTTTGGGGGTTTCTCAATTCTTGGCTTGGGAACTATTTCTTTGATTGTTAATCGTTGATTAATAGTCTTAATTTACATATTTTTTGAACTATTTTGAAAAACCCTAAAATCAGAAATTAGGGTTTTTCATTGGTAAGTTCCATTTTATTATATACTTGATTATCTAACCTTTCTTGTAGCTTTTGTCGACACTCTGGGTATTGGATTTGTTTATTTTTGAAAGTTTAAAATTAGGGTTTGTGAAACCCTAATTTGTAACTTTTAGGGGTTTTCTGTTTGGTGACTTTATTGTTGTTGGTGATTTAAAATTAGGGTTTGTGAAACCCTAATTGTTGATTATTGGTTTTGTTTGCTCTTGGTGGTGTTGTTGTCTCTCCTACCACCTGTGTTTCTTGACTAAGTGAATCAAGAGCACAAGTGGTGTTTCTGGTTCTGTTTTATTACGTTGTAAGTCTTTTGTTTCTTCTTGGTCATTGATCTAGTGAGGTGGGTGCAAACGGGTTTGGTTAACACCTTGACCCTCCAGCTTGACTGGTGTGGATACCTGCTCTGGCCAACCCCAGTCCATAAGCTAGTATTGGTGATTTTTGAAATTCAAGTTCTCTCTCTTTTCCTTTAATTGCTGTTTATTTTCTTGTTCTTGCTTGGTGTGCCTTCTGTGTTGTTTACTTGTTTTTTCATTATGACTACTCCTGTTCCTACTCCTGTTTTGATTAGCTCTTTAGATGTTGGTAATCCTTTGCATTTACAACCTAATGATCATAATATTGGGACTTTTGTTAGCATTAAGCTTACGGGTTGTGACAAGTATAGACTTTGGGCTAATGCTGTCAAAATTGCTTTACAAGCTAGAAATAAAATGGGATTTGTTGATGGTACTTGTGTTAAGTCTGCTTATGCTAATAGCGAGCCTCTTTCCAATCAATGGGATAGGTGCAATACTGTTGTTTTATCTTGGTTGTTGAGTTGTATATCTGAAGATCTTTATTTGAGTCAAGTGTACTCTGAAAATGCTGCTGAGGTTTGGAATGAACTTAGGGACACTTATAATAAACTTGATGGTTCAATTCTGTTTAATTTAATTCAAAAAATTAACAATTTTAAACAAAATGGCTTGTCTGTTTCTGAATATTATCACAAGTTGAATTCTCTATGGAGAGAATATGATATTCTTACCAAGTTTTCTCCTTGCACTTGCATAGCTAGGGCTGAGTCTAGTAAACATCAACAATTAATGAAGTTAATGCAATTTTTGATGGGTTTGGATGAAGTTTATCAACCTATAAGAAGTTCTCTATTGACTCAACCTGTTTTACCTGATGTTAAAGATGCTTTTGTGATTATGTGTAGAGAAGAGTCCCATAGGGGTCTTAACTCTAATTCTGGGGCTTCAAAACCCCATGTTTCCTCTTTTGCTACTAAGGCTAATGATTTTCCCAAAAATCAAAATCAAAACAGATCTTCTAACAATAGAAATCGGAATCAGTTTTTTAATGGTAACAATGGAGGGATCAGAAATCAGTCTAATCAATTTTCTAATAGCAATAACAGCAATGGGGGAAACAGGAATCGATACAACTCCTTGTTATGTACTAATTGCAATATGAAGGGTCATACTACTGACAGATGTTTTGAGTTAATTGGATATCCTCCTGGATACAAAAAGAACTCTAATACTAGTAACAATAGGACTTCTTTTAAGGTGAATAACAGGGTTGGTTCTAGTACACTGTTGATACTCAGATTTCTAACACCACTTTACCTTTTTCCAATGACCAAATTGCTAAACTTATGAGTTTAATAGCGAAAAAGAGAATTGTGGTGGTCAAGATAATATGGCAGGTACTGAGTTCAGTTTTTTTAATGGAAATGTGTTTTTTAACAACCATTTTTATAAGTTTTTTGTTGCTAAGATTAATTAAAATGGGATTAAAGTTAGTTTTGGTTGGATTATAGATTCTGGTGCTAATCAACATATCACTAATTCAACTAAGAACATGACAAATGTGATTGATATTTCTGATCTTGACATAACTATGGGTCACCCAAATGGGACTATTGCTAAAATCACTTGTGTTGGTAATCTAAAACTTACTGATAATGTGGTGTTATTTGATGTTTTAGTTATACCTGATTATACTGTGAGTCTCTTGTCTGTTAACAAGTTAATCAAAGATAGCAAGCTTCATGTTGGTTTTAACGAACACAATTGTGTTATTCAGGATTTGAAAAAGGAAAATATTCTGGGGATTGGTAATGAGTGTGATGGCCTATACTTGTTTGATTCTGAATGTAAGTTACCCCAAATAAAGAGTAACTTGTCTATTGTTTCCTTTCATGCTTCTAAGAATGTTTGGCACAATCGCCTTGGTCACCCATCTGATAATGTGTTGAAATTTTTAAAGAACTCTCTTAATATAAGTAGACCTGAACATTTCAGTCCTTGTGAAATCTGTCACTTCTCTAAGTAGACTAGAGAACCGTTCCATTTGAGTGACCATAAGTCTAAAATGGCTGGTGATCTCATCCACCTAGACTTATGGGGACCTTACCGGGTTACCTCAAAGGAAGGGTTTAGGTATTTTCTTACCATAGTTGATGAATTTTCTCGTGTTGTTTGGGTTTACTTGATAAAATCTAAGGATGAAGTGTTTAACTACTTTGTGGATTTTGTTAATCGTATTTTGAATCAATTTAAAGGGAGGGTTAAGATTGTAAGGTCTGATAATGGGACTGAATTCATAAATAGTAAAATGAACAATTTTTTGAGAGAAAAAAGCATTGTGCACCAAACTTCCTGTGCTTACACTCCTCAGCAAAATGGTGTTAATGAGAGAAAGCACAGACATATCCTTAACACGACTAGAACCCTTTTGTTTCAGAGTAGTATTCCTTTGTATCTTTGGACTGAGTGTATCTTAACTGCTACCTACTTGATTAACAGGCTTCCATCTTCTATTCTTGCTGGAAAATCTCCTTTTTGTATGCTCTATGGTAGGGAACCATCCCTTTCCCATCTTAGATGTTTTGGGTGTTTATGTTTTGCTAGCATTTTAAATAATCATGATAAATTTTCTCCTAAATCCGAAAAATGTATTTTGATAGGGTACTCAAGTACCAAAAAGGCTTACAAAGTTTTGAGTTTAGAAAACATAAGTTCTTTCTTTTCTAGAGATGTTAAGTTTTATGAAAGTGTTTTTCCTTACAAAATGAGTTCTAAGAATAAAGTTTTGAATAAAGAGTTTGATAATAAAACCTTTTTTGATTTTTTTGAGTATGAACACCAAAATGTCTCAAGACCCAATGATGAAGGAAGGGGACCATCTGATGATGCAGGAGTGGTAATTATGGATCATTCTTCAACTGATACTGTAGAGGAGCAGCCAGTTGGGAATGATAACCATACTGCATCATCAATGGATGATACTTTATCTATTTCTGAGGGCAATTTTCAAAATCATGTTCCTACCTTTGATTCAAGTAATAGGGCAGATGATGATAGCCCTCCTATTAGTCCAAGAAGGTCTAGCAGGGTTCCTAAGTTACCATAAAAGTTAAATGACTTTGTGTTGGATAACGAAGTCAGGTATGGGTTACATAAATATGCTAACCATACTAAACTTTCTGAAATCAATAATGTTTTATTTCCAATCTTAATAGGACTGCTAAACCTACTTGTTTTGTTGATGCTGTTAAAAATGTTAATTGGGTGCATGCTATGAACAAAGAGATGGAGGCTTTGTACTTAAATGACACCTGGACTCTTACCCCTCTACCCATTAATAGGAAAGCTATTCCTTCTAAATGGGTTTATAAAATCAAATATAAACCTGATGGGGAGATTGATAGATACAAAGCCAGATTGGTGGCTAAAGGTTGTGGGCAGAGAGAAGGGATTGATTATGATGAAATTTTCAGCCCAGTTGATAAAATGAGTACGATTAGATGTGTTTTAAACCTAGCTATGCAAAACACTTGGAATATTTTTCAAATGAACATCAACAATTCCTTCCTTTATGGTGACTTAAGTGAAGATGTGTACATGATGCCTCCTCTTGGTTTTTTTTGATAAAAGTGAGAAAAGAGTTTGTAAACTCAAAAAGGCTCTCTATGGTCTAAAACAGGCTCCTAGACAATGGAACATAAAACTTGTTGAGTTTCTTAGTAAGGCTGGTTTCTTACAAAGTAAAAATGATCATTCTTTGTTCACAAAGAACAAAGATGGAATTTTTCTTGTCTTGCTTGTTTATGTGGATGATATCATTGTTACTGGAAACAATGATAGTGAAATTGATAAGTTTAAAATGTTGCTTAGTCAAAGCTTTAAAATCAAAGACTTGGGTGAACTAAGGTACTTTCTTGGAATTGATGTTTTAAAACTTAACAATGGCTTGTGTCTAAACCAAAGAAAGTATTGTATTGAGCTTCTTCATGAGTATGGTTTACTTGGTTGCAAACCTGTGTGTACCCCCATGACTGAAAATGGCATTTTGGCTCATAAGGAAAGCTTTGATGATAAATTTCTATCCAACATCACAAGTTATCAAAAGATTGTTGGAAAATTGATCTATTTGTGCAATACTACGCCTGACATTTCTTACTCTGTTCATTGTCTTAGTCAACATATGCATGCTCCTCTTCAGTCTCACTTTGATGCTGCTCTTAGGGTGCTTAGGTATCTGAAAGGTGCTCCTGGTGTTGGCTTGAATTATTTTAAGTCTAACTCCAAAACCATAAAAGTGTTTTCTAACTCTGATTGGGCTAAGTGTAAAATGACAAGAAGGTCAGTGTCTGGCTATTGTGTTTTCATATGTGGTAACTTGGTGTCCTGGAAAAGCAAAAAGCAGGCCACCTTATCCAGGTCCTCTGCTGAGGCTGAATATAGGTCTATGGCATCTGCTGTGTGTGAATTTATGTGGCTCAACAAAATATTAATGGACCTTAATGCTCCTAGTTGTATTCCTGCTTGGTTATTCTGTGACAATAGCTTAGCTATTCAGATTGCAGCTAATCCAGTCATGCATAAAAAACTAAGAATTTTGATATTGATGTTCATCTGGTAAGAGAGAAAGTTTCTTCTCGTCTTATTAAGACACTAAAGGTGTCTTCTGAAAACCATGTAGCAGATATCTTGACTAAAGGCCTTGGGAGTTATCAGCACAATGAATTGTGCTCCAGGTTGTGTTTGAGAAATGTTTTTGGCTTATGCACTTGAGGAAGGGTGTTGAAAATGTTGGTTGTGTTTATGGCAAGTCCATAAGCTTGAGGGACTGTTTGTGTAACTTTTTATTACTAATATAGCCGTTAGGCTTTATTTGTCTTGTTTTGTATTGTGCAGGGGGTTTTGTGTAACATTTGGTGATGACTCATGGTTGAATGTTGACTGACGATTGGGATATATCTTGGTAGCCAGCTTTGTTATCATCGCTCATTTTCACACACTCACCACTCTCACCTAATCACACGCACACATCTCTCTCAACCTCACAACTTTCAATCAGCTTTATTCATCCTTCATTATTCACCCTAAATAGATCCAAAAATCGAAGATGTAGATGTTTGGATCTTAAGTAGTTTAGTAGTTTGTGTTTCTGTTTGTTGTTCTTGATGTATGTTTGAGATAGCATCCATTTGGGGACTGTTCTTGTTCTTTGGTTAATAAAGTTTTTTGGGAAAAATATCTGTTGGTTGATTTCATTTTTTTAACAAGAACTGTATCGTTAAAGATCAGCACTACTTTCAACGGTTCTATACCACGGATAAAGGTTTTCACCTTGTTAATGGTGTCCGAGAGTTTAACTTTCAAAGTGCGGGTATACCCACTACGGTTGAACTTGACAAATATTGGCACCAACCCTCTTGATCTTTGGAGGAGTGTTAGGGCGGAACCTATAACTATGCCAAAGTTGGCAAGGGTGTCCTCCTCAAGAAGCTGTCCATCGAAGATCAACGCCTGCTCTTCAACAGGAATATGTACTTGACTATGGATATTGCTTTTCACATCCAAGATGTTGTCTGAGCCTTTGACTTGTAGATCGATTATCTTTCCAGTGCAGGTCTTGACAGCTATATTTGTAAATTGGAACAAAAACAAGCTTATAAGTTTGGTAATGCAAATATAGCGTAAAAGTTAACCAAAAACCAACTTAAAACCATGCTATCCCCATTTTCGAAAGATAAAATGTCACACAAACTTATGGGGTTATATAAGCTTATTACGACATAGTATGATCCTTTAGAAGTAAACAATATTTACCAAATGAAGGATTAATTTCTTTCTTCTCCGCCATTTTTGACAACTAGTAACTATGTTGGAAATACGTTTTTACGTATTTATGAAGGATCGGTCGCTCCAACGATATATTAATGTAATGGGCTCGTGATCTAGTTATTATCATATAGTCCATATAGCTCACATGTAGGGTGGGCTATATATATACCCCTCCTAGCATGTTAGAAGGGGTTGGTGTTTTCATTTCATTCATTAATCATATTTTCACTTTATCTCTCTTCCTCTCTTTTCTCTCCTTTCTCTCTCTACACCCTCATCTCCATTCATCTCTATCTTTATTTATCAATCAATCAACCCACTTAATCAATCCAATCCAACATGTAGAATAAGCCAAGATTCGCGTAGACCTTCAATTGGTATCAGAGCCATAGGGTGATTTAAGGTAATGATTAGTGTTGTTTTTTAGTTTTTGAATGTATTAGTGATTTTTAGGAAAATCAACCTTGAATCTTGTATTTTTTGGTGTTTTTGTTGTTGGGATTAGTAGATAAGTGTTAGGTTTAGCTTATTTTGGTAGAAATCACAAAACTTTTGGTGGTTTTTGGTCAAAAATCGGATTTGAACTCGTTTGTTTCAAGAAAAAACATCAAAAATCGGTTTATATTGGTCTCGAAGTGTTTTTCCCAGAACATTCCGGATCAACATTCCGGATCAACATTCCGGATCAACATTCGGGATCAACATTCCGGATCAACATTCCGGATCAACATTCCGGATCAACATTCCGGATCAACATTCCGGATCAACATTCCGAATCAACATTCTAGTTCAACAAGTTATTCCGAATCAACCAAGTATTCCGGATCAACCATTTATTCCGGATCAACCAAGTTATTCCGAACCAAGGTCTTTTTTCACATAAAGGTATTTTATTCCGAATCAACTTAATTATTCCTGATCAAGGGGTATTTTACGAGTTTTTTTTCGACGATTTTTAGTGGATTTGATCTTGGCTTCTTACACACGCTTTACTTCAACAACACAACACAATTCACAACCTTACTTCGCTGCTCGATCAACCGATAATCTTTGAGTCTTTAAAGTGATCAAAATGATTTTTCAAGATTTTCAAAAAACGTGTTTTTGAAAATGTGTGTAATTTTGCCTTGGAGAATTTTTGGTTTCTTGAGAATACTTATTTAGAGGATTTAATCATTTTTTCTTCACTACTCAAGGAATCTAATCGACCACAACAAACACAATAACTTTCTTTCATTGATCGATCGATACGTAATTCTTACTTTTAAGTTTTCACTGAACTTCAATGGATTCGGTGACTTCAATATCTCATGAGGGAGAATCGCATTCAATGCAAATCAAAGTTAGAAAAAGTGGCATCACTTCATTTCAAATGCTTCAGTCTCATCTTATCACTCTTTCGAGGATTCAAGGAGGGAGCGAATTTGTGACAATCTTTGGTCAAGATCGTCATATAGTCATCGACTCAATATTCACCACTTTGACCCAACTCGCCGAGCAAATCAACAATGAAAACTTTAATCACTCGGCATCGGTACTTACATATAAGGCTCTTGTGACACAACTCACGCCTTTCCTCTAATTCAATATCATCAAGTCTGAAAGTTCAGTGATTTGCCAATCATTTCTTCGAGATACACATACCGAGCTTCGAGTTTTCCGTGATACAATATTGAAACTCATGACATCGGTCTCGTCCTCGATTTATGAAAGATCTCGACTTCAGCAAGCGTATGATAATTGAGTGCAAGACTCTATGATGCAGATGCAAGATGAGAATGGTCATACGGTTGACAACTTGGAGCCTAACGCTGGCAAGAGCACGGAATCAGGAGGACAACATGATACCAGTGGTACGTCGGGGAATGTTCACGAGATTTCTCTTGATGACACCTTACCCAATTATGACGCAGAGCCTGCAAACATGGTACAATGTAATGTTGTTTATGAGGTACATGCTGATGACATGCCGCATATTGAGCATTCTGAACCTAATTATGACAAACATGGGATGGAAAAGAGTGATCGAAATACCACTTCTGATTCATCCGATGTGAGTCATAATGGGGGAGAAAGTGTTCAAAATTCTAAACATCATGATAATTTTTTAATAACTGCCTCATCGATTGCTTCTGATTTCAAGATTAGAGAGCTCGAAACGATTGTAGCTCAACAATCAAAAGATCTTGAGGATGCCAAACTTGAATTTTCTAAGAAAACAGACAAATTTGAAACATACTTTGAAAAACTTGAAAAGTCAAACGTTGTTCTTGAAAGAAAATTGGATCAAAAAGTTTTAGATTCGAAAGCTGAAAAGGATAATCTTTTGAAACAAATTCAGTTACTAGAGTCTAAATTAGCATCCCAAGATAGATTGCTCAAAGAAAATGAAACGTTAAAAGCTCAAGTTCAGGAAAAGGTTTTTGTTATAGCTGCGTTGAAAAACGAATTGAGAAAAACTAAAGGATCTAGTGTAGAAACTAAGCTTGAAAAAGCATCAATCTTGGAAAAACCGCCTCAAATTCAGTCTGCGAGACAACAGACTGCATTTAGATCCGAGAGATCAAAATCCTCGAGACCGCGGTTTGCCTCCCAAGTTGATATGGTTCATCTTTCTAGACTAGTCACTCCACCATCTAAGCCTAATGTGACTGAAACAGCTTCAGCTAGACCTAATCACATGATTTCCTCTAGTCTCCCTAGACATAGTCCAAAGAACACGTCTCGAACTAAATTCAATGACGTTCACTACAAATTTGGTCTAAGGGAAGATATTCAAAAGACACAAGTAAGAGATAGGAATTTCAAACCTAGTAAGATGCCTTCTACGTTACCTAACACTTCTAACCATAGAATGTCATATCCTAGGAGCATCAATCAATCATCTAGGAAATCAAGATCTTACTCGGATATTAAATATGCTACTTGTAAAACATGTAGGAAATGTGTCTTTAAGGCTAATCATGACTCTTGTGTCAAGAAATTTCTTCATGAGGTGAACTCCCATGCTAGAACTAAATCCCAGTGGATAGCTAAAATCAAACCCATTGGTAAAGTTTGGCGCCCCACTGGTAGAACTTTCACTCTTGTAGGAAAAGAGTGCCCTTTAACTAGGATAGTCTCCGTTTCTACTAAGACTACTAGGGAGGAAATTGATAAAGATGATACTTCACTTAAGCCTAAACTTAAGGTCTTCTATAAAAGGAAACGATTTCCAGCTAAGATAAGTGAATCACCTACTCAGGTCGCCTCTGACACAAGTAAAGCCAACTGTGAACCCTCACGTGCTTCTAAAAGTGATATCGCTAACCCATGTCAAAGCAAGCAAATTCCTAATGAGAATGCAGGTACCAAAGTTGATGTTCCAAAAGAACGAAGCGGTCCAATCATTGTATACCGTTCAACTAAGGATACTCTTAGAGTTTGGTTGCTGAAGAAGCAGATATCGGAGAAACAAGTGTCTCAGGGGATTCATGGTTAAGCTTAAATATCAAGGCTTATAGATAAATGACAGTCTATAACCCGCTCTTCAAAGGCAGGAAAGTTTATCGCCGATGATAAACTTATCCTTACAACGAGAAATTAAGTTTTCTCGGGCATGAGCTAATATTAAAAACATTCCAAGTTTTTAAGCTCATGCACAATGGTTCATTGTTAAATGTCAGACAATGACCTGGACTTCAAATAAAGGAAAGTTTATCATTAATGATAACTTATCCTCATAACGAGAAATTCAATTTTCTCGGTCATGAGCTTGTATTAAAACATTCGAAGTTTTAAGCTTAGAAAGGAAAGTGTATCTTTTAAATAAGAGAACTTTTCCTCATAACGAGAAATTAACCTTTCTCGGTCATGAGCTTTCCGTTAAAACAGTCAAAGTTTTCAAGCTCATGAACACGACTTCTAAGTAAATGGCAGCTTAGGACTCGTTCTTCAGACAAAAGGAAAGGTTATCGCCGATGGTAACTTATCCTTAAAAGAGGAGTTTACAACTTCTCGGACTTGAGCTTTCCTAAGATATTCCAAATCTTAAGCTCAAGTAATTGGTTTTCAAAACTTTGAACACAATTTTTCAAGAATTTCTCAAAAGGTTTGTTCTAAATCTTTCAAAATTGTGTGTTCAAAAATGTTTCGATAAAAAGAGCATGTCTTCTGGAATCGATAATATTTACGAACCTAGAAATGTCATTCAATAATGACACGGGGTTGTAAATAAAGTTCGAGTAGAAGTTTAAAAGATTTAAAACATGCTCCATATGGTTTGCTATTATTTCCAATAGTAACCCGCTTTTCACATTGAAGTCAAGCATTTCGCCGGAAAGCTTTGACTTCAGAATCCAAAGTTATCAACTCCATAATTCGAAGTTCGTTGCAATTGATATCTACATCCTCGACGATGAGACTACTCAAACGGCGACTACAGCTCTTTCAATAGAACACGGGTCAATAATTGAGGGGGAGCAATTGTCCAGCATTCAGAATCTTTGACGCCGAAAGTGCCAAGTTCACATGTTGGTGTCAAGACAACGATATCAATCGTACACATAGAGTCATGAGATAACTTCAGACGTGATGAGGCGACCAACATTCATGAACAAGAACCATGTGCTTCTTTCATATGATGTTCTCCATCATTTAGGTCCAACCTCATAAAACTACTACTCTTGTGAATACATTATCATATATGATCTTTGCACGTGATAAATACCTTACACTTGTGTTTAAAAGGTATTTTATTTACGTTTCAAGTACACCCTCATTAATTTGAGGGGGAGCTTGTGTAATTCATGAAGATAATTGGATTTGCATTTTTTTCTTCTCAAATTTTCTTAAAATGCTATTACATCAATTGCTACTAAAAACATCGATTGGGTTAATATTTTTAATATGGGGGAGAAAATGTGATTTAATATGGGAAATGATTAATCACAAATGGTTTGACTTAACGTACTAGCTCATCCCGACATGTGTGAAATGTTTTCGGATATCGTGGCATATGTTAAGGGGGAGCAAAATAGATTTTATATTCAAATGGATTTCATGGTGACATACACTTACCCAAAACATCTCTATTCACGACGGTGAAGATTGTGGTGACATAAGAATGGTAGGATAGGTTAAAGTCCAATGATTTCTCTAGAACCGGATGAATCTTCCCAAGGACATTCCATAGCTAGAAATAGCAGTCCTTAGGAAAGATGGAGAAAGATTGTGAACGCAACTGAATGCCGACCAAGTACTTAAGTTAGCACTGGAACAATCACAACAAGGTGCTAGTTATGACGTATTGGTAAGCATTGAAGGGGTTGAAGAATGAAAAAGAATTGTAAAGATAAAGGGTGTAAAGAAAGTAGCCCTCCTTACAACTTAGGCAGAAACCGGGTCAATTCATATGCTATTGAGATCATTTATGATTCTCGATATTGAAGATAGACATCATGGACCCAGTGATGCAAGGCACAACCCATCCCAGCTAACTCAGATATCTCTCAAAAGATATTTGTTTTAATCACACGGAGATAACACATTATCTATTGATTTATTCACTCCGAATAAATTGGTATTGAAATGGTGACACTCCTCTCCTGCCTCCGATCACTAAAATCCAAAATGCACGATTGAGTCTAGAGCCATTTGAGATCATCAAATATCTCATTAGGACACATTTTCATTATTCCGTGCTTGTTCACACAATGTGAAAAGTAAGAAAGATATCAAGAGTCCTACGCAAAATCTTCATGATTTTGCCTGAACATCCGAGTAATACGAAAGTATTTACAATGAAGATGGAAATCCTTCTTGAGCGAACATCAAAAAGCTCATGGTAGGTAACTTGTGCGATTCTTTATGAATCAAACTTGTGATAACTGGAAAGCAACAGTTGTTTAATTCTTAATTGAATTTAAACACGTTTCAGGCCTCTACGCAATATCTTAGTGATCTTGCCAGAACACTCAGAGTGATACCTTAGTGTTCACAGTGATGAGTGGAAATCCTTCTAGTGCTAACCTCAAACAGCACTTGGTAGGTAACTTGCAAGATTCTATACGAATCAAGCTCGTGACAACTGGAAAGCAACGATGGTGCAGTTCTTAATTGAACTTCACTTGTTCCAGGAACATGAATTGATGGCTTCAAATCATGCGGATAATATTATCCAAATGATTCAATCTTTACGTTCGCAGTCAGCTTTGGACGGTCGAGTAAAGAGAACGGGTTTACCCGCGAAATCTTGTCAAGGAGGTTCTTTATTGAAACTACCTGCCACAAGTACGATATTTAATATCGTCCAACGGTCTTCACCGACCGGAGGTAAAATGCTACCGAATTAGAATGAAATGTTCAAGGCCATTTCATCCGTGTATATGGTTTGTTGCTAACTGTCTTATGCAGCGTAACCAGAAGGTGGCATGCGGTGTATAATCCAGAAGAAGTCGTCACCACATGCTTATACTACATACACTTAGTACTTCAACAAATTCAAGAAAGTCTGAAGGTCAAGTCTTCCGCTGTATCAAACTCTGAAGCTTTCAAGAATTATAAAGGTATAAGTATGTGGAACATGAAGTCACGAAGAGGCGAATATCACAAGTGATGAATGCACAAGGTCAAGGCAAGGAAACATGCTCAAGACTTAAGTCAAAGATCACATCAAGCATATTCACAAGAACAAGATCGAAGACTCAAGCATAGATGCTAGGTTTAAGATTTTGTAAAAAGATGTGACCTCCCTTAGGGGAAGATTGTTGGAAATACGTTTTTCCAATAAAGTCTCGGTCACATCTTAGTTAGCATAGATCACGAGATATAGAATATTTAGAACTTTGTTTCTTGTAGCGACCTCCCTTAGGGGGAGATTGTTGGAAATACGTTTTTACGTATTAATGAAGGATCGGTCGCTCCAACGATATATTAATGTAATGGGCTCGTGATCTAGTTATTATCATATAGTCCATATAGCCCACATGTAGGGTGTGCTATATATATACCACTCCTAGCATGTTAGGAGGGGTTGGTGTTTTCATTTCATTCATTAATCATATTTTCACTTTCTCTCTCTTCCTATCTTTTCTCTCCTTTCTCTCTCTACACCCTCATCTCCCTTCATCTCTATCTTTATTTATCAATCAATCAACCCACTTAATCAATCCAATCCAACATGTAGAATAAGCCAAGATTCGCGTAGACCTTCAAACTACTATTGATTTGCTATTTTTATAGTAGTAATCAGTCATGACTAGAAACATTGTAACCGAGGAAAAAAGAAGCCAAAGAGTTCCTGAAAAACTATGAAATCAGATTTTATTGCCAACATCATTTAAATGTGGAGAAAGGCTGAATTTATATAAAATTTTTGTTCAAATTAACTAATGTACGTAAGATACTTTTTTATTCCATATCTACGCAACATACTTTCACATACTTACAAATCTAAGCAATATTGACCAAAATATGACTTGTTTGACCGGTTACCAATTAGAAAAGTTACAGTTTGGTCATTTGGTCTACGTGGACTTCCCTATTAGTCCTTGGACATTTTTTTCGTTACAAACGTAGTAATAATACTTTGACTTTAATACACACATTTTTATCCACGATTATATACACACTTTTTTATACGTGCAATTATATACACGTTTTATACACGAGAAAATTTGAACTTTGACAGACGATTTTAGCGTCAAAACTGATCTCGTAGACTCCAAAATCTCGGGCTAAGTCAATGTATACGTTCTCTACAACTTTCATGTTTTATGTTTTTCATGAAAAAGATATTTAGATGGTCGAAACCTCAAATTAAAACCGTGACAACAATACTAGTATTTTCAGTAATTAAGTAAATTCAGATTTCGATGATCTCGTTTAATGCTAAAAACTTACTTATAAGTCTCTAAACCTATCAGTGACCAAATATAGACAGTCTATATATAAAATATTATTAAATAAAGTTTAAAACTTATAACGATAGTAGTATGATAAAAAAATAGAAAATTAATAAGTGCATATCGATTCCATTACGTGTCTGAAAATATAACAGTGAAAAGAAATTGCTCAAAAACTTCCCATTTAAAATTAAACTCAAACACATAACATGTCTAGAAATATAACATCTAAAAGAAATTGAGTTTAATTTTAAACGAGAAGTTTTTCGAGTAATTTCTTTTCACAGGTTTCTTTTAGATACGTAATAGAATCGATCTGGTGCACTTATTAAATTTTCTATTTTTATCATACTACTTTTTTTATAAGTTTTACACTTTGTTTCATAATATTTTACATATAGAATGTCTATATTTAGTCATTGATAGGTTTAGAGACTTCAAAGTAAGTATTTAGCACTAAACGAGACCGTCGAAATTCGGATTTACTTAACTACCGAAAATATTAGTATTGCTGTCATAGTTTTACATCGGGGTTTCGACCATCTAAATGTCTTTTTCATGAAAAACATAAAAATGAAAGTTGTAGAGAACGTATACATTGACTTAACGTGAGTTTTTCGGAGTTTACGAGATAAGTTTTGATGTTGAAATCGTCTGTCAAAGTTTAGAATTTCTCGCGTATAAAACGTGTATATATTAACACGTATAAAAAGTGTGTATAAAAACGTGTATAAAAATACGTGTATTAAAGTCAAGGTATCATTACTAAGTTTTCTAATGAAAAAAATGTCAAAGGACTAACGGTGGAAGTCCACGCAGACCAAAGAACCAAACTGTAACTTTTCTAAGTGGTAACCGGTCAAACAAGTCACATTTTGGTCAATATTACGTATATTAGTAAGTATTCGGAATAAAAAATATATCTTACGTACATTAGTTAATTTGAACAAATACGTTACATAAATTCAGTCTTTCCCCTTTAAATGTCATCGGCAATCCAAAAGGCTTCATCAAGTTTCGTAAATTGTAACCTTAGTAATTAATTTAGTTTTATGATTAAAGACGATTTTTGTAGGCATTTTTAAGTTGATGGAAATAAGGTTTGCTGATCAACCGAATTATTTTTTGGTATTTAACAAACCATTAAAGATACTTAAAACAAGGGCAAATAATTTAAAATTGTATCAAACTTATAATTTATTGTTATTTCATAAACTCAACTTTTTTTTTTGCTATTAAATGTCAAATTTATAAATTTCGACTTTTCTATGTATCCTGATATCTTCTCAACCTGCTACATTGACATGGAGCAGGTCATTTTCACATGGATTTTTTTACTTAAATAATCTTAAAATGGTTAATTCATCAAAAGGACCATATGCTACATTCAATAACCTTTAATAATTTTTTTTGTTCTTTTTGTTGCCGATTATTCAAATATATTTAATTTCAATAACCTTTAATAATTTTTTTTGTTCTTTTTGTTCCCGATTATTCAAATATATATAAAAATAAATTGCAAACTTTAAGAAAGAATTCTTAAATTTTTTTCACAAACTTTTTTTATAAAAAAAAAATTTACGAGGTTTTTTCTATATAAAAGAACTTTATAGAAAAAACTCTAAAAAAGTTTTTTACGAATTTTTCATAAAGTTTGTTTTTATAAAAAAAAACTTCGAAAATTCTCTTATAAGTTCTTTTTTATTAAAAAAACTTTTATAAAAAATACGTAAATGTTTTTTTATAAAGTTTTTCTATAAAGGAAAACTTTGAAAATTTTCTTATAGAGTTTTTTTTTAAAAAACTTTATAGAAAAAACTTTTGTAAAAAAATTCGTTAATGTTTTTTATAAGAAAAAACTTTATAATTTTATTTTAAACTTTTATTTTATAAAAAGAACTTTATTAATAAAACTTCATGATAAAAGTGTTTTTAATTATGTGGAGTCATATATCCTATTAGATATATCCTAGTGGTATAGTCTTTTTAAAAAAACATATAATGCAACTTGTTAACTGACCAACAGGTAATACAATACATGAAAAAGTCGAAATTTGTAGAGTTTGTCAATTAATAGCAAAAAAAAAGTTGAGTATATAGAATAACAAAAATTGACAAGTTGAATACATTTTCAAGTTATTTGCCCTAAAAACAAGTTTGCTTGCATTTATAAGGTTGGTGGTCTCTGATATGTCTAATGTTTTTGTAGCGAAGTTCAACAAGCTGCCAAAGCATCAGCCGTGGCCCAAGATGGCAAGATTCAATACGTAGCGAGATCTAATTAGTTAACACTCGGTCAAAACCCTTTTAACTTTCAGTTAGTATTCGTTCAGCATTGATAAACTGTAAGAATTAAGAATGTGTCTTCGGTTCATAAGGCATTGATTTTCGCATCATATTGATTCTAGGGAGATTTAGCGAACATGTGTCTTGTCTACTATGTCTTGTACTAGCTCATAACCCGTGTTCAACACGGGTAATAAAAAGAAACACTTTTAAGAGATGTTAGCTAGGAAAGATTATATACGTGGTTGCAACCCGTGCTCACATTCAAAGCTTAGTAAAAAATGGAAAATCAAAACAAATCAATGTTACAACATCCATTGATACAGGTAATACAACGACATAACACTCTATTAGAACAAAACATATTACAATAAAACATATAGCAATTTATGGAAAAAAGTCCACTATCCAAACCATTGCACTTATATTACACCCAATGGGTCACATACACCTAGTTAAAAAAAGGAAATTACAATTACAAAATTACAAAAGGCCAACCAAGAATCTCCTCACGGCCCTTCCTCTGGCTTCTTCTCGCTTACACAAACCTGTCGTCAGCAACCTGCACCATTAGCCCGACATCAGCAACTCGACATTACAAAACATAATCTTAGCTTCACCACATGATAAAGTTGTATTACATAAGTTTTTGTTTTCTAGTATATTGGAAATAAAATGCAACTAATATGTGTGAATTCAACAATGCCCATGTTCTTAGATATATACTTCAATATCATAGCTACTAAATTAGGGATTAGATTTGTAGAGATGCCTGATTAAAATAACTTCAACGAACGAAAGTAGCCCGAAAATGATTCAACTGAGACACTGAACTACATTGATACATTAGGTCTGAGTAAATGCCTAAATGGGACCGTTTGAAAGACCCTTATGAGAGTGTTTGGACGTTACAATTAGCGTCTGCAACTTTGAAAGTCAGATTGCAGAAAGTGCCTTCTAACTACAATTTTATTAAAGGCCATTTGGATATTGGTTGTAACTTTATAAAGGGAAGCACCTCAAAATAAAGCAAAGGAACTTACAAAGACTTACGTTAGTACCCACTCAAACACAATATTCAATAAGTTGCAATTTACATCAGAGACGCTCATTTTCGGACAGTTATTTCTAGTCGAGAGGCACTGTCAAGATTACAGAAAAACATAGTGGCTTAGTTTTCTTTTTAATAATAATGGAAAATTATCAAATGCAAATTGTTTAAATATTTTTCACCTGTATTGTGTTCCCGCTTTGGCTGCATTAATGTGCTGTCATTCCAAAGCTCTGCGCTATGGTTCGAGAAGCAGATAACTGAGGTGCTAATACAAAATCTAAAAATAATATGGTCTTTGCAGGTTATATCACAAACTGTTAATGTAACATGATGTTCTTAAATAAACACATGATATTTATTACTAAATTCTTTCTAATGATTTAATAGATTATATCTAGCACCGCCAAATTTAGCGTACATTAATTACTCTTACTAAGTGTTATAGAGTATGTATTAAACATAGTATAACTCAAGAAAGGGACTTCACTTACACTGTGGAGGTGAAGTGCACTTTACCTGAACCCTTTTGAATTTCCACTTTACCCGAGCCCTTAATCTAAACTCTTTAGAATTGTAATTTTAGTATGGTTCCTCGTGTTAACAGTTCAAATGTCTTGCAAATATCCTTCTGCTCAATTACTTGAAACACTATTTAGCAGTCAATAAGGTATTCTACTCTTAGCTTATAGGGCGACGTAAGCGTACCTTAAATCATAACGATAAAAAATGAATGCTAAGAATACTTAATTACCTTAAAGTTAGCTTACACAAAATTATCATCTTCCTCTTCATTTATAACTAATCTATGATAAGCATTTGAGCAAACACCTAGATCAATAAATACAAACAATCATAATAACGGCTTGTCAATGAATGATGTCCATTTATTTTGCAGTTAAGCTACATTCAATGAACGCTTTCTATTTGTTTTTCCCTCACAAAGGGAACATATGTCCACTCTCAGTTTCAGTGGCGGAACCAGGAAGTTGGCGGAGTGGGGCAAAAAATAAATTTTGGATGAAAGTTGTATACACAAAAATAAAGATACAAATATAAGACTTTTACATTATTTTTTTTAATTTGGGGGCAATTTAAAGGTTTTTGCATTGTTTGTTTCCGAGTGGGGGACAATCCAATTTTAAAATGGGGTGCACTTTAATAAAATGGTCCTAAAAATATTTTTTTACACTAAAATTTGATTTTTGGCGAGCCATGCCCCCCCTCGTAATATCAAAGTAGTTCCGCCCCTGCTCAGTTAGCTCAATGTATTTTCACAAGTATTACCATGAACTTAGCGTCTGAGCTACAAGTGAACTTACCCTGAACTTAGCGTATGCAGTAAAACGACGAAAATGGGCATTCTTTTGTATGACCACAATGTCCTTCTTTCAATCTCAATAGCTTTCCAGACCCCTGCCCGGATATCTTTTTCACAGTCGAACCAGGCTTTGACCTGCAGTAAATAACCAAAGTCATCTATACACTACCAAGCAATAATGTTCCGACACTTAACAATACCAAACAAAAACTCAAAGCAAATCCATATTATGTTTTTTTAATTTACCTTGTCACATATACAGAAATCGGCTTTTTATACGATTGAACGAATAATCTGCAGAATTATTTTGTAGTTAAGCTACATTGAATGAACGATGTTCCATTTGTTTTTCCCTCACATTTTAGAAACATGATAGTTTTAAAATACGTCTTTATGGAAAAAGAACGTAATTAGGGCAAGTATAAACAAGTAATTTAGGAAAACCACAAGTTAATGACCCAAAGTGGGGATCGTTCTCAAGGAGGCAATTGTATTGTGTTAAGAATCAATTATTGGTTTGTGATTATATTGATGAGAAATGAAAAGTGGAAAAGAGGTTAGAAGAGAATGACGGTTACGATTATGAGTTAAACAAAGATGAATAGTCGTGCACGTAAAACCGTAAAAAGTGACAAAATAAAAAATATTTACCCTAAAAATTCCTAGAAAATAGCAATAAATCCTAAATAATGTAATTAGAATTTACAAAAAATCAAAAATCACTCAAACCTTTTATTTAATTAAATAATAATTTTTTAATGCTAATTAAAGCCCAAAAAATCAAATTAGTTAATAAAAAACCTAAAATGGGATTTTTTTTTTCACTTGTAAACCTCTAAAATACCTTAACTAAATTTATAACTATTTTTGAAAATTTTAAAATTAATTAAAACTATTTAATAACAATTAAAAACTATTAAAACTTAAAATAATTCTAAAAATTAATCTAATGACAATAAAAATATTCTAAAAATTGTAAAATTCCTAATTTAATGTGTTTGATCTAAGAAAAATGAAAAAACTTGAAAAATCTAAATTTTAATTTTTAATAATAAAATAATAATAAAATAATAATAAAATAATAATAAAATAATAATAAAATAATAATAAAATATTAATAAAAATCCAAAATTTATAAAAAATTCTAAAAAGTTGTAAACCTACTTATTTTAACCTAAATAACACAGAAATGAAGTTGAAATTACAAAAATACCCCTATTGAGCCTTGAAATGGGCCAAAAGTCCAAACATACCCCTTAATGGGCTTTTTAAGGCCCAATAAGAAAAATATTGTCCAAATAAGCCCAAAATCTCCTATCTGAATTAAAATTTGATTTTAAGAACAAAACTCTGAAAATGTGTTTAAGCTAGCTTATTTCAAAGCATCGTATTCTTAATGGGCTTTTTGGCCCATTAAGCTATAAGCTAATGCCATAAGCTCAAATTTGACACACAAGCTTCTTTTGAGTTACTTAAGAGATCTATAAAAAGAAAATTGGAAAAAGGACAAGAAATAAGCCTGAAATAAGCAAAGACTCTCTTCACAAAACGACAAAATAGTCAAGTGCTGATTCAACTTTCAAAAGCTTTTAAATGACTTAATTAAGCATAATAATCAAAAAGTTTTCAAAAAAGCACAAGCAATACGCCAGAATAAGCAGATAAGCACTTGTTTAAAAGTCAACTTAATGAGTTTTCTAGTAAAAAGTCAAAGTCAAAGTCTAATAAGCTCCAGATCAAATAAAGGGGTCAAATGAGGAAGATCTATCACAAAAAATAAGTTACTGCAAGTCTGGACAAGCCAAATTGGCTTATGAATAAGCTGAATGATAATTTACACTAGTAGGGGCTAGTTTTGGTGGTTGAGCAGTGGGAACTTTTCCCATTGCTTGACTTTCTTGACTTTTTGTCTTATATGACTTTTTTGTGGATTCAAGTTAAGCAAAGGCACCTAAATGATCAGTTAATCATAAGAAGTCAATATCAATCACAAAAATACAATTCCAATCAGCCAATTAGCACAGATTAATCAAAACATCACCAGATCAGACACAGACATGAACAATAAGCAATTTACACTCAATAAGCAGTTTTAGCAAAAATCAGCCAGCCAAACTTCACCAAATGCATACACAAGCTATAATTAATTCAAATAAACAAATCTAAACAAGTTTCATGCACTGATTCAAAGTCTAGATCAAGATTCAAGCATATAAAAGTTACTGATGAACAAGAACAAGCAGACTTTTTACTTTGCTGATATACTTGACCACCAAGCTAATTTTAAACACTCAAATCTTCAAATCAGGTTACACAAACTTTAATTTAACACCTTTTAGCCCTAAACATGAATACACTCTAGGTGTTTCCAAAATCTTAGGTTAAAAACAGTCAAACCAAGTGAGATATAGCACAATCTTTAAATTGATATTTCAAAACTGAAAACTTGTAGGTTTTAGCATACAACCAAGTGTTAAACAGATACCAACTCAAATAAACAACAAACACACACTCAAATCCAACTTGTGCACTTAAACAGGTAATCCTAAACACCCCTTATCTTTTTCAAATCAAAATTTAAACAAGTATAAGTGTATTCCAATGCTACCCAAGCCCAATCAAACACAATAAGAGATATATCATGCAGTATCAAGCAAGATCAAGCCACAAATTCAACAAGAACACAAGCAAATCACCAAATCACCAAAAATCAAGTATTAAAGCAGATTTTGGGTTAAAGGGGTCAAACCTCATAGATGTACATCCACACCCACGAATGTTTGAGCTGATGTGCTAGCAAGAACAAGCACAAGCTTCCAACAACAACCCTGCTAAGATTCAACAAGGTTAGCACAATAAAATCAAAAACAAAAAGGTGACAACTTGATTAATGCAACCCTTGTACCCAACACTTGATTATCCCTAAGTTATAAGCCTCACAACACCTTGACAACACAATATCAGGATGCTATGATCCACTTATAGCCCAAGAATCCCAAGGTGTACCAAGGAACTTAGCAAAATATAAAGGTTTTAGGACTTTGAGCAATTTCTTGCACAAAGCTTAAGAAAACGTTTTGAGATTCAAGTTTAGCAAACATATAACATAAAAAAGCAGAATAAGAGATTGGCACTTGGGTTTTATTCAAAGATTCAAACACAATTCATTAAGCATGAAAATGGATTTACAGAACTTGAACAAAGGAAAAACCAAAAGCAGTTAAAATGTAAAGCGTAAGTGCCTTTTTATAGGCTACAAGGATTCTAGAAATGCATAAAAATGTAACCCTAATGCTTGGTGAAGTCCCCAATTTGCCCTTGCAGATTTGAACTTTGCTTGAACATGTGATGAAGTATTGGAAGTTTGTGTGAGGTGTCCAAGGTAGAATTGCATCCAAAGGCCAAGAATGAAGCTTAAAATGAAAGCTGAATACTGAGTGTTGATTTCCTGGCAAGCTTTGGTATTTTCCCCAAAAACGCCAAAGGAGGGTTTATCATGTGAGCACATGAGTGACGTGGCAAGGGTTTTCAAAGTTGGGTTGTGTTTAGGGATACCCTAATCACTAATCTAGAGATGATTAGGGTTTAATTTTTGCTAAATCAAAAGTACCCAATTCGTGTTCTTGAGCAAATAGTGTTTAGTTTAATCGGATTTTAGGTTTAAATGAGTTGTTAGGCGCCAAAGATTAAACTAATAATGATTAGTTATAACCGGTTTTTAGTAGAGTGTGAGGTGGCAAATGGGAGAGTTCCCATTGGTGGAGAGAGTGAGTGGGGCACGTGTCACCCCACCACTGGTCTATGTAAGTTTTGTGGTCTACCCATTTCAGTCCTTCATTTCTCTTGTTTCTTTCATTTTGTGATAAATGGTGTAAAAACAGATTTCCTTTGTTAATGAAGTTTCTATTTTCACACTTTTGCCCCAAATACTTTTTCAAAGTATTTTCAGGGGTATTTCTTGCCATTTGTTGATTCTTGAAGGGTTGTTTTGGCATTTTCTTCATAGATAATGGTCTTGACTTGTATGGTTGACTTTTTGGAGGACTAAAATTGACAAGTCTTCATTTTTGAGGGACCATTCTTGCCAATTCTTCAAAGTGGAGGGCCCTTTTTGTAAATTTGACAAACTTTAAGGGCCAAACTTGTAATTATGAATAAACAAGGGTTTAAAGTGTCAATTCTTCAATATTGGAGGACCGTTCTTGCATAATCTTCAATTCTTCAAGGGTTTTTCTTGGAAAATCTTCATTAGGGCTTGGTTCATTGTGCGGCTTTGTTTCCCGTGTTCGTTTTTGCATATTTCTTGTGATCTTTTGTTATTTTTTCAATATCCGTACCTAAAATACACAAGCAACAAACACAAGCATATATTTGGCATTTTTGATGATATTTAATGCATTTAAAGCCCGTTTTGGACGATGAGACTATGTATAAAAGCAGTCTCATCAATCCCCCATACTAAACCATTGCCGTGCCCTCACGCAATGCTAGAATAAAGTATCGTAGCACCTCCAATATTCATTTTTATTATCTTTCATTGAATGATAAACTAGCTACATTATTACTTTTGCTACTACTTGCGTTTTAAACATAATGTATGATTTTCATCGCAAAATGGGACGTTTAGGTTCATAGAATAAGAACACGTGAATGCTTCGTTAGAAATAATTTCATCGTCCTCGATTTTCACCCCAATTTCATGCTAAGCGTGCAACGAGATCATTGTCATTATAAGTTAGTGAAAGTCCCTAATCAATGCTAGAAACCTTAATCTTAACTTAATCAACACAAGGTATTACTTTTCAAACGTAATCTTATTATTGTATAATAAAGAATTACAAGTGTTATGGATAACACCGTTTGATGACAATGTGTTGTGCACACTTTGAACAACAATAAACCCTAACTTATGAATACAGTCGTAGCTGTTTGATTCACTAAGTTATACGCACTAATGTTCTTAATATCTCAAAGTGTTAAACATTAATGCATGGATACACATCCTATTTATAGTGTTACGAGTTTGTCTTAAACAGTACTTGATGTCGACTACACAAGCTTTTACAAGTTCCCACATCAGTCACATGATGTCATTCTATTCTTGGTAGTCTTCCATTATGCTTTAAGGAACAGTTGTCAAAAACAGTTTCCTTATTCTTCATAGTCTCGAACACACAAATGGCATGTCCAAAGTGTGCTGAGAGTTATCAGGGTATTGCCACCCCTGTTAACTCTCAACCCCTCAGAGTCCCTAATACATCTTGGCTGTTATCCATCACAGCCAAGGAGTATGTCTTCAGGTAATCTTCGACTTCCCTGACAATGTCTCTGACATGGACTCCTCTGAGGTTGCTCACAGAGACTTGGATCTCTGTGAGTCTTGCGAAACTTGCCTGCCTCCTAGGCACAGGCAAGGGACTATCTATCAGCCTAATTATGTTTAAATCAATGATCAGGGAATCTAACAAGTTTAGATTCCCAACAATCTCCCCCTATTTAAACATAAATAATGCTAGATCTAACTAAGTTAAGGTAAGTGAGTTTAACAGCTTCTTCTTACACATAACAGATCTAAACAAACATACCTCATGATTTTATTAAGACTTAAAGAAAATTACAAGTTCATTACATAAGTAAAATAAAAGATGAAGGTAAAAAGGGCTGACACCATCTTCAATAGTCATCATTTTTGATTCTTTCTTCAGCTTCGGCCACATCTAATCTGTTATCAATTTCATCCTGCAAAGTCTTTGCAAACTTCTTGGAATACTCAGTGTTGATCTTGAGACACTTCTTGTGACAGAGTAGCTGAATAGTTGAAGCCAGGCACAGCTCATCTTCCCTCTGAAAAGCATACTGGCAAGCCTTGTTCATAAATGCCATTCCTCTTTCAGGCACTGAGTATGTCTAACCATCAATAGGGCCAACAATATCATTTGGAAGGATCAAATCCCTGTGCATACCATCCACACGAACATCTTCAGTAACAAAAGTTTCATCAACAATTTGTGAAATTCTTCTTCTTTTGTTGCCTGTCTTTGGGGGTTCTTGTTCGAAAAGCTGTGGTGGGGGATCAATCTTGAGTTTGGCAGCTGTTTCCTTGATCCAGTTAAACTTAGCCTTAAGAGTTTTAAGCAGAAGAAAATTTGCCTGTCCAGACTTTTTGGCAGCTAAGGCTTCGAGTTCAAACCATTCTGATAACCCAAGTGTCTTTAACCTGAAGTTGACAAACACATCCATATTCCTCTGTTGGTTTTCCCTCCATAAGATCATCTGTGGGGTGTTTGTGGATTTGTGAATGGTGTATTTAAACTTGGTTATCTTGCCATCAGCATACCTGTTGTTTACGCAGGCATCATAGTCAGCTTTGACTTTCTTTAAGGCCTCAGCGCGTTTTAGTTCCATTTCCCTCAACCTTTGTTTTTGTTTTTCCCTTTCAGGTGGTGTCATCTTCCTCAGAGTAGCTTCATTTAATTCTTTGGTTGTCTTGAGCTCATTTAGTCTTTTGAATTCTTCAGCCTGTTGCTCTATTTCTTCAGGAGTTAAAGGACTCTCATCGGAAGGTGTAAAGGTTGAAAAGTGGGAAAGGTCTGTGGCGGATCCTCTTGTCTCTAGCATCGCAGCTATCTTCTTAAGTTTGGTGTCAGTATCAACCAAAACTATCTCCTTTCCTTTCTTCGAGACAGAGGACTCCACACTTATGTTTTTCAAATCATCAGCTCTTTTGAGAAACGCTGTCTGAGCCTAAGTTTGAATAGATTTTGGGAGAGAGCTCACAGTGAATTTTAGTTTCTTGGCCGCTGGCTCATCATCATCCTCAAGCTTGCTGATGTTGACTAAGATCATGGATTTAGATGAGTCAGCTCCATCTTGTGTTTGTTGCTCCCCCTGAGTATCATCCTCATCATCAGGTACTATAACTGGTGTGATGACTTGTAGAGGAACAGGTGTAGTTGAGGGATTAGCTGAAGATGAGCCTTGTTCAGCAGATGCAAGGCTGAGTGTAGTATTCTTCTCCCCCTCACGTTCATCCTTACTTCGCTGATGCTTGGATGAACGTGCCTGAAAACGTCTTGCAATCTGCTCCACAGAGGCAGCCATGGCACGTTTTCTTTTTCTTGAAGCCCTGGCAATCTTCAGCAAGAGGTTGGCATTGGCATTAGTATTTGCCTGAACACGTCTGACAATGAAGTTTGCATGGTTGTATTGCCTGTTGCGAACCGCATTAAAGTGCCTGTTCATGGTGTTTTCTTGTGCATGGAACATAGCAGGGACAACTGAGTCAATGGCATCCTTGATTCGTGTTGAGAGATGACTGAGTCCCTGGGCCACACCTTTTCTGGCACCCTCCTGAATTGGCTCAGTGACAGCCTCATCCACAGCCTTCTTTATGATGCCTGGAAATGTGACAGTAAAATTGTGCATCTCTGACTTGATCACATCCAGCTTCCTTGATAAGCGCTCAATATCAGATTGATGATGTACGGGCTGAAGATTCTTGATATTGAGACTTTGCTGAGCAAAATCATCCCCCCTTGGAATTAAATCAAAGTTGGTCTGGGCAGGATGATCAAACATGAGGAATTCGGCTGTCGGATCATATGTTGGTCTTTGGAAGACTGTTGTTGCAGATGTAGCAGAGTTTGGAGTGTCAACAGCTTCCTTGAGAGGAGAAGTCTTGTCATCAGCTGGTGTGGACACAGCTATATCTTTAGGAGGAGAGGCTGACAGCTGGTCATCCTCATCTTCTTCATCCTCTTCATCAAACATTCCCTCAGGGAATTCATGTTCAGGCATGGGCTCAAACTCAGAGACATAATCTTCTACTGAGAGCATTTCTTCATCAGCATTGAGCACATGTTCTTCTTCATTAGGAATGTCCTGAGTGATTGTTTCAGCCTCCTTTTCGTGTACCTGAGATTCTTTGACTTGCTGTACAATTTCAGCCTGCAAGTTTGTTGTAATTAGTAACAGGGAAAAATATAAGGGGAATGGTCGCCATTTCGCTGTCCTAGAGAGGCTGAGGGTGATTACTCAGCCACTCCAAAGGATAAATCCTTGGGATTCTTTTAAGTGTGAATGAAGTGTGGTTAATGGTCGCCATTCGCTGCCCCTAGGAAAGCTGAGTGTGATTATTCAGCCCCCCAAAAGGTAAAAAACCTTTGGGACTCTTTTGATTGTGAAACATATGTTGTTTAATGATCGCCAGTCGCTGCCCCTAGGAAAGCTGAGTGTGATTATTCAGCCCCCCCAAAAGGTAAAACCTTTGGGACTCTTTTAAGAGTGAAACATATGTTGTTGTAGGTCGCCTGTTACGCTGCCCCTAGGAAAGCTGAGGGTGATGATTCAGCTCCCCCTGAAAGGATAAATCCTTTGGGACTCTTTTAAGGAGGGAACCAAGAGGCTGTGTGAAGTACAGCTGATCAAGGTTGAGACATTAATGTATTCAGGTTGTTGTTAGCCTGAATACTGTCTAGAGGGTTCAGGGTCATCGGGGTGCTTTATAAACACAAATGAATCATTCCCTGGTGCAAAGACAGGGTGTACAGAAGTCTTAAAGTATTCTAAGTGTAATGACAGACTTCTATGGGTCGAGGATTACCCTAACTTCACCACTCTCTCCTACAGACAAATGAGAGTGGTTGCTTGTGAACCTTTAAAAATGTACACTGATTACCTGTGAGATATCAGCTTGGTTTGGCTGGTTTCCTATTGTCTCTGCTGACCTAGAGACACTAGACGCCTGTTGTTTGTCAGCCAAAGATTCTGAATCCACAAGAGTATCTGGACCAGAGGCGGTGTCAATCTTCTTTTCCTTGGCCTTACTAACAGCTTTGGAGTTGGAAGAAGAGGGGATTTTCTTCTTCTTTGGCTGTTGGCCAGATGAAGCCTTGGACTTAGTAGTGTGCTGCCCAGAGGTCAAAGACATAGACTTGCCAGCGACACTAGAAGTATTCACCTTCTCAGAGGAAGGGAGCAAGGGCTTCTCAGCGTTAGGTACCTGGTTGGCCACGTTCAGCATGTGGGCGGTGACAGGGATATCCTCAGCTCCTATTTCCTTGTAGATGGCTCCTGTGATGCGATAGGGCTTAAGAGCTGTCAAGGCCTTGTTGTGGTAATTCTCTCCCAGCAAACTCTCAAAGATCAGGGACAGGTAGCGCACATAACAGATGTTCTTTTCCCTGACCTGATTTCTTCCCTTCAGTTGTTCTACCAGGTTTGAGAATAGGATGCTTCCAAAGTCGACATCAGCTCCCCAGATTAATCCATACGCAATAGCCTGATGATTGGACGACATCTGATCCTGTGATCCCTGCATTCCTCCCAGGGACTTCACAATGTGGGTGAAGAGGACACGCCACATAGGAGTGATATACTTAATCTTCAGAGGGGCTTTGGCGAGGACTTCAGCTGGTGTAAGGGCATGATTAACATCATGGCAAGGGTTTAATGTGGCCAGGGCTTCCTTGACAGCCTTTTTGTCAACAGTCTTCAAGCATTCATCTCCATGTTTTAGTCCGGCCACACTAGAAAAGTCTTTAAGGGAAAAGGCAAAGGGATGTTCATTGCATGAAAGGCTAAATGTAATGGTGTCTTTTACTACTTCAGCAGAATACCAGAATTCCCTAAGGTATTCTTGGTAAAAAGTGGATGGAGATTTGGTGAAGGCTTCATTTAGGTCACAATTCTGCATGAAATTTACCAGATCTGAATAGGTGTTGTTTGGTGCCTTAATCCATCCAATGGCGTTGTTGGAGGCGATGATGCTCTCGTTGATCTCGAAGTTCACATTGGAGGCTTTTGGAACGGGAAATGCCATTGATTTGAGGTTGGAGGTGAATGAAAATGGCGGATGGTTGAGAGAGATAAGAATTTAGAGAGAGAAGTAGATTTTAGAATGGTGGTGGGTGAGAAGAGAAAGAAGACAATATATATTCAAACTTAAGTGAACAGTTATTCAACCGAATTAAATGCAAGGGCGAAAATGACTGCTCAAGTGGGTCCCCTTGACCTTTCAAAAAGTTTGTCTCCTCGTTATCCGAAACATAAATGATTAAATATTTGAGAATGTTTTTTGCATTTACTTGGAAAGTAACTACCTAGTTTCATGTGAAAAACATTTAATAACATTTAATATAGAATCAATCATTTAATGAAAACATTTAATATCAAGCCACAGGCTTTGAGATATTGAGCATTCCTAGCTCAGCAACTAGCCTGTTGAACGAAGGTTCAGCCAAAGGCTTTGTAAATATATCAGCTAGTTGCAGCTCTGTGGGAACAAAATGCAGCTCAATATCTCCCTTCATTATATGATCCCTGATAAAATGATACCTGATATCAATGTGTTTGGTACGAGAGTGAAGAACAGGGTTGTTGGATATGGCAATGGCGCTGGTGTTGTCACAAAAGATTGGTACTTTGTCATACAAGATTTCATAGTCAGCCAATTGACTTTTCATCCAGAGCACCTGAGCACAACAGTTGGCTGCAGCGACATATTTTGCTTCAGCTGAAGACATAGCCACAGAGTTTTGCTTCTTAGCACTCCATCCAACCAATTTTCCTCCTAGAATTTGACAGCTGCCTGAAGTACTTTTCCTGTCAATACAGCATCCAGCATAATCTGAATCTGAATAGGCCTTGAGATCAAAGCCTGATTCCTTTGGATACCATAGACCTAGGGATGGTGTTCCTTTGAGATACCTGAAAATTCTCTTAACAGCCACTAGATGGGATTCTTTTGGGTTAGCTTGGTACCTTGCACAGAGACATGTGGAGAATTGGATATCTGGACGACTGGCTGTTAGATACATTAGTGACCCAATCATGCCTCTATATAAAGTCTCATTGACAGAGACCCCTGACTCATCAGGACCCAAGTTGTTGGGTGGAAGCATGGGGCATTTCACTGATGCACAATCAGCTAAGTCATATTTTTTAAGTAAATCCTTAACATACTTTTCTTGACAAATAGAAATTCCCTTAGGACATTGTTTAATTTGAAAGCCCAAAAAGTAAGTTAATTCACCCATCATACTCATCTCATATTTCTTGGTCATTAATTTAGCAAATCGTTTACTAAGATTGACATTTGTTGACCCAAAGATGATATCATCCACATAAATCTGCACAATGATGAAATCACTCTTGTCCTTGAAGGTGAAGAGTGTTTTATCAATAGAACCCCTGATAAATTTATTTTCAGATAAGAAATTTGAAAGAGTTTCATACCATGCTCTTGGAGCTTGTTTCAGACCATACATTGCCTTGTGAAGTCTGTACACATGGTTGGGAAACTCGCTGTTCTCAAATCCTTCAGGTTGTGCAACATAGACTTCCTCAGCCAAATCACCATTGAGGAAGGCACTCTTTACATCCATCTGATACACAGTGATGTTCATATAGGCAGCATAAGCAAGAAAGATTCTGATGGCCTCAAGTCTAGCAACAGGTGCAAAAGTTTCATCATAATCAATTCCTTCAGTCTGAGAGAACCCCTGTGCTACCAGTCTTGCCTTGTTCCTGATGATGTTCCCAATTTCATCCATCTTATTTCTATAGATCCATCTAGTGCCTGTGATATTCTTTCCAGGTGGAGCTGACACTAGTGTCCATACTTTGTTCCTTTTGAACTGATTGATTTCTTCTTGCATAGCAGCTACCCATCCTTCTTCTACCAGAGCCTCAGCAACTCTTTTAGGTTCTATTTGAGAAAGAAATTCAGCAAATAGACATTCATTGGCTGAGGCTGACTCTGAGTCTTGGATTCGCTGTCTGGTTGTGACCCCTGCATTTGGTTCCCCAATAATGTTGACAAGAAGAATGTGTTGATCTCTTGACCACTTATTTTGAGGAGCTGGTGATTCAAGAACAGGGGTACTTAAGGGCATAGCTGGTACAATTTGAGTCTCATCCTGCTGATTAGGAGGGCTTTCTTCAAAGACTACTTCAGTGTCAGAGTCTTCTTCAGCCATTTCAAGGGAAGCTATTTCATTATCAGCAGGAGAATCTTCAGAGATTTGAAGAATTGGTGAGTCATCAATATCATGAGAAGGACCATCAGAGATTTGAGGTTCTTCTTCATCAAGTTCCTGAGAGGTAGGAACTTCTATGTTGTGAGTAGACAGAGGGTCAAAAGCAGGAACATAAGAAGTGAGAGTGTTGGAGTGGTGATGACTGGTAGGTCTGGGTTCTGTGAACTCATCACTTGGGAAAGAAATATTTTCATTAAAATCTACTTCATCACCCTCTGTTCCTGTCCTCTGTATGACTTCATCATCTTCATTGAATCTGACATGGAAAGTTTCTTCTACTTCTTGTCTTCTGATGTTGAATACTCTGAAGGCTTTGGCTGTTGGAGAGTATCCCAAAAAGAAACCATCATCAGCTTTTTCATCAAACTTTCCAAGTTTATCCCTGTAGTTATAAATAAACACAGGACATCCAAACACATGAAAATAGCTGACGTCTGGAGATCTTTTTCTGAAAACTTCATAGGAGGTTTTGCCATGTCTTTTGACAATGATTGATCTGTTTTGAGTGTAGCAGGCAGTGTGTAAAGCTTCTCCCCAAAATTGCTTTGGTAAGGCTGCACCATTTAACATAGTTCTTGCTGCTTCAATCAGAGTCCTGTTTCTTCTTTCAGCCACACCATTTTGTTCAGGAGTGCCAGCTGAAGAGAAGTTCTGAGAAATCCCTTTTTCATCACAAAAAGATTCAAGTTAATGATTCTTGAATTCTGTACCATTATCACTTCTTAGAGCTTTGAATCTAACATCATTCATATTCTACCTGTCTGATGAAGGACATGATGGTTTCAGCTGCATCACTTTTCCTTCTGAGGAAGAACACCCATGTATATCTTGAAAATTCATCAACTATGACCAAGGTGTATTTGTTGTGATTAATGGTTTGAGGTTTGACAGGCCCAAACAAGTCCATGTGAAGGAGATGTAAGCACTTGTCAATAGAGAATGATTGCCTAGTCTTGAATGAAGACCTGTGATGTTTTCCTTTGACACAGGCAGAACAAGTTTTGTCTTTGGAAAACATTACTGAAGGTAGACCAGCAACCAAGTTTTGAGTGGCTATCTTATTGATGTTCTTGAAGTTGAGATGAGACAGTCTTTTGTGCCACAGCCAGTTGACACTTTCAGAGGCTTTGGCAAGAAAACAATTTGAACTGTCTTTAGAGCACACAGCCATGTTGATGACATAAACATCTCTCCTTCTAGGTGCAACCAGCACAACATCATTGTTTTTGTTGAATATGGTTCCCTGAGTCTTAGTAAACAAAACCTTATAGTCAGCATCACATAATTGGCTGATGCTAATAAGATTGTGTTTAAGACCATTCACATATGCAACCCTGGTAAATGTGATCCCATTGCAATTCACTGAGCCATATCCTTCTGTGTCACCTGAAGAGTTATCTCCAAACACCACTTTGGGACCTGGCTCCTTTGAGTATCTGTGCAGGTATTGTTGAATCCCTGTCATGTGTCTAGAACAGCCACTATCTAGATACCATACCGATTCCTTGAGATATTTCTTTTTCATTGTGATGTCAACCCATTGTCCTGATCTTGCATCACCTTTTCCAACAGCTGGTTCATCCTCAGCTATCGCCATAAAAGCCCTGACTCTTGTGGTGTCTTCTTCATCTGAAGTCAATGGTTCATCATTCCAATCATAGGTTTCAGCAACCAACCCTTTCTCTGTCTTTTTCTCACCACCTTTCTTTTTGGACATAGCTTCAATCTTCAAGTTCATTTGTTCTAACTCAGCTTTAAGTGCCTTGTACTTATTTTTGTAATCTTTCTTCTCAGTGTCTGAAGAATTGGATTGAGATGAGTTGTTATGTTGTTTGAACTTGTATGGTTTGGATGAAGATGATGGATAGGAGGGTGAGGATGTCTTGGTGGAAGGACACTCTTTTTGATAATGTCCAAGCTTTCCACAGGCAAAACATGTTTCTTTTGACCTGTCAGTTGGTTTGCTAGCTGATCCTACTCTTCCAGATCTTTTATAGTATCTTCTTTGGTTGGCTAGCAATGCTCTTTCATGGAATTCTGCATTGAGGTCTGACAAGAACTCTTGGCTGCTACGGGTATCTTCTTCAATATCAGAATCGCTGTCATGAGGATGTGTTGCAGAGATCAAAGCTTTGGAAGATGCTCCTTGGACTACAAATCTTTCAGTCTCTGATTTGTAGATAGTATCGATCAGCCCTTCTTCATAATTGTACTTACCATAGAGCTGAGCAAGGGTATCATTTTTGATTGAGTTGTTAGCTCTCTGAGTCTGATTCATGCTCAGCCACTTTCTTGGAAGGCTGTTGACAAAAGTAGCATTGATCTCAGCTTGACCAATAGTGACATCATTCATAGCAAGGTCATTTAGAAGAATCTTCAGCCTAGTATAGGTTTGCTGAACCTTTTCACCTTCAAGTGACTTAAAGGAATTAGACTGAAGTCTGAGTGCCTGAATCTTTGTCTCTCTTGTTTCAGAGGGTCCTTCATGGCCAAGAATGAGGTATGTCCACATTTGTTTAGCTGTGGGACACTGAATGACAGACTTCATGATATGCTTGGGAAGATAGGAAATTATGATGCTTTTGAGACGTTTATCTTGGTTTGCTAATTTCCTATCAGCTGAGGTCCATTGTTTGACAGGTTTGGGAAGAGGGTTTTCTTCAGTAGATGTAAGCGCCATGGGAATATATGGACCATTTTCTAAAATTTCTAAGAGAAAAGGTTCAAGTCCATCAAGGTATACAAGAAATTGACTCTTCCAACTGGCAAAGTCTTCTTCATCAAAGACTGGTACACTGGTTACGTGTGATCCACCTCTTGAGTCAAGAAGTTGGGGTAGATCATCGTCATTTGCTGGAGGGTTAAGTCTTGGTGAAGATGGGTTTGTGGAAGGTGAATGTGGGCTAGAAGTTTCCGGCATGGTGGATCTTGATTATAAAACTGAGAACGATGTTTCTTGAAGGTTTTAATATCAAACACCGCTCTGATACCAATTGAAAGTCCCTAATCAATGTTAGAAACCCTAATCTTAACTTAATCAACACAAGGTATTACTTTTCAAACGTAATCTTATTATTGTATAATAAAGAATTACAAGTGTTATGGATAACACCGTTTGATGACAATGTGTTGTGCACACTTTGAACAACAATAAACCCTAACTTATGAATACAGTCGTAGCTGTTTGATTCACTAAGTTATACGCACTAATGTTCTTAATATCTCAAAGTGTTAAACATTAATGCATGGACACACATCCTATTTATAGTGTTACGAGTTTGACTTAAACAGTACTTGATGTCGACTACACAAGCTTTTACAAGTTCCCACATCAGTCACATGATGTCATTCTATTCTTGGTAGTCTTCCATTATGCTTCAAGGAACAGTTGTCAAAAACAGTTTCCTTATTCTTCATAGTCTCGAACACACAAATGGCATGTCCAAAGTGTGCTGAGAGTTATCAGGGTATTGCCACCCCTGTTAACTCTCAACCCCTCAGAGTCCCTAATACATCTTGGCTGTTATCCATCACAGCCAAGGAGTATGTCTTCAGGTAATCTTCGACTTCCCTGACAATGTCTCTGACATGGACTCCTATGAGGTTGCTCACAGAGACTTGGATCTCTGTGAGTCTTGCGAAACTTGCCTGCCTCCTAGGCACAGGCAAGGGACTATCTATCAACCTAATTATGTTTAAATCAATGATCAGGGAATCTAACAAGTTTAGATTCCCAACAGTTAGTAATGCTAACACTACTCATATGCCCTAATCACGTACTTATCCTCCTATTTTCCTAAGTTATATCTCTTATATTTTATTTTGTCTTGAATGTTTCACGAGGATACATTGTTTGACTTATGTGATAATAGAGATTTAGGTCTAAAAATAGAGTCCTAACGGTGTAACCAAGACCATAGAATTAATAACCCCTCCTAACAGACAACGATGTCAAAAAATTAAGTCAAGAAGAAAGATCGAGAAACACGGTTTTATAACGGTTTTGAACACGAGACTTATTACCGAGACTTTTATACGCCCCCTAACGGAAGGGCCTTATTATCATAGGTTTACCTCCATCTTTTATTCAACTTCGCCATGAAGCTTTTATTATGACTTTGGTCTTGCCTTGCCTTTTATTATCCTCCTCATCGGTGGTTTTATTATGGCCAAAGACGTATATCCTCACGCTAAGGGAAATTTTGGATCTTTAAAGCTTCAAAGATTAAGGCATAATTCACTTTCAGTTTTGCATAGATTTTTCGGCCTTGTGAGCTTCAAATTGTTTGCTTGATTTAGGTGAGCACTTGAAATCTTATTATTGGGTGAAGCTTTCAATTATTCGGGTTGCCAATACTTCAAAACCGTGACACTGGCGATACTTTAATGTCTTCCTAATTTATTTACATGGAAGCTACTAGAGAAGACTAGAAACCAACAATCAAGACTAAACCGCTAAGTCAATACTTATTAAGCAAAAAATATTTACAAGCGAGGGGAGAATAAGCAAACAACGAGAACACATGAGTTTTTGAAAGAATGCGAATACTCTACGTTTATCATAGTAACTTATAATTAACTCTATCATTTCTCGTCCTCGTTTAAGAGACTTAGCCTAATATAAAGTTAAGGAATCGAAGCTAAGTGCTCAACACGCACGATCGAGTCAAAAATTACTCTTATTCTCGCCATCGGAAAATCTACATTCGTGTCTTAAAACACTTATAAAACATGTGAAAATTTTTAAAATTTGGCCATTTTTAGCCTTATTTTGCAACAAAATGATAAACAAAAACATAAACTTTGGAAAGCGTGAAGGTTTGGCAAGGAAAGTATCTATTCACCCCCCATACTAAAGTTAAAGATTGTCCTCAATGTTTCGAGTCTAAGGGTTGGAAACCCCCATACTAGAGACGTAGTCGAATGCTTAATTGATAGGTGTGTAAACACCCATCCTTTTTACCACTTAACTACAATAATAACCAAGCTAAAACGTGTATTTTATGTCGTAAATGTTGGAATTATGCGTGGTTTGTGTTTTTGTTGTGATTTAGGACAAAAATGTGAAAAGGGGAGAAAACACGGGCATTCACGGGCTTTTATCGAAGAAAAAGGCAAAAGACGAAATCAAGAGTGCAAAAAGAACGGAAGTCCAAGACCAATTCTGAAGATTTATCGAAGAAAAAGTCAAAAGACGGAAGTTTACTAAAATCCGAAGAACTCAAGTCTAATTTATTGAAGAAATTACAAGACGAGTTATCAATCCCGAGACAAAAGTCGAAGAATTAAGAAGACAAGGACTTTATGACAATTAAAGAAAGACGAAAGAGGGGAGGAAGCTTCCACTAAGCACCTCCCTAATCCTCCTATAAATAGGCCTTAGTTCATTTCATTTTATTTTGTTGGCTAAGTGTGACAATTAGCTCTTCCATTTTAATTTTTGCACATTTAAATACATGTCATTTATTTAATTGTCTTGCACCTTAAATTCATTTAATTTCAAGTAAGTTTCCTTTTAATTGTTGTTAATCTTTACTTTTATTGTTCATCTCATATCTTCCTTTCTTGTTTAATCTTTAATCTTTATGTTTATTATTTATGTTCATGTTATTGAGTTTTTATTAAATTGATTAAGTGGGTTTTGATTATTTTGATTATTATTGTTAGTGTGATTGATTTGGTTTGATTAGTATTTGTTAGTTGATCATTAGTGATTAGTTTGATTTAATCTTTTGGTTGATTTGGATTAGCTTTGCCTAGATTCGTTTCTTTTTTTGTTTCCTTGTTCTTCGCTGTCTGTTATTTCCCCAGGTCATTCCGAATCAAGACAAGTTATTCCGAATCAAGGTTTTGTTGTGAGTATTCCGAATAAAGAACTTATTCTAGATAAGTGACATATTCCGGATCAGTTTGTTACTCCGGACCAGCAACATATTCCGAACCAAGCCCATATTCCGGATCAACTTGAGTATTCCGGATAAACACAATATTCCGGATCAGAGGATATTCCGAACCAAAGAAATATTCCGGATAAAGGGAATATTCCGAACCAAGGTTGTTTATTCGGAATAATCAATTATTCCCGATCAGTGACACATTCCGAGTGAAGGATTAATTCCGCATCAAGCTTTTATTCCGGGTGAAGCATTATTCCGAGTGAAGGGTTTATTCCGGATAAGTGACATATTCCGGATGAATCAATATTCCGGATGAGCTTATATTCCGGATGAAGGAGTGATTATTCCCGATGAGCCAATTGTTCCGAATGAGTGTTTTATGTTGATTATTCCGAACGAAGAAGAATTATTCCGGGTGAAGGTGATATTCCGAACGAGTAATTATTCCAAGTGAGGTATTTTTAGTTTATTTTAAGTTTTAGTTTATTTTAATTTTTAAGCTTAACTTTTCCCGCCTTTTTCCTTAGTCGCACTTTGAGTTTACTTGCCTTAGATTTATTTTTGCCTTAGTTTAAGTTTTAGTTGCGTTTTAAGTTTGCCTTTAGGATAGTTTTAAGTTTTCTTTATTTACTTTTAAGTTTTCTTTTTATTTCTCGTCACGTTTTTAATTTCTCTTCATTTATTTTAAATTAGATATAGATTTATTTACCCGCCATTTACGTTAAAGTCTTTGCACATTTTTATTTTCAAACAACGATAAATATTTTTCTTAACCAAAAACAATTGAGTCGCACGTTAATCCATTTTTCAATTCGAAGAGACTGGAACAACGATAATTTTATACTTGGCAAAAGCCTCGTATTAAATGGCGCCGCTGCCGGCTCTTTTCGTAAAGATTAACGGTTTTCTGTGAGAGACGCGTTGCTTTTTGGGATCCGTTCATTCGTGATCGTTATTTTTCTTGCTCAAAAATTTTCAAAAACCATAAAAATTAAAAAATTGTTAAAAATCCATTAAAATTAAAAATTTTCAAAAATCCAAAAAGATTTAAATTTTATAGTGTATATATATTCTCTTTGTGTTTTGTATTCCTTTCTTTTGCTTTTGCAGGTGTATGCGTACTAGATTTTCAAATTATTCAGAGCCCGAGACTCGTGAAGATTTAGCTATGGCAGGTGTGAACAACAACAATAATCCATCGCACCTCAACAATAACAACAACAATGTTCTTCCACAGCCCGATCTTCGGAGAATGGAGGAGCTTTGTCAACCCACAATGATTGGACGAGGAGGACCGATTGCGCCGATGCAAATCACGGCTCCGGAGTTTTCGTTGAAGCATCACATCATACAGCAGGTGAAAACTAATCCATTCCGCGGAATGCCTGATGATGATGCCAACAAAAACCTCGACAAATTCATTACTATCACTCAAAGCATGAAGTTGCCCAGAGCTACTATGGATGTTCTTCGCCTTCAACTCTTCCCACATACTTTATCACACCACGCCGAGAAATGGTTTGATCGTCTCCCGAAGAATTCCATTCATACTTGGGATGATATGACTCAACGCTTTTTGTCGCGCTACTTTCCACCATCCATGGTCACGAGCCTTCGAAATCAAATCAGCGGTTTCATGCAAGAACCCGATGAATCTCTCTTTGATGCTTGGGAAAGATATAATATTTTGATCGATCGATGTCCAAACCACAACATGCTCCCTGTGACCTTAATTGATACTTTCTACAATGGTTTGACTTTTCGTGATCATGATACGATTAATGCAGCCGCCGGTGGCACATTTATGAAAAGAAGACCCGAGGAGTGTAGAGAGCTTATTGAGAACATGACTACTCATCACAAAAACTGGGATTCCTTCGCTTATTCAAGGAACAACCTGAGAGTCAATGTTTCTTCTACTTCAGCAAACCCCGATATGACCGAATTCACCCGCATGATGGCCGAAATGAACAAAAATATCTTGCTCATCGCTTCTAACCAACAACAACAAGTTAAAGCGGTAGCCAATCCTTGTGAGACATACGGCGGTCCTCACTCATACACTGATTATCCTTCTACTCAAGGAAATCCGGAAAATGTGTATGCGGCTTATGGTAATTATTCATCGGAAAATTACCAAGCCCGACCTCAAGGGATCGAAATTTGCTAAGTTACCGGTCCAACATTTATCTTTCACCCGGGTTTTCTCCTCAAAACCACATTCCCAACAACAACTACACTAGAAGCAACCAAATCCCACCTCGAGCTTCTAATCCTTATCACCCACCCGCTCAACAAGCCCCACCCATTAATCAAGATGTTGAAGCGTTAATGAGAACCCAAGGAGAGCAAATTAAGAATCTGCAAAGCCAAATTATCAATTTGAAAGGGGATATCACCAAGCAAGGGAATGACATTAGATCTGAGCTTCGAAATGATATACAATCCTCCTTCAGCAATCAAACGACTGATTTGAAGAATATGCTGGCCAGTTTCTTACCAACCACTCAACCCTCTACTTCGAGTTCTCTACCTTCAAACACCGTCACTAACCCGCGAGCGAATGTGAGTGCTATTACTACCCGTAGTGGAATAACCGTAGTAGGACCATCTACATCACCCCTAGTTACACCATCTACACCTCCTCCACTACCATTTATCCCTGCTACTCCCATACCTAGTATTAGTTCACCATTACCGTCTCCGCCTCGTCATGATGAAGTACCCAAGAAGAACCCTTCAACATCTCAACCTTCACCTTCTACACCTCAACCACCCAACCCCAGCATTCCTTACCCTTCTCGACTCAACAAGGCTAGCATTTTGACTAAGAATGACATTCAAGTCGCTAACTTTTTGGAAAAAATTGCCGGAATGAAAGTCACCTTTACCCTTGTTGAAGCTCTTGCTCAAATGCCACAATTTGTCAAGATGTTTAAGGAATTGCTTAATAAGAAGGAGAAGATGGTCGAGTTTGTTAATACTCGCTTGAATGAAAATTGCTCTGCAATCCTTCTTAAAGAACTTCCAGAAAAACTTGGAGATCCCGGTCGTTTTGTGCTACCTTGTACTTTTAACCAAACCGACAAATTTACTGCCTTAGCCGATCTCGGGGCAAGTATTAATTTGATTCCTTTCAGCGTTTGGAAAAAGTTATCATTGCCCGACCTTACACCAACCAAAATGACTCTTGAGCTTGCAAATCGCACTCTCGCTTACCCCGTTGGTATCGCCGAAGATGTGTTCATTAAAGTTGGCACATTCACTTTTCTGGTCGACTTCATCGTTGTTGATTATGAAATGGACCCTCGTATTCCGTTAATACTTGGACGCCCATTTTTGAGAACGGGTAGAGCTTTAATAGATGTGGATAAATGTGAACTTATCTTAAGAGTCGGGGATGATGCCCAAGTTTTGAAATGGGGAAGCTTACCAGCAAATCCTATGGAAGAGAATCAACAAATATGATTAATGTGCTTGATGATTTTGTCGTCTACAACAATCCTCTATTCGATTCATGCAATGATAATCCACTTTTTCAAGATGATATGGATGATTCTCTCTCCAATTTGGAACCTATGATTCTCCACCGATCTTTGATGCTTATGATGATGACTCTAGTTCCGATGGAGATGATTATGATGATTTTACTTCAGAGTATCCCGGCATGCTGATAGGTGTGAAAACACCCATCCTTTTTACCACTTAATTACAATAATAACCGAGCCAAAACGTGTATTTTATGTCATTTATGTCGGAATTATGCGTGGTTTGTGTTTTTGTTGTGATTTAGGATGAAAAAGTGAAAAGTGGAGAAAACACGGCATTCACGGGCTTTTATCGAAGAAAAAGACGAAAGACGAAGTCGAAAGATCAAGAGTGGAAAAAGAACGGAAGTCCAAGACCAATTCTGAAGATTTATCGAAGAAAAAGTCAAAAGACGGAAGTTTACTAAAAGTCGAAGAACTCGAGTCTAATTTACGAAGAAAATTCAAAGACGAGTTTAAAGAAATCCCAAGACAAAATCATTAAGTACAAGATTAACAAACAATTAAGAAGAAAAGGGCTTAAGTGTGCAAATAAGGAAAAGAGGAAAGAGGGAGGAAGCTTCCTAAGCTCCTCCCTAATCACCCCTATAAATAGATTAGGCCTAGTTCATTTTCATGTTGTTGGGTGGTTTGACAAACCACCACTTCCACCATTTTTATTTCTTGTTAATTACTTTCTTGCTTTTTAATTTCATGTTATGCACTTTTAATTCAAGTAAGTCTTTTAATTTTTGAATCTTTTCTTTTAATCAAGTTCTTATTTTTAATCATCTTCTTCTACCTTTCTTATCTTGCTTATCTTGCTTATCTTTGATTCATGTTCATCTTTGATCTTATTTTCATCTTAATGCTTATTTGATTTAAAGGTTTCTTAAAAAGTTCATCTTTTTAAAAGTTTGATTTGAAAGTTTGCTTATTTTTAGTTTGATAAGTTGTTATTCATGCTTATTAAGTCAATTTCGATTTAGATTCGTGCAAGTTTTAGTTTGAGCTTATTAACCATAGCTTATTACTTTTGCTTAATTTTCAGATCAAAAAGTTAGATCGGAAAGGGTAAACCCCTTTCCAATCACGTATTCCAATCACCTTGATTGGAAAAGGGTTTTACATTCCAATCAACATTCCAATCAGCATTCCAATCAACATTCCAATCATCATTCCAATCAACATTCCAATCAACATTCCAATCAACATTCCAATCAACATTCCAATCAGCATTCCAATCAACATTCCAATCAGCATTCCAATCAACATTCCAATCAACATTCCAATCAACATTCCAATCAGCATTCTAATCAACATTCCAATCAGCATTCCAATCAACATTCCAATCAACATTCCAATCAGCATTCCAATAAACATTCCAATCAGCATTCCAATCAACATTCCAATCAGCATTCCAATCAACATTCCAATCAGCATTCCAATCAACATTCCAATCAACATTCCAATCAGCATTCCAATCAACATTCCAATCAACATTATAATCAACATTCCAATCAGCATTCCAATCAACATTCCAATCAGCATTCCAATCAACATTCCAATCAGCATTCCAATCAACATTCCAATCAACATTCCAATCAGCATTCCAATCAACATTCCAATCAGCATTCCAATCAACATTCTAATCAGCATTCCAATCAAAATTCCAATCAGCATTCCAATCAACATTCCAATCAACATTCCAATCAGCATTCCAATCAACATTCCAATCAGCATTCCAATCAACATTCCAATCAGCATTCCAATCAACATTCCAATCAGCATTCCAATCAACATTCCAATCAACATTCCAATCAGCATTCCAATCAACATTCCAATCAGCATTCCTATCAGCTTTATTATTTGCACTTTCCGATTAGAGTTGATTTTAGTTTTAATTTTACGTCATTTAATTTCACGTCATTTACTTTTAACGTTTTAAATATTGCACCGTTTACGTTTCAACTAGTTTTAGTTTTAATTTCCCGTCCTTTATTATTAAGTCTTGCACATTTATTTTACCAAATCCAAAAATATTTGTTTCACCAAGAACAACTAATCTCACACAATTAACCGGAAATCAATTCGATTAGACACCGAGAAAACGAACTTTTTCAACTAGCAAAATCTTTTACATTAAAATGGCGCCGCTGCCGGATCTTTTCGTGAAGATTAACGGTTTTTTGTGAGAGACGCGTTGGCTTTTGGGATCCGTTCACTTGTGAACGTTATTTTTTCGAGTCAAAAATTTTCAAAAAAAAAAAAATCCAAAAACATTTGAAAAATCTTAAAAAGCATTTCTTTTTCAAAGTTTTGCACCAAAAATATTCTTCTTGCTTATCTATCTTTCTTTATGGATTCTTATGTCCATTGCGTCGGGTGTGGGAGACGATTGTACGGGAACGACTCTTGTCAATGGTGTACATGTGAGCGGTGCGGAAACGATATCGACAACACACAATTCGGATTTTGTCCCTTGTGCAACTCGACTAATTCATTCTTTTTGAACCCACATCCTGTTTCCCCGTGCATCTATTGTGGAAGCGATTCTCATTGGCATGTTTCGTGCCCGGTTCGATACCCGTATGGTCACGGGCAAGAACCGGGGTACAATTATGACAATGAAAATAGTTATCCACATGACGCACCCAGTCTTTTTCCTCACCCATTTTGCAACAACTGCGGGGGTCCTCACGAAAGTTTTCACTGTCCTACGGGGGATCACAATTACTATAATTATACCCCTTCCAGTTTTGACCAACCCCTGCAATACCCAATTGATCATCAGCCTCGTCACGGGATGAGTTACCAAGAACCAATTGACGATCTTGCTACAGCCCTTCAAGAACAAAGAAACGATCTTGCTGCAACTTTTCAAGAACAAAGCAAAGAGCTTTTACACACGCTGCAAACTTATATGGAGTCATTTTTACAGCAGCGAGATCAGACGAGTACTCATATCCCTGAGCTTATTATTGGCCCTTTAGGTAATGAGGAGAGCGATGACGATATTGAGGTTATTTTCGACGAGGAGGAATTTCTAAAGCAAAGTAAGACTTATTCCCTTCCTCATTCGTCTATTGCTATCACACCCGAGGAGCCCGTTGGCTCTCTCATCATGGAGGATGAGCATATTGACGTTATCTCGGCAACTGAATCGGACAAATTCCTAAAGTCTCGTGTCGAGGAACTTGTCGTCATCCCAAGTGAGCCCGCAGGTATTCCGGAAAATTTGTGTGATGTGCCGACTTTTGCGGAGCTTAAGGACGAGGTCGATTTGACAATCATTGATCACATAATCACAAATCCACAAGCGCTAATTGATTTTCCCAACAAGTTCAACATGTGGTGAGTATGATGATTTCGTCTTCGAGCCCGAGATTGCGGAAATTATCAACCGAGAGCTAGCTCTTTTGCCTCCGCTTCCACCTACAAGCGAGGTCGACTTTTCCAACATCGATGCCGAACTTGATGAGTTGGAACGTCTTATTATTCATAATAATGACGAACCAACTCACATGCCCAAATATCCTATTCTCGAGGAGTTACCTAATCAACACTCCTCTTATGAGAATTATGTTTACCACATTCGTGAGGATTTAACTTATCAACAATCCCCACAAATGAATGATGGTTTCGTACTTGATCGTGGTCTTCTCAAACGAGTTTCTACACTCCTTCTCTACGATCATGAGGATAAATGCTTTGACACGGGAGGTGACATGGACCATTCTATGATTGAAACTTCTACGGCTTTGCCAATTGGTCTGCCTCCATTGTCTTTAGAGGATGACAATGTGATTCCCTTACCCACCCCGCCTCCCGTCAATCTGGACTTCACTTGCTTTTCTGGTATTGAGAGGACCTTTTTACCATTCAAGACTTATCCTCCTGCCTCTCCTTTATTGATGTCCTCCGGGAACGAGGACAAGGTCTTTGATCCCGGTATTACATACGAGGCTTCCCCATGGACCATTTAATTCGGGGACGAGTCAGGCTCGTGACTCGGTTAATATAAACAAGCACTTTTTGGGAGGCAACCCAATTATCTATCTATCTTTCCTGTTTTCACCATAAGTGTAGGGGGAGCCCCGTTGGTGTTTCTTGTTCTCTTTCTTATCATGTGCAGGGATTAGAGCTTCAAAGACACACTCTTGATGACTTTTGACGAACCGTGATTCCGTGTTCCCTTCTTCCCGGTTCTATCCTAAACTCTTTTCGATTCACTATTTTATATTTCTCAATATTAAAATAGGAATATCTTTAGTTGTCTCTTCCTTAGCAAGATTTAAACAAAGTGCACAATGTCCTAAGTGTAGGGGAGTTTACTCCCACATGCTTAAACATTGAGGACAATGTTTATATTAAGTGTAGGGGGGACTTCTATCGAAGTTAAGTGGCCTTTTCCTTTGTATTTGTCCTCATTTTAACTGGAAAATCGATTTTTCGACATTTTTCAAAATTTTTAATCTATTTTGGCTTAGTTGTAGTTCCCTTTATTTTTGCTATTTTTCTCTTATTTTAATAAAATGGTTTTAACAAGTTTAGTTATCTTAGATATATTAGGCTCGTTGTGAATTTTTTGACTCAACCCGAGTTTACTTATCCAAGTTCACTCTAGCTAGTATCCTTAACCGTGTAGACCTTAATTGGTTTATTGGGCTAAGCATCCACGAGTCTCATTCCTTGAGATTTTAAATTGTGGAGAACGAGAAATGATAGAGTTGGTTACAAGTTTGGTATTCTTTCATTAACTTATGTGAGTTAATTATGATCTTTTTCTCCCCTCGCTTGTAAATAAATAAATGCAATAAGTAAGGTCGTACGATTTGAAAAGTTACTTAGCTTCTAGCCCAAGATCGTTTAAAAGTTGCTCGGTAATGATAAGAGTTCATAGCCAAGGAATAACTTATGAAGCGGGGCGCGAAGATTGGCGTATCCGAAAAGGCCCTAACAAGGCATGAGGATTCCATTTTATTGCTGAAGATCCAAAGTGATGTGAAAAGCATTATTCCCAAAATCAATATGAAGGATCAAGACTCACGACGAAAAGCAATCAACTCCTATAAAGATCATGGAGAAGTCTATCCGAAAAGACCCTAACAAGGTATGAGGATAAATAGATCCAAGTCCGAAAAGGAGGCGGATCGTTGTATCTCAAAATCCCAATTAGAGATTGAAGAAATAATCATGAAGTCGTGGTCAACAAAGCTGGAGTACCCCTCAAAAGTCTCCAAGTGAAGAAACTCTATAACGAAGAGAAGACCATTATCTCAAAAACGTATCTCGAAGATATGAAGTATGAAGTACATGCCAAATATCGGCCCGAGAAAGGTCTCAAATCGTGAACCAAGTTATGCCAAGATATGAACTTTTTGATATCCCGAGAAGCAGTTTTAAGAGATTTTGTCCTTTAGCTAACTATTGATCAAATCGTCCTACTTTGCTTTCAGCCTAAATAAATTATCAAAATAAGTCAACATGCATCCTCATGATCATTCAAGACATCAATAAAATATAAGAGATACTCGTAGGAATAAGGGAGTTTAAGTGATTAATTGAACCACATGAGTAAATGTTTGTTATGCTAACTTGTGCTAACAATGATCTTGTTTTTAAGCTTGGCATGGGGAACGTGAAACTTGAGGGTGATGAACATTCATGACACACAAGCCCTAATGTAAGTCTTAGATTTCTTTACAAGTTTCTTCCTTGTTGCATCTTGTTATTTTCTATGTTTTTGATTTTCCTTAGTTGTTTAATAAAGGCCAAGGTAGGTTGATTATGATGGAAAATGTAAACTAATGCATTGCATGAGGACATTGCAATGGTTAAGTGTAGGGGATTTGATAGGTGTGAAAACACCCATCCTTTTTACCACTTAATTACAATAATAACCGAGCCAAAACGTGTATTTTATGTCATTTATGTCGGAATTATGCGTGGTTTGTGTTTTTGTTGTGATTTAGGACGAAAAAGTGAAAAGTGGAGTAAACACGGCATTCACGGGCTTTTATCGAAGAAAAAGACGAAAGACGAAGTCGAAAGATCAAGAGTGGAAAAAGAACGGAAGTCCAAGACCAATTCTGAAGATTTATCGAAGAAAAAGTCAAAAGACGGAAGTTTACTAAAAGCCGAAGAACTCGAGTCTAATTTACGAAGAAAATTCAAAGACGAGTTTAAAGAAATCCCAAGACAAAATCATTAAGTCCAAGATTAACAAACAATTAAGAAGAAAAGGGCTTAAGTGTGCAAATAAGGAAAAGAGGAAAGAGGGAGGAAGCTTCCTAAGCTCCTCCCTAATCACCCCTATAAATAGATTAGGCCTAGTTCATTTTCATGTTGTTGGGTGGTTTGACAAACCACCACTTCCACCATTTTTATTTCTTGTTAATTACTTTCTTGCTTTTTAATTTCATGTTATGCACTTTTAATTCAAGTAAGTCTTTTAATTTTTGAATCTTTTCTTTTAATCAAGTTCTTATTTTTAATCATCTTCTTCTACCTTTCTTATCTTGCTTATCTTGCTTATCTTTGATTCATGTTCATCTTTGATCTTATTTTCATCTTAATGCTTATTTGATTTAAAGGTTTCTTAAAAAGTTCATCTTTTTAAAAGTTTGATTTGAAAGTTTGCTTATTTTTGGTTTGATAAGTTGTTATTCATGCTTATTAAGTCAATTTCGATTTAGATTCGTGCAAGTTTTAGTTTGAGCTTATTAACCATAGCTTATTGCTTTTGCTTAATTTTCGGATCAAAAAGTTAGATCGGAAAGGGTAAACCCCTTTCCAATCACGTATTCCAATCACCTTGATTGGAAAAGGGTTTTACATTCCAATCAACATTCCAATCAGCATTCCAATCAACATTCCAATCAGCATTCCAATCAACATTCCAATCAACATTCCAATCAACATTCCAATCAACATTCCAATCAGCATTCCAATCAACATTCCAATCAGCATTCCAATCAACATTCCAATCAGCATTCCAATCAACATTCCAATCAGCATTCCAATCAACATTCCAATCAGCATTCTAATCAACATTCCAATCAGCATTCCAATCAACATTCCAATCAACATTACAATCAGCATTCCAATCAACATTCCAATCAGCATTCCAATCAACATTCCAATCAGCATTCCAATCAACATTCCAATCAGCATTCCAATCAGCATTCCAATCAACATTCCAATCAACATTCTAATCAACATTCCAATCAGCATTCCAATCAACATTCCAATCAGCATTCCAATCAACATTCCAATCAACATTCCAATCAACATTCCAATCAACATTCCAATCAGCATTCCAATCAACATTCCAATCAGCATTTCAATCAACATTCTAATCAGCATTCCAATCAACATTCCAATCAGCATTCCAATCAACATTCCAATCAACATTCCAATCAGCATTCCAATCAACATTCCAATCAACATTCCAATCAACATTCCAATCAGCATTCCAATCAACATTCCAATCAGCATTCCAATCAACATTCCAATCAACATTCCAATCAGCATTCCAATCAACATTCCAATCAGCATTCCTATCAGCTTCATTATTTGCACTTTCCGATTAGAGTTGATTTTAGTTTTAATTTTACGTCATTTAATTTCACGTCATTTACTTTTAACGTTTTAAATATTGCACCGTTTACGTTTCAACTAGTTTTAGTTTTAATTTCCCGTCCTTTATTATTAAGTCTTGCACATTTATTTTACCAAATCCAAAAATATTTGTTTCACCAAGAACAACTAATCTCACACAATTAACCGGAAGTCAATTCGATTAGACACCGAGAAAACGAACTTTTTCAACTAGCAAAATCTTTTACATTGCATGCCCACTTACGATGATTTTGATGAGGCCGATACTCTCTCGAGTGATTCTTCTCATGATTAAGATCCTTCGCCTACATCACTTGATCCTACTTTGGATGAATACTCATTTGAGGAAGACTTTGCTACTTTTCTCAATACATATTTCCCTCATGAGAGTGATGCTCCTCCTTTAGACTTTGATGAATTTGGTCTTCATCCTTCTACGGATTTGAAGAAAATTCTTACAAAGGAGAAGAAACCTGACGACACCAACATCCGCAGCACGTATGTTTTGACACCTCTTTGTCCACCTTCTGAGGACGAGGTTGTGCATCTTCTTAGCGGATCATCTTCAAATTCTGCTGAGCCTGAGTGTTATTTTCCCCTAAAGGAAAAGGTGTTCGACCCCGGTATTGAAATTTTTAAGCCATCTCAGTATCCGTCAGATGAAATAAAAGGAAAGATTTTTGGAACTACTGGAGATATGCTTGCACATCTTTACCCTTGCTCCCACCGTGCTCCATCTTTGCTTAAGGGAACCTTGCCTACTCTTCTTTGGCTTGCCTTGTTCGCCTTAAGCTTGTGCTATTTGATGGACGAAAACTATGTGTTTGATCCCGGTGGATGTGTTTCATGTTTCTTCCTATGCTAATCAAGGTCGAGTCAGGCTCACAACTCGGTGAACAAAAATCAAGCGCTTCTTGGGAGGCAACCCATGTATCTATCTTTTAGCTATCTTTATCCTAAGTATAGGGGAGACCCGTTGGTGTTTGCTACTTCCTCTCTTCTCATATTCAGGGATTCGAGCTTTCAATGATCCACTCTTGAGGATTTTTGACGACCCGTGATTCTGTGTTCCCATCTTGCCAGTTCTATCTTAAACTCTTTTCGATTCACTATTTTATATTTTCCAATATTAAAATAGGAATCTCGTTAGTTGTCTTTTCCTTAGCAAGATTTAAATAACGTGCACAATGTCCTAAGTGTAGGGGAGTTTACCCCCACATGCTTAAACATTGAGGACAATATTTATATTAAGTGTAGGGGGACTTCTATCGAAGTTAAGTGGCCTTTTCCTTGTATTTGTCCTCATTTTAACTTGAAAATCAATTTTTCGACATTTTTCAAAATTTTTGATCTATTTTGGCCTATTAGTTTTCCTTTATTATAGTTATTTTCTTTCTTTACTAGAATAAATTTTAATAAAGTGGTTTTAATTTTCAAACGTTGTGAATCTTTTGACTCAACCCGAGTTTACTTATCTAAGTTTACTCTAGCTAGTATCCTTAACGTGTTTAAGTCAGGTTTTGCTAGGCTTTTATATAGGGAGCTTTAAAACGCGAAAGTCTTAACTCTCACGGGTTAAGAACAAGAACTTTTCGCAAGTTCCTATAATTGCTCCTAGAGAGTCGTTTATCAAGGGAACTTTAAAATGCGATTTCAAAACTTGAAAAAGTCTAAGAAGTTGCAAGATCCTATAGATGACTCGAAAACCCAAAACTTTGATTTAATAGGCTAAGCATCCACGAGTCTCATTCCTTGAGATTTTAAATTGTGGAGAACGAGAGATGATAGAGTCAATTATAAGTTTGGTATTCTTTTGTGAATTTATGTGAGTTAATTATAAGCCTATTCTTCCATCGCTTGCTAATAAATTTATCTGCAATAAATAAGGTTGTACGATTTAAAAAGTTACTTAGCTTCTAGCCCAAGATCGTTTAAAAGTTGCTCGGTATGGATTAGAGTTCATAGCCAAGGCATAACTTATTGAAGCGGGATGCGAAGATTGGTGAGTCCAAAAAGGTCCTAACAAGACATGAGGGCTACATTTTGTTGCTAAAGATCCAAAGTAATGTGAAGAATCATTTATCGAAAATCAAGATGAAGGATCGAGACACACGACGAAAAGCAAATACTCCCCAAAAGATCATGGAGAAGTCTATCCGAAAAGACCCTAGCAAGGTATGAGGATAAATAGATCCAAGTCCTAAAACGAGGCGGATCGTTGTATATCAAAGTCCAAAATAAAGATTGTAGAAAAATGAAGAAGTCGTGGTCCAAATATGAAGAATCTCTCAAAACTTCAAGTGAAGAAATTCCTATTATAAAGAGAAGACCATTATTTCATGAACGTCTCTCAAGATTTGAAGTATGAAGTCGCTGCCAAATATCGGTCCGAGAAAGGTCTCAAATCGCGAAGCGAGTTATGCCAAGATATGAACTTTATGAGATCCCGAGAAGTAGTTTTAAAAGATTTTGTCCTTTAGCTAACTATTGATTAAATCGTCCCACTTTATTTTCAGCCTAAATAACTATCGAAATAAGTCAACAATGTATCCTCGTGATCATTCAAGACAACAATAAAATATAAGAGATACACCTAGGAATAAAGGAGTCTAAGTAAATAATTGGCCCACATGAGTTCGTGTTAGTTTGCTAACTTATAATAACAATGATCTCGTTTTTAAGCTTGGTTTGGAGAATCTGAAAACTTGAGGATGATGATCATTCATGACATTTCTAAAACCCTAAGGTATGTCTTTGATTTCTTTACTTACTTTCTTCCTTTGAATGTTTATAATTTTCTATCTCTTTAATAAAGGCCAGTGTGGATTGATTATGATGGAAAATGTAAATCGTGCTTTGTAACTAATGCATTGCATGAGGACATTGCAATGGTCAAGTGTAGGGGATTTGATAGGTGTGTAAACACCCATCCTTTTTACCACTTAACTACAATATAACCAAGCCGAAACGTGTATTTTATGTCGTAAATGTCGGAATTATGTGTGGTTTGTGTTTTTGTTGTGATTTAGGACGAAAATGTGAAAAGGGAAGAAAAGACGGGCATTCACGGGCTTTTATCGAAGAAAAAGGCAAAAGACGAAGTCAAGAAATCAAGAGTGCAAAAAGAACGGAAGTCCAAGACCAATTCTGAAGATTTATCGAAGAAAAAGTCAAAAGACGGAAGTTTACTAAAAGCCGAAGAACTCAAGTCTAATTTATTGAAGAAATTACAAGACGAGTTATCAATCCCGAGACAAAAGTCAAAGAATTAAGAAGACAAGGACTTTATGACAATTAAAGAAAGAAGAAAGAGAGGAGGAAGCTTCCACTAAGCACCTCCCTAATCCTCCTATAAATAGGCCTTAGTTCATTTCATTACATTTTGTTGGCTAAGTGTGACAATTAGCTCTTCCATTTTAATTTTTACACATTTAAATACATGTCATTTATTTAATTGTCTTGCACTTTAAATTCATTTAATTTCAAGTAAGTTTCATTTTAATTGTTGTTAATCTTTACTTTTATTGTTCATCTCCTATCTTCCTTTCTTGTTTAATCTTTAATCTTTATGTTTATTGTTTATGTTCATGTTATTGAGTTTTTATTAAATTGATTAAGTGGGTTTTGATTACTTTGATTATTATTGTTAGTGTTATTGATTTGGTTTGATTAGTATTTGTTAGTTGATCATTAGTGATTAGTTTGATTTAATCTTTTGGTTGATTTGGATTAGCTTTGCCTAGATTCGTTTCTTTTTTTGTTTCCTTGTTCTTCGCTGTCTGTTATTTCCCCAGGTCATTCCGAATCAAGACAAGTTATTCCGGATCAAGGTTTTGTTGTGAGTATTCCGAATAAAGAACTTATTCCGGATAAGTGACATATTCCGGATTAGTTTGTTATTCCGGACCAGCAACATATTCCGAACCAAGCCCATATTCCGGATCAACTTGAGTATTCCGGATAAACACAATATTCCGGATCAGAGGATATTCCGAACCAAATAAATATTCCGGATAAAGGGAATATTCCGAACCAAGGTTGTTTATTCGGAATAATCAATTATTCCGGATCAGTGACACATTCCGAGTGAAGGATTTATTCCGCATCAAGCTTTTATTCCGGGTGAAGCATTATTCCGAGTGAAGGGTTTATTCCGGATAAGTGACATATTCCGGATGAATCAATATTCTGGATGAGCTTATATTCCGGATGAAGGAGTGATTATTCCGGATGAGCCAATTGTTCCAAATGAGTGTTTTATGTTGATTATTCCGAACGAAGAAGAATTATTTCGGGTGAAGGTGACATTCCGAACGAGTAATTATTCCAAGTGAGGTATTTTTAGTTTATTTTAACTTTTAGTTTATTTTAATTTTTAAGCTTAACTTTTCCCGCCTTTTTCCTTAGTCGCACTTTGAGTTTACTTGCCTTAGATTTATTTTTGCCTTAGTTTAAGTTTTAGTTGCGTTTTAAGTTTGCCTTTAGGATAGTTTTAAGTTTGCTTTATTTACTTTTAAGTTTGCTTTTTATTTCTCGTCACGTTTTTACTTTCTCGTCATTTATTTTAAATTAGATTTAGATTTATTTACCCGCCATTTACGTTAAAGTCTTTGCACATTTTTATTTTCAAACAACGACAAATATTTTTCTTAATAAAAAACAATTGAGTCGCATGTTAATCCATTTTTCAATTCGAAGAGACTGGAACAACGATAATTTTATACTTGGCAAAAGCCTCGTATTATTAATCTAGCATGGAAAGGGTGTAACCGTTAAATTTAAAGCTTTTTATGAAGTGTGCTATAAACCTAAGGTTATAACATATAAGGATATATCATGGATATTAAGAAATTCTTCCAAGCAAACGATCGAGTGCTCCCATAAAAATGAACACGAGAGGCTCCAATCGTGAAGATAATGATCATCTAAAATCCACAGTTTACAAACAACCACGGAACAAAGGTTGGAAGGGTACAAATCCCCACACGTTACTATATTACAAAGCGATAATATGTACATAGGATATGCATGGGATTCCCCCACGAGGCACCTCGTTTTTTATTACCGAGTCATGAGCTCGACTCGATCCCCTCAATACTAATTATCATTGGGGAAGGTGATTTGGTCGAGGTAGTTCAAGGATGGAACTTCCCCGCCAAAGTAGTGCTTCAACCTATGTCCATTCACCTTGAAATTGGGGTCATCATTTTGAGCTAGCTCGATGGTCCCATAAGGAAAAACTTGAGTCACGGTGAATGGACCGGACCAACGGGATTTCAAATTACCGGAAAATATTTTCAATCGTGAGTTAAAAAGCAACACTTGATCCCCAATGTTAAAAACCCGGTTTTTAATTTTTGAATCATGAAACTTTTTAGTCTTTTGTTTATAAATCAATGAATTTTCATAAGCAATGTCCCTTAATTCATCCAATTCATTAAGTTGCATTTTCTGGCGTTTTCCCGCAGTCTCCATATCATCATTACAATGCTTTAGGGCCCAATAAGCTTTATGTTCAAGTTCAATTGGCAAGTGACAATTCTTCCCATACACAAGCTTATAAGGAGTGCACCCGATGGGCGTCTTATGAGCGGTCCTAAAGGCCCATAAAGCATCGTTCAACTTATCCGACCAAGATTGTCGGTTTTCCCCAATAGATCTCTCCAAGGTCCTTTTTAACGCTCGATTTGAAACCTCGACTTGCCCACTCGTTTGTGGGTGATAAGTCGTAGAATACGATGTGTAACCCCATATTTCCTTAGGACCCTTTCGAATTGGTCGTTACAAAAATGGGTTCCACGATCGCTTATGATCGCACGAGGGGTTCCAAACCGAGAAAACAAGCTTTTCAAAAACTTGACTACCACTCGAGCATCGTTGGTGGGCAAAGCCTTAGCTTCCACCCACTTAGAAAGGTAATCAACGGCGACAAGGATGTACTTATTACCACGAGATGATGGGAACGGCCCCATAAATTCAATGCCCCAAACGTCAAAGATCTCACACACTTAGATGATATTTTGTGGCATTTCATTGTTTTGTGAGGCTTTTCCTTGTCGTTGGCATGAGTCGCACGACTTCACAAGTGCATGTGCATCTCGGTAAATAGTAGGCCAAAAGAAACTTACATCAAAGACCTTCTTAGCCGTGAGATTAGCACCGTGGTGACCACCCGTGGGTCCCTAGTGACAAGCTCTAAGGATGTTAGAAGCTTTGGTACCAAAGACACAACGTCGAATAATTTGATCCGCATAAGTTCGAAACAAGTAAGGGTTGTTCCAAAAATAGAACTTGACGTCACGAAAGAATTTTCGTTTTTCTTGAGTCGTCATACCCTTGATGATGAAGTTCCCCGCATGGTAATTTGCGATGTCCGCAAACCATGGGGTAGAAGAATCAAGCTTAGAATTCACTACACCAAGTGTCTCGAGCGGAAATGTTTCGGTGATTTCCTTGGGCTCGTAAACACTTTGGTGAGGATCTTCCAAACGAGAAAGATGATTGGCCGCTAGATTCTCGGCTCCTTTTTTGTCAACGATTTTGTGATCAAATTCTTGAAGGAGGAGAATCCAACGAAGAAATATCGGCTTTGCATCTTGTTTAGCCATAAGATACTTGATAGCCGAATGATCCATATGCACTATGCATTTAGTCAATACGAGATAAGGTCGAAATTCCTCAAATGCATACACCACGGCAAGGAATTCCTTCTCCGTCGTAGTGTATTTTAGTTGAGCCTCGGTCATCGTCTTGCTAGCATAGTGAATAGGCAAGAAGTGTTTTTTATGACGTTGCCCTAATACGGCCCCAATAGCGTAGTCACTAGCATCACACATGAGCTCAAAGGGGAGGTTCCAATTGGGAGCAACAAAAATGGGAGCTTCGGTAAGTTTCATCTTAAGGATTTCAAAGGCTCGTACACAATCTTCGTCAAATATAAAACGTGCATCTTTTTCGAGAAGATGTGTAATAGGTCGAGAAATCTTTGAAAAATCCTTGATGAATCGACGATAAAAGCCCGCGTGGCCTAGGAAACTCCTAACTCCCTTAACGGTTTTGGGATGAGGTAATTTGGCGATGACGTCTACCTTAGATTGATCTACCTCAATCCCCGCTTTCGAAACCTTGTGCCCTATAAGACGACTCCACTTTTAACCATAAAATGACATTTTTCCCAATTAAGCATAAGGTTGGTTTCCTCACAACGCTTCAACATTCTCTCAATTCGACAAACACGAAGTGAACGAACTACCAAACACGGAAAAGTCATCCATGAAGACTTCCATCGTCTTCTCGATCATGTCATGAAAAATAGCCATCATGCACCTTTGAAAGGTTCCCGGTGGATTGCAAAGTCCGAATGGTAAGCAAACGTTCCATATGGACACTTAAACGTAGTTTTTTCTTGATCACGAGGATCGATGGGGATTTGGAAGTAACCGGAGAAACCATCTGAAAAGCAATAGAAATCATTTCCCGCAAGACGCTCCAACATTTGGTCCATGAAGGGCAAGGGAAAATGGTTTTTACGAGTGGCGTCATTCAACTTACGATAGTCAATGCACACTCTCCATCCGGTCACGAGTCTAGTTGGAATTAACTCGTTGGCATCGTTTGGCACAACGGTAATTCCTCCCTTTTTAGGGACACAATGGATAGGACTCACCCAAGGGCTATCGAAAATAGGGTAAATCATTCCCGCGTCAAGGAGTTTAAGGACTTCCTTTTTAATGACGTCGTGAATTTTGGGGTTCACCCTCCTTTGACATTGGATTGCGGGTTTGTAATCCTCCTCCATTAAGATTTTGTGGGTACAAAATTTGGGATCGATTCCCTTAATGTCGGATAACTTCCACGCAATTGCCCCTTTGTGATCTTTTAGAACATCGACAAGTGCGGTTTTTTCATCATTTGAAAGATCTTTTGAAATAATAACCGGCAACTTGTCGTCCTCCTCCAAAAATACATATTCAAGGTTAGCAGGTAAATCATTCAACTCGAGGATAGGTGGTTCCTCAATTGACGATTTGGGCTCGATACTCATAACCTCCTCGGGTGGAGGAAATGGGAAATCGTTAAGAAAATCCTTGATAATCGAGAAGTCCTCATCATTGTCGAGGTCTTCGTCACAAGTACGTGGAACATCGAATTCTTCCAACGTAAAACCACCACCTTCAAATGGAGTGAAGGTTGGTGTCAAGTTATCTAGAATGGGATATAACATAGTGGGATTGCCAATATTCTCATCATCACCAAAACCTAGAACTTCTTGTGAAAATTCCTCGTAAACAACGTCGATCATATCAACGAGGTTTACGGTTGCAACGGAATAAACATGAGAAATTGTAAAATTTTGAGTTGCGTTTATAACAAGTTCCTCGTCGTTGAAACGTAAGGTGATCTTTCTAGCATGCACATCAATTAAAGCCATAGACGTATCTAAAAATGAACGACCTAAAATGAGAGGAACTTGAGGATCCGTGGGAATATCGACAACGATAAAGTGTACCGGATAATAGAACTTTCCCACTTTCACAAAAACGTCTTCCGCCAATCCACATGCGGGAATCGTGGAATGGTCGGCCAACTCGATAGACATTAGTGAAGGAGTAAGATTAGGAAGATTGAGTGACTTGAAGATTGCAAGTGGCATCAAGTTAATACTAGCACCAAGATCGGACAAGGCATAGCATTCTTCCATATCTTGGATTGCACAAGGAATCAAGAATTTACCGGGATCACCGACTTTTTGAGGTATGCGATTAAGATAAACCGATGAACAACTAGACAATTGTTGTAATTTCTCCTTGTTGTTTAACATACTCTTAAAGTTAGCGGCAAATCGAGGCATCATGACCAAAGCATCGGCAAAACTCACATTAAAATGAACGTCACGAAACATTTTCATAAAAAGCTCAAATTGGTAATTATCGCGCTCTTGACGTTTCTCCTTTCTAAGTCTAGATGGATAGGGAAAAGGTGGTGTGGGTTGAGGCATAGGCATAGCCTTTGGAATCTCGGGTTCCAAATGTGGTAATGGGTCAACCGTAGGTGTGGCATGGGCGGTACTTCGTGGGATTGGGACATGCTCCTTTTCGACCACAACCTCGGGTTCTTCCTTAATTGCATCCTCCGTAGAAGCAATTGGTTGAGGAGTCGGCTCCTTAAGTGTCTTACCACTTCGTGAGGTAATAACTTTCATCTCTCCCTTAGGGTTCGATATGGTGTTACTAGGAAGACTACTCGAAGACGGTTTACACATTATAGCCTCAAACATAGATGAAATTTTATCCTCAAACATAGATTGCCTCTTCTCGGCCTTAATCATCTCTTGTTTTATTTCATGTTGCCCTTGTTCCATTTTTTGTTGGTTTTGTTGTAACCTAGTTACATTCCCTTCCATTTTGTTTGTATGGATTTAAACTCATTTGCTAACTCATTTTTCAACTCCTTTTTCAAGTCATTCTTAAACTCGGATCTTAGGCTAATGATTTCTCTTTGAATGTTGCCAAACCTAGCATCGTTTCCATTAGTGTATTCAACAAATTCATTTGGAAGATCTTTCAAAGTTTGTAAACCCTTGTTGTTGTTTTAAAAATCATTGTTTTGATTTTTGTTTGAAACTTGATTGTTATTAGCCCCTTGATTCCCATAGTTTCCTTTGTAGTTGTTTTTAAAACCAACTTGATTGTTTCGATAGTTGTTGTTAGCATTTTGATTGGGAGCAAAACCCGGTGGAGTCAATTGATTAGAGCGGGTAACTTGACCGTTTTGGTTGTATGTTCCCGTGGCCGCGTAGGCACTCGAAGTGTTACCACCGTTGGTAATGCACTCGGAGAAATCATGACCTCCACCACAATACATACATGAAACCTCAACCGCTTTAGCCGTAGCGGAAGCACTTTGTTCTCCAACTTTGAATTCAATTAAAAGACCTTTAAGCTTATCAAATATTTGTTTTCCAAGTTCGCCTCAATTTGGCAAGCATCGATGGTATTGGACAAAGAAGGTGAAGCCGAAGACGAAGCCTTACGAACACTCGATGTGTTATGAGGACTATACACCTTAGATCTATTCTCAATTATCAACAATGCTTCCTCAACCGTTTTACATAAAAAATTACCACCCGCGGAGGCATTTAGATAATCTCTTTCATGATCATTTAATCCATTGTAAAACGTGTCAATTTGATGCAAGTCGGAAAAACCGTGATGAGGACACTCATGTAACATTTCCTTAAACCTATTCCAAGTCGTTGAAAAACTCTCATTAAATTCTTTTGAAAATTTTGAAATCTCGTTTTTTAAATGTGTAGTCTTAGAGGGCGGGAAAAATTGGTTCACAAATTTAGAAACGATATCCTTCCACGTCAATATAGAATTGGCTGGCTCTTTCTCTAACCAAATTTTAGCGGGTCCCGCTAAGGAATACGAAAATAGCATCATCTTAATCGAGTCATTAGCAACATCCTTAAATTTGCAAGTGGTGGTAAGACGATTGAATTGGCGGATATGGTTGTGCGGGTTGTCCTTTTCATCACCATGGAATTTGTTGTTTTGGATCATCGACAACAAACCCATTTTCACTTCAAAATTCTCTGCAAGGATAGCGGAATAATAATAGCCTCTCCATGACCCTCGGTGGGTGCTTGAAGTAACTCCATCACAGTTCGATTTGCCATGGTTGGTTCTTCTCTTACGATAGGTTCGTCAATAGGAGATTCCTCACTAGAAAGATTAGGAGTAGGTGTAGACTCCTTTCGGTTTTTTCGTTTACGTGCACGTCTTGCTTGATTACGAGTAAGCATAAACGTCACGTACAACGTGGGGATGAGAAAAGAATATTCTTTTTGGTGTTTTTAATTTTTCCAATTTTTTTTGTGATTTTTTATTGTTTTTACTTTTTTGGATTTTGTGATTGTATTAAGTAGACAAAAATCTACAAATCTCTTCCTTAATCAAATCTCTTGATTAAAGAAGCCTCAAGGAATGAAAATGATCACGTGAAGTGAACGCCTTCGATGACTTTAGAACGTTGGTGGAACACCAAAACGTTCAAGAGGGTTTAATCAAATGAAACCAAGAAAATATATATGATACTTAGATAATACTTTGGTTGGAAAACCCTCGATTAGCCCTTTTTATCTAAACACTCACAAGCAAGCGGGGAAACGAGGCAGCGCGAAGCACTTAAGAGCCTTTTTCCTTAGGGTATATTTTATAATACCCGCCTTATACCCACCTTGTAGTTTGTGTTTTTCAAAATTAAGCTTCACGAAAGTATTTATGTATTTTGCCTTTTCTTTCTTGTTTGAGATTCGAATAAAATGATTGAGTAATGACCTCCCAATCAAGGTTGTGTTTTCACACTTTTTGAGTACTTGTGAATTTATTGTTCTACGTATACAATATAGTAATAGTATTCACACAAAAAACAAAAACCGATAATACGTATTAGTAGAGTGCTACTAATACAAATAGATATTATGGCTATATAAAAACAACAATTGATCAAATCAAAACACAACACGCCTCCCCGGCAGCAGCGCCAAAATGATAGTTGTAAAATACGTCAAAAGAACGTAATTAGGGCAAGTATAAACAAGTGATTTAGGAAAACCACAAGTTAATGACCCAAAGTGGGGATCGTTCTCAAGGAGGCAAGTGCGTTGTGTTAAGAATTGATTAATGGTTTGTGATTATATTGACGAGAAATGAAAAGTAGAAAAGAGATTAGAAGAGAATGAGGTTACGATTATGAATTAAACAAAGACGAATAGTCGTGCACGTAAAACCGTAAAAAGTGACAAAATTAAAAATTTACCCTAAAAATTCCTAGAAAATTGCAATAAATCCTAAATAATATAATTAGAGTTTACAAAAAATCAACAAACACTCAAACATTTTATTTTATTAAATAATAATTTTTTAATGCTAATTAAAGCCCAAAAAAACAAATTAATTAATAAAAAGCCTAAAATGGGATTTTTTTCACTTGTAAACCTTTAAAATACCTTAAACAAATTTATAACTATTTTTGAAAATTTAAAATTAATTAAAACTATTTAAAAACAATTAAAAACTATTAAAACTTAAAATAATTCTAAAAATTAATCTAATGACAATAAAAATGTTCTAAAAATTGTAAAATTCCTAATTTAATGTGTTTGATCTAAGAAAAATGAAAAAACTTGAAAAATCTAAATTTTAATTTTTAATAATAAAATAATAATAAAATACTAATAAAAAACCCAAAATTTATAAAAAAAAACTCTATAAAGTTGCAAACCTACTTATTTTAACCTAAATAACACAGAAATGAAGTTGAAATTACAAAAATACCCCTATTGGGCCTTGAAATGGGCCAAAAGTCCAAACAGACCCCTTAATGGGCTTTTTAAGGCCCAATAAGAAAAATGTTGTCCAAATAAGCCCAAAATCTCCTATCTGACTTAAAATTTTATTTTATGAACAAAACTCTGAAGGCCCAAAAGCTAAAAATGTGTTTAAGCTAGCTTATTTCAAAGCAGCTTATTCTTAATGGGCTTTTTGGCCCATTAAGCTATAAGCTGATGCCATAAGCTCAAATTTGACACACAAGCTTCTTTTGAATTACTTAAGAGATCTGTAAAAAGAAAATTGGAAAAATCACAAGAAATAAGCCTAAAATAAGCCAAGACTCTCTTCACAAAACGACAAAATAGTTGTTTTTGAGTTCTAGACCACCTCAAGTGCTAATTCAACTTTCAAAAGCTTTTAAATGACTTAATTAAGCAGAATAATAAAAAAGTTTTCAAAAAAGCACAAGCAATAAGCTAGAATAAGCAGATAAGCACCTATTTAAAAGTCAACTTAATGAGTTTTCTAGTAAAAAGTCAAAGTCAAAGTCTAATAAGCTCCAGATCAAATAAATGGGTCAAATGAGGAAGATCTATCACAAAAATAAGTTGTTGCAAGTCTGGATAAGACAAATTGGCTTATGAATAAGCTGAATGATAATTTACACTAGCAGGGGCTAGTTTTAGTGGTTGAGCAGTGGGAACTTTTCCCACTGCTTGACTTTCTTGACTTTTTGTCTTATATGACTTTTTTGTGGATTCAAGTTAAGCAAAGGCACCCAAATGATCAGTTAATCATAAGGAGTCAATATCAATCACAAAACCACAATTCCAATCAGCCAATTAGCACAGATTAATCAAAACATCACCAGATCAGACACAGACATGAACAATAAGCAGTTTACACTCAATAAGCTGTTTTAACAAAAATCAGCCAGCCAAACTTCACCAAATGCATACACAAGCTATAATTAATTCAAATGAACAAATCTAAACAAGTTTCATGCAATGATTCAAAGTCTAGATCAAGATTCAAGCATATAAAAGTTACTGATGAACAAGAAAAAGCAGACTTTTTACTTTGCTGATATACTTGACCACCAAGCCAATTTTAAACACTCAAATCTTCAAATCAGGTTACACAAACTTTAATTTAATACCTTTTAGCCCTAAACATGCATACACTCTAGGTGTTTCCAAAATCTTAGGTAAAAAACAGTCAAACCAAGTGAGATATAGCAAAATCTTTAAATTGATGTTTCAAAACTGAAAACTTGCAGGTTTTAGCATACAACCAAGTGTTAAACATATACCAACTCAAATAAACAACAAACACACACTCAATTCCAACTTGTGCACTTAAACAGGTAATCCCAAACACCCCTTATCTTTTTCCAATCAAAATTTAAACAAGTATAAGTGTATTCTAATGCTACCCAAGCCCAATCAAACACAATAACAGATATATAATGCAGTATCAAGCAAGATCAAGCCACAAATTCAATAAGAACACAAGCAGATCACCAAATCACCAATAATCAAGTATTAAAGCAGATTTTGGGTAAAAGGGGTCAAAGCTCATGGATGTACATCCACACCCACGAATGTTTGAGCTGATGTGCTAGCAAGAACAAGCACAAGCTTCCAACAACAACCCTGCTAAGATTCAACAAGGTTAGCACAATAAAATCAAAAACAGAAAGGTGACAACTTGATTATGCAACCCTTGTACCCCACACTTGATTATCCCCAAGTTATAAGCCTCACAACACCTTGATAACACAATATCAGGATGCTATGATCCACTTATAGCCCAAGAATTCCAAGGTGTACCAAGGAACTTAGCAAAATATCAAGGTTTTAGGACTTTGAGCAATTTCTTGCACAAAGCTTAAGAAAACGTTTTGAGATTCAAGTTTAGCAAACATATAACATAAACAAGCAGAATAAGAAATTGGCACTTGGGTTTTCTTCAAAGATTCAAACACAATTCATTAAGCATGAAAATGGATTTACAGAACTTGAACAAAGGAAAAACCAAGAGCAGTTGAAATGTAAAGCCTAAGTGCCTTTTTATAGGCTACAAGGGTTCTAGAAATGCATAAAAATGTAACCCTAATGCTTGGTGAAGTCCCCAATTTGCCCTTGCAGATTTGAACTTTGCTTGAACATGTGATGAAGTATTTTCAGTTTGTGTGACGTGTCCAAGGTAGAATTGCATCCAAAGGCCAAGAATGAAGCTTAAAATGAAAGCTGAATACTGAGTGTTGATTTCCTGGCAAGCTTTGGCATTTTCCCCAAAAACACCAAAGGAGGGTTTATCATGTGAGCACTCGAGTGATGTGGCAAGGGTTTTTAAAGTTGGGTTGTGTTTAGGGACACCCTAATCACTAATCTAGAGATAATTAGGGTTTAATTTTTGCTAAATCAAAAGTACCCAATTCGTGTTCTTGAGCAAATAGTGTTTAGTTTAATCTGATTTTGGGTTTAAATGAGTTGTTAGGCGCCAAAGATTAAACTAATAAAGATTAGTTATAACCGGTTTTTAGTGGAGTGTGAGGTGGCAAATGGGAGAGTTCCCATTGGTGGAGAGAGTGAGTGGGGCACGTGTTACCCCACCACTGGTCTATGTAAGTTTTGTTGTCTGCCCATTTCAGTCCTTCATTTCTCTTGTTTCTTTCATTTTGTGATAAATGGTGTAAAAACAGATTTCCTTTGTTAATGAAGTTTCTATTTTCACACTTTTGCCCCAAATACTTTTTCAAAGTATTTTCAGGGGTATTTCTTGCCATTTGTTGATTCTTGAAGGGTTGTTTTGGCATTTTCTTCATAGATAATGGTCTTGACTTGTATGGTTGACTTTTTGGAGGACTGAAATTGACAAGTCTTCATTTTTGAGGGACCATTCTTGCCAATTCTTCAAAGTGGAGGGCCCTTTTTGTAAATTTGACAAACTTTAAGGACCAAACTTGTAATTATGAATAAACAAGGGTTTAAAGTGTCAATTCTTCAATATTGGAGGACCGTTCTTGCATAATCTTCAATTCTTCAAGGGTTTTTCTTGGAAAATCTTCATTAGGGCTTGGTTCATTGTGCGGCTTTGTTTCCCGTGTTTGTTTTTGCATATTTCTTGTGATCTTTTGTTATTTTTTCAATATCCGTACCTAAAATACACAAGCAACAAACACAAGCATATATTTGGCATTTTTGATGATATTTAATGCATTTAAAGCCCGTTTTGGATGATGAGACTATGTATAAAAGCAGCCTCATCAAAACATATGTCTACTTCCAATTAGCTTAAAAATATTAAAGCTTAATAAAACACAAGTACCTAATGAATTCAAATCAGAAGTACCTAATCACATCAATTCAGCTCGAAAAATATCAGAGTACCTTTCATAATCAGTAAGTATGCTACTTTCAAAATCAGAGTACCATCAGTGATATTTAAGATGAATATTTGGAAAGAACTAAATAAATCCACACGATACAACATCTAAGCAACACATTTGTTCCAAAAGGTTCCAGATTTTGGTTGGGATAAAATCTGTCCAATTGTACCGGTTCATAAGCCTAAAAACATATCATTCGTTATCACATAAAAATACAAGTAATGAAGATTTGAGACTAATATCCGAATTAAAGTTCAAGAGAAGGTGAAATGACAAGACTTGCAACCAAAAGATATGAGGATTTAGCAAATCATGTACTTTGGGTCTATAAGTTTGAGACCGTAATCACATACTCAAACATTATATCATGCATATTATAAAGACTCGTTGTAATTTGACTATCAACACAGAACCAACACATAAATTTTACCATCAACCAAGAAATAAAACTAAATTAGTAAATAATAGGGTATCTTTGGATGCTACTTAACATATGATATCTCTAACAGATTGGGTAAAATTTGAGAGTTTTACCTTTTACAGTTTTACCTAGTACTCTTGTTAAGCACTCGTTTAAATGAAAATAAATCCACAATGCGGAGCCTGTGCATAAAACAACAAAACTATGTTAATAAAGAAATTTTCAAGACAGATCCTCATTACAGTCTGGAAACAAAATGGTTCGATGTTTTGAACTACAAAATCACAAACATAACACTAGATATTAAAGTGGAAAAATAGATGATGTTATGCTACAAAAGAACATACCTAATGAACATCACCAGAAAATCTTTCTAGTCAATTTCTACATAAAATTAAAGATTCACAAGTTAATCAAATGAACTAAAATGACATCATCAAAACATAACACTGAAAAGTAATGAAAAAAAATTTAAAAAACCTGAAGCTAATAGATGATATATACTGATTTGGATAGCTCGAACACAAGATATATTTTTTAGCTTGAATCTAATACGATGTAGCTATTTTTCTCTCATTGAGATAACAAAAGATATATTTCTTCCATGGATCTATAAGCTTGAATTCTTTTATCATCCTGATTCTAAATTTTCATTTTGAATTTTGAATTTTGAATTCTTGGATTAAGAGAAAGAAAAAGTGAAAGCCTCAGGAAAGGATTGGGGAAAGGAAAAGAAGAAGTGAAGTCAGATATATGTATTTTTCATATGAAAAGAAATAGGATTAATACATTTTAAGGGAGATTTTGTTATTTATTGTATGACATCAACGAGTTGAATGTAAATGCCCCTAAGCATGACACATATGCTAATGTGGAAAATCTAAGCTAAAGCTCTTTTTAATAGAAGTTATAGATATAGATGTGTTCGTAAGTAATAAAGATCCTCTCTATGCAGCAAACTGGTTCTTAGTGTTCCTCGTAAACTAATACATGTTGTTCAAGAAAGGCCTTTATTTCCATTCTGAATATTGAAGAATTATGTTAAGACAATATACAATGTCCAAATAATAATTTGTCACTGTTAACCATTGTAAGGATTTAGATTCGAATTAAACAAGAAAAATCACTAACCAAAATGGGTCACGGTTGCAACTTGAATAAAATTTCACTTAGCAGTCTAGTACTTAAAACTAGTATAGACTAATAACCCAGAAAGTGTTATAACTAAACCTTCAATAAGCAACATGAAATGCACATAGATTCCTTAATTAGTGTTGGATAATAGTATTTAAACCCTAACAAATCTGATGGAAAACATAGTTTTGTTTTTTTTTTAAAACGCTTCTATCTTTTTAGAGGTTTGAGGGAAAAAGACATAAATGGTCAAAATCCATTCTCTCCATCCATTAAATGTTTTGAGCTTAAGATTTTGACATATTTAGTTATACACAAATAAACAACTGTTCAACTCTATTAGACATGTGTTAGTGAGATAATTTTTATTATATTATCAATATGATCAAATAACAAAAATACCCTTTATACTGTAATTTTTATCTTATTCTCTTTGATTCTCTCTCTCTTTCTTCTATCCAAGCTACTGATCTAAAACCTTCCATGAATCATTTTCTTCAACCTTCATCAAAACTCAGATGCTATCAAATTAAAGGAAATACCTTTAAATAAATTAAATTCTATAAATTTCATATTGAGTATGCTGGTTTTTTATTGCTTAATTAGGCTATATGTCGATAGGTAGAATGCTTAGTCTTAAAAATTTGAAAATGTCGATAGGTAGAATGCTTAGTCTTAACCACGCCTAGTTCTTTTATCCGATGGGGCAAAAGTTTCTTTAGAGCATTAACCAATACCCTCTTTGTCAAATTTGAGTGGAACAACACTGCCAAAAAACCATAAATCTGCAATGAGACAATAGTTAAAACTAGTATTTAATTACAAGTGAAATGAAATGAATATGGATTAATAACCCATCCCTTAATTTTTTGTACAGGGCATTCTCATTTTTTCATATATCCCCGTTAGCTAAACTCTTTTTACATAAAGAAAATATGATACAAACGCATAACCTGCATATTCTTCCCGAGTCCCGTGTCATATCCTAGTGACAGTGGGATGTATATGTCTAATTTACTTCAACCTTATTTCAGGGAGCTATTACATACGAAAAAGAGGAGAGACGATGCATGTGAAAAATTGAGTGCAGTGTTAGGCGAATAATGTACAGATGTTAAAATCCGTTCAGTAGCTTACAAGAATGATAGTGTCCTACCTATCTCTTCTCTTTCTCAGTCTGCTGCTACAAAATTATTTGGATCAGAGTTATCAGTAAAAGAAGAGTGATCACATGCTCTTACTTCGTTGTTGGCATTTCTTTGTTAGCATCAACAAGTATTTATATTCTTGGCATTCTTATACGGTTTTTGCAGGTGCTACTACCGCCTCATGAGGACATAGAAAAGACGAGGAGATGATTAAAACTGACTTGGCGGTTGCATCTGCTGCCACCTTGGTAGCAGCTTAATGTGTAGAAGCGGCAGAGTCTTTGGGTGTTGAACGTGACCATTTGGCATCAGTTGTTAGCTCTGCGGTTAATGTTCGATCACCTGGCGATATCATGACTCTAATAGCTGCTGGTCTGCTACTGGTAAGCTGAGTTGTTTTTGTTATTGCGTTTCGGGGGCATTATCTGATTCATTTCCTTCCCATTTAGCACTTTTGTACAAAAGTTGTTCACTTACGTTAAGAAGTTGATCACTTTTGAAGAACAGTTTAGCACTTTTGTACAAAAGTTGTTCACTTACGTTATAAAACTAATCACTTTTCAAAACAGTTTAACACTTTTATACAACATTTGTTCACTTACGTTCAAAAGTTGATCACTATCACTTTTGAAAAACAGTTTAGCACTTTTGTATAAAAGTTGTTCACTTACGTTAAAAAGTCGATCACTTTTAAAAGACAGTTTAACACTTTTGTACATAGCGGTGGTGGTGGTGGGGATGTGGTGATGAAAAAGGGAAGAGAAAATAATAAAAAGTAATAAAAGAAGTAGGGGTATTTTAGACATTTAATATTATGTTACACTGTAAAGTTAAGCATTTGATAGTTGAGTATCGTCGGTTGATCACTTGATGACCAAATATGTCAATATCTTAAGCCTTGACCATATAGTGGATGGTGGGTGCTCAACTTGACTATTTTGATTTTTTTCCTTTGAGAATTGTTGTCATAGTGCTAGTTAAGATCAGGGGTGAGCTAACGGAACACAGATCGATCTAACAGAGAAACCGACCCGAATTGACTATTATGCCTTCCCATACCAAAGGCATAATGGTCCACACTTTACCTCAAGGGGACCATTATGCCTTCTCATACCAAACCGGACCAACCTAGACCAGACAAAACACACTATTCCGGTCTTTGGTCCATGGTTTTGGGCTAAACCGGTCTCGATACAATCCAAATTTGACCGGATGCTCACCCCTAGTTAGAATAGTCTATTCAACTGAATGTGAATCTGCACCTAATATAACAAGTCTAACCTACACTAAGCTCCTTGTAATGAGCATTGTTCAAAGACGTAATAATCTAGTCTAAACATTCAGATTAGTGTATAGTTACATAATAAAACTACTTAATAACATTTAATAGATCAAAGTAAACAAAAAATGGAACAGCCAAGCTTCGGCTTCTTCAGTTCCTTGAGAAGCCAATAATATTATCTAAACACTCAGATTAGTAATAGTTACATAACAAAACCAGTTAAATAACGTTTAATAGATCAAAGCCAAGCTTCCGCGTCTTCACTTCCTTGAAAAGCCTGCAAATATGAGAAATCAAAATAGATGATTAACATTGTTATGTTTAGTCATTATATTCGCCTAAGTCGTGTCTAGGGAGAGTGTCGATTAGCCTAGTTTCCTAATAGCTAAGAATAAAGGTCGGTTGGCAATATCTAAGCCCAACCCGACCCGAAGGACTTGTATAGTCGGTTCCCCCTCATCTCTATAAAAGGAGGTGAGGGGGAACGAACCAAATACGTCATTCTTCCAATAAACTAATCGGAAACGATTAGGGATTTACCTTGTGGGCGTCGCCTTATTTTCTGTTGATTCTGCTTGTGGGTTTGTGACTTCGAGATCGTGTATTCCGCATCTAGATAACCAGGATTGTAGGGATTAAACCCTACAAGTGGTATCAGAGCTTTGGTGTCGAAGATGTCTGGTTTCTAGGATCGATCGTGAAAAGGGTCCTTGGTGTTAGGGTTCGTGTACATCAAGGTTGAGCAGCAGAGATCGATAAAAAGAAAAGGGTTTCTTGGTTTTCTGGTTTTTGAAGATCAAGGATCTGTTTTTTTTTCTTGTTTGTGTCGCAGGAAAGAAAACAGACGAAGAAGAAGAAGAAGGTGTTGTGGCTGTTTGAAAGTCAAACACAGGTTTACACTACAAGGGTTGATTGGGCCATCATTCTTTGGGCCTAAGTTTTTTATAAACCTATTATTAATCTGGTTTTTTAATTGGGCCAGGTTTTTGGATTGTAATTTTTGTTTTTGTAAAACAAAAGGTTAACTATTACTTTGAAGGGGTTTTTCCACAAGGGGACTTCGTAACTCGTGATTGTGAGGTTAACGTATCACAAGGTTTAGCGAGTTAATCGAAGGGATTTTGTCGGTTTGTGATTGTGAGGTTTTCACGAGGTTTAGCAAATCAACAAAAGGATAAAGAATGACGGGAGCCAAGTTTGACATCGAGAAATTCGATGGAACTGGTGATTTCGGGTTATGGAGAATCAAGAGGCGTGCTTTATTAATCCAGAACGGATGCGAAGCAGCTCTGGAGGCTTTACCCGCGAATATGGAAGCTGAAGAGAAATCTAAGCTTGACAAGAAAGCTCACAGTGCCATGATTTTGTGTTTAGGTAACAAGGTCCTGAGAGAGGTTACCGGGGAGACGACTGCAGCGGGGGTTTGGTCAAAGCTCGAGTCTTTGTACATGACAAAGTCATTGGCCAACAAGTTGTACCTGAAGAAGAAGTTGTATACATTCTACATGCCGACTGGACGAAAGATTTCCGAGCATATAGATGAGTTCAACAAAATCGTCCTTGATTTAGCAAATATTGAGGTAAAATTCGAAGATGAAGATCTTGCTTTATTGTTACTCACTTCTTTACCAGCATCATACGAACACTTTGTGGATACCTTGCTTTATGGACGGGAAGATTTGACTTTGGAGGACGTGATGGCCACACTAAATTCAAAGGAAATTAAAGAAAGGTTCAAGGCGAAGGGGGATGATGGTGAAGGGTTATATGTGAGGGGAAGAACTGATCGTAGGAATTCACATCAGTCAAAGGGAAAGTCAAGATCGAAGTCTCGAGGTGGAAGACTCAAATGCTTTATTTGCCAATCTGAGGAGCACTTGATAAGGAACTGTCCGAAGAACAATCGCAAGAAGTCAAAAGGTTACGTCAAGAAAGATGATCAACCAAGCTCCAGTGGTTTGATTTACGACGATTCTGAGGTGATGATGGTGATTAGTACAGAAAGACTGCAAGATTGGATCATGGATTCAGGAGGTTCATATCACATGTCACCCAGGTTAGATGTATTTTTTGATTTTCTGGAATGCGATGGGGGAAGCGTACTGTTGGGCGACAACAGGGAGTGCAAGATCAGGGGTATTGGCAAGGTAAAGGTACAACTGAAAGATGGGTCAAGTTTTGTGTTAAACAATGTCAGGTATATTCCTGAATTGAAAAGAAACTTGATATCGCTGGGAACTCTTGAAAAAGAGGGATATACCGTAAAATTGCAGTCGGGCAAAATCAAGGTGATTAATGGTTCTAGGGTAATTATATCTGGAACCCGAAGGGAGAACTGTGTGTACTCTTTGGATGGCCATGCATTGCCGGGTGAGCTTCATGCTGGTGTTGAAGAAAAAGACAGTCTTGTGCAAGTTTGGCATAAAAGACTGGGACATATCAGTGAGGCAGGACTACACGTGCTGGAAAAGCAGGGTTTGTTTGGCAAGAAGAGTCTAGGTAAGCTCGATTTTTGTGAGAGTTGTGTTCTGGGAAAGTCACATCGAGTCCGTTTCGGTGTAGGAAGGCACACTACTCAGGGAGTGATAGACTATGTTCATTCAGACTTATGGGGTCCGTCTCAGGTGGAATCATTGGGAGGTAAGAGGTATTTCTTATCTATAGTTGATGATTATTCCAGGAGGGTATGGGTTTATGTTCTCAGGTTCAAACACGAAGCATTTGAAAAGTTCAAAGAGTGGAAGCAGTTAGTAGAAAATCAGACTGGGAGGACGGTTAAGAAGCTTAGGACAGATAATGGTCTTGAGTTCTGTAACCGGGAGTTTAATCAGCTATGCACTGAGAGTGGGATTGCTAGACATTTGACAGTTGCCAGGACGCCGCAGCAGAATGGGTTAGCAGAACGGATGAACAGAACTCTCATGGACAAGGTACGCTGTTTATTAATACAATCTGGATTGCCCAAGACCTTCTGGGCGGAAGCGACATGTACGGCCGCATATCTTATAAATAGGTCACCATCGACAGCGATTGAGAAGAAGACACCTATGGAGATGTGGTCGGGACATCCTAGTGATTATGGGATGTTGAGGGTTTTCGGCTGTGTCGCGTATTCACACGTTAAACAAGGTAAGCTCGAGCTGAGAGCGGTAAAATGCGTTCTTTTGGGGTATCCTGAAGGTGTGAAGGGGTACAGACTATATAGGCTTGATAATGAATCGCCTAAAATAGTCACAAGCAGGAACGTGGTCTTCAATGAAAGTGTCATGTACAAAGACACGTTGAAGGATACTGGTGCAGGAAACGATAAGTCTGTTGAGGAATTACAAGTTGAGGTGGAACTGCAGAGGTTAAATAATCATACGCCTGAGGAAGACCATCCAGGTCAGGAAGATCAAACAGGTCATGAAGATCAGTCAGATCAGGAAGACCAGACAGATCAGGAAGATGGCGATGATGAAGATGCAGGGGTTCAAGAGATTGATCATCCACCGAATCTCACAGATTATCAATTGGTTCAGGATAGAGAGCCAAGGACAAGAACGAAACCGGAAAGGTTTCAGGATGAGAGTAATATGGTTGCTTACGCGTTTGCTGCAGCAGAGGAAGAAGATACTCATGAACCATTGACATACCAGGAAGCAGTTGCTTGTGAAGACAGTTCTAAGTGGAAAGCTGCTATGAAAGAAGAGATGGATTCTCTGAGGAAGAACAAGACCTGGGTGTTAGTAGATCATCCAGCTGGGCAAAAGCTGGTGAGCTGCAAATGGCTGTACAAAATAAAGGAAGGGATTGAAGGTGTTCAAAAGCCTAGGTACAAGGCAAGGCTGGTGGCTCGTGGATTCACACAAAGAGCAGGTATTGATTACAATGAAGTATTTTCACCGGTAGTTCGACACACATCTATTCGGGTTATACTTGCATTGACTGCGTGTAAAGATTATGAGCTGGAGCAGCTTGATGTAAAGACGGCGTTTTTACATGGAAATCTTGAAGAAGTGATCTACATGAGGTAGCCACCGGGATTTGAACAAGGTAACAAGGTATGTTTGTTAAAGAAATCTCTTTATGGTTTGAAGCAGTCGCCTAGGCAATGGTACAAGAGGTTCGATGAGTATATGTTGAGCAATGGGTTTAAGCGTAGCAGTTACGACAGCTGCGTATATTACAGGAGTTATGCACCAGGGGAGTATATCTATCTATTGTTATATGTAGACGATATGCTGATTGCTTGTAAAAGCAAGGCTGAGATCGCGGCTACCAAGTCTTTGCTTAAAAGGGAGTTCGACATGAAGGAGCTCGGGGAAGCAAAGAAGATTCTTGCTATGGAGATCTTCAGGGATCGGAGTCGCAAGATTCTGAGGGTGTCACAATCCGGGTACATTTCTAAAGTTTTAAAAAGGTTTAGAATGGACAATGGGAAGTCGGTTCAAACACCATTAGATGGGCACTTCAAGCTGTCCTTGAAGGATTGTCCGGTTAGGGATTGTGATGTTGAAAGAATGAGTAGGGTGCCATATTCAAATGCGGTTGGGAGCTTGATGTACTTGATGGTATGCACGAGGCCAGACATAGCGTATGCAGTAAGTGTAGTTAGCAGATATTTGGCGAATCCGGGTAAACTCCATTGGGAAGCAGTGAAGTGGATTATGAAGTATTTGCAGGGCACTGTAAACGTGGGTTTGGTGTATGGGACAAATCATGGCAACCATGTGGACGTAACAGGTTTTGTTGATTCAGACTACGCTAAAGATCCAGATAAAGGTAGGTCTCTCACTAGTTACGCATTTTTAGTACAAGGATGTGTTGTAAGCTGGAAAGCAACGCTACAACACGTGGTGGCTCTCTCAACTACAGAGGCAGAGTATATGGCCCTTACGAAGGCTGTTAAGGAAGCTATTTGGCTAAGGGGACTCTTGGAAGAGTTGGGCGTGAAGCTCAACACTGTTGCAGTTAATTGTGATAATCAGGGCGCGATTCACTTATCGCGGAATCATGTTTTTCATGAAAGGACTAAGCACATCAATGTGCGTTATCACTTTATCAGAGAAGTCTTAGAAGCAAAGACGGTTAAAGTTCTGAAGGTGGGTACTGAACACAATGCTGTGGATGCCTTGACGAAGGTGGTACCTGGACGCAAGTTACAACACTGCTTAGAGTTGCTGAGTGTTGGGATAGGCTAATATATGCCTAAGGTGGAAATTGTTATGTTTAGTCATTATATTCGCCTAAGTCGTGTCTAGGGAGAGTGTCGATTAGCCTAGTTTCCTAATAGCTAAGAATAAAGGTCGGTTGGCAATGTCTAAGCCCAACCCAACCCGTAGGACTTGTATAGTCGGTTCCCCCTCATCTCTATAAAAGGAGGTGAGGGGGAACGAACCAAATACGTCATTCTTCCAATAAACTAATCAGAAACGATTAGGGATTTACCTTGTAGGCGTCGCCTTATTTTCTGTCGATTCTGCTTGTGGGTTTGTGACTTCGAGATCGTGTATTCCGCATCTAGATAACCATGATTGTAGGGATTAAACCCTACAAACATAACAGGGATGTTTAACTCTAATAAAAACAAAATTAGAAGTTGCGCGCAAATGAACAATGATTTCAATATACAATAAAGGATAAAACAACAACGATACCCAATCCCGCCAAGGCTCCCCGAATCAAACCTCACTCGGATTCTTACACTCTAAACTAGAGGTGACAACATGGTAAAAACCAAGTACAAAAGAAACAAGATATCAAAGAGCAGGAACACAACCACTTTAGCTATGTCAACGGTAACAACATTTACGGGTCAAACAGATACCAGATGCAGGGCTGGATTTGAGCTTGTGCAAACTAGGCAACTGCATAAGGCCAAAAATCCTTAAGGGGCCTAAAAAGATTTTATACCCAGGTTATGTATACATACCGTAGTACCTAAGCCCAAGTTTATAGTTCATTTAATTTGGTTTGCTTTTGGTTGTAGGAGCAGATCCTATGAATTAAAAGCAAACTCATTGTAAATAATCTGGTCCTATTTGTGATTTTATATTTGAAATTTCATTTTTTGTTATAAATATTTGGGATTAAGAAAAAAAACATTTTATTTATAACAAGGTATTCTTGGCATCATATTATCTATTTTCCAACTACTTCATAATACATTTTTAAGGGCCTATTTTACGGTTGCAGCGCAGGGCCCCTGAAATCAACGGGAAAACAATTATGATGAGAGTCTGTCACTTCTTTAGACGATCTGATTGTATCGTAGTGTTAGTATTTGTTCTTTTTTTATGAAACAATATGAGCGCTGATACTAAGCTCACCATGTGAACAACAAGTAGCTTATGTTCTCAAATGAAACCAACAGGGGCGGATGTATGCTTCCCCTTATTAGCTTTTTTTCTAAAGTACACTCAACCATTCCAAAAGAGTTTTAAACTATACCCAATTCATAATTTTAGCAATCTGTTGATACTGTTAAACATAATTATATAGAATTAAAAAAATATCATCTGCATCAAACACATATAACACAGATCTCCATCTTTACTCGAGGAATCAACAGATTACTTAAATATTTCTGTTAAGAACACTTGTATAATCTAGTAATCCAAATAACAAAAATTAATTAAAAAAAAGCCCAACAAGTAAAAACAAAATTGAGATTTGATACATTCTAAATTTTAAGCTCAGCAGCAAGCACATAGTCCATGTTCGCGTATGTCTCCGGTCAACGCTTCCGGAGACGTACCCTTCCTCACCCCGTAACCGGAACCCTGGAACATTTAATAAGGGTGATCTATGAACAGTAGAGCATTTAATCAACTAGCATTGGGCTGAGGAAAAAGCAAAAGACACCCATCCTAGTATCCAGGGGGCTTTCGTCTGTCCTTTGGGTAAAGGGAAACACCGCCGCCCTTGGAACAATAAATCCCTCGATTGTGGGGATTTGGCTAACCTAGGTTTTGAGACCTAGTCTACTGATGTGACTACACATCCAGGTATGTACTATGAAGTAGTATAAATACCCCCACATTTAACACACATATCATCTCATTCTCAATACCACCATTAATACATATTCTCATCCTTCGGTATTCTATACCGAAAATCACTTGTGTGACAGTTACTTACTCTCACACCGGAGCTTGGTCCCGGGGTCAAACCCTGGACGAGCTAACGTGTGTTGCTCTGTGTATCATAAGTTCAAGGTCAAGAGACAAGCACACCTTCAAGACTGTCGAGGCAAAGTCGCTAGCAGTAGCCTAGCCGGAGGATTTTATTTCAACAATTGGCGCCATCCGTGGGACCCTAAACTCGGATATCCACATAACAACTAGCAATGGCAGGGGTCGCAGGAGAGTCGGACCCACCGCTGTCTCCCGGTCGTGATCCCGCTACGGTAGTGAAAGAGACGGAAACACCTCTAAACTTACGTGAGAAGATTTTGGAGAGTATGAGCACACTACAAGGTCTGGTGGAGCGTCATAATGCCGCATCTAAGAGGCCCATTTCGCCTATACGTCTAGATTTTGAGGAGGATGTGTCGAATCCCCTGAAGGATAAGGACGGAGGGCGTGAGGCTCAAAAGGAAGTTAACCTCCCGGAAGATGATTTACAAAAGCCTTTCAAAGATGTGATGGCCTCCCCTTTTACCAAAAGAATTATACAATTCTCATCACCGAAGCATAGGTTACCCGCAACCCTCAAATTGTACTCGGGGGCCACGGATCCTAATGACCACATTACCCGGTTCGCCGGTGCAGCTAATTCAGGAGAATGACTGATGCCAGTGTGGTGTAGATTTTTTCAGCAAACTTTAGATGGAGCCGCTGGAGTGTGGTTTGAAAGGTTGCCGAGGGGTAGCATAGACAACTGGGAAGACTTTAAGGAGCAGTTCCTGGAAAGATTCTCCTTGAGGAGGAAAAGTCTCAAAACACCGATGGAAATCACCACCATTGTCCGCAAGGCGCACGAAACATTGGCAGTGTTTAAAGAGCGTTAGACGGACGAGGCAAGTTACATTCAAGGGGTTCCAGAAGTGATGAAGATATCAGCCTTCGTAAATGGAGCCAAATGTCTATAATTGGTTCGACGTTTTACAGATGATACCCCGCTGACGGTTGCAGAGATGATGCAAAGAGTAGACGATTTCATAAAATCCGAAGATGCCTACCGAAATAATGAATTGCCAACAGGGGAAGCAGGTGACGGCAACATAAAATATAGCAAGGAAGAGAGGTATGGTCCTTCCGGTTCGCGTGGACGGCATAGGGGGCGTCAAAGAAATGATTATCGGTCTAGACCTCCGTTCCCCCCATATGTACCTCCGGTAAACCCAAATTGTGGAAGGAGGCCGCCGTACCAGCGTTCCAGCCTAGAGTCGCTTACCAAATTTCCAAAGGAAATCTTAGCAACTGAGTTGCAATTGTGCCTCCCTCCACCGCAACCAACCAAAGGTATAATCCGGCCCGAAAACATGGATAAGTATTGTGATTATCATCAGGAGAAGGGGCATCTTACCAATAACTGCCATCAGTTGAGAAAGCAGTTGGAGGCCGCTTTAGAATCCGGTAAGCTCAACCATCTCGTAAAAGATTTGCAAGGGATAGTGAATAGGGGAAATCAGGGAAGAGGAAATGGAGATTTCAAGGGAAGAACTATAAACATGATAGAAAGCAGGTACAGCGGTATGAAGAGGAAAGAGGTGTGTAAGATCGAGATGGACTGGATGAATGTGCCCATAACCTTTCCACCTATCCCCGACAATGAGGCTTCGGAAGAGCCCCTGATATTCGAAGCTGAAATAGAAGGATATTGGGTAAAAAGGGTGTTTGTTGACGAAGGGGCCACCATGCAAGTCATGTTTGAGCATTGCTTTCTAAATTTGGATCTCTCGATCCGAAGAAGGTTAACACCCGATAACGTGAAAGTTCGGGGTTTCTCGAGGGAAGAAACCACCCCTCTCGGGAAGATAGACCTAGAAATAACCTTTGGAGCAGATAGTCTAACAAGACGGACGGTAATGAACTTTACAGTGATTAGAGCACCATCCCCTTATAATATCATACTGGGAAGAACTGGAATCAGGGAGTTAAGGGCTGTACCCTCTATCGTACACTCATCCATGAAATTTCCTACCCCCAATGGGGTAGCAACAATGACAACCAAAGCACGAGCCATCTATGAGTGCCGAATCATGGAGGACAGTCAAAAGATAAAAATGATGAAAGTAGCAGCTGTCGGAAGAGAGTTAGACGAGTGGACTGCCAAGGAAGAATTCAATCAGCAACAACGGGTTGCGGGAGACATGACGGAGCAGATCTGCGTCAATCCTGGATACCCGGAACAGTTGATCACCATCGGAAGGTTGTTCACCAAAAAACACCGAATCCAGCTCATAGACTTGCTCAGAGATAACGCCGATGTGTTTGCATGGGAACCTTCGGATATGACGGGGGTACCTAGGAGAGTCATCAAGCATTCGTTAAACGTGGATATGGAGACCGCACCAATTGCGCAAAAAAGAAGGACGCTGGGTGAAGAAAAAAGCCAAGCAGTCAAGAGGGATGTTGAGGAGTTAACAAAAGCCGGTATCATACGACCGGTACGATACCCGACCTGGATCTCCAATCCGGTCCTGGTTAAAAAGCCAGATGGCAACTGGCGAATGTGCATAGATTTCAAAAACCTCAACTCTGCTTGCCCAAAGGATTATTATCCTTTACCAGACATAGATGTAAAGATAAGAGCCGTTGTGGGGTACAAGTTCAAATGTTCTCTAGACACATACAAAGGATATCATCAAGTGCAAATGGACGAGGCGGATGAAGAAAACACGGCATTTTATACCAATGAGGGTACATACTGCTATACGAAAATGCCTTTTGGTTTGAAGAATGCAGGAGCTACCTATCAAAGGTTGGTTGACTCGGCCTTCCGTTCACAAATTGGTACAAATTTGGAAGCATACGTAGATGATTTAATGATCAAAAGTCAGACCGAAGAGGACATGCTTGCGGATATCCAAGAAACCTTCGACAATCTAAAAAGAATCAACATGAAGCTGAACCCGAAGAAATGCTCGTTTGGTGTTGAGGAGGGGAAATTCCTGGGTTACATGGTAACATCGGAAGGTATAAGAGCTAACCCCAAGAAAACGAAAGCAATCGCGAAGATGAGGTCTCCAAAGACTTTGAAGGAAATGCAGTCTCTGAGCGGTAAGCTGGCAGCTCTCAACCGTTTTCTATCCCGGTCAGCTGAAAGGTCTATGCCTTTCTTTGAAACATTGAAAAATATCACCAAGGAAAACAAAGATGAGTTCAGATGGACGGACAAAGCGGAGGAGGCTTTTCAGCAATTAAAGAAGATGATTCTAGACCTTCCGTTACTAACATCGCCCCTCAAGGGAGAAGTTCTGTACGTCTACCTGGCCGCATCCAAAGAGGCAGTCAGCGGTGTACTCTTGGCAGAACGAAATGGAATACAAATGCCCGTAAGGTATGTGAGTAAAACGCTACATGACGCCGAAAAAAGGTATGCTCCGTTGGAAAATCTAGTCCTAGGATTGCTGCACTTATCTCGGAGATTAAGAAGGCATTTTGAGGCTCACGACATTCATGTCATATCGGACCAACCTCTGAAGGAAATACTAAGTAAGTCCGAAGCCTCCGGAAGGTTAGCAAAGTACGCAGTGGAACTAGGGACGTATGAAATATCATACGTCTCCAGGAACTCCATCAAAGGTAAAGTATTGGCCGATTTTCTCAATGAAGCCCCATTGGACCAGCAAGAAGCCGCAACAATTTATGAAGTATCCGAGGAAGAGGAGCCAGAACCACAATGGGTGCTATATACAGATGGAGCGGCTAACAGTAAGGGAGCTGGTGCCGGTCTAGTGCTGATCAATCCAGAGGAGGTAGAGTTTACATATGCGTTAAGGTTCAATTTTAATTGTTCAAATAACGAAGCTGAGTACGAAGCCCTTCTAGCGGGACTCCGTCTGGCCGAGAGGATGGGGGTGAAAGAATTACAAGCCAAGGTAGACTCAAAATTGGTGGCTTGTCAAATCAAAGGGGAGTTTGAAGCAAGTGATGACAGGATGTCCAAATACTTAGCCAAGGTCAAAGAACTCCTTCCCATCTTCACAAAGTTCAATATAGAACACATTCCACGCAACAAGAACCAAAAGGCCGATGTCCTAAGCAAGCTCGCTTCGGTTGCATTCAACCATTTAACCAAGGAAGTATTGGTAGAAGCATTGGACGCAAGGTCCATCGATGTTCAAGAAGTTAACGATATAGTTGAGGAAGAGGGAGAGTGCTGGATGTCTCCTATCAAAAGGTGTTTGGAAGAGGGGATATGGCCGCAGGAACCAGAGAAAGCCAGGAACCTAAGAATGAAAATTCCCATGTATACTCTGGAAAATAGGATACTGTTCAAAAAATCGTACTTATCTCCAATGCTAAGGTGTGTCGGGCCTTTACAAGCAAACTACATAATCAGGGAGGTCCACGAAGGGGCCTGCGAAATGCATGCCGGAGCAAGGTTCGTTGTGGCAAAAATAATACGTCAGGGTCATTTTTGGCCAACTATGCACCAAGACGCATGGGACGAGATCTCCAAGTGTGATTCATGCAAAATACATGGTCCCATACCGAGGCTTCCGAAGACCAACCTAACTTCGATAACGTCACCTTGGCCCTTTTACCAATGGGGAATGGATATATTAGGTCCAATCAGTGGAAATGTCGGAAACATCAAATTCGTGATAGTAGCCATCGACTACTTCACCAAATGGATTGAGGCCAAGCCGGTAGCCAAGATAACGGGGAAAGAGGTTCAGAAGTTTGCTTGGGAAAACATAGTTTATAGATTCGGTCTACCGGGAGTGATAGTGACTGGTAATGGCAAACAGTTGATAGACGGATCCTTCGGAAAGTGGTGCGAGAAATGGCACATCAAGCAGATGAATACTGCGGTGGCACATCCGCAAGCTAATGGGCTAGTTGAAAGAGCCAACAAGTCATTGATGTACGGTCTGAAGGCAAGACTAGGGAGAAGGTTAACCGGATGGGTCGACGAGCTGCCCCATGAGTTATGGGCTCACCGGACGATGCTCAAAACCAGCAATGGAGAAACTCCCTTCAGTCTCACCTACGGAAGTGAAGCGGTCATCCCGGCAGAAATAGGCATCCCTGCCGCAAGAACCTTGTTGTTCGATGATAACACAAATGAAGAGGAGCTGCGGCTAAACCTAGATCTGTTACAAGAAAGGAGAGAGGCCGCGGCCTTACAGGAGGCCAAGTACAAAAAGAAGGTGGAGCAATATTACAACAAACGTGTTAGGCCCTGCTCTTTCAAGGTTGGAGATTTCGTATACCGTCGCAACATGGCCAGCCGACAAGAAAAAATAGGGAAGCTAGGCCCCAACTGGGAGGGTCCCTACAGGGTTGTCGAAGCTTATCAGACTGGTTCGTACAAGCTGGAGACCACCGAGGGAAAAGAAATTCCGCGTACCTGGCACGCAACCAATCTACAAAAATGCTTTATGTAATATGAACAAGATGTATCAATTCCTTTTGTTGTTTTTAATGAATGAAAATCTTTAAGCATGTTTGATTGAAGTAATTATAAACCTCAGCTTAGCTAACCATGTGGTATGTAAATACGCTTTAAAGTGTTGGATGCGCCTAAAGGGCAATCCGGGGACAAACAAAAAGCGGTCCGGTACCGATGTCTCCCACATAAACTTAAAAGAAGTATAATTATCAAGTATACATGTTGGATGCGTCCAAGGGAAAATCCGGAGACAAATAAAAAGCGGTTTAATACCGATGTCTCCCGAAACCATATATACACTAATGTAGACGTACAAGTGTTGGATGCGCTCGAATAGCAATCCGAAGACAAAGCAAAAGCGGCCGAGTGCCGATGTCTTCCACATATATGAGGTATAAATGACACAAATATAAGATCAAATCTATAAGAGACGCTCCGGACAAAGAGTTGGTAAGCGTAACAGCTATGACAAAGATATAACATAAGTAAAATAGGACAAAGAGTTGGTAAGCGTAACAGACAAACTAATGTTTCAGAAAATAGTAAATAACAAGTTACACCGGCATTCCGGGCCTTCAACTCATTTGGTGTTGTCATTCACTAGGGTCTCTTGAGATCCATCCGGACGGCCTTCATGAGCTTTGGAAGTATTAGACGTCCCGGTGCTGGAGGGGTCTTCAGTTATGGGAATGGCAGGTTTGTCCGCTGGGCTCAGATGCATAATATCAACCACGGAGAGTTTGTTGGCCGCAGACACTTTAGATACAAACGGATATTCTGCTGAGAATAGGGCAGCGAAATCCTCTCGCCAAGTTTTAGCCATCTCAATATTCATCCCATCAGCAGCGGAAATAGCAGCTTCAACCTCCTCCGGAGTTCGCCCATACTTGACGGCCTTGAGGAACCCAGCGTTATACATGCCCGCGCAACCTAAAGAAAGCGATTTCCTATACTCATAGTTGGAAAGAAGCTTTCTTGTAAGTATGGGAAACCCGTCCCTCACGAGAACCTGTTTATCTACCTCAGCCTGAGCAAGAAGAGAAGTCAGGTGTTTCTTACCAGCCTCGAGCTCCTTAATCTTGTCAAAATCCTTGATACGATCATGAGCACTCACACCCTGAAGACGCAACGATCTTCGTGTCTTTGACGGCGGTAAGAGCTTGGAGGTCCTCGGCTTCTTTCTTCAGCTTCTCAATGGTCTCAAGATGCTCTTTCTCCCGGGCAAGGCAGCCGTTGTAATTATCTTCAAGAGTTTTATGCGCAAGAGCCATCTGATCAAGCACAGTCTTTCCGGAAGCGAAGTGCCCTTGGATCCCCTGTGGAGCTGCAGTCAGCCTGGAATGCTCTCGGCTAAGGGCCTCATACCTCTTCATCAGCTCCGACACGGTAAGCGTGCTCCGGGCAAGGGATTGATAGGCATAGCTCAGCACGTCATAATTGGAAAGGGAGGACAACCCATTTTGCTCTGCAGGTGTGGCCAGATGAAACAACAATTCTCGAGCAGAATAGTGGGAATCAATGCGCACATCCTCGTTCAAGCGCCATGAAGGTATGTGTCGACGACCCGGACCTTGCGCACCTCCTGAGTAAAAGTAACAATATGAAAAGGAAAGTAGGGAAAGCAAAAGATTATATCAAGAAGGAGGGTCTATGAGGGGGCATACCAGCAGCCTCATCATCGCCATCTGAATGATCACTTAAGTTGATAGGAGAAGGAGTCTTCCGCCGTTCTGCATCTGTTTTACTATGACCATCACCAGAACCGGAAGGATGAGAGTGGTTAAGAGGAGGGGGCGAATCTGCCTCCGTATCTTTAGCATCGGACTGCACTTGGCCCTTCTTAGATTTCCTTTTTAGCTTGCGACTAGAAGATTGATCTTCAGCAGGTCTCTTCCTTGTTATCACTGGATTCTTCCCCTCATGGCGTAACCGGGCTGCTAAGACCTTAGGGTCAGGAGTGGTAACAGCCTGCTGACAAGCATTCAAAGCAGGAATAGCATTATTCACTGGCAACGGCTGAGTAACCCTCGGTGTCGGTAACACCACCCTCTCATTTTCATCCCTTCCAACCTTGACATTATCGAATGACGGAAGCTTGATAAACTCGTCCATGGTAAGCTCTACAAATAAAAGGGAGACATGGGTTAGAGCGAGCAGCAAGAGCTCGCGGAAAATAAAGAAAAAATATATGCAAAATACCCTTGTCCTCAGGGTCAACTACTATCCGACGAAGGGAAGGATCCTTATAAGGAACCCATAAGCCAGCCAAGAACAATAGATGTCTGTGAGGGGGGCGAAGCAAGACAGGGTTATCGGCAAGCATTTTAGCATGATCTTCATTAAAGCTGATGGGAAAGTCGTCATGAACGTCAGTATCTCTGTCCCTCCAAGGCATGGCATGAGGGATGGCCCTCCGGTCAATAAGAAACCACTTATGTTTCCAAAGCTTCAAGCTAGATGTGGTCTCCGTCAAGCATTTGCCATACTGAGCAGGCCACCGGCTTTCGAATGAGAACCAAGACCTTGCTTACCCAATTTATAAAAGACACGGAATAGATTCACCGAACAAGGTATATTCAAACTTCGACAGCGGATCTCAAACATAGTAACACGGTTAACACTCATAGGAACTAATTGAGAAATGTGCACAAGAAAGTATCTTAACACAGATAAGAAAAAGGTAGAGAAAGGAATCCGAAGCCCTCCATGCTTCAAATAATCCTCATAAATCCCAATAAATCGTGCCGGAAGATTGTTCATAGTCAGAAGCGGGTCAGGCAATCGTGGACGAAGCTCATTTGGTAAAAGATACTTTCTACATATCTTCTTAAGGTCGTCATCAGTCAAAGTGGAAACCCTAATATGCATATCGCATTTGGGATCACGAAAGGAAGCCTCCTCATCGGAACTGCTAGTAGACATAACTATAATACGAGCAAAAATTGGAGTAGGAAAAGGGGCACAACTGCTAAAAGATGACTCCGGAAGGAAGAACAACAATGGCGGAAACAGGAAAGAAAAAGAGTATAAAGAAAATGAAAGTTAGGCAGGTATTTATACTAGAGGAAGGGGACATTGAAGGGACGTGCACAATTTCCCAAGACAAATCTACACCGTTGAAAGAAAGATGGCCACGTGGAAGCAGATCGTGGGTCAAAGAACGAAAACCAAAGCCATAAGTGGCCGACAACCCCAAGACCCAGAAGACAAAATTAATTAATGAGGAGTCAGAGAGGCGACTTGCATTAATTGGACCCGTTACTGTTTGAAGAGCACATACTTTAAAGTATCACACCGTTAGCTTGTCCTAACGCTATGATACTGGGGGGGACATGTTCGCGTATGTCTCCGGTCAACGCTTTCGGAGACGTACCCTTCCTCACCCCGTAACCGGAACCCTGGAACATTTAATAAGGGTGATCTATGAACAGTAGAGCATTTAATGAACTAGCATTGGGCTGAGGAAAAAGCAAAAGGCACCCATCCTAGTATCCAGGGGGCTTTCGTCTGTCCTTTGGGTAAAGGGAAACACCGCCGCCCTTGGAACAATAAATCCCTCGATTGTGGGGATTTGGCTAACCTAGATTTTGAGACCTAGTCTACTGATGTGACTACACATCCAGGTATGTACTATGAAGTAGTATAAATACCCTCACATTTAACACACATATCATCTCATTCTCAATACCACCATTAATACATATTCTCATCCTTCGGTATTCTATACCGAATATCACTTGTGTGACAGTTACTTACTCTCACACCGGAGCTTGGTCCCGGGGTCAAACCCTGGACGAGCTAACGTGTGTTGCTCTGTGTATCATAGGTTCAAGGTCAAGGGACAAGCACACCTTCAAGACTGTCGAGGCAAAGTCACTAGCAGTAGCCTAGCCGGAGGATTTTGTTTCAACAGTCCATATTTACTCGTGCATAGAGTTGTGATGTCTACCGCAATTCATTAACATATCGTTGAATATCCTGATTATGGATAAGTTTTACCGTTGTTACATTATAGAGGTAGTTCGAAAACAAGTCACGAGCAAGAGTTAGGAACTCGACGTGTGATATTGGGATAGGAACAGGGTGGCCCGAGAGACCGAGAGGCGAGAGTGTTTGGAAGTAATTAGAGCAAAAGTAAAATGAGGTTTTATACATTTTAATTTGGAATGTTATCAAAGTAGGTTAGCCCCTATTTGTAAATATGAAAAGGGTGATGATGGTGGCAAGTTGTCGTACCGAATATAGTACATAACAATATCTATGTTACCTACTAAGTTGAAGCTTTCTGGTAAAAATAGTTTTTAGGAGGAAAGGTTGTTTTTTTAGGTCTAGGCAGGGCGGACCAATGTGGTAGGTTCGGGGTGGCGGCACCTCCCATAGCTTGGCAAAAAAACGCAAATATAGTGTATTTTTTCTTCGATTTTAATATTTTTTTTGTAATGCCCCCCATTCGAAATGCAAATTTCCCCGTACTCTCACATTGAAATTCAGTTTTTATACTTTAAAACCTAAAAATCCTCCATTTTCCACAAGAACAGTCAGATTTGCTTTGAACAAATCATCAGACTTAGTGTAAAAAGAGTAGTCAGATTTGCTTTGAACAAATCCATTTTCCACAAGAACAGAAGTAAGTTTAGAATTCCACTGTCTTGGAGATTGTTTGAGTCCATAAATGGACTTCTTCAATCTACAAACTAGATTTTTATTTCCAGTATAGAAACCTTGTGGAGGTTTCATGAAGATAGTTTCATCAACTCACCATACAAAAAAGCATTGTTGATATCAAGTTGATAAATAGGCCAAGACTGGTTAACAGTCAAATTAATCAAGCATCTAACAGTAACCATTTTCACAACAGGGAAAAAAAGTCTCTTCATAATCAATTCCTTCTTTTTGGCCACAACCCATAGCAACAAGTCTAGCTTTGTACCCTTCTATTTCACCATTGGATTTAAACTTAAGTTTCCAAACCCATTTAGAATTTAAGGTAGTTCTACCAGCAGGTAACTCAACTAAGTCCCAAGTATCATTTTCAAGCAATGCAGCAAATTCTAAGTTCATAGCATCAACCCAATGAGGGTTTTGAGAGGCTTCAAAGAAATTCCTAGTTTCAATTTTCTTATTTAATTGGGTCACAAAACACAAAGCATCACCTTTAATCCTAGAATATCCCACAAATTCCTCAATTCCATATTTGACTTTTGAATTAACAACAAAATCATTATAATTTTTTGGAAAAACAGAAGGTCTAGAAGACCTTCTCAACCCTTGATTTCCCTGAGCATTAATATTAGAATTGTCACCCAAGTTTTCTCCCATTCTTTGCTCATGAGAAGGAAGACTTAGGTTAAATTCCAAAGTACCCTCAGAATTATGATTGTCATCAAGTGTGGTTGCCTCAATCCCATTTGAGTTGGCATCTATGGCATCATTGCCTGAGGCAATGTCTCCACTGTCACCAAGACTCATGGGTGGGTTGCTAGCACTTGGTGACCCATGGTCACCATTATATGCATTTGTTACTCTCTCATCATCATAGGGTAGCTCAGGGTTATCTAAGTAAAAAAAGGTCAAAGCTTTATCATTTTGGAAAACATCAAATTCTTCATTATTATTCTTTTTATTCAAAACACCATCTTTAAAAGGAAAAATAGATTCAAAAAATTTGACATCTCTAGAAACAAAAAATTAATGTCTGTCAAGACTATAAAGCTTGTAACCCTTTTGAGAATTAGAAAAACCCATCATCACACATTTTTCAGACCTACTAGACAACTTATCATGACTATTTAAAATAGTAGCAAAACAAAGACATCCAAAAGTTCTAATATGAGAGAGATTTGGGGATGAATTATAAATCATCTCATAAGAAGATCTACCATTTAGCACAGTAGAAGGTAATTTGTTAATAAGATAAGTAGCAGTTAGAATGCATTCAGTCCAAAATCTCAAAGGTATTTCCCCCTGAAACATAAGGCATCTAGTTACATTTAACAGATGCCTATGTTTCCTTTCAGCAACCCCATTTTGTTGTGGAGTGTAAGGACAAGATGTCTGGTGTATAATCCCTTTATCATGACATAAATTTTAAAAACTGTGATTAACAAATTCAGTCCCGTTGTAACTTCTAAAGATTTTGACATTTCTTTTAAACTGATTTTTTAACAGACTGAAAAAAATTTCAATATAAGTCCCAACTTCATATTTGCTTTTAATCAAATACACCCAAACAGCCCTTGTAAAATCATCCATATCAGTCAAGAAATACCTATGACCAGTGTGACTGGTCACCCTATAAGGACCCCACAAATCTAAATGAACAAGATCAAGAAGAACTTTAGTTTTATGACCACTCAAAGGAAATGGTTCTCTAGTTTGTTTAGCTCTTTGACATTTTTCATATAAATCAGTTCGACTAAAGTCAGTTATGTTCAAAATATTTTTGAGAACACTTAGAGCAGGGTCAGCAGGGTGACCTAATCTAATATGCCAGTCATGTTTAGAAAGAGAGCAAGTAGGCACACTGAAATTCTTCACCATCTTAGTACCTTCTATATCTAAATAGTAAAGGCCACCACATTGTCTACCAGTCCCTAAAACAGTTTGGTGATTCAAATCCTGATTCACAAAAAAACATTTATTCTCATAAAAAACAACCAAGACTTTGTTATCCTTAGCAAGTTTATGAACAAAAATAAGAGTCACGCAATAATCAGGGATAACAAGAACATCAAACAAAACCAGCCTATTTGAAAGTTTGAGGTTACCAGTTTTGGAAATAACAGCCTCAGTCCCATTGGGATGAGCCACTTTAATATTTAAGTGTGAAATATCAAAAACATTGTCCAATTCAGTTTCATTATTGGTCATATGTTGATTTGCCCTAGAATCAACAACCTTCCCATTATAACCCAGTTTTGATCTGATGTTAGTGTTGGAACAAAAAACGTCTTTCAATGTTATCATTAAACACTTTGCTGTTGTTGAAATAAATACCTGTCATATTGGCATGAACCCCTTATGAGAATCATTAGTAGAACTCTTGTTATCCTTAATAAGAGAGAGCAAAGTGGTCAATTGTTCATCAGTGAACCCAAATGAAGAAGGTGTCCCGACAGAATTGTTGGATATATTTTTCCCTTTATAATTTTGTCCCTCTTTTCTTTTTCCAAAGTCACTAGGATAACCAATGATTTTAAAGCATCTATCAATGGTGTGCCGATTATAGCCACAATTCTCACACAAAATTTCAGCATTTGTATTACCATTAGGTCTATACCCATTGTTGTTAGGAGCATTAGGTCTAAAACCAGTGGAGCTAGAGCTAGGTCTAAAGTTACCATTGTTGCCAAAGTTAGGTCTGAAATTACTAGCTTTTGAATTCTGAAAATTCTGAGGTCTTCGAACATTGTTTCTAGCAGGCCCATTAGAGAAAAAAGCAGAGTTTTGAGTCCTCTGAGAGGACCCAAAACCACTACCAGAAGCCATCCTGTGAGATTCCTCACTAGAAATAATGGTATAAGCTCCATTAACATCAGGGAGATTCTCTCTAGACAATATGGAACTTCTAATAGTCACATAAGAGTCATCCAAGCCCATCAAAAATTGCATCAATTTCAACAATTGATTATGTTTTTTAAAATCATTAGAAGTAGAACACACACAAGTAGGCAACTCAATCATGGCATCATATTGTTTCCAGAGAGCATTCAACTTATGATAATAATCAGACAGATAAGACCCATTTTTCTTCAATGTACTAATCTTGTGATGCAAATTAAAAATCACAGAACCATCAACCTTATGATAAGTCTCTTTAAGTTCCTTCCAAATATGTTTAACCTTTTATGAAAAAATCTGACCAAGGAATAGTTCCTTAGAAATATAGTTAAGAAACCAACCCAAAACAACATCATTCACCCTGTCCCACTGTTTTCCCAAAATATCATTTGTAATAGATCTCTTACAAGACCCATCAATAAAACCAGTTTTATTTTTACCTTCCAAAGCAAGTAACATGACATTAGCCCAAATCTGATAGTTTTCAGTTCCCTTAAGTTTAATAGTAACAACAGTCAAGACAACTGAATCATTAAGGTGCAAATGTAAAGGGTCACTCAAATCAAGCTTACTGATAAGTGTAACTGGATCAGTTACATTCTCAGTATCAGTGTCACCATGCTCAGACATGGTGACTGGAAGGTCAAAAAACAACTTCGTCAAATGCCAACAAAGTTCCCAGGCTTCCAAACCACTCAAGGGTGGCAGGTCAAGGGCAAGGCAAGGGGTGAGGATCTGTAAAAGGGTATCATAATAAAGACAACCAAACCCAAAGAGAAACAAACAAGATAAAACATAAAAAAACAAGTACCAAGTTAAGAGAGAGTGTAAGAGGTGTTACCAAACCCACAAACAAGCGCAATCGAAATGTTACTCCTAGATTCTCTTAGTCTACGAAGTAATAGAACCTCCTAATCACAAACCCTAATTTTCCTTCGAGGGAAAAATAGGGAACGTGATCAATAACAACGAACCACCAGTAGAAACAAGCGTCCTACTTATAAAACCACCACCAATCAAAGGATCTTTCAATAACAAATGAAACCCTAATTTTTTTCTCAAAGAAAATTAGGGAAAATCACTTCAATCGAAAGATAATAGCACCAATCCTTCAAAAAAGTAACCAAAAGATATGTAACACCAGATCTGGGAAACCCTAATTTTTCAAAATAAAAATTGAGGCATCAAAACTTTGAATCTATATGTAATATTAACAGATCCAGCTATCTCAATATCTACTCAAAAAAAGTATGTATCGTAAAAAACCCCCAAATATATTTGAAACTCTAAAAAAAATTTCATCGATTTTCAATAACCTAGCTCTGATACCATGTAGAAAAACATGAATCAAGAGGCCTCAAACACTTAAAAATTTTATTAATCAAGATCAAAACCATAAACAGGAAAAATAAATCAAATGTTACCAATGCTACTCACGTGTAGCCCTATTATCTACATGATAATAGTTTTACATTCAAAAGACAACAAATGAAAAGATTAAGATAAGTTTTTGAGATCAAGTGTTTGAGAGAGAAAGAGAGTAATAAACTGTGTGAAAAACACACAGATGAAATGAGGCGATATCAAACAAAGTATGAAACCCTAGACGTCCATAAACCCATCACGGGCCTTTGTAGCCGTTGTAAACATGGGCTTGAGTCCAAGAGTGAAAGCCCTTTTGAGTATCCAAATGAGGCAAAAATAGTCCCTTTGTTCCATAGCTTGTATCATCCCAAATCCATAGCAATAACTTAAAGTTTAAAACAAACACAATAAGTCCCTATTGTTTATAATGGGAAGCAGATTAGGTCCATAAATTCAACAACTACATTGATAGATGGTGAGTTATAATGATTAGGTTTAGGGGCAGATGAAAATGGCGGGAAATAAAGTGCTCTTTTGGCGAGAAGAAATAGGCGGGAAATAAATGGTACTCTTGGCGGGGTAATGGTGACGACATCACAGTACTTGTTTTGGTTTAACAGTGTGTTGAGAGAATCAAGCATCTTGTTTTGGTTTAAATTCGCATGATATATAATCAGGTTCTAAATATGTAACGTATAAGTACAACTTTTGAATAAATACTTTTTTAGTTTTAATTTGTTTTTTCACTATTGATTTTTGAAAAAAATTAGTAAAATTTAATTTTGAATTCTTATATCAAATAAAAACACATTTAAAACTTAATCTATATATATATGTTATATCAATTATTATATAACACAACAAAATTAATTTAGTTTAAAATTGAATTTTTTTTAAATCAATAGTAATAGTAGATAAATAAATTATGATGAAGGGAGTATTCCACAACTAAGCTAGCAATTTTTAATAACAGCAAATTTCCTAAACTTATGTTTAGACGTTACATAATGCTAAAAAAGATCATTAAAAATCACTATCAATATGCAAGAATATTCAACATACAAACACAATTTACTCTTCTTATTGCTTATTATAGCGAAAAATGTGAAGCTTGTCTTTTACGTATTATGTCTTAATATCTATAATTTTTTATGGAAATTTGAATGTTAACAACGGGCTGCTGCTAGCAACTTTTTTATTTTAATTATTATAATGGTGTAATTAGCTTTTCTAGTCATGTATTTTCTTACTTTTGTTTTGCTTTTAATTTATTTTTGTTTTTAGAAAAAAAGAAAAAGTTTTTATTTTAAAATTTAGCTAATTCTTTTAGAGTATCTACAATGCATGGCTTTTGTAAAAGCTTTGTACTATTTTAAAAAATCATTTAAAAACTTTTTTGCATTGCAAAAGTGAGCTATTAGTAAAGACTTGTAGTTTTACAAGTGTTTGACAAAAATTTTAAAAAGCTATTGCCATTAGGCTGGTGGGAGTGGGGTGAATCCCACGAGCAGCATGGTTAAGCCACGCGCTGCCCCCCATCCCCCACCCCCCCCCCCCCCCCCCCTTACAACCCGCGCGCGAGTCCCTTTTTCCAAACCAAAAAGACATGCCAAACTCACCGGGGTGAGTTATATATATAGTGGGCCCCACATTAACTTTACCGTTATTTTCAAATAAAAAAAAAAAAACTTTTTCAAATACCCCTTTTTACTTATAAATACCAAACAAAAACTCTTATTTTTCAAACACACATTCAAATTCCATACACATTTCACACATTCTCTACAAATCACAAAAAATGGAAAATATCGACGAATACGAGTTATTTTTTGCCACTGAAAATCCGGTAGTCGCAACGAAGCGCAAGTGGGATTTGATTAAAAAAGCGTTGCATTTTATTAAAAGACGACGTATTGCTAATCGAGTACCCAGAAACGTCATAAATCGAGACCGAATAGGTGCTCATAATCGGTTAGTTGCGTCTTTTTTTTCGGCGAACCCAAGATACGATGCGAAAGAGTTCAAAAATGTTTTTCGAATGGGTCGCCCCCTTTTCAACTGGATAGTTAGTGAAGTGACTCACCATTCTGCATACTTTCGTAATAATGTTGATTGTACCAGAAAAGAAGGTATTTCGCCGTTGTTAAAGTGCACATCGGCGATTCGTCAATTGGCATACGGCGTCGTTCCTGGTTTTCTAGATGAGTATTTGCAAATGAGCGTAAGAACTTCTCGAGAATCACTTGATCATTTCTGTAGTGCTGTTATGGAAATATTTGGGCCTGAGTATTTGAGAAAACCCATGTATACTGATGTTCAGAAACTTTATGCGCATCATGAAGCAAAGCACGATTTTCCAGGGATGATAGGAAGTCTTGATTGTACAGACTGGGAGTGGTTCGGTTGTCCAGTTGCCTTTGAAGGCCAATATGTTAGACGAGATCATGGACCGAATCCATTCATTTTACTTGAAGCTGTTGCGTCGCAGGACTTGTGGATATGGCATGCATTTTTTGGTGTTTCTAGGTCGAACAACGACATCAACGTTTTATATCAGTCCCCTTTATTTAATGATTTGAAAACCGGACGAGCACCTGAGGTGGAGTTTGAGGCTAACGGTGTACACTATCCATGGGGATACTATCTTACGGACGGAATATATCCGGAATTGGCAACACTTGTTAAAACAATTCCAGAACCATCATCCAATGACCATAAGAGGATTTTATATAAGCAGAAACAAGAATCCGCAAGAAAAGATATTGAAAGAGCTTTTGGTGTTTTGAAGAAAAAATGGGCCATATTAGCGAATCTTGCACGACCTTTACACAAAGAAAGAATCATGAATATGATGTACACATGCATCATATTACATAATATGGTTCGAGAGTTAAAAAAAGCAATATCTCCTCAATGGTTCCCAGAAGAACAACTTCAACCAGACGATGTGTTTCAAACCCAAGAACACATGCTACAAGTTATGCGGCATATCAGCTCCGCGCAAGAACATCACAATCTTCGAGCAGATTTGGTCGAGGATTTGTATGCCAATGCTTAATTTATTAAGTTTTTTTTATATTTATGTTTTTTTAAATGTTGTTTTTAAATTTCCTATGTATCGTCTTTTAATTTCGTACTGTGTTTTAATTTTCTATGTACCCGTGTTTTAATAAAATGTATGAATACAAAATATTAAATGGAAAAATGGGGTGATGTGGAGTGAGTTTAGGTGAGTTTGGTGAGTGTCATTAACTCCTGTGGTGAGTTTGGGTGAGTTTTGATAAGTTTGGTAAAAAGCTGACGTGGCGATGAGGTGGAAGTGAGTGGGTTTCACCCCACTCCCACTAGTCTTAAAGAACTCAAATATTAATTGAGAGACAAAGAAATGATGAAAAAAAATCATATATTAAATACACCAAGTTTTAAATAAATTGGTTGCATTGTAGACGTTCTTAGAATATTAATGATGGATTGTGTTAAGTATAATTAATTATTAAACCACATGATTAAAATGTCGTTGCTTGTATGACACATCAACTGAATAACAACTGGACATACACTCATTGGTCCACAATTGACCAATTAGCACTTTTATAACATGTTAATGGGGCGTCCAAACAGTATGATATCGTCCCCACTCAACTAAATTATGTCATGTCTAATCACAAATATTATAGTAGTAATACATTGATATAAAATGTTGTTTGAGCAAAATTAATCAAAAATCAAATCGAATCGACAAACTGAGCTGACCTAAATTGGACCGAGCATTTTTTTGTTTGGTTTTCGGTTTTGTATATTTATATCGGTTTTACTCGTTTCAGTTTTAGTTTAAAAATACAAAAAAATACGCCAAATTATATATTCGATCCGGTTTTTCTCGATTCGATTCGAGTTCGATTTTGCTCGGTTTAATTCGGTGCATTTTCGGTTTGTGTTTTTTTCAAAATCGATTTTCGATTAGGTTCAGCTTTTCTATTCGATTTGATTTTGAATCGATGCTCAACTCTACTTTGTGCTATATTTAAACTTCTAAAAATAATAATAAAGACAATTTCTAACTTTGGCTAAAAAAATAAAAACAAATGTGAAAAATTGGTGGACAAATTTAATGTAGAGAAAAAAAAAATATTTAAACACTAATATTAATACAATGAAAATTTTCATATATAATTACATGCATATTTATTAGTTGTACGAATATTACAATTACAAATTATTAAGCACGTAAAAATTTTAATACATCCGTATTTAAAAAAATATATTAAAATAAATTTAGTTATGTGTACTTATAACTACTAATAATCGAAAAAAACTACACAATGTGAAAAGTCATTAAGATTTAACAATTTGATGTACTAGTGAACAACATCCATATCTATAATTATTATGGCATTGTGGGTGAAGGATCAGTACTATAAAGAGATAACGATTTATATATTTTCTTCATACAAGTCATAGACGTAACATAGATGAATGCACAAAGCAACATTATTCAATGGAACCAACAAAAAATGGTACCACCACAAACACAAACCAAATGGATGATAGGGCTATCCGTGTTGCTACCACTTCATATCCTACACAAATAAATAAATATGTTTACTGATTAAAAAATATCATGTGAGTATTAACTTTATAATTCAAGTTTTAAGATTATCACCAATAGACAAGTGTAAAAAACGTACGACTTAAAAGATAATAAGGTAAAAGCTATAAAATACACACGTACTCTTTATTTTGTTCAATTGTAACAAATATACTATTTTTTGTACTCATTTGACCAACGTACATTCAAATTTGACTAAAATATCACAAATATGACAATGAAATGACTAAAATACCCTTTTAAATGACTAAAATAACCTTTCTATATTCTTTCATCTCTTCCATTTTTTTTTCTGAAAAACCCATAAACACAAACACATCTGTTCATCCAAATTAACCAAAAACATATATTATCCAAATGTGTCTCACAAAACCGATTAGTGTGTATTATTGATCTCCTTCTCTCTCTATAACCAATAACACCTTCAGGAAGCGGACCATGAAGATCCTCATACATCTCGAGTTCTTGAAGGAGATATTCTAACTCATTTTCATTCTATTTGAGAACCACAACGAGCCCATGAATTGGATGTTTATCCCTAGTATCAATTTCCAAAATCCAACTGTCAACAAAAGCCTTCGCAGCATCAACTCCTCCCATGGAATATGCCTGAGCATAAAACTTTTTGAAATACTCAGAATTATTTGACAAATGGTAGGTCTCGTATAGTGGTGACACGATGGTCGAGGTGGTTGGTGTTGGTGATTCGTTTAAGTGACCATTGTATGGTGGCTGTCAAAACATAACGAACCACACACTCGGAAAAAGCAAAACCAAACTAGATCTGAGATCTAAAAATGGCGGCGACGGCGAAATTGGCGGCGATATATTTCCGACAACAATGAAGGGTGTGGGTGTCGGTTTTGTTAGGGGACTGATGGTGGCGATTTAAGTTAAAGATTTGAGTTAACGATTTGAGCTAAGGAAGATAAGGTGATGGTGGGAAAATCAAGTGGATGCAGTAATGATCATTGTTAAAGAATGCACACATTTGTTTTGAAGATCAAGCATATTAGTTGGAGTATGGGTTAAGTGGTCCACTTTTATGTTACTGTATTTGCACATGGCACTTATTTTTTAAAAACCATCCAAATTCCTATTAAGGTTATGTATAGATTCCAATGCCATACAATTATATTACATCAACTAGTATAGTGTTTTGATCCAGGCTCATCACTGTTTGGAAATTGGTTTCTCATACTGATAGTCGTGGTTCATTTAAAAAGGCATTTTAGTCATTTCATTGTCATATTGGTGATATCATAGTCAAATTTGAATGTACGTTGGTCAAATGAGTACAAAAAATAGTATATTTGTTACAATGGAACAAAATGAAGAGTACGTGTGTATTTTATAGCTTTTACCCAAGATAATATTAGAACATTTACAATGCATACATGACTTTTAAGGCAAATAACATAAAAAGGTACTCATCTTATGTTAAAATTTAATTAAATGTACTCAACTTTTTTTTCTCAATTTAAGGTACCGATCTTTTTTCTTATTGCAATGTTGGAACAATTAACAAATTTAAAGGTTATATATTAACGACCGTTTACTTTATATTGCATCGTTAGTCCTATATATTCACCACACTTTATAATAAACTCAAAATTCATTTTTTACAGTTTTAGACCGTTTTCTATCTTTTTCGTCAGATTTTTACCGTTTTATTAAGTTTTAAATCGTTTTAGACCATTTTTTGTTGCTTTATCTGTTTTACCGTTTTCGACCTTCTTTAGTGTGTGATACATTTCGACTGTTTTTTTACTGTTTTCGTCCGTTTCTTTCCTTATCGCCTATTTATTTTACGGACGAAAAAGAAAAAAAACGTATAAAACGTTCAAAAATGGTAAAAGAAAGCCGAAAACGAAAAAAACAGACGAAAACAGTTAAAAGCCGTAAAATGGACACAAACGGTCAAAAGGACTCGAAAACGTAAAAAAATGGACGAAACGGTCGAAAACGGTAAAAGAACGACGAATGTTGTAAAAATGGATCAAAACGATTAAAAACAAAACAAAAACGGTAAAAATCAGACGAAAAAGGTATAAAACGGACTAAATCTGTAAAAAAATGATATTTGAGTTTATTATAAAGTGACATCAACATAAAGGACTAACGATACAGTAATAAAGTAAACGATCATTAATATATAACCTTTAAATTTGTTAATTGTCTAACATTGCAACAAGAAAAAAGATCGATACCTTAAATTGAGAAAAAAAAGTTGAGTACCTTTAATTGAGTTTTGACTTAAGATAGGTAACTTTTTATGCTATTTACCCTAACTTATAGGGTAGTTTGGTTTATAGACGGATTCAAATTTAAGTTTAGATTTAATTTAGGTTTGGATTTAATGTATATTTGAAAAAAAATAAGAGAGAACAAAATAATATAAAATTAAATATATGATATATTTTAAATGTTACTAGCTATTACATAAAATATAATTTTTATAATAAAAACTAAAGATAAAAATTAAATGTGTGGCTCAGAATCTGTGAAAAATAAATATGGATGGTTAAATTATAAAACCCAATAACAGGGGTGGTGCAAAACCCTCATATAAATATCATGAACAGTGCATCACGTAAACCTACGAACCAATTAAAACTTTCTATTTATGTTATGTACACGTGTCACGAATATTAAATCCAGAAAACTACGTACGTCATAATACACGATAATGATTAAGTACGTAATAATACACGATAATTATTAAGTATAATAATTATAATCACAAACATATAATCACGAACATGTAAACACACGATAATTATTACGTATAATAATTATAACACGACTATTAGAACACGACAAATACGGAGTATAATTAACACGAGTAATAAGACACGCACTAGAGAGAATAACAAACACGAGTGTACACGATCTATACTTTAACTATGAAAAGGCACGGGTTTTTTTTCGGAATTTGTGGTAGCCGCGGACAAGGGAGACAAAGAGGGGGGCCCAAGCCCATTTTTGATTTAACTAAGGGAAAACTAAAACACAGAGTTTTTCATAACATAAATTTTTTTAGAAAAGTAAAAAACCCTAGCCCCCATTTGAGACTAGAGTTGCGGCACATAAAGGAGAAAAAGGAGGGAGTCGTTTTGATTTTGATCTTGGGTTGTACGTGTTCGTGTTCTTCTTTTCTTTTCAATCATGCATTGGGTAAAAATCGCCAAACCTTCATCTCCTTTTAATTCTTTTATTAATTATGAACATGTGTGTTTTGATCTTAAAATAATTAATAAAAACATGTAATAGATTAAAAAAAACAAGTCTAGGGTTCGTTTGGTGTGGTTTGTGGTTCGGCAGCCCCTAACCGAGAGTCCTAAGACTCTCGGTGCACCCATTGTTCACAGCCGAGACCCCCTAGGGGCTCGGTGTGTGTCTTGGTCGAGCAGTAGGAACCACCGGCTGTTGTCGGTGGCTAGGTTGTTCGAGCAGGAGGAATGCAGGCGAGGGCAGGGGGAACACCACCGGCATCAGCCGGTGGGAACCTTTGTTCTAGCAGTGGCTAGCCACGGCGCAGTAGCAGCAGTAGCTGCCGCCCGATGGCTGCGCAGCCACCAACCGCCACCACAGCGGCGACTGTGAGTGGTGGTTGGTGTTCGGGTTTTGGTTTTGTTTCGGGTTTCGAGCTCGGGAATTTTACTAATTATTTTCACAAGTTAATTAAATTAATTTTATGACTTAATAATTAGTTTAATTAAAATAAAACTTAGGTTATATTATTTTTTAAAATAATACATGTTTAGCCTAAGTATATTTTGTCATTTAATTTTAGACTATAGTTTATTAATTAATTATTTTATACATGAGCTTATAATTAATTAATAATGCATGACTTAGGTTTATTAATTAAAATTAATAATACATGTTAACCTAAGTATTATGCTAGACTTAATTTAATTAATCTATGAATTAATTAAATTTGTATAACCTATAGTTTATTAATTCACCATCATATGTTATTAATTAATAAAACTTGTACTATCATTATTAATTAATAATCAGATTTAACCTATACTATTTAATTAATAAACTATACTATTAATTCCATGACTTATAACTTTTAACCAGTAAACACTAGCTTATATTATTAGCTTATTAATCTAGTTTATTTCTAATTATGGAAAATTACTATTTTTAGAAACTTTCTATTTTTGGAAACTTTCTATTTTTGGAAACTTTCTATTTTTGGAAACCTGATATTTTGGTAAAGTTACTTATTATTACACTACAAGTATAATAATACAAGAATACAAGATAATACATAATCAGAAGACATGAAATACATGAATAAAATAATATATCATTTAAAACAGTAAAAATAAGACAAGAACATATAAAACAAGCTAAGAACATGAAAGAACCAGTAACATACTCAGATATCAGACAACTCATACCCCTTATTTATGTAGCATTAGTGAGGTCGGAGTAGGACTTTGCATCCTTTCGTCTTTCCTTGTTCACTGGACATAAGGTACGGATATTTCGTCCTTCCAATGGACATTCTCTTTCCTTATTAGGATTCCCCGTTTGCAGCCAACTGTTTTCCCAAGTATTTGTTTTATATGTTTTGATAGCTTATGTTTAGTTTTAAATGCCTAAGCCATATACATGCATGACCAGTTTCACCTAGTTATGAAGGTACCATGACCCTAACACTGAAGGCACCAGTGTTATGACTTCCCTACGACGGAGTGATTGCTCGTGGCGTCTATTTCAGTTTTGGCCATATTATTATATTATCATGTGGGGCATATGGGTACATCCTAGTTACATGTGTTATAGGATTTTCATGGTGAATGAGGTGTGTGCCTTGCATCCTTCAAAAGGAGTTGATCCCTCCTACCCAAACTTAAATAATTAGAGGCAATCCCTTTAAATGCATGATGAGGTCATCCCTTTAAGTATTCATGCACATTGATACTTCATGACCTATATAGGTTTTTGGTTAAGTTAAAATACAGTTTTCAAAATTATAAACATAAGGCTTTTCAAACTATAAAGCCAGTTTTACCAGCTTATACCAGGTTTTCTAGGACTTATACATTTCAGTTGCTGTTAGTCTTATTATGCTTATGTCATTTCATGTTATTCTTGTATTTCCGTTCATTGGGCGTTATGCTCAGATATTTTCCCTTTCATGTTCCCAAACGGCAGGTACTCAGGGACGCAACTAGGACTCGAGAGTACGTGCATACGGATGGAAGCTATCTAGCTTTCATTACTTTATGCATTTTTCCATACATTACGTTACTTCATTTCATTTGGACATTGTTTAGTCCTTTTCCATTTCAGTACTTATATTCATGTGTGTGAGCGTATGTTAAGACTACCGATGTTTGATTCCGGTATTTGTCTTTATGGTCAATAAATGTTTTTAAGGCATTTACCTTGCATGCTTTGATGACACGCCATAATTATCCTGTGATATTCCATTGTCAAAATGGGGTGTTACAATTATGGTATCAGAGCCAAGGTTTCGACCTGTAGGCTCTAAAAACATGACTTGTGATTAGTGGGTAATCACCATGGTCTTCCTAGAACTGACAGTTGTTTTCATGCCTTTGTTTCATGTATCATTGTTGCCGGAATTTTGACTAAGTAATGGTTGATAAAGGACTGGCCATATTTAGTCGCATGTGCTTTTAATCGAATCATGTTGTTTTAATGAACCGACCCATAGGTGTTCATCCTCGTCATGTCATTTTGTTTGGTGAACCGACTGATAGGCGTTCACCCAAACCCATGTCATTTTCGTTGGCCATGCATCCACACACTATTTCATGCATACATTTTTTTTTCATGTTTATATGCATAAATTTTTTTTCATGATTATATATTATGTTAAAATTAGCTTAATCATTGCATTTTGTTTTATACTGTCAGATGGTTCTTACATGTGAACAAGAACAGCTGAATGCAGCAGTCCAAGTTGCTATGCAAGCTATGCTTCCTCAACTGAGGAATGAGATTCGGGCCAAGGTACAAGCCGGCAACAATCAGCACCCTCACCAGAATCAGAATCCTCCTACTCCACCTCCAGCTACCCTGATCATATGACTGGAGCGATTCAATAAGCAGCGTCCGAAATCCTTCGAGTAGACTGACAGCCCCGTTGAGGCTGAGAGCTGGATAGCTCACTGAAGGTCTACGTGATCTAAGGATTTGGTAAATGATGGATTGATCTATTGATTAGATGGTGGAAATGGGGAAGAAGGAGATGAGGTGTAGAGAGAGAAAGGAGAGAAAAGAAAAGTAGAGAGAGAAAGTGAAATTAGATTAAATGAAAAGTTGTGAAAATGAATGAACCACCCCTCCTAACATGCTAGGAGGGGTATATATAGCCCACCCTACATGTGGGCTATATGGACTATATTTGCTACAAATTGGATCACGAGCCTAATACAATAATATATCGTTGGAGCGACCGATCCTTCATAAATACGTAAAAACGTATTTCCAACAATCTCCCCCTAAGGGAGGTCGCTCCAAGTTACAAAGTTCTAAATATTCTATAGCTCGTGATCTATGCTAATAATGATGTGACCGAGACTTTCTTTGGGAAAATACATTTCCAACAATCTCCCCCAAAGGGAGGTCACACCATTTTACAAAATCTTAAACCTAGCATACTATGCTTGAGTCTTCGATCTTGTTCTTGTGAATATGCTTGATGTGATCTTTGACTTTAGTCTTGAGCATGTTTCCTTGCCTTGACCTTGTGCATTCATCACTTGTGAAATTTGCCTCTTCGTGACTTCATGTTCCACATACTTATACCTTTAAATTCTTGAAAGCTTCAGAGTTTGGTACAGCGGAAGACTTGACCTTCAGACTTTCTTGAATTTGTTGAAGTACTAAGTGTATGTAGTATAAGCATGTGGTGACGACTTCTTCTGGATTATACACCGCAATGCCACCTTCTTGTTACGCTGCATAAGACAGTTAGCAACAAACCATATACACGGATGAAATGGCCTTGAACATTTCATTCTAATTCGGTAGCATTTTACCTCCGGTCGGTGAAGACCGTTGGACGATATTAGATATCGTACTTGTGACAGGTAGTTTCAATAAAGAACCTCCTTGACAAGATTTCGCGGGTAAACCCGTTCTCTTTACTCGACCGTCCAAAGCTGACTGCGAACGTAAAGAGTGAATCATTTGGATAATATTATCCGCATGATTTGAAGCCGTCAATTCATGTTCCTGGAACAAGTGAAGTTCAATTAAGAACCGCACCGTCGTTGCTTTCCAGTTGTCACTATCTTGATTCATATAGAATCTTGCAAGTTACCTACCAAGTGCTGTTTGATGTTAACACTAGAAGGATTTCCATTCGTCACTGTAAATACTTAATAGTATTACTCTGAATGTTCTGGCAAGATCACTAAGATATTGCGTAGAGGCCTGGAACGTGTTTAAATTCATTTAAGAATTAAACCACTGTTGCTTTCCAGTTATCACAAGTTTGATTCATAAAGAATCGCACAAGTCACCTACCATGAGCTTTTTGATATTCGCTTAAGAAGGATTTCCATCTTCATTGTAAATACTTTCGTATTACTCGGATGTTCAGGCAAGATCATGAAGATTTTGCGTAGGACTCTTAAGAACTTTCTTACTTTTCACAGTGTGTGAAGAAGCAAGTAAATATGAAAGTGTGTCCTAATGAGATATTTGATGATCTCAAATGGCTCTAGACTCGATCGTGCATTTTGGATTTTAGTGATCGGAGGCTGGAGAGGAGTGCCACCTTTTCAATACCAATTTATTCGGAGTGAATAAATCAATAGATAATGTGTTGTCTCCGTGTGATTAAAACAAATATCTTTTGAGAGATATCTGAGTTAGCTGGGATGGGTTGTGCCTTGCATCACTGGGTCCATGATTTCTATCTTCAATATCGAGAGTCATAAATGATCTCAATAGCATATGAATTGACCCGGTTTCTGCCTAAGGTTGTAAGGAGGGCTTCTTTCTTTACACCCTTTATCTTTACAATTCTTTTTCATTCTTCAACCCCTTCAATGCTTACCAATACGTCATAACTAGCACCTTGTTGTGATTGTTCCAGTGCTAACTTAAGTACTTGGTCGGCATTCAGCTACGTTCACAATCTTTCTCCATCTTTCCTAAGGACTACTATTTCTAGCTATGGAATGTCCTTGGGAAGATTCCTCCGGTTCTAGAGAAATCATTGGACTTTAACCTATGCTACCATCCTTATGTCACCACAATCTTCACCGTCGTGAATAGAGATGTTTTGGGTAAGTGTATGTCACCATGAAATCCATTTTGAAGTGCAAATCCATTTTGCTCCCCCTTAACATATGCTACGATATTCGAAAACATTTCGCACATGTCGGGATGAGCTAACACGTTAAGTCAAACCATTTATGATTGATCATATCCCATATTAAATCACATTTTCTCCCCAATATTAAAAATATTAACCCAATCGATGTTTTTAATATCAATTGATTTAATAGCGTTTTAAGAAAATTTGGGAAGAAAAATGCAAATCCAATTATCTTCATGAATTACACAAGCTCCCCCTCAAATTAATGAGGGTGTACTTGAAACGTGAATTAAATACCTTTTAAACACAAGTGTAAGGTATTTATCACGTGCAAAGATCATATATGATAATGAATTCACAAGATTAGCAATTTACGAGGTTGGACCTGAATAATGGAGAACATCATATAAAAGAAGCACATGGTTCTTGTTCACGAATGTTGGTCTTCCTCGTAACTTCTGAAGTTATCTCTTGACTCCATGTGTATGATTGATATCGTTGTCTTAACACCAATATGTGAACTTGGCACTCTCGGCATCAAGGATTCTGAATGCTGGACAATTGCTCCCCCTCAATTGTTGACCCGTGTTCTATTGAAAGAGCTGTAGTCACCGTTTGAGTAGTCGCATCGTCGAGTATGTAGATATCAATTGCAACGAACTTTGGATTGTGGAGTTGATAACTTCGGATTCTGAAGTCAAAGCTTTCCGGTGAAATGCTTGACTTCAAAGTGAAAAGCGGGTTACTATCAGAAATAATAGCAAACCATTTTGAGCATGTTTTAAAAGTTTGAACTTCTGCTCGAACTTTATTTACAACCCCGTGTCATTATTGAATGACATTTCTAGGTTCGTAAATATTATCGATTCCAGAAGACATGCTCTTTTTATCAAAACATTTTTGAACACACAATTTTGAAAGATTTAGAAAAACCTTTTGAGAAATTCTCGAAAAATTGTGTTCAAAGTTTTGAAAACCAATTACTTGAGCTTAAGATGTTGAATATCTTACAAAACGAGCTCAAGTCCGAGAAGTTGTAAACTTCCCGTTGTTAAGGATAAGTTTATCATCGGCGATAAAATTTCCTTTTATCTGAAGAACGAGTCCTAAGCTGACATTTACTTAGAAGTCGTTTTCATGAGCTTGAAAACTTTGACTGTTTTAACGGAAAGCTCATGACCGAGAAAGTTTAATTTCTCGTTATGAGGAAAAGTTCTCTTATTTAAAAGATACACTTTCCTTTCTGAGCTTAAAACTTCGAATGTTTTAATACAAGCTCATGACCGAGAAAGGTGAATTTCTCGTTAAGAGGATAAGTTATCATAAAAGATAATCTTTCCTTTATTTTAAGTTCGAGTTACAGTATGACATTTAACTGTAAGTCATTGTGCATGAGCTCAAAAACTTGGAATGTTTTTGATATAAGCTCATGCCCGAGAAAAATTAATTTCTCGTTGTAAGGATAAGTTTATCATCGGCGATAAACTTTCCTGCCTTTGAAGAACGGGTTACAGACGGTCATTTATCTATAAGCCTTAATGCATGAGCTTAAAAACTTGGAATGTTTTTGATATAAGCTCATGCCCGAGAAAAATGAATTTCTCGTTTTTAGGATAAGTTTATCATCGGCGATAAACTTTCCTTTCTTTGATGAGCGAGTTACAGTCTGTGATATGACTATAAGTCCTTTTTGCAGCTTAACCATGAATCCCCTGAGACATTTGTTTCTCTGATATCTGCTTCTTCAGCAACCAAACTCTAAGAGTGTCCTTAGTTGAACGGTATACAACGATTGGACCGCTTTGTTCTTTTGGAACATCAATTTTGGTACCTGCATTCTCATTAGGAGTTTGTATACTTTTGCATGGGTTAGAGATATCTATTTTTGAAGCACGTGGGGGTTCACAGTTGGCTTTACTTGTGTCAGAGGCGACCTGAGTAGATGATTCACTTATCTTAGCTGGCAAACGTTTCCTTTTATAGAAAATCTTAAGTTTAGGCTTAAGTGATGTATCATCCTTTGCAATTTCCTCCCTAGTAGTCTTCGTAGAATCAGAGACTATCCTAGTTAAAGGGCACTCGTTTCCTACAAGAGTGAAAGTTCTACCAGTGGGGCGCCACATTTTACCAACGGGTTTGATTTTAGCTACCCACTGGGATTTAAGTCTAGCACGGGAGTTCACCTCATCAAGTAATTTCTTGACACAAGCATCATGATTTGCCGTAAAGACACATTTTCTACATGTTTTACAAGTAGCATATTTAATGTCTGAATAATTCCTAGATGATTGATCGATGCTCCTAGAAGATGGCATGCTATGGTTAGCAGTGTTGGGTAATCTAGAAGGCATCTGACTAGGTTGGACATTGCTATCTCTTGCATGTGTCTTTTGCTTAGCTTCCCCAAGACCAGATTTATGGCAAACGTCATTTGAACTAGTTCTAGACGTGGTCTTGGTATTTTTAGGGAAACTAGAGGCAATCATATGATTTGGTCTTGCTAAAGCTGGAGTGATCACATAGGGCCTAGTTGCTTGAGTGTCTGGTCTAGAAAGATGAACCAAATCAACTTGGGAGGCAAACCGCAGTCTCGAGGATTGTGGTCGCTCGGATCTAAATGCAGTAGGTTGTCTGACAATCGGTTGTCTGACGAACTGATTTGTAGGCGGTTTCCCCAAGATTGATGGTTTTTCAAGCTTAGTGTCCACACTAGGTCCTCTATTTTTCCTTAACTCGTTTTTCAACGCAGCTATAGCAAATACCTTTTCCTGTACTTGGGCCTTTAAAGTGTCATTCTTTTTGAGCAAGTTATCTTGGGATGCCAACTTAGATTCAAGCAGTTGAATTTGTTTCAAGAGATTATCCTTTTCAGCTTTAGAATCTAACACTTTTTGATCCAATTTTCTTTCAAGAACAACATTTGATTTTTCAAGTTTTTCAAAATATGTTTCAAATTTGTTCGTTTTCTTTGAAAATTCAATTTTGGCATCCTCAAGATCTTTTGATTGCCGAGCTACGATCGTTTCGAGCTCTTTAATCTTGGAATCAGAATCAGTTAACGAGGCAGTTATAAAGCATTTATCATGATGTTTAGCATTTTGAACACTTTCTCCCCCATTATGACTTACATCGGATGAATCAGAAGTGGTATTGCTATCACTCTTTTCCATCCCATGTTTGTCATGATTAGGTTCAGAATGCTCAATATGCGGCATATCATCAGCATAGACATCATAAACAACATTACATTGTACCAAGTTTGCAGGCTCTTCGTCATAAACGGGTAAGGAGTCATCAAGAGAGATCGCGTGAACATTCCCTGACGTGCCACTGGTATCATGTTGTCCTCCTGATTCCGTGCTCTTGTCATCGTGAGGCTCCAAGTTGTCAACCGTATGACCATTCTCCTCTTGCATCTGCGTCATTGATTCTTGCACTCCTTTATCATACGCTTGCTGAAGTTGTGATCTTTGATAAATCGAAGACGAGACCGATGACATGAGTTTCAAAATCGTATCACGGAAAACTCGAAGCTCGGTATGTGTATCTCGAAGAAAGGATTGGCAAATCACTGAACTTTCAGGCTTGATGACATTGAATTGGAGGAAAGGCGTGAGGTGTGTCACAAGAGCCTTGTATGCAAGTGCCGATGCAGAGTGATTAAAGTTGTTATGGTTGAGTTGCTCGGCGAGTTGGGTCAAAGTGGTAAAAATTGAGTTGATGAATATATGACGATCTTGTCCGAAGATTGTCACAAATTCGCTCCCTCCTTGAATCCCCGAAAGAGTGACAAGATGAGACTGGAGAATTTGAAATGAATTTATACCACTTTCTCGAGCTTTGTCTTGCATTCGATGCAAGTCTCCCTCTTTAAGTGTCGAATTGAACGAATCCATTGAAAATCGAGGAAAGATAAAAGAAAAAAATTCTGGGTCTCGTCAAATAAATTTTGTAACTTAGACTCGTCTTTGCGTCTCACCGTTAAAACTCGAACAAGCAACCAACAAAATATGATATATATATATATATTTTATTTTTTTTATATATATATTTTTTTATTTTTTATTTTTTATTTTTTTTTTAAAAATATTAAAGAAAATATCTGATATAAAAAAAAATCTGATATATAAAATAAAGTAAAAATAAAAATTTGATAACAACCTGATATTTTAAAAAAATTTGATATAAAACAAAGAAAAAATAAAAAAAATCTGATATTAAAAGAAAAGAAAAAATCCAAACGCGTTGTTTTCTCCGTCAATTAAAAAAACGTGTGCCAATCAAAATGTTCCACCGCCCATCCCACTTTGTTATAACCGCCCAAACAATATATGCCTAAAATCTCTCTCTTTCTCACACAGATAAACAAAAAAACTGCGTCTCTCTATCTCTCTCAATCTCTCTAGTTCTCTCAAACCTAATCTCACAGCCTTTTATCTCCCAAAGACACCTCAAATCTCAAACCATTATACAACCAATCTCAAAACTCGCTGTTCTTGTTTCTCTCTCACAGATCACAAAACACAGTAACCTCTCTTCGTCTCTTTCAGATACACGCGAAGCTCAGCATCCCTAATCCTCCTGTCTAAAAAGATATGCTCATTCGAATCACACCTCAAAACGCAGATGAAATCTCAGTTTTGATTTCTGTTTATCACAACCCACGAATTAAAACACCCTTGATACTTGATTAAATAACGAGGATCCACAACAGACGCGACTTCAAGATCTTTTAGTTAAAAGGTCTCGGGTAGGTTTTATTATTGCATGTTGTTGAGTCTGTCTTCTATCTTCTGTCGTGTCTTTCTTGTCAAGTGTCTAGATTGAGTGGGTTTCGAGAGGATGTGAGAGTGTGCGTCGAGTCTTGGTTTTGTGGGTCAAATCGAGGTGGGTAAAGAGGCTAAATGATCGAGTGTGAGGAGTCAGGGTGAGTGTTTGGGTGAGGGATTGGTCAGAGTTGTTAGAGTCGGGTGTATTTGTTTTAAAATTTTTTTTCATTTGACGTTTTTTTTTTTTTGATTTTTAAAACAATATTTGACGAGGGTCTGTAATAGAAGAGTTTGTCGAGACGAGGGTCTGTTTGTCTAGGATTTAGAGGGTCTGTAAAAAAAATGAGTGTGTCCAGGCTGTAAAAAAAAATGAGGGTGTGTTTGGGTGCGAATCGTTTGGTTAAGATGAAGTCTGGTCAAGGGTGTTTGGGTAAGATTTTTCGAGTCTTTGATGTTATGAACTGAGAGTCTAGTCTAGTTTGATGTGGGTTTTGAATGGGTGTGAGGGTGTCAGGGTGAGTGTTGTCGGTCTTGGTAAAAATGAGTCGAGAGTTGTAAGGTTCGAGGGTGTGATTGAGTGTCTAAACGAGGGTGAGAAGAGTGTTGGTGAGACGAGGGTCTTTCGAGGGTGAGAGATTTCGAGGGTCAGTTTTGGTTAATGTTGATGTCGAGAGATGTGAGGGAGTTAATGTTGATGTCGAGAGTTGAGATGTCAGTCGAGTGTTGTTAGAAAAGTCCTATTCGGAAAGTCCTATTCGGAAAGTCCTATTCGGAAAGTCCTATTCGGAAAGTCCTATTCGGAAAGTCCTATTCGGAAAGTCCTATTCGGAAAGTCCTAGTCCTATTCGGAAAGTCCTATTCGGAAAGTCCTATTCGGAAAGTCCTATTCGGAAAGTCCTATTCGGAAAGTCCTATTCGGAAAGTCCTATTCGGAAAGTCCTATTCGGAAAACTTTGTCTATTCGGAAAACTGTGTCTATGCGGAAAACTGTGTCTATGCGGAAAACTGTGTCTATTCGGAATAACAGCCTACGCGGAAAGATTGGAAAAACTGATAAGAAAAACAGATAGATTTGGATTGGTTTGGACAGATTGATGGGATAAAAGCCAGAGACTTTGGACTGATTTGACCAAAAAAAATGAAAAATAGAAAAACTATAAGCAAACTGATTAGACAAAGTTGTGATGATATAAAAAAAAACTGATTATTTAGACAGAAAACACTGATTGGACTGTTTTGGACTGATAAAAAAATGAGAAACTGAGAAACTGATTAAAAAAATGATATGATTAAAAAATGATATGATTAAAAAACTTGATAAAAAACTGATTGGATAGATTTTCAAGACAGAAAGAAGAAAAAAAATGAGACGATTATATAGAAAAAAATAAAACGAAAAGATTATTAAAAATTTCAATCAAATCAATAGATAAAAAAATAATACAAATCCTAAGATTTAACCATGGCTCTTGATACCAATTGAAGGTCTACGTGATCTAAGGATTTGGTAAATGATGGATTGATCTATTGATTAGATGGTGGAAATGGGGAAGAAGGAGATGAGGTGTAGAGAGAGAAAGGAGAGAAAAGAAAAGTAGAGAGAGAAAGTGAAATTAGATTAAATGAAAAGTTGTGAAAATGAATGAACCACCCCTCCTAACATGCTAGGAGGGCTATATATAGCCCACCCTACATGTGGGCTATATAGACTATATTTGCTACAAATTGGATCACGAGCCTAATACAATAATATATCGTTGGAGCGACCGATCCTTCATAAATACGTAAAAACGTATTTCCAACACTCACATTGAAAATATTTTTGATGCTATGGGTTGCGACCTTTTATTTAAGGCAAGGTTAGCTTGTTACAAGTTTGAAGGGAACGTGCTTGCATGGTGGAAGGCACTAAAGCTGTCGAATGGAGGCGACGACTGGGTGACTGGCTTGACTTGGGCACAGTTCAGGGAGTTGGTTATGGGGAAATTTTTCCCAAAAGCTGAGCAAGATAAGCTCAAAAGGGAGTATCATGGTATTAGGCAAAGAGCTGGGGAAAACAACAATGAGTTTATGCAGAGGTTCCTTCGACTGGCTGGGTTCCTTGGTGAAGCAGCCACGACTGTAGACGAGCAAGCGTATCACTTTCGTTGGGCTCTTCGCACATTTGTCGCCAAAAACTTGGTATTTGCTACCTTTAATACTGTGGCACAGGTGGTAGATGCAACCCGCAAGTTGGAGATGCTGCAAGAGAGGGATGAGTTTGGAGAGGCAGAAAGACCTAGAAAGAGGTATGTTAGCCTCAAAATATTGAGTCAAACAAGAATGCTCGGTCATTTTTTATTATGTACATTTATTAGAATGTTGTAATAGGTAGTAAAATAGTCGTGACAATACGGGCTTGATGGCTAGCTTAAAAGGCCTCTTTCAAGGTACTAAGCATTTATTCAACCCCGACCCAATCAAACATATAGCCAATTATGCCACATGTAGGCAAGGCTATAAATACCTCTCTTTGCATGTAAGGAGAGGTAAGTTGGTTGTTCATTTTCTCTAATCTAATATTCCCTAAGTTTCACACACTTCTCTCTCTTTTCTCTCTCTACTTTCTCTCTCTAGAATTAATCTATCTTTCATCTATTTTCTACCTTTCTTTCTTAGATCTATCATCATATATTAGGGACAACAATTGGTATCAGAGCCTAAAGTGGATGTGGTGAATCTACAACAATTGGTATCAATCGCCATGGGGTAGATTAGTGATTGTTTTTTGTTATTGATTGATTTAGTGGGTTTTTTCAAGATCAACACATCACGTCTCAATTTTTTTTTATGTTTTCCGTGCTCTAAATCTTGATATAAATATCCTACATAGTTGTGGTAGGGATTTGAGTGCTTTGGATTGGTTAAAATCACGGATTTCTAGGCAAAAATCTCAATTTATCCTTCAAGTTTCGGTACAGTAACTAGACTGTGACAGATTTGCTTGTAATATCATCGCAAAGGCCTAGGGTTTCTGGATTGCGACCATTATTGTGAACTATTGCGACAGGGTTTCTTATTGTGATACACATTGCAACATAGTAATTTTGTGCATTGCGATAGATTCTTTGGTATTGCGATAGATTCACTTTGTGTTATTGCGACAGCTCATTTTGTGCATTGCGACAGATTCTTTGGTATTACGATAGATTCACTTTGTGCATTACGAAAGATTCTTTGGTATTGTGATAGATTCAGTGTGTGCATTGCGACAGATTCTTTGGTATTGCGATAGATTCACTTTGTACATTGCGACATATTTTTAGGTATTGCGATAGGTTCAGTTTTTGGCATTGCGACAGGTTCAGTTTTTGGCATTGCGACAAGTATTGCGACATGATCAGTTATTGGTATTGCGAAGACTTGTTTTGTGAACATTGCGAAATCTTCACAACAAATTCCGAGAATACACTTAAAAAATTTCGAACAAAACTCGTGTGTTTTTTGGTATAGGAGAATTTTTTGGTTTTTCGTGAACATTTTTTTAAGGGATTTCAACTATTTTTCTCTACAACAACAATCACTACCACATCTACTTAAGATCCATATTCATTTCACCGTTCAGAGATTATCAAGGTGGATTCTACATCAACTAATAGTGTCACTCACAATAGCATGGTCCCGAGTATCAATGTAATGATATCTTCGTGTTTAGACATAGAAGAACGAGAGATGCAACTAGAACAACAAGTCCTTAAACAACATTGTATGCAAGCTTTCAGTGATCTTAAAACGAATCTAAAACGTCTTACAAGAGAGACCTTCTCGTACGATCCTTTGTATATGTATGCTTTTGCGTGCTTCTTCTGAAATGATCATCGCACGTTCACTTATGAGTTAAGAGATCCCTTGAAGAATCTTGAGAATGAATTACCCAACAACCACATTCATGAGACAAATTCCAAGAAAGCTCTCAAAGCACTTAGAACACCGTTTCAACCGTTCATTGTTTCAAAGTTCTTCAAGTCTTCTAATTTTGATTCTGAAGTTCGAGATGCAAAACAACACTTCAAAGACTACACTAAAATGGAAGCAGAATCATTCAGAGATTTGATATTTGGAAACATGGAATCAATTAAGAAGCTTTTGGACGAACGCTTGCTTCATGGAAAAGACATGGTCACAAAACGGAAAATGCAAATGTGCAAGGTTGTAAAGGTTCTTGCAGAGGATACTAGTCCAGTCAAAACAATAAGTAATGGTACAGTATCGGGTCAAGGGAATGAAAGCAGCACCTCTGGAAACCATCGCATCAATTCTGAGATAGTCATCTGCAATACACCTTCCTATGATAATGGTTCGGTTTACGATTCTGAGCCATTGGAAGAGGTACACAATGATAAATATAATGTGTTTGCCAATGCTAATACGCATGAGCATTGTGATCAAACTCAAACCCTTATTGACACATGTATGACGGAAAAGGTTGATGGCAATACCATACCTGATCCCTTAGACACATGCAATAATGAGTCTGACGATGATTAACATGCAAATGAGTATGATGATGAGGAGAGTATTGCGCTTGCTAATTTAATTGCTAGTTTACAAACAGATGTCAATGAAACTAGAAAAAGTCAAAAGCAATTAAAGCAGGCAAACGCAATGCTCACTCAAAATTTTGAAGAATGCAAAGCTGCTTTAATTAAATCTAGTGAGACCATTGATAGCTATAGAGCTCAGCTTCTTCAAAAGACCAATGAGATTGAGGGGTACAAAGGGTGTTTAATTAATGTAAAAAAGGACGATTATCAACACAAGTATAACGAAACTCGTAAGCTTCTAGAACAAGAGAAACGTACTTATAACACCTCTTTGAGTACCGAACGTCACAAAACGTATCTTGCTACCACTAAAGTCAATGAGCTAACTCAAGTAAATGGTTTTCTTCAAGAGGATAAAACTAAACTTGTTAATGAAAAGAAAGCTGTGGTCGAAAAGTTGGAAAATGATTTCAAAACTAGACAAGCAAAAGATATCGACAAATTGGTGGAACTTGAAACTCAAATTGATTTTTACAAGAAAATTGTTTACAAAACTAATCAATCAATCTAAACCATTATAATGTTGGCACCTTGTTCGTTTTTCAAGGGTAGACCTAGTTTTGCAAATCCTAAGTATCTAGAGCACGCTTAATCTGAGAATCAGCACCTATATCTTGATGAGTCCCAATGGACCGATCTTGATTGCCTTGTTGTTAGGCCCGATAGTGAAGAGAAAAATGATTTAGAAGAAGAAAGTAGACCAAAAGTTAATAAAGAATTTGTTAAACCATATAATTATGTTTATGAAAACAGTCTTTATGGTCTTTTCACACCGCAAACACAGAAGTCTCGTGAGCAAATATTTTTCGGATGTGAACAAATAAGAATTAAATGGAGACAAGTTTTCGCCACTAAGAAAACTAATGCTTCAAAATATATTGGGTACTTGCCGCATCAAGATTCTATAAGCAAGAGTAAGAAAGCACTTAGTATTCTTAAGAGTAACATTAAAAAATTCAAAACGGTTGTTGACGATGACTGGAAACAACGTGAATGTTTGAAAGGAAACAAAGAAATTCCTCACGATATAACTGTGCTTGTGAAAAGTATTTTGATTCCGCTTGCGGAAAGAACAAAGAAACATGCTTTGGAATTTGAAAAGTTAATAGAGCAAGAAATGTTTGATGATTGAAATATGTGGAATCTCTTGAAAAAGAAGTTGACGATCATCAACATGAAAGAGACGAGTTTTCCACAGCATATGATCTACTCTTACAAGAATGTCTCTCCAAAGATATTTTGTGTGTTGCTCTTACATCTTGTGCATATATAGACGAATATTCTGACGTGGCATGCAATTATCATGATCAAGTCAAAGAGTGTGAACGACTTCAAACTGAGCTTTCGACACGTAAAGATAATGTTGATCAAAAGGCTCTAGTGTTACTTCAACACCGATGTGATTTTCTTTAAAACCATTGTCATTCTCTTTAACTTGCGTTGCAAGCCAAAGTCGGAAAAGGACCACATGATAATAACTTACAAGTAAAACTTTCAACATCGTGTCGAGAAATGAACGAAAAGAATATGGAAATTACAGACTTGAAAGCTCAGTTGCAAGAAAAGGACACAACGATAGAAGAGTTGAAGAATCTCGTTGCCAAAATGGGTGGGAAAACTGTGGAACTTAAAGTTGTGAAACATGTTGTTCGACAACCCAATGCGTACAAGGATCCAAATCCATCTATCTTAGGAAAACGACTCCTTTCTCCAATTCTTCTCATGTAAAATCTAGGTTACCCCCTAAGACTGCTGTGCAACCAAGTGTTCCAAAACCATCCATATCACCTTATGTTCCTCCATTTAGAAAGCACACTTTCGCTAAACCCAACCGTGTGAATGCACCTAGCACTTCTAGGACTCCTCCAAAACGTGTGACATTCCTGTCTACAAAGGAATCTGTAGGGTCAAATGACTTAGTTCACACCAACAACCTAGAGGATGCTACGCAAAAAGGGAAGATTGAGAAAGACAAACCCGTATATTCAAAACCTAGTTCACCAAATCCCGCTAGAGTTCAACACACTCCTAATGGTAGTCAACCAAAACCTAAGATCCCTAACCAGCAATCTAGGAATTGGAAACCATCCATGAATATTCGTGTTTCGAACACTACCCCTTAACTATTTAGAAAACCAAGGAATACAAGTACTTTCGTGAATCCCAAATTCCCTGTATGCCCCACTTGCAAAAAGGTCATTCACAAAGGAAATCATGATCATTGCATTTTGCAATACCTCTATGAGGTCAAATCTCATTCCTTTGAACGGAGATCGAATTCAGAATCTCATAGGACAAAAAGGAGATACACACCCGTCTCAAAGAAAAGCAATGACAAACACTCTGCAAGGAGGATCAACAAAGGAAATAGTTTCTTACCAAAGAAGTCTTCCGTTGTGCAAGAGAAAACTACTCCTAGATCTAGTCTTCAGTGGAAACCAATGGGTAGGATCTTCAAGGAAGTTGGTCTTAAGTGGATTCGAATAGAAAAGAGTGATGAAACCTGCGCTAGCACGAATGCGAATGTGTTGAATGTAGAAAAGGAATTTGTTACTCCTAACCCTAGTATTTGTGCAAATTCTTCTTTTGTCATTACAGGTACATTAGCTGATTCTGAACGCACTTCTTCTTCTTCAAAGGGTTCTAATGTGACAACCGTGGTTTTGAGGTTCGTCACTTAGTTTTATTTTGTGCTAGTTACGTGTCTTTGCGTGTTTATGTGCTTATTGGTGTGTATAGATTGTGGTTTGGATATCGTTTCCGGTACGGGGTACCTTGTGAGTGAAACGATGTGTGATGATTTCATGTTCATGAGCTCACATGGTTGTGACTATGAACTGAGATGGTGTTATTTAGTGGTTTACGTATATGTATATGTATTATAAAAAATCGTATTTTTACGATTTACGGTTTAGCATTTTGAGGTCTCGGATGAGGTATATAGTAACGAGAGTATTTTTCGGGATGGTTTTAAGTCATTTAGGACTTAGTTAATTAGTTTATTTTAAAATTTGAGATTTTTTTTAAAACTGTATATTTTACGTCTTTTACAGTAAACGCGTAAAATTGACTAGTTTTACGGTTTTAAGGTTTTGGAGGCTTTAGGAGCTGAGATAAATTAAGGTAAATTAAGGTATTGTTAATAAAATAATATTAAACAATAAAAAGGAAAAAAAATATATATAAAGGGGAGTCGTTTTGGGACGATCAAAAGAAAAGGGGGAGAAAAAAAGGAAAGTGGGCTTATACTTGGACTAGGACTTTGTACACACTATATATGGTTTTCTAATAAATCAAAAATCATATGTTTTTCTCCTGGAAGCTTAAAACCAACGGCACATTCAAGAAAATTAGGGTTCTTCATAAAAATCTTGGTTTCCATTAAATCTAAGGTAAAACCTTCAATAACCCTTTTCAATTAAATTGTTTTAATGTTTTTTTAATCATCTTATGATGGATTTAGGTTAGGGTTTAAAATTAAAAACAGTATATTAATGATATATTAATGATATTATAATGATTAAATAAGTTAGGGCTTGTAATTAGTGGGATTATGGGTAATTAATTAGGTTAATTTAATTAAACCCGTTTTTAAAAACTGGGCAGAATTTAGGGTCAATTATTTTGATCATATAGGGAGTTCTACAAACTCTTATTTTGCGATCCAAGTATCCCTCGAAAGGTAATTGAAGTGGCTTTCAAATGCAAGAATCGAGAACTAAATTGGAGGTCGGGAAGTGGGTCAAAAACAGGTTACAACAGTCGGAGGTCAAAACAGTTTTGAAATTAGCCTGTTTTCTTTTTATGTTTTGGTTTGTTTGGGGTACTTAGGGTTGCATTGGGACTTTCAAATGAACATGGGAGTTGGTTTATATATTATAGGAAGTATCTGTATTGGGGCTAAGATTGTGAGTTAGGGTAAGACCCCCTAATCATAACAAACTTTTTGTATGTTCAAAATTAGTAAAATCCGGATAGACAAAAGTATATATATATATATATATATATATATATATATATATATATATATATATATATATATATATATATATATATATATATATATATATATATATATATCGGGACCTTAACAGTAGCTTTAAGGTTGTAGCAAAAAGGAGGATTTAGCTAACATATGTAAGGGCATAGAGTTTCCTTTACAGAGATCATGGGTATGTTTAGGTGGGCGTTTGGCTTATAGTTTGGAGACCTAAAAATCGGGACTGTTTGGGGTAAAATGTTAACGGGACGGGTTATGAAGAAAACTAAGTTAAGGGTTTTATAGAGGGGTGTAATGAGATGCGTAGAGCATATAAATGAGGTATATATATGGGAGAAGGCTAGATGTCCATCATAGGTTGATGTGCCGTCTTAGTGATTGGTTCATGTTTTGATTATGTGTTTTTGGTTTCTTAGCTTTTTGCTAGTGCGCGGATTTTTGGAGAAGCTCAATCAGGTGAGTTTCATAGTCCCATGTTTACTAATGATTATGACTTCCAGATGGGATGGAAGAGACACTGTCTTGTTTTTATAAATTGTGTTGTGAATGTTTTGTGTTTGGAGATGGACTTGTGCTTACTTACGTGATTAATTGCTAGATGAATCTTGATTGTCTTATGTTTTGACTTGGTACCAAGGGGATGATGACAAGGCGGGGCCTTGGGATTGGTACATAGGTGTATGGGCGCCTATGGTACCATGGTGTTTGGTAAGGCTAAGAGCCTTGGATTTGGATTTGGATTTGGATTTGGATTTGGATTGGTTTGTTAAATCTTGATTATTAGTTGTTAATGCATGTTTGTATCACATTGTCCATATGTTCTTTTGTTAGTGGTTGTTGTTCACAGCTTATGGTTTGATTTTGGCGTTGGAGTCTAAACCTATGACTCTCACCAACTTTATGTTGACGTGTTTTAGTGTCTCTTTCATGTGATAGTATGGTTAAGCGTGAGAACATAAGTGGCTAGGATTTGGAGTTGCGTAGGAATGCATTTAGAAGGAGATCCCCGTTCCTTCTTAGTTTCTTTTGTTTGTTTTATAAGTGATACTATTGACACCTATATGTTTGCTTTGTTTATGTATTGTTTGTCTTGGGTAAGAGGTAGGACTGTTACCTACTTGCCTAGACTCCTGCTTTGTTGAGATATTGTCATGACATTTGTGTCATCATTTTATGACATTTCTTATTTCATTTAGTTATCTCTATAGACACGCCATGTTGTGATGATATCCATACGTCGCGCCCCATATTCCGCAATGGTGGGGTGTGACAGAATGGTATCAGAAACAATGGTTATAGAGAATTAGGTTGCCTAGTCGCGTAGCCTAGTCTATAGCTTAAGGGTCCCTGCTTATAGGCTTCATAGGGATATGTGTGCATTTTATAATAATTGATATGTTTGGATGTTATTTTGTGATGTTTGTTAAGTTATGAACTACTATGGTTCATACTTAGCCACATGTTATTTTCTTTTCGGGTTGTGACTAGTGCGGGTTGAACCATAATCGTCCACGCTAGTCATTGTTGTATTTTGCTTAAATTGTACATTATAGTACATAATTCGGTACAAGGTAGTTTCTATCTTTTGTTGAGTTATTTTATGTACCTGATGTATGTTATTTTTCTTTTGATGTTTAAGTCATGTTCCCTAAGAATCGTGTGGTGGTTCGAGTTACTAGGAGTACATGGGTAGGAAGGATTTTAAGGTGTTTCCATTCTGATGGGCGACAAGACTTATAACTGATTATGTTTTCGTTTTAGATTTAGTCTATGCTGTTTTAGCTAGACTATGGATTTATGTATTTCAAGAGTTTGACTATGTTATTTTAATAGTTGGAGTTTTCGACCTTATTGTTTATGTGGCTATGTGCTTAGGTGAGTTGATGGATTTATGTGTTATGTGTTGTATTGATTCTTATAAGTGTCATCATAGGAGGGAGTGCATTGGGGAAAGGGTAATTGTATAAGTATGGTGGCCAACATAGTTATACAAGTACCACAACTTCAATGGGTTCTTAAGTATGATTGCATGAAAGAGGGTTAGTACAGGCTTGTATATGATTGATAGGTGTTGGAAATACGTTTTTACGTATTTATGAAGGATCGGTCGCTCCAACGATATATTATTGTATTAGGCTCGTGATCCAGTTTGTACTAAATATAGTCCATATAGCCCACATGTAGGGTGGGCTATATATACCCCTCCTAGCATGTTAGGAGGGGTGGTCATTCATTCATTTACACTTAATCATTTAATCTAATTACTTTCTCTCTCTACTCATCTTCCCTCTCCTTTCTCTACACCTAATCTTCCTTCTTCTCCATCTCTTCCATCAAATCCATAGATCTAATCCATCCATTTAACAAATCCTTAGAATTCGTAGGCCTTCAATTGGTATCAAGAGCCATGGTTGAATCTTAGGATTTGCTTATTTTTTATCTTTTGATTTGGTGGTAAAAATCCTTTCTTTTCTAATTTTTTTTTTATCCATCTTTTTATCATTTGATCAATTTTTTATCAATTTTTTTTATATAAACTTTTTTTATCAATTTTTATTTTTTATCAGTTTTATTTTTTACGTAGGTTTTTTATTTTTTACAATCTGTTTTATTATCAAGTTTTTTCAATTGTTAAATCCTCTAGTTTTATTAAATTTTTTTTTTTTAAAAAATAATCTGTTTTTTTTTTTTTTTTTTTTTTTTTTTTCAATTATCAGTTTTTATAATTACGTTTTTTTTTAATAGTTTTTATTCAGTCATTTTTTCTTTCTACATCAGTTTTTTTTTTAATCACAATTTTTTTAATCAGTTTCTTCTTCTTTTTCATAACTGTCCATGAGTCCAATCCTGTCCAAAAATAGTCCAAACAGTCCAAAAATTGTTACGAGTGTCATATCAGTCCATGAGTCCTATCCAATCTGTTAAAACTGTCATCAATCCTTTTTATCCAAAGTTATCAGTTTTTCGTTGTCAGATTTTTTCCGAATAGACATATTTTCCGAATGGTCATTTTTTCCGAATAGACAGATTTTCCGAATAGAAAAAAAAAAAAAAAAAAAACTTCCGAATAGACCAAAACTTCCGAATAGGAAAAAACTTCCGAATAGAAAAAATCTTCCGAATAGAAAAACTTCCGAATAGGCTTTAAAAACAACTCGACCCAAAACAGTGACTCAAGCCTCACCGACACCTTCCCTCACAGACTCTCAATCACAAACTAAAACAGACACCAAGACTCTCACTCTCGATTCTCACAACCAGACTCCCTTGACTCCCCCTAAACCAAACAGACTCTAACCCAAACCGATTCTAACCCAAACCGATTCTTAACCCCGACACCCGACTCTAATCCAAAACAGACCCCCCACTCCCAACATCAACAACACCTCTCGAATCCTTCACACAAATCTTTTACAAGACCCACCCTCATCTGACCCACCCTAGAAACCCACTCAAACAACAAAACCTACACTCCCTCACCGAAACCCAACTCACTCCCTGGACTCCCTCTATCCCCAACAAGACTAAACACCCCTCACCCCCACACTCCCTCGTCTCACAGCCCCTCACTCACCGGCACCCTCACGGTTTCAAAACTATCAATCAAACTCAATACTCTCGACAATCTCTCTCTAACTCAACCAAACAAACAGGACTCTCACACTAACCGAAAACACCCTTCGACTCGACAACCCAGACTCCATTTTTTTTATCAAGACTCAACCTTTTTCACTTGATTTCAAACCAAACCAAAAAGACACAACTCAAAGACTCAAGAATGACGCTACAGATGAAGAGAGGGACTCAACAAAAAAAAAAATAGAAGAATACCTACCCGAGACCTTCTAATTCAAGATCTTGAAGATTTTTGATCTGGTGGCTGTGAGATTCATATACGCAGGGGTCTTATCTGAAGTGAGAGAGGTAGATTAGGTGTGAGATTCATAGATTGAAGAGAGGTTGGCGGAGGAAACAAGAGAAGAGAGATATACGTTTGTGTGTTTTTTGTGGAGAGAGAGAATCAACAGGAAGGAAGGGACGGAGAGTTTAAGAGAGAGAGATTGTGTTTATTCTCTTGAGGATTGTGCACATTTAACAGCTATAAAAAGTCAAGGAAGGGGCGGATATATCCAAGAAAGGCGTGGGGCGGTGGGTTTATTATTACTGGGCCACGTGTCTGGTACACGTTTTTGACAGGCGGAGGAAACAAGGGGTTTCATGGGTCCAGTTATCTTTAGCCACGTGTTGTTTATGATGACGGAGGAAACAATATTGTTGAAACATATTTTAACACAGCTTTTTATTTAAAGATAAGATTTTTTTACTTCCCATTTTAATTTAGTAAGATTTTTTTTAGATTTTAAAAGTTAATTTTAAAAGTTTATTTGTTTTATTTGATTTACTTTTATTTTTATTTTTATTTTCTAAATTTTAAGTTAACTTTTTAATTTAGTTAATTTCGAATGTTTGTCAAATAATTTTTGTCACTTTTATATATTAATTTTTGGCAAAACGTGTTGAGGCGGGTATTTTTAAAAGTGTTAACGTGGAAAAATATTTTGTGGCCGGATTTGCCGACAAAATTTACGAGTGAAAGTGACGGGATATATTTTTGATCGGGTTTTATTCATAATCTTTTGAGCCGATAACACTTTTTGAGCTGAGTCGTATTGTTCAAACCCGACAACAACAACAGCCACATTATTTTTCCTCGATTACCAATGGAATCGTTAAAATCGACACTTAAAGAGGGAGAATCGCATCAAGTGCAAGCCAACGCTAGGGAAAGTGGTATAACTTCATTTCGAATGCTTCAGTATCATCTAGTTAATCTTTCACGGATTCAAGGAGGGAGCGAATTTGTGACAATCTTTGGACAAGATCGTCATATATTCATCGACTCAATTTTTACCACTTTGACCCAACTCGCCGAGGAACTTAACAATAAAAGCTTTAATCACTCTGCATCGGCACTTGCTTATAAGGCTCTTGTGACACAACTCACGCCTTTCCTCCAGTTCAATATCATCAAGTCTGAAAGTTCAATGATTTGCCAATCATTTCTTCGAGATACACATACTGAACTTCGAGTCTTCCGTGATACAATTCTGAAACTCATGACATCAGTCTCGTCTTCGATTTATCAACAATCACAACTTCAGCAAACATATGATAATGGAGTGCAAGAATCAATGCCGCAGATGCAAGAGGAGAATGGTCATACGGTTGACAACTTGGAACCTAACGATGGCAAGAGCACGGATTCAGAAGGACAACATGATATCAGTGGCACGTCGGGGAATGTTCACGAGATTTCTCTTGATGACACCTTACCCATTTATGACGAAGAGCCTGCAAACATGGTACAATGTGATGTTGGTTATGATGTATATGCTGATAACATGCCGTATATTGAGCATTCTGAACCTAATTATGACAAACATGGGATGGAAAAGAGTGATAGAAATACCACTTATGATTCATCCGATGTAAGTCATAATGGGGGAGAGATTGTTCAGAATGCTATAGTACATCATGAAAATTGTATTATAACTGCTTCATTGTCTGCTTCTGAGTCCAAGATTAGAGAGCTCGAAATGATTGTAGCTCAACAATTAAAAGATCTTGAGGATGCCAAACTTGAATTTTCTAAGAAAACGGATAAATTTGAAACATACTTTGAAAAACTTGAAAAATCAAACGTTGTTCTTGAAAGAAAATTGGATCAAACTGTTTTAGATTCTAAAGCTGAAAAGGATAATCTTTTGAAACAAATTCAACTGCTTGAATCTAAGTTGGCATCCCAAGATAACTTGCTCAAAGAAAATGAAACTTTAAAGGCCCAAGTACAGGAAAAGGTTTTTGCTATAGCTGCGTTGAAAAACGAGTTAAGGAAAACTAAAGGACCTAGTGTGGACACTAAGCTTGAAAAACCATCAATCTTGGGGAAACCGCCTACAAATCAGTTCGTCAGACAACCGACTGTCAGACAACCTACTGCATTTGGATCCGAGCGATCACAATCCTCGAGACCGCGGTTTGCCTCCCAAGTTGATTTGGGTCATATGTCTAGAACTGTCACTCCAGCAACTAGGCCCAATGTGATCACTCCAGCTTTAGCAAGACCAAATCATATGATTGCCTCTAGTTTCCCTAAAAATATCAAGACCACGTCTAGAACTAGTTCAAATGACGTTTGCCACAAATCTGGTCAAAGGGAAGCTATTGAAAAGACACATGTAAGAGATAGCAATGTCCAACCTAGTCAGATGCCTTCTAGATTACCCAACACTGCTAACCGTAGCATGCCATCTTCTAGGAGCATCGATCAATCATCTAGGAATTATTCAGACATTAAATATGCTACTTGTAAAACATGTAGAAAATGTGTCTTTACGGCAAATCATGATGCTTGTGTCAAGAAATTACTTGATGAGGTAAACTCCCGTGCTAGAATTAAGTCCCAGTGGATAGCTAAAATCAAACCCTTTGGTAAAGTTTGGCGCCCCACTGGTAGATCTTTCACTCTTGTAGGAAACGAGTGCCCTTTAACTAGGATAGTCTCCGATTCTACAAAGACTACTAGGGAGGAAATTGCAAAGGATGATACATCACTTAAGCCTGAACTTAAGATTTTCTATAAAAGGAAACGATTGCCAACTAAGACAAGTGAATCATCCCCTCAGGCCACCTCTGACACAAGTAAAGCAAACTGTGAACCCCCACGTGCTTCTATAATTGATATCGCTAACCCACGTCAAAGCATGCAAATTCCTAATGAGATTGCAGGTACCAAAGTTGATATTCCAAAAGAACGAAGCGGTCCAATCGTTGTGTACCGTTCAACTAAGGACACTCTTAGAGTTTGGTTGCTGAAGAAGCAGATATCAGAGAAACAAATGTCTCAGGGGATTCATGGTTAAGCTGCACAAGGACTTATAGTCATATCACAGACTATAACTCGATCATCAAAGAAAGGAAAGTTTATCGCCGATGATAAACTTATCCTAAAAACGAGAAATTCATTTTTCTCGGGCATGAGCTTATATCAAAAACATTCCACGTTTTTAAGCTCATGCATTATGGTTTATCATTAAATATCAGATGGTAACCCGTTCTTCAAATAAAGGAAAGTTTATCGCCGATGATAAACTTATCCTTACAACGAGAAATTAATTTTTCTCGGACACGAGCTTACATTAAAACCATTCAAAGGTTTTAAGCTCGTGTATATGACTTACAGTTAAATGTCAGACTGTAACTCGAACTTCAAATAAAGGAAAGTTTATCATTAATGATAAACTTATCCTCATAACGAGAAATTCAATTTTCTCGGTCATGAGCTTGTATTAAAACATTCGAAGTTTTAAGCTCAGAAAGGAAAGTGTATCTTTTAAATAAGAGAACTTTTCTTCACAACGAGAAATTAACCTTTCTCGGTCATGAGCTTTCCGTTAAAACAGTCAAAGTTTTCAAGCTCATGAAAAACGACTTCTAAGTAAATGTCAGCTTAGGACTCGTTCTTCAGATAAAAGGAAAGTTTATCGCCGATGATAAACTTATCCTTAACAACGAGAAGTTTACAACTTCTCGGACTTGAGCTTTTAAGATATTCCAAATCTTAAGCTCAAGTAATTGTTTTCAAAACTTTGAACACAATTTTTCGAGAATTTCTCAAAAGGTTTTTCTAAATCTTTCAAAATTGTGTGTTCAAAATGTTTTGATAAAACGAGCATGTCTTCTGGAATCGATAATATTTACGAACCTAGAAATGTCATTCAATAATGACACGGGGTTGTAAATAAAGTTCGAGCAGAAGTTTAAAAGATTTAAAACATGCTCCATATGGTTTGCTATTATTTCAGATAGCAACCCGCTTTTCATAATCAAGTCAAGCATTTCACCGGAAAGCTTTGACTCAACAACGAGAATTAATTTTCTCGGGGACGTGACGAGGTGACCATCATTCGTGAACAAGAACCATGTGCTTCTTTCATATGCTGTTCTCCATTATTCAGGTCCAACCTCGTACATTGCTAATCTTGTGAATTCATTATTATATCTGATCTTTGCACGTAATAAATACCTTACACTTGTGTTTAAAAGCTATTTAATTTACGTTTCAAGTACACCCTCATTAATTTGAGGGGGAGCTTGTTAAAATCACGAAGATAATTGGATTTGCATTTTTCTTCCCAAATTTTCTTAAAAGGCTATTAAATCAATTGATATTAAAAACATCGATTGGGTTAATATTTTTAATATGGGGGAGAAAATGTGATTTAATATGGGATATGATCAATCATAAATGGTTTGACTTAACGTGATAGCTCATCCCGACATGTGCAAAATGTTTTCGGATATCGTAGCATATGTTAAGGGGGAGCAAAATGGATTTGCACTTCAAAATGGATTTCATGGTGACATACACTTACCCAAAACATCTCTATTCACGACGGTGAAGATTGTGGTGACATAAGGATGGTAGGATAGGATAAAGTCCAATGATTTCTCTAGAACCGGAGGAATCTTCCCAAGGACATTCCATAGCTAGAAATAGTAGTCCTTAGGAAAGATGGAGAAAGAATGTGAACGTAGCTGAATGCCGACCAAGTACTTAAGTTAGCACTGGAACAATCACAACAAGGTGCTAGTGATGACGTATTGGTATGCATTGAAGGGGTTGAAGAATGAAAAAGAATTGTAAAGATAAAGGGTGTAAAGAAAGAAGCCCTCCTTACAACCTTAGGCAGAAACCGGGTCAATTCATATGCTATTGAGATCATTTTTAATGATTCTTGATATTGAAGAAAGACATCATGGACCCAGTGATGCAATGCACAACCCTTCCCAGCTAACTCAAATATCTCTCAAAAGGTATTTGTTTTAATCACACGGAGATCAACACATTATCTACTGGTTTATTCACTCCGAATAAATTGGTATTGAAAAGGTGGCACTCCTCTCCAGCCTCCGATCACTAAAATCCAAAATGCACGATCGAGTCTAGAGCCATTTGAGATCATCAAATATCTCATTAGGACACACTTTCATATTCACTTGCTTCTTCACACAATGTGAAAAGTAAGAAAGATCTTAAGAGTCCTACGCAAAATCTTCATGATCTTGCCTGAACATCCGAGTAATACGAAAGTATTTACAATGAAGATGGAAATCCTTCTTGAGCGAATATCAAAAAGCTCATGGTAGGTGACTTGTGCGATTCTTTATGAATCAAACTTGTGATAACTGGAAAGCAACAGTGGTTTAATTCTTAAATGAATTTAAACACGTTCCAGGCCTCTACGCATTATCATATGATCTTGCCAGAACACTCAGAGTGACTCTTTACTGATCACAGTGACGAGTGGAAATCCTTCTAGTGTTAACATCAAACAGCACTTGGTAGGTAACTTGCAAGATTCTATATGAATCAAGCTAGTGACAACTGGAAAGCAACGATGGTGCGGTTCTTAATTGAACTTCACTTGTTCCAGGAACATGAATTGACGGCTTCAAATCATGCGGATAATATTATCCAAATGATTCACTCTTTACGTTCGCAGTCAGCTTTGGACGGTCGAGTAAAGAGAACGGGTTTACCCGCGAAATCTTGTCAAGGAAGTTCTTTGTTGAAACTACCTGTCACAAGTACGATATCTAATATCGTCCAACGGTCTTCACCGACCGGAGGTAAAATGCTACCGAATTAGAATGAAATGTTCAAGGCCATTTCATCCGTGTATATGGTTTGTTGCTAACTGTCTTATGCAGCGTAACAAGAAGGTGGCATTGCGGTGTATAATCCAGAAGAAGTCGTCACCACATGCTTATACTACATACACTTAGTACTTCAACAAATTCAAGAAAGTCTGAAGGTCAAGTCTTCCGCTGTATCAAACTCTGAAGCTTTCAAGAATTTAAAGGTATAAGTATGTGGAACATGAAGTCACGAAGAGGCAAATTTCACAAGTGATGAATGCACAAGGTCAAGGCAAGGAAACATGCTCAAGACTAAAGTCAAAGATCACATCAAGCATATTCACAAGAACAAGATCGAAGACTCAAGCATAGTAAGCTAGGTTTAAGATTTTGTAAAATGGTGTGACCTCCCTTAGGGGGAGATTGTTGGAAATGTGTTTTCCCAAAGAAAGTCTTGGTCACATCATTATTAGCATAGATCACGAGCTATAGAATATTTAGAACTTTGTAACTTGGAGCGACCTCCCTTAGGGGGAGATTGTTGGAAATACGTTTTTACGTATTTATGAAGGATCGGTCGCTCCAACGATATATTATTGTATTAGGCTCGTGATCCAGTTTGTACTAAATATAGTCCATATAGCCCACATGTAGGGTGGGCTATATATACCCCTCCTAGCATGTTAGGAGGGGTGGTCATTCATTCATTTACACTTAATCATTTAATCTAATTACTTTCTCTCTCTACTCATCTTCCCTCTCCTTTCTCTACACCTAATCTTCCTTCTTCTCCATCTCTTCCATCAAATCCATAGATCTAATCCATCCATTTAACAAATCCTTAGAATTCGTAGGCCTTCAATAGGTGTGAAAACACCCATCTTTTCTACCACTTAATTACAGTAAAACGGGACCTAAACGTATATTTTATGTCGTAAATGGCGGAATTATGCGTGGTTTGTGTTTTTATTGTGTTTCAGGGTCGAGAAGGTGAAAAATGGAGAAAACACGACTTTCACGGGCTTTTATTGAAGGAAAAGACAAAAGACGAAGTCGAAAGATCAAAAGTGGAAAAAGAACGGAAGTCCAAGACCAATTCTGAAGATTTATCGAAGAAAAAGTCAAAAGACGGAAGTTTACTAAAAGCCGAAGAATTCAAGTTTAAATTATGAAGAAATTACAAGACGAGTTCAAAGAAATCCCGAGACGAAGTCTGAAAAGTCGAAGAATTTAAAAAAAGACTGAAAGACTGGAAGACTGAGGACCAAGAAAGAATGAAAGAAAGAGGGAGCCACCAACCACTCCCCTCTCCTATAAATACCACCCTCACAACATGTGAGAGGGGGGTTAGTTTTAGGATTAGATTAGGAGTAGGTAGTTTCTCTCTCTAAACTTATGCTTTCTCTCTCTAGATTAGTTTGTGTTTTAAGCTTTTGTTATTGAATCCATGGTTTTTAATTAAGCTTTTCATTTCATCATCTTCTTCCTTTCTTGTTTGATTTGTTCTTATTCATCATTGTTCATGTTCTTGAGTTTTTATGATTTTGATCAAGTGGGTTTTGATTGATTTGGTTATGTTTGTTAGTTTGATGATTTGTTTTGAATTATTATTGTTTGTTGATGCTTATTGGTTGTTTTGGTTTAATCTTTCGTTTGAATTTAATTGATTTAAGGATAAATCGTTGTTACTGTTTATACCCTGTTCTTCAGGTTTGTGGTTTCTGTATCTTATCCTTCCCAGGTAGCTTCATCCGGAAGTCTGAAGTTCTGAGTGAGCAACTTTCATCCGGAAGTCTGAAGTTCCGAGTGAGCAACCTTCATCCGGAAGTTTGAAGTTTCGAATGAACAACCTTCATCCGGAAGTCCTAGAGTTCCGAATGAAGGAACCTTCATCCGGAAGTTAAAAGTTCCGAATGAAGGAAGCTTCATCCGGAAGTTTTAAACTTCCGAATGAAGGAAGCTTCATTCGGAAGTCCTAGAGTTCCGAATGAAGGAACCTTCATCCGGAAGTTTTAAACTTCCGAATGAAGGTTTCTGTTTAATTTTCTTTGTGGTTTTTCTGTTTAAGTATTTTTGTCTTTTATATTCAAGTTTGATTCTTCCCGCTTTTTTTTCTTTATTTGAATTTTTATTTTGGCTTTTCTTTTAGTTTAAGTTTTTATTTGCATCATTTACTTTTTGTTGATTTTAATTTTGCGTCCTTTCATTTCTCGTCATTTACTTTTAAAGTTTTAAATATCGCACCGTTTACATTTTAACTTGTTTTAATTTCTCGTCATTTATTATTAAGTCTTGCTCATTTATTTTACCTAAACCAAAAATATTTGTTTCACCAAGAACAACTAATCTCACACAATTAACCGGAAATCAATTCGAAGAGATACCGAGAAACGAACTTTCAACGAGTACAAATCTAGTTATTAAAATGGCGCCGCTGCCGGCTCTTTTCGTGAAGATCGAAGGTTTTTTGTGAGTGACGCGTTGGATTTTGGGATCCGTTCACTTCTGAACGTTATTTTTCGTGTTCAACAATTTTCAAAACTCCAAAAACATTTGAAAAATCATAAAAAGCATTTCTTTTTCAAAGTTTTGCACCAAAAATATTCTTCTTGCTTATCTATCTTTCTTCATGGATTTTTATGTCCATTGCGTCCGGTGTGGGAAACAATTATCTGGGAACAACTCTTGTCAATGGTGTACATGTGAGCGGTGCGGAAACGATATCGACTACACACAATTCGGATTTTGTCCCTTGTGCAACTCGACTAATTCACTCTTTTTGAACCCACCTCCTGTTCCCCCGTGCATCTATTGTGGAAGCGATTCTCATTGGCATGTTTCGTGCCCGGTTCAATACCCGTCTAGACACGGGCAAGAACCGGGGTACAAATATGACAATGATAATAGCTATCCACAAGATGCACTTAATTTTTCTCCATACCCGGTTTGCAACAACTGTGGGGGTCCTCACGATACCTATTTTTGTCAACCAATGAATTATTATGATCAAAATCCGTGTCCTCAGTTTTCTTCACATATGGATTATTATGAACCAAACCCGGTTTCTAATTCTTCTCAACCGATGAACAACTATGAGCCACAACCTTACTATAATTCAGGTTTTCAACACTTTGAGCCCCCACATCACACCCTCAATCATTAATCCTCTCAACAAATTAATCTTGACCCACAACTCACTACCTTGAATGAAGAAACACACTCCATTGTTTTGCAACTTCAAGAAGCCGTTGTTTTGCTTAAAGAACTTAGGGACGAGGAAAAGCGACTGCAACAAGAGCAAGTATCTAATCTTAGTGATTATACCCTTCCTCTGGTGCATCAATATTATTACGATGATGATGACGATGAGCCTACTATTTCTTGGAATGATCTTACTGCTCAATGTCCTAGTGCTATTGTCATCCCTCCTCTAAATTTCCCCAACGCCTCTAAGGATTGTGATACTTCAAGTAAGATTAGTGATTTCGGTCTTGATAAATTCTTTCATGAGGTTTGTGATGTGCTAACTTTTGAGGAGCTTACGGATGAGGTCGCTCTTAATGATGATGTTCCTTCCACCACCACTTTGGGAAATGATTCTTTGGCTTTCTCTAATCCTCTTTTCGATAAAGATGATGATTTTACTTCTAGTGATGACGAGTCACTATCCGATGAAGACGTTCTGCATGAAACTTTCAAGATTTATTCGAACCCTTAATTTGATTTTGATGACGCCTACATATCTAGTGAGGTGAATCCGCTGTTTGACGAAGGGATTGAGGACATTGATAGCGCTGCTTCTCTTGCTATTAATGAGCATACTTTGTTAGCCACACCTCCTTCTATCCCAGAGGTGGAAAGACGTGCATCTACTGAAAAAGAGACGCAAGTGGAAGGTAATTGTTCTCATACTTCTCATATTACATTGCCACCTCATCCTACCACGTGCACACCCAAGCGGGTGATGTATCACTTTTACTCTCCCCGTTTCATACCGGGAAATGAGGATGAGTGCTTTGACCCGGGAGGTGACAATGACAATTCTATAATTGATACCCTCACGGCTTTGCCGAGTGCTCAACATCCATTGTCTTTGGGGGATGAAAATGTTCTTACTTTACCCACCCCACCTCCCGTGGATCTTGAATTCACATACTTCTCGTATGTTGAAAGGGTTTTTCTCCCTTTCAAGACTTATCCCCCCGCCTCTCCTTTGTTGATGTCAACCGGGAACGAGGACAAGGTCTTTGATCCCGGTATCACATTCGAGGCTTCCCCATGGACCATTTAATTCGGGGACGAGTCAGGCTCGTGACTCGGTCAACCAAAACAAGCGCTTTTTGGGAGGCAACCCAATTATCTATCTTATTTCACCATAAGTGTAGGGGGGGAGCCCCGTTGGTGTTTCTTGTTCTCTTTCTTATCATATGCAGGGATTAGAGCTTCAAAGACCCTCTTGATGACTTTTGATAAATCGTGATTCCGTGTTCCCTTCTTCCCGGTTCTATCCTAAACTCTTTTCGATTCTCTATTTTTATATTTCTCAATATTCAAATAGGAATCTCTTTAGTTGTCTCTTCCTTAGCAAGATTTAAACAACGTGCACAATGTCCTAAGTGTAGGGGAGTTTACTCCCACATGCTTAAACATTGAGGACAATGTTTATATTAAGTGTAGGGGGGACTTCTATCGAAGTTAAGTGGTCTTTTCCTTGTATTTGCCCTCATTTTAACCGGAAAATCAATTTTTCGACATTTTTCAAAATTTTTAATCTATTTTGGCCTAGTTGTAGTCTCCTTTATTTTTGTTACTTTCTAGCATTTTAATAAAATGCTTTTAGCAAGTTTAGATATCTTAGATATATTAGGCCCGTTGTGAATATTTTGACTCAACCCGAGTTTACTTGTCCAAGTTCACTCTAGCTAGTATCCTTAACCATGTAGACCTTAATTGGTTTATTAGGCTAAGCATCCACGAGTCTCATTCCTTGAGATTTTAAATTGTGGAGAACGAGAAATGATAGAGTTGGTTACAAGTTTGGTATTCTCTCATTAACTTATGTGAGTTAATTATGATCTTTTTCTCCCATACTTGCTAATAAATTATCTGCAATAAGTAAGGTCGTACGATTTGAAAAGTTACTTAGCTCCTAGCCCAAGATCGTTTAAAAGTTGCTCGGTAATGATAAGAGTTCATAGCCAAGGCATAACTTATGAAGCGGGGCGCGAAGATTGGCGAGTCCAAAAAGGCCCTAACAAGGCATGAGGATTCAATTTTATTGCTGAAGATCCAAAGTGATGTGAAAAGCATTATTCCCAAAGTCATTATGAAGGATCAAGACTCACGACGAAAAGCAATCAACTCCCATAAAGATGATGGAGAAGTCTATCCGAAAAGACCCTAACAAGGTATGAGGATAAATAGATCCAAGTCCGAAAAGGAGGCGGATCGTTGTATCTCAAAATCCCAAATAGAGATTGAAGAAATAATCATGAAGTCGTGGTCAACAAAGTTGGAGTACCTCTCAAAAGTCTCCAAGTGAAGAAACTCTATGAACGATGAGAAGACCATTATCTCAAGCACGTCTCTCAAGATATGAAGTATGAAGTACATGCCAAATATCGGCCCGAGAAAGGTCTCAAATCGTGAACCAAGTTATGCCAAGATATGAACTTTTTGATATCCCGAGAAGCAGTTTTAAGAGATTTTGTCCTTTAGTTAACTATTGATCAAATCGTCCTTCTTTGCTTTCAGCCTAAATAAATTATCGAAATAAGTCAACAATGCATCCTCGTGATCGTTCAAGACATCAATAAAATATAAGAGATACCCATAGGAATAAGGGAGTTTAAGTGATTAATTGAACCGCATGAGTAAATGTTTGTTATGCTAACTTGTACTAACAATTATCTTGTTTTTAAGCTTGGCATGGGGAACGTGAAACTTGAGGGTGATAAACATTCATGACACACAAGCCCTAATGTAAGTCTTAGATTTCTTTACATGTTTCTTCCTTGATTGTATCTTGTTATTTTCTATCTTTTTGAGTTTCCTTAGTTGTTTAATAAAGGCCAAGGTAGGTTGATTATGATGGAAAGTGTAAACCTTGCTTTATTGCTAAGCATTGCATGAGGGCATTGCAATGGTTAAGTGTAGGGGATTTGATAGGTGTGAAAACACCCATCTTTTCTACCACTTAATTACAGTAAAACGGGACCTAAACGTATATTTTATGTCATAAATGGCGGAATTATGCGTGGTTTGTGTTTTTATTGTGTTTCAGGGTCGAGAAGGTGAAAAATGGATAAAACACGACTTTCACGGGCTTTTATTAAAGGAAAAGACAAAAGACGAAGTCGAAAGATCAAAAGTGGAAAAAGAACGGAAGTCCAAGACCAATTCTGAAGATTTATCGAAGAAAAAGTCAAAAGACGGAAGTTTACTAAAAGCCGAAGAATTCAAGTTTAAATTATGAAGAAATTACAAGACGAGTTCAAAGAAATCCCGAGACGAAGTCTGAAAAGTCGAAGAATTTAAAAAAAGACTGAAAGATTGGAAGACTGAGGACCAAGAAAGAATGAAAGAAAGAGGGAGCCGCCAACCACTCCCCTCTCCTATAAATACCACCCTCACAACATGTGAGAGGGGGGTTAGTTTTAGGATTAGATTAGGAGTAGGTAGTTTCTCTCTCTAAACTTATGCTTTCTCTCTCTAGATTAGTTTGTGTTTTAAGCTTTTGTTATTGAATCCATGCTTTTTAATTAAGCTTTTCATTTCATCATCTTCTTCCTTTCTTGTTTGATTTGTTCTTATTCATCATTGTTCATGTTCTTGAGTTTTTATGATTTTGATCAAGTGGGTTTTGATTGATTTGGTTATGTTTGTTAGTTTGATGATTTGTTTTCATTGATTATTGTTTGTTGATGCTTATTGGTTGTTTTGGTTTAATCTTTCGTTTGATTTTAATTGATTTAAGGATAAATCGTTGTTACTGTTTATACCCTGTTCTTCGGGTTTGTGGTTTCTGTATCTTATCCTTCCCAGGTAGCTTCATCCGGAAGTCTGAAGTTCCGAGTGAGCAACTTTCATCCGGAAGTCTGAAGTTCCGAGTGAGCAACCTTCATCCGGAAGTTTGAAGTTTCGAATGAACAACCTTCATCCGGAAGTCCTAGAGTTCCGAATGAAGGAACCTTCATCCGGAAGTTAAAAGTTCCGAATGAAGGAAGCTTCATCCGGAAGTTTTAAACTTCCAAATGAAGGAAGCTTCATCCGGAAGTCCTAGAGTTCCGAATGAAGGAACCTTCATCCGGAAGTTTTAAACTTCCGAATGAAGGTTTCTGTTTAATTTTCTTTGTGGTTTTTCTGTTTAAGTATTTTTGTCTTTTATATTCAAGTTTGATTCTTCCCGCTTTTTTTTCTTTATTTGAATTTTTATTTTGGCTTTTCTTTTAGTTTAAGTTTTTATTTGCATCATTTACTTTTTATTGAGTTTTAATTTTGCGTCCTTTCATTTCTCGTCATTTACTTTTAAAGTTTTAAATATCGCACCGTTTACATTTTAACTTGTTTTAATTTCTCGTCATTTATTATTAAGTCTTGCTCATTTATTTTACCTAAACCAAAAATATTTGTTTCACCAAGAACAACTAATCTCACACAATTAACCGGAAATCAATTCGAAGAGATACCGAGAAACGAACTTTCAACGAGTAAAAATCTAGTTATTAATGATGAGATGTGGATTATTGGTATATGTATAGTATATGGGTTTATGTAACGGTTGCCTATGATATGGATACTTTTGAGTGTGTTATTATTTTGGGTTATAGTTATGTTGTGTGATTATGGGGTCACACGATATGGACTGGTTTTAGTGATGGGTTTTGTGCCGTGTGGTAAGATGGTTATTTCTCGTAAAAAACGAGTGTATGACGCGATTGGTTGATCTGATATGTATGATAACGAGTATGTTTTGGGTGATTTAATAGGTATATATATGCGGATGTATATATACTACTATGTGTTAAGTTATGGTATATGGTCGTTCACTAGTTATTATAACTTGAACGTACCTTGTGTTTGTTCGTGTTTTATGGTGCTGGAGTTTGATGGAGTTCCAACGACGTTTTGAGTCTTTTGATGTGTGTCTACATTCGGGTATGTATATTAATTAATGAGAACTACTAAATTATCTTGCAAATAAGTCTGGCTAATTATAGGAAAACAACTTTGAAAATAATTTGTAAGTGCATGGTATGATATCGTAACTTACATTTTTTTAGTTGTGGTAGTAAGTTATAAAAAAATTTGTCTTGAAAATAATTGGATTAGTCTTCTATGTAACATGTGATAATATATTTTAAAGGGGTAAAGAAATTTTACAATAATTATCTTAAGTGGAGTTAAAATTTTAGAATAATTTAACTAAGACGGAAAGAGTAAAAAAAAAGGAGATTTTATTATAGTAATGATAATAATAACACCACGTCTTGTAAACGTGTAGTAGTTTAGTTATAACCAACCTAAATGGGAAAAAAAAAACAGTGTATTTTATAAACATGTATTGGTTTCATAATAACAAGTGAAATAAGTTTAATATGGGTAAACAAGATAATGGTTAAGATTGTAGTATACTAATTAGTTGATATCTTGATAAAATGATGAAGATAAAGGTGAGTGTATGGTTAATAATGAGTATGATTGGTTTTAGTAGTATGGGAGTTTGGTTCTTATGAGAAGTAACTAATTGGGATGAAAGTTTTAAATTTTCTAACGTATCGAAATTTGGTAATACTAATCGTGACGAGTCTAATTTTTCGTTGTTGGAACACCCCATTTATCTTACGGATTACATTGTTTTGTTTTCTGTTGTTTTGGCTAGGGTTCGTTTTACCCTATATTTTATTTTGGGACACGATTGTTTGCGATTCTTTGGTTACACGTCATGGTTGATTTATTTATACGGTTCTGGGAACGTTAGGATGAGAGGATAGAGTTGGGTAGTATTACTTATGGTTAGATACTATAGTGGAGAGATGTGTTTTGGTTTAAAGGTTGTGTTGAAGGAATGATTAAGATTTGTGGAGTTTTGAAACTTAGAATAGTTACGGGAATAAGTGAGTAAGTAAAGTTAGTTGAGTGGTCATGGGAACGAGAGGTCATATTATGAGAAGTTGGTTGAAGTACCATTAGGAGATTTATGAAAGTACTAGTGGATGTGAGGGTAGAGTAGAAAGTTTATACTAATGGAAAGGTTGGGTAAATAACACGCAAGGGATTGGTATAGTTATGGAGGTAAGGTAGTAGTAGACACATGAAGGAAAACAGGAATGTGAAAGAATGATTGGTAGGAGGCTGATTAACGGTGAAGTAAAACAAGTAAGAAAGAGCAACATCGCGAAGCAAGGAGCTGAAAGGACTACGTGTCGGCTGCAAGAAGGATGCAAGAGATTTCGAAGGAGTCACAAAAGTTGCGAGGACTGGAAAGGTGACAAGCACTATGATGGGAAATTTACGTATGGTTCGAGACGAAGAAGGGCAGATCGAGTATCGGAGTGGAGCTACAAAGAGCTGAACCGGTGGATCATGATGAAATGAATACATGACATGGGAGATTAAGAACTCATAGAAGTAACAAGGGGAGTCGAGTGACTACGCGGACAAAATTTTTGTGGCAATCAATATCGAGGGATGAGAAGTGAAGCTGAGCTGAATAAGTTTCGTGGAGAAGTGATTAGAGAGTCGGTTTTGTGAAGGTGTTATGAAAGATCTTTGGAAGAGACAGCTATGCATTATCCAATGCACTAGTGATTTCCATAGATTTGATGAATGAAATATGGAATTTCGGTTGGACGGGATAGTGTAGGAATAAGGGAGAACCATGGAAGAAGAGAACCAAGTATTCCTAGAAGATGCTGATTGAAAGTACCTCATGTTGGGTGCAAGATCAAAGTAGAAGTATGAGATTTGAGTAAGAATTCAAAATATGGCTTAGTAGACAAATGGAAACTAATGTGGGTATAAGATGAGAGTGTGATCCGCATGGAATCACATGAAACTCTAGTCTGTCCCTAGTAAGAGAACTGGTTGTGAGAAATACAAGTGAAGATACTTGGAAAATTTTGGCGTATAGATGACTAGATAGACTTAGTTAGTAGAGCTGGATTGTTATATCTGCCTAGAATGCTAGAGGCATTTGGGGTACGAGACATAGAGAAGGATCTATACAGATCATGAACGTCTCCAACACATATTTAATCATCTTGATTGAAAATTTGGAAAAGGTGATGGGTGGAGTTAAGTGATGAAAGAAAATTACAAGGCCAAGGCAAGCATGGTTGATGAGACATGGAATGAGAAGAATGAAGTGAAGCCGAGACGAACTTGAACTATATGGATGACGTATTAGGGTGGTTTGGATGAAGGATGTAGGTTGCACGAGTTGAGTTGTCTAAAGCAGAGAACGCGTCAACATGTATGTTACATGGCCTGGACAATCATATGGAGAAAAGGGACGTAGACTATACTTACTACATAGATAGGAGTAGCTTAGAAAGGGCGATGTAAGGACGAAGTTGGTGAAAGAGATACATAATGGGGTGGAGGAATAAGTACGACGAGAGTTGGGTGATAGTCGAAAGACTGACTAATTCATCTCATATTTCGAGAGGAATGAGAAGTCACGTAGTTGAGAAGTTGGAAGGATTGCGTACGGATGTGATGGAATAGAGGGTTTTGCGAAAAAGTTAGCCTAATATGTATGGAATGCCTTATGAAGGATCATGGCAAGGGAAGAAACGATGGGAAGCATCACATCGTGATGTATGGTAGGAGTTGAGGAAGAAGAAGGAAGTGTGTATAGAAGCGAAGCATGAATGAAATAGGTCGAGATAGGAACCGAAGGTAAAAATTTGGTAGAGCTTAATGAGTAGAATAAAGCACAACGCAGGCTAATACTGTCGTAGTGTGGAAAAGGAAATGGCACTGACCTATACTGATTGTTTGGGAGGCTTAGTATCGATAATCGAATGGGTGAGGAGTTATAGGTGTGATGTGCCATAGGGACGAAGGGCTTGCTCTAACTGAGACAAGATGAGGAGCAATATGACCTTGAAGGTAAGACATTGTGTAGGTATAAAGGAAGTGTTGAGTATAAAAAAAAATCATGAAGAGAAGTGAGAAAGAAGTGTATAGGTGCTACTAATGAGCTATCCAAATTTAATGGAAGTAGTTGTAGCATGGGTTTGGATGGCAGTTAATAAGTGTGTAAACACTTATCCTTTTGCCACTAAAATCAAGGAAAAACAAGACCTAAACATGTGTTTTATATCATAAAAGACGGAATTACGCTTGTTTTGTGTTCTTGTGTTTAAATAGGTACAAATGATCAAAAGAAGAGAAAACACGAGATTTCACGGTCAAAAGATGAAGAAAAGTCCAAGAAAGAGACGAAAAAGTCAAAAGACCAAAAGTGTGCCCAAGTTTACGAAAACCGGCTAAACCAACACGAGTTTAAAGAGAAAAATCAAGAAAGTCGCAATCAAGTTCGTTTTTAGCGGGTTTAATATTTTTGGAGTTAAACGGGCTTGTGGGACCCACATTTGAATTAATGGGCCCCAAAGCCCATTAACATAAGCTAATGAAACCATTTTTTTACCTAAAGCCCAACAAAATCCCATTTCAACAAATAAGCGGATGTATCATGATTTTTGGGCTCATAGCCCATTTACAACTCAAGACCAAAATGAAATGAAGACTATGGGCCTCGAAGACCAATTGGGGTAGTAAGAAACGAATGTTAGAAATTAGTTTTCACTTGGTTGACCAATCAACACATTTCAGCAAATTTACTTTCCCCTACACGAGTCAATCACACGCAACCCCACCTTATATTTTTTGTTACCCCAACCGACTCTACCCATTATTACCCAGTCAACCATTACCCTACACCTCTCCTCACCCTAACAAACCCCACACGTTTTTTACCTACATCCCACTCACCTCAATTTAATAAAAACGTTTTATTTTCCCCTCCCCACATGACCGGTCAACCAAATGGTATTCACCCCACGTGTCCCATTTTATTTACCCAAAACCCCATTCACCCATTATTTTTCGATACACACAAGAAAATACCCCATCACTTTTCTTCTTCTCCCATTTTCACAGTTTCACCTTTTTCCATCCAAACCCTAAAAATCAATTTTGGGCCTTTTTGATTTATAAGTGCGTGTAACACACGCACCTTAATTAATTGCCAAGAAAATCGGGACTAAGAAGATGGTGCAACCAGCAGTGACGTGGTCCTTTCCTCCCCCGTGATTGGTCTAAACACCTCACCACCAATCATTCTCCAATAAAAGAGAGCCACATCAGCATAGAAGTAACACAAAATCACCACGCTGGCAATCCGTGTGATTAAGATGAAATCTCGACCGTTTGATCAAAAGAAAAAGGAGAGAGAAGAGATGAACGATCCGGATTCAAAGTCGTAGGCACCAAGGAATAGTTTTAGGGTTTCTCTATAAAACCCCCTTCATTGTAATTCATTATCAAGCTTTTCTTTACTTTTTATTTTCAGTTTTTTTTATTAAATTTAGGAGTAGGATTTAATTAGTTTTAATCTTTGCAAAATAGATTAGATTTAATCATTGTAATTTTAAATTCCAGTTTATGTAATTTTATTAATGATTAATGAAAAGTTTCAGTTTATTTATATTTGTCTCTTTTTAATTCCTTGCAAAGTTCTTATTATTATAATCTTTAAAATTGTTTTTAATACTATTCACGTTTTTATTATTCGAATATAAAAAAAAAAAATAAAAAAAAAATAAAAAAAATTACAAAGACAATAAGAGTTACTGTTCTTCGAGAGGATTTTGTTCGAAGTATTTTGGAATTGCTTGGTTCGAGAAGCTGGTGTTGATGTTTGATGATTCGAAGATGGAGGTGTTCGATTTGACTAGACGGCTCAGCGCCTCGTCTACGGCTCAACGGTTTCGACATCGGGTTCTTAATTCTTTTATTTTCTTGTTAAGTTAATTATTTGTTTTAAGTTTGGTAAAACTGCTAGTTGTATGTTGATTTGGAATTTAGATTTCGAATCTGTTTAGCTTTATTTATCTGCTTAGCTTATTACAGATTAATCTGCCTTTTTTTGTTTTAATATAAATTGGATCTGCTATAGTTAGGATTGATTTTATTTCAATATGCTTGAGTTTATTTTTGGTTAATCTCTATTGACTAATTTTGAGTATTGTTTGTTTGGAACTGCTTATTCTATTGTTCAGTTTTCTTGTTGCGTTTTGTTTGAATTTTTTTGTTTTGAATCGCTTTTTGTTTCGTAGGATATTTGGATTTGCTTATTTCGATTATTGTTTAGTTATTGCTATTTGTTTATGTTTCGTTTTAAGTTTCGTGCTTATTTGATTATATAGTTTCTGCTTATTAGACTTCATTCAACTTATTTCTGCTTATTCGGTTAGTATTAGCTTATTTGCTTTTTGATTGTTGTTTTTGTTATTTGCTCATTTAGCCTATTAGCTTAATCTATATGTGCTTATTGCTGTGCGTCTAGGCTGCGTAGTTTTTTTTGGTTTGGTTATACTTGTTTGCTTGCTGATTAGTTGCTGCTGTCACCGCATTTGCTATTGTCTTGTTTGGTTTACATTGCTGTTTAAAAAAATAAATATAAATATCATAATTTTCGTCTGGGGTGGGAATCGAACCCCAGACCTCTAGTTTAAATACCCAGCGCCTCATCCAACTCCTCTCTTGCTTCTTTTGTGTTAATCTTTGCACAACTTAATTAATATAGGACAGTTTAATTATTGGCAGTTTTAAAAGAATTAGTTTAATACATGTTTAGTTTAGTTTGATTTAAATTTTAATTAAAAGTTTTTTTTATTTATTTATTTTATTCAGTTTCAAAAATATAAAACGAAAAATATTTTATTAATTTCTTTAATAGTTTAAATTAGTTTACGTTTTAGTTTGATTTAAAAATAGTTTTTTTTTTTTATATAGTCTTAAATTTAGTTTTAAAATAGATTTCTTTTATAGTTTTTAAAAAAAGTATTTAGTTTAAAATTAGTTGGTTTTCAATTTAGAATTAAAGTTTTATTTTTAATAGTCTTTTTACATTAGTTTGATTTTAAATTGTTTTCTAATAGTTTAAAAAATTCAAAAAGATATCGTCACCAAAAACAATCAAGTCTAACGTTAATTAAAAATCAATTCGAGTGAGTCGAGGAACGATAAACGAATATAAAAAGGGTATCAAAATCTAAGTTTCAAAATGGCGCCGCTGCCGCTTCGCTCGTACGATTGACGATTTTTCGTGAAGACGTTTGGATTTTGGGATCCGTTCTTCTTGAACGTTAATTTTCTTGCACAAAAATCAAAAATACAAAAAAATCAAAAACTTAAAAATACAAAAAAATAAAAAAATCACAAAAGCAATTTCTTTCCTAAGAATTGCAACAAAAAAAATTAAAAAATCCAAAAGTAATACTTTTTCCTAAAAGTATTACACCAAAAATATTACGTATTAGTGTTAATTTTTATTTCGATTTCTTTCGATTTTTCTTGTGTATATATATTTTTCTAAAAATACAAAAATATTCTTCTTATCCTCTATTGTGTTTAATTCTTTTTCTCAACCCCTCTTATTTATAATTCTTCATGGATTTGTCTTGCGTTCGGTGTGGGAGACCATGGCTCGGTTTTCCAATTTGTCCATGGTGTACTTGTGCGAAGTGTGGTTCCGATATCGACGATACACAATTTGGATTTTGTCCATTGTGCAATTCTAGAAATTCGTACTTCTCCTCTTACACAAATTTCTCCCCTCCTCCCGTCTATGACAATTCCTATCCTCAACATGCACCGGGTTTTTCTCAATACCCATGTTGCAATCATTGTGGGGGTCCTCACGATACTTCTTATTGTCAACCGATGAATTATGAGCCACATCCGTGTTATAATTCTGGTTTTCAAAATTTTGAACCCCCACAAAACTCCGTCGTTCATCAACCTTCTTTTAAGGAGCAAAGCACTAGTTTGGATGAAATTTTAGAACGCTTAAAACAACTCGAAATTAGCTTGCATGACGAAAGACAACAAGAGCAAGTATCTACTCTTAGTGTTTCTACTCCTCCTTTTGTGCGTTCTTACTATTATGATGACGATGAAACTACTATTTCTTGGAGTGATCTTTGTGCTCAATGTCCTAGTGCAATTGTAATCCCTTCTCTCAATATCCCAAATGCATCTAAGGATCTTGATACATCGAGTGAGATTAGCGATTTTGGGCTCGACAAATTCTTTGATGAAGTTTATGATGTGCCGACTTTTGCTGAGCTTACGGACACGGTCGTTCCGCTAGTCCATGATCACATACTCACAAATCCAAATGCGATAATTGATTCTTCCAATAAGAGTTCTATATGTGGTGAGTATGATGATTTCGTTTTCGAGCCCGAGATTAAGGAAATTATCGACCGAGAGCTAGCTCTTTTACCTCCACTTCCACCTACAAGTGAGGTCGATTTTTCAAAAATCGAGGCCGAACTTGATGAGTTGGAACGTCTTATTTTTAATAATGACGAACCAACTCACATTACCACGCATCCAATTCTCGAGGAGTTACCTAATAAACACTCCTCTAATGAGAATTACGTTTACCACATTCGTGAGGATTTAACTTATCAACAAATCCCACAAATGAATGATGGTTTCGTACTTGATCGTGATCTCTTCGAGAGAATTTCTAAAATCCTCAATGAGGGGAACGACAAACCATTGTTTGACGAGCCTATCTATGATGAAGAAATCGAAGAGATTCACGTTCATGAGGATGATTACTTTGACCCGGGAGGTGACATTGACCATTCTTTGATTGATACCTTTACGGCTTTGCCGACTTATGACCATCCAATGTTTTTAGGGGTTGACAATTTGTCTTCTTTACCCACCCCACCTCCCGTGGATCATGACCTCACATACTTCTCGTATGTTGAGCGGACTTTTCTCCCTTCTATGACTTATCCTCCTGCCTCCCATTTATTATGTTCATCCGGGACCGAGGACAAGATCTTTGATCCCGGTATCACATTCGAGGTTTCCCCATGGACCATTTAATTCGGGGTCGAGTCAGGCTCGTGACTCGGTTAACAAAAACAAGCGCTTCTCGGGAGGCAACCCGATGATCTATCTATTATCTATTTTTCTATCTATTTTCTACAATAAGTGTAGGGGGAGCCGTGTAGGTTGTTTGTTTTGTGTGTTGTGATTGTGTAGGTACTTGTGCTTTGATGATCCACTTTTGGTACTTTTGACGAGACCCGTGTTCCCGTGTTACCCGTGTACCCGTTTCCTTCGATAAGTTTTTGCTATTGTGATTCAATCTTGTATATAAATAAAATAAAATAAATGTAATCACTTTAGTTGTCCCTTTCTTAGCTCGATTTTAAACAACGTACTCAATGTCCTAAGTGTAGGGGAGTTTATTCGCCCACATGCTCAAACATTGAGGACAATGTTTATGTTAAGTGTAGGGGGGCCTTCTATCGAATTTTAGTGGCCTTTTCCATGAATTTGACCCCATTTTACCGGAAAATTTAAAAAAAAAAAATTTCAACGTTTTTCAAATTTTTGATCTATTTTGGCCTAGTAGTATTTTTATTTAATTTCTTTTCTTTTATTATCGCATCATAATAATTTCCATTTCAAGAATAAAGTCAAAAATAAAAAAATAAATAAAATGGTTTTAATAAGTTTAGATATCTTTGATATATTAGGCCCGTCGTGAATATTTTGACTCAACCCGAGTTTACTTATCTAAGTTTACTCTAGCTAGTATCCTTAACCATATGGACCTTAATTGGTTTATTAGGCTAAGCATCCACGAGTCTCATTCTTTGAGATTTTAAATTGTGGAGAACGAGAGAGGTCTCAAATCGTGAAACGAGTTATGCCAAGATATGAACTTTTTGAGGTTTCGAGAAGCAGTTTTAAAAGATTTTGTCCTTTAGCTAACTATTGATTAAATCGTCCCACTTTATTTTCGTCCTTAATAAATTATCGAAATAAGTCAAAAATGCATCATCGTGATCATTCAAGACAAAAATAAAATACAAGAGATACACCGTAGGAATAAGGGGGTCTAAGTGAATAATTAAACCGCATGAGTAAGTGTTAGTTGTGCTAACTTGTAATAACAATGATCTCGTTTTTAAGCTTAGTTTGGGGAATGTGAAACTTGAGGATGATTAATATTCATGACACCAAAGCCCTAATCGAATTCTTAGACTTCTTAACGAGTTTCTTCCATCAATAATTTTCAAGTTCATAAAGTATTTTAAACTTTTGTTTCCTTTTAAGTTTTTATCTTTCCGTAGTAGTAATAATTAATAAAGGCCGGGATGGATTGATTATGAGAAAGATGTATTCTTTTGCTTTAAAATAATGCATTGCATGGGGTCATTGCAATGGTCAAGTGTAGGGGATTTAATAAGTGTGTAAACACTTATCCTTTTGCCACTAAAATCAAGGAAAAACAAGACCTAAACATGTGTTTTATATCATAAAAGACGGAATTACGCTTGTTTTGTGTTCTTGTGTTTAAATAGGTACAAATGATCAAAAGAAGAGAAAACACGAGATTTCACGGTCAAAAGATGAAGAAAAGTCCAAGAAAGAGACGAAAAAGTCAAAAGACCAAAAGTGTGCCCAAGTTTACGAAAACCGGCTAAACCAACACGAGTTTAAAGAGAAAAATCAAGAAAGTCGCAATCAAGTTCGTTTTTAGTGGGTTTAATATTTTTGGAGTTAAACGGGCTTGTGGGACCCACATTTGAATTAATGGGCCCCAAAGCCCATTAACATAAGCTAATGAAACCATTTTTTTACCTAAAGCCCAACAAAATCCCATTTCAACAAATAAGCGGATGTATCATGATTTTTGGGCTCATAGCCCATTTACAACTCAAGACCAAAATGAAATGAAGACTATGGGCCTCGAAGACCAATTGGGGTAGTAAGAAACGAATGTTAGAAATTAGTTTTCACTTGGTTGACCAATCAACACATTTCAGCAAATTTACTTTCCCCTACACGAGTCAATCACACGCAACCCCACCTTATATTTTTTGTTACCCCAACCGACTCTACCCATTATTACCCAGTCAACCATTACCCTACACCTCTCCTCACCCTAACAAACCCCACACGTTTTTTACCTACATCCCACTCACCTCAATTTAATAAAAACGTTTTATTTTCCCCTCCCCACATGACCGGTCAACCAAATGGTATTCACCCCACGTGTCCCATTTTATTTACCCAAAACCCCATTCACCCATTATTTTTCGATACACACAAGAAAATACCCCATCACTTTTCTTCTTCTCCCATTTTCACAGTTTCACCTTTTTCCATCCAAACCCTAAAAATCAATTTTGGGCCTTTTTGATTTATAAGTGCGTGTAACACACGCACCTTAATTAATTGCCAAGAAAATCGGGACTAAGAAGATGGTGCAACCAGCAGTGACGTGGTCCTTTCCTCCCCCGTGATTGGTCTAAACACCTCACCACCAATCATTCTCCAATAAAAGAGAGCCACATCAGCATAGAAGTAACACAAAATCACCACGCTGGCAATCCGTGTGATTAAGATGAAATCTCGACCGTTTGATCAAAAGAAAAAGGAGAGAGAAGAGATGAACGATCCGGATTCAAAGTCGTAGGCACCAAGGAATAGTTTTAGGGTTTCTCTATAAAACCCCCTTCATTGTAATTCATTATCAAGCTTTTCTTTACTTTTTATTTTCAGTTTTTTTTATTAAATTTAGGAGTAGGATTTAATTAGTTTTAATCTTTGCAAAATAGATTAGATTTAATCATTGTAATTTTAAATTCCAGTTTATGTAATTTTATTAATGATTAATGAAAAGTTTCAGTTTATTTATATTTGTCTCTTTTTAATTCCTTGCAAAGTTCTTATTATTATAATCTTTAAAATTGTTTTTAATACTATTCACGTTTTTATTATTCGAATATAAAAAAAAAAAATAAAAAAAAAATAAAAAAAATTACAAAGACAATAAGAGTTACTGTTCTTCGAGAGGATTTTGTTCGAAGTATTTTGGAATTGCTTGGTTCGAGAAGCTGGTGTTGATGTTTGATGATTCGAAGATGGAGGTGTTCGATTTGACTAGACGGCTCAGCGCCTCGTCTACGGCTCAACGGTTTCGACATCGGGTTCTTAATTCTTTTATTTTCTTGTTAAGTTAATTATTTGTTTTAAGTTTGGTAAAACTGCTAGTTGTATGTTGATTTGGAATTTAGATTTCGAATCTGTTTAGCTTTATTTATCTGCTTAGCTTATTACAGATTAATCTGCCTTTTTTTGTTTTAATATAAATTGGATCTGCTATAGTTAGGATTGATTTTATTTCAATATGCTTGAGTTTATTTTTGGTTAATCTCTATTGACTAATTTTGAGTATTGTTTGTTTGGAACTGATTATTCTATTGTTCAGTTTTCTTGTTGCGTTTTGTTTGAATTTTTTTGTTTTGAATCGCTTTTTGTTTCGTAGGATATTTGGATTTGCTTATTTCGATTATTGTTTAGTTATTGCTATTTGTTTATGTTTCGTTTTAAGTTTCGTGCTTATTTGATTATATAGTTTCTGCTTATTAGACTTCATTCAACTTATTTCTGCTTATTCGGTTAGTATTAGCTTATTTGCTTTTTGATTGTTGTTTTTGTTATTTGCTCATTTAGCCTATTAGCTTAATCTATATGTGCTTATTGCTGTGCGTCTAGGCTGCGTAGTTTTTTTTGGTTTGGTTATACTTGTTTGCTTGCTGATTAGTTGCTGCTGTCACCGCATTTGCTATTGTCTTGTTTGGTTTACATTGCTGTTTAAAAAAATAAATATAAATATCATAATTTTCGTCTGGGGTGGGAATCGAACCCCAGACCTCTAGTTTAAATACCCAGCGCCTCATCCAACTCCTCTCTTGCTTCTTTTGTGTTAATCTTTGCACAACTTAATTAATATAGGACAGTTTAATTATTGGCAGTTTTAAAAGAATTAGTTTAATACATGTTTAGTTTAGTTTGATTTAAATTTTAATTAAAAGTTTTTTTTATTTATTTATTTTATTCAGTTTCAAAAATATAAAACGAAAAATATTTTATTAATTTCTTTAATAGTTTAAATTAGTTTACGTTTTAGTTTGATTTAAAAATAGTTTTTTTTTTTATATAGTCTTAAATTTAGTTTTAAAATAGATTTCTTTTATAGTTTTTAAAAAAAGTATTTAGTTTAAAATTAGTTGGTTTTCAATTTAGAATTAAAGTTTTATTTTTAATAGTCTTTTTACATTAGTTTGATTTTAAATTGTTTTCTAATAGTTTAAAAAATTCAAAAAGATATCGTCACCAAAAACAATCAAGTCTAACGTTAATTAAAAATCAATTCGAGTGAGTCGAGGAACGATAAACGAATATAAAAAGGGTATCAAAATCTAAGTTTCAGCAGTTGATAGACTAACTGAGATAACCGTCCTTTTGATGATGTGTATAGATCATAAGTTGATTTGGATTGGAAGAACTAATGGATATGTGAAAGACCGTCATAGGTCACTTCGTAAGGAAATTGGAATTTTTAAGTAGTTTGGGGTACGGACTAAAGGGAGTTGATGAACATGGTTGGATATGAGTATATCCAGCTAACTGGAAAAGGATGGGCAAGTGAGATATTTATACAACCTTAGGAGTTACACTGAGGGCATGAGTGATTGATTTAGAGGGAGTTAGGAAACTCTTTAGCGATGGCTGAGTTTTCATATAATGATAGTTATCATACTAGAAGTCGATAAATGCCATTTGAGGCACTATATGAAAGGATAGGTTGAGTTGTCCCCATTGTGGACTATAATTGGTAAAAGAGGCTACTAATGTGGTAATGGTGTTTGTGGAAAGGATGAGAGCAACAAGGGATGCTATGTAGAAAAGGAGGAAAACCACTAGAGTTAGTGACAAAGTTATGTAGGAAGTTTCACCCATAGTAACGGGTGGTATGTTTTGGTAAAATGGAAGAGTTGATGTAGAGTTTTGTAGGTCCATTTATGATCTTTGGAAAGATCGGACCAGTAGCTTATGAGCATAGAATTACCTGGGGGAAATGAGTGGTATACATGTTATATTACGTGTATTAAGATTGGTAAATGTTGTTTGAGAATGCATATTTGCATGTACGTTCATTCGGGATTTGTGTTAATAAGAGTTTGTGTTATCATAGAGTCATTTGTGAGATTTACTGACTGTGAGGTCAAGAGTTTGGCAATGAATTAAATATCCTTGGTTAGTATATGTGGTAATTTGAGACTTGAACTAAAGTTCACTTGGAAATGAGAGGAGTTCGTTTAGAACAAGTATTCTCAGTTGTTTGCTAATGGTATGTTTTGATCCAAAGGAGTAAATCTCGGGACGAGATTTCTATTAGGAGGGAGTGATGTGACAACCGTGGTTTTGAGGTTCGTCACTTAGTTTTATTTTGTGCTAGTTACGTGTCTTTACGTGTTTATGTGCTTATTGGTGTGTATAAATTGTGGTTTGGATATCGTTTCCGGTACGGGGTACCTTGAGAGTGAAACGATGTGTGATGATTTCATGTTCATGAGCTCACATGGTAGTGACTATGAACTAAGATGGTGCTATTTAGTGGTTTACGTATATGTATATGTATTATAAAAAAAAATCGTATTTTTACGATTTACGGTTTAGCATTTTGAGGTCTCGGATGAGGTATTTAGTCACGGGAGTATTTTTCGGGATGGTTTTAAGTAATTTAGGACTTAGTTAATTAGTTTATTTCAAAATTTGAGATTTTTTTAAAACTGTATATTTTACGTCTTTTACGGTAAACGCGTAAAATTGACTACTTTTACGGTTTTGAGGTTTTGGAGGCTTTAGGAGCTGAGATAAATTAAGGTAAATTAAGGTATTGTTAATAACATAATATTAAACAATAAAAAGGAAAAAAATAAAAAAAATATAAAGGGGAGTCGGTTTGGGACAATCAAAAGAAAAGGGGGAGAAAAAAAAGGAAAGTGGGCTTATACTTGGACTAGGATTTTGTACACACTATATATGGTTTTCTAATAAATCAAAAATCATATTTTTTTTTCTCCTGGAAGCTTAAAACCGATGGCACATTCAATAAAATTAGGGTTGTTCATAAAAATCTTGGTTTCCATTAAATCTAAGGTAAAACCTTCAATAACCCTTTTCAATTAAATTGTTTTAATGTTTTTTTTAATCATCTTATGATGGATTTAGGTTAGGGTTTAAAATTAAAAGCAGTATATTAATGATATATTAATGATATTATAATGATTAAATAATTTAGGGCTTGTAATTAGTGAGATTATGGGTAATTAATTAGGTTAATTTAATTAAACCCGTTTTTAAAAACTGGGCAGAATTTAGGGTCAATTGTTTTGATCATATAGGGAGTTCTACAAACTCTTATTTTGAAATCCAAGTATCCCTGGAAAGGTAACTGAAGTGGCTTTCAAATGCAAGAAATGAGAACTAAATTGGAGGTCGGGAAGTGGGTCAAAAACAGGTTACAACAGTCGGAGGTCAAAATAGTTTTGAAATCAGCCTGTTTTCTTTTTATGTTTTAGGTTGTTTGGGGTACTTAGGGTTGCATTGGGACTTTCAAACGAACATGGGAGTTGGTTTATATATTATAGGAAGTATTTGCATTGGGGATAAGATTGTGGGTTAGGGTAAGACGCCCTAATCATAACAAACTTTTTGTATGTTCAAAATCAGTAAAATCCGGATAGACAAAAGTATATATATATATATATATATATATATATATATATATATATATATATATATATATATATATATATATATATATATATATATATATATATATATATATATATATATATATATATATATATATATATATATATATATATATATATATATATATATATATATATATATATATATATATATATATATATATATATATATATATATATATATATATATATATATATATATATATATATATATATATATATATATATATATATATATATATATATATATATATATATATATATATATATATATATATATATATACTAGTGGCAAAACTCGTCCGATGGACGGGTATGACTTCTGATTGTCATTTTATTTTTTCATTTGGTAAATATTTGTTTTTATTGTCTAATTGATATGTATGACTTTTTTTTGTTTTTTTATTTGGTAAATAATTGTTTTTAATTGCTTTCTTTAGTATTGTTGTCTTTTAATGCATATCAGATGTGATGACTTGTATTTGGTGTTAGAGCTTTTTTACAAAATTAAGTTTCTATATTTTTTGTTGGGTATGTAAATTATTTGTTTAGCTAATATTGGTGTTTAAAAAATGTATATTGTACAATTTTTTTAAATATAATAGTAATGTTTGTCGTAAGGTTTGTGTTTATTATATTACAAAGTAAATATTTTGTTTTTGAAGTTAACTGTATAAAACTTTGATTAATCTTATTGATTGTACACGACAAAACATCAAAAAACATGGACATTTAGTAATTAAAATTTTGTATTAGCTTCATGTTTATTATAGTATGAGTTTTACATAGCCCACCCGATGGGTAGGCAAGCCCTGTGAATATCCCTAAAACAAATTGTGTAACGGTTAATTTCGGTACAAATAAAACATGAGTATACATTTATTCATTGACTTGTAATTATCGTTTAAATTTTTCTTGTTTAACTACATATTAGTGTTAAAAAATTATATATTCTACAAAGATATTTTAACCATGCTTGTAATGTATGTCAAATTACTTGTGTTCATTTTAGCAAGTATATTTTATTGTTTCAAAGTTACGATATAGATTTCGTATTAACTTAATATGTATATAACAAAACATCAAACGAGTTGTATATTAAGTAATAAAAAAATTAGTGTATTAATACCAATGTTTTGAAACCTGGTTCGACCCGATCGGTTTTACCGGTCGAACCGGATCCGGTCTAAAAAAGGGTCAAAACGAACCGGTTTTCTAAATAGTTGAAACCCAGATCAAACCGCCGGTTTTTAAAAAATCCGGTTCAAACCGGATGAACATTACCCGCCGGGTTGTATTTTCTTACCTGTTTAGATGATACAAAATATTCTCTTTCTTTACACCCTATCCCCACTTTCTAGATTACCCCTTCTTTTGGTACCCTGTCTTCACTTTTTAGATTAGCCACCATCAACATCAAGTGAATAAACCCATGGTTACCAAATTTAATTGAAAGATTACAAATAAATCTCGCATAAAGGAAACTCAACACAAATGACGAAGGTAAGTTTGTTTTTTATTTGTTATTTTCAGAGTATGGATCTTGATATTTATTTTATTTTTATATATTTTTTTTCAGGGTATGGATCTTAAACAAAAAATATCAAATGGTTCTCAATCTTACATCACAGATGGTTCTTTGCTGTTTATTTACAGCATATTTAGTGTTTGGATAGTAGAATACAAGAGTTTCAGCATCTGTATGAAACCAGGTTGACCCGACGGTCGAATCGGTTGCCCTTGTGACCCGGCAACCCGGTAACTCTACCGGGAAAACATTGATTAATACTACTTGAATCTACCTCGTAGGTGAATCTTCTATTAAAATGAAGTTCATATTAATTATGAATCTAGCGAAAACTCAGTGTCATATTGTGCTGTAAAATTCAAATGAATTTATTAAAAACTAAATTAAAGTATAAAAAATACATAAGTTATGATTGAAATGTTCTCGAGCAAAAAAGGAAAGACATAAATTTTAACAATTTATTAAAACAAAAACTTGATGACGAAAGACGATGATAAAAGAGTTTAATTAAATTTATCACTGGACTAATTGATAATAAAAGTCATATACCGAAACAAATGACAGATAATATTTGCCTAATGACATTTTTGAAAAATTTTGCTATCGTCAAATTTTGCCAATGTACGCACTTTACAATTTAAAAACTCAAACATATTATTCTCTTTTAAAATATTAAAGTTAGGGCATCTAATATGATAAACCTACACAGAAGTTTATAAAAGTGCTACATCTTACAATTACATTAAATCATAAAACATTTCATATTACAAACTTACTCTCATTATGGTTAAACTTTTGTGCTTTACATTTCTTTGAAAAACATTTATTGAAAATAATGTCTTGGACCTCTTCATAATCATATACCTCTTAATGCCACATAGACATAAAATGATTTCTCACTATGAATAAAAAAAGTTTAGGCCTCTTCATAAAATTTTAGACTTATGTTTGAAATATTATAGTGGATGCTCTTAGAAGAGATTTATTTTGAATACCATATTTTTCATAGATATGAGAGGATTATCATAATCATTATTTTATTTTCATGTAACAGATAAGATTGAATATATATTATTTTTTCCACGTATCTTTGAATAATTTAAATATATAATAAACAGTTAATTGTTAAACAAAAAAATATATCATCACGATAAGAATTTAATTATCTTTCTATCAATATACACTATGGTATACTTTTGAAGGAAAAAAATTTGTTTTTTTTTTGTTAAAACTTACGTAAAATATCATATATATAATAGTGTTTCATCATATATAGTAATAGTTTTAAATTATAAATTATTACTAAATCATATATGATATTGGTTTATATTATAATGATAAGTTATATCATATATGATAATATGATTTCATCATACAGCGTTAAATCATAAATTATTATTAAATCATCTATGATATTGGTTTATATTAGATATATGATAAGTTATATCATATATGATATTGGTGTTATATCATATAGGATATTAGTATTATATATGATAATTTTTGAAAATGAAAAAAAAGTGAAATAACGAATAATTTTTTTTTTTCAAAATTGTATCATATAGCATATTTATAGAAAGATAATTAAATGCCCTTTGTAACGATATATTTTTTTTTGTATAACGATTAACGGTTTAATAGATATTAATGTTTGAAAAAAAATAATAAAATTAGATTTTGTGTTTAATCTTATTTATCGAATTAAAGTGGATAAAGGTGGGGATTTCAAATAAACCTATAACTAATAGGTGAAGGCGGGACAGCCAAGTTCTCCCAAAAGAATATTTCTGGAAGCCTTGAATCTCTAAACGTGATAAATTAAAGTTTGATTGTCAAAAGACAAACAGTGTACAGCTCGGTTTCCTTCTTAATTGATATATATTTGTTGGTCTCACACCATTTGCTCCAAAATCCAAATTTGTCCTCGCCATTACTTTTAACGACGGATCAATTGGTGCAGGTGCAGTGTCAAAAGAAAGAGTTGCCGAGAAGAGACATGATATTCACTTCTCAATATATATTTTTTTCAACAGTTATATGTGTGGATGGAACGATAAATGTGCATTAGACATTGGAGAAAGAGCTTTAAACCATGAAAGAAAATCAGCAATCAAGTAGCAAATGTTCCATGGTGTTGCTCGGAGTGCCAGACTTGATAATTTATGACCAGCAACTGCTACTCATGATTAATATATCAATATCTTAGGAAAAATATGGCACCATATAACAAAACAAACACTACACATATACATACCACACCAGTTCAATGGGTAAGTCCGCACATAATTAATAAATTGTTCGACACAGTATATCGATCAGTATTTGTAATGACATCCCAATCAATGTTATGAATGTGTATATATAATCCATAAGAGAAGATACAAAAGAAAGCCATAAACTCTCAACACATGAACCACTACAACAGCGAGTGTCCCAAAGTGATCATAGTCGTTTACCTGGTGCAACAATAGCGAGAGTTAGTATATTGCTATAATGCTATGTGCCTCATGATGTTAACAACATAATTAAAAATAGTAATGAGATGTGCAATAAACAACGAATATGTATTAAAAAGACAAGAAACACACCACCAAAAATGATTCTAGAAAACCCGCACATTCCTCTTCCACATAAATTTACATCTCCAACGCCACACAAACCTTAAGAACTCAAAAGATCTCAGAATTATCTCTGAAGAAGAACTCAGAATTAATTTTTCTAATGGCAAATTGCCACACAAACCTTCTTTGTGAACAACATGATGACAGTAAGCAGTGTAGGCATCTGTAAATAAATGCACTTATGTTCCTGAAACTCTCTTGAAAAAAATAGGTTGTGTTTGCTTGGTGTTTAGAAAGCATCTGCAATAGAAAATGATAGTTTAAGTCAGGCTCCCAGAAATTTATAATTTATCATCACTATACTAAATCTATGCATTTTATAGAATTAACATTATTATAGCATCTCATACATTACATATACTCAAGTGTTGTAACTTTTATACTGTAACACTTTTTCATATATAAGTCGATCGTAAGGTCATTTTTCGGAGGCAGAAAGGATGACTCAAATAGTACTTTAGTTTCTAGAGTAGGCTTCATGAGGACAACATGTTTTTGGCTGTTTTGTAATGGCATGGTTATTCTCAATTATGTGGATTACGCGGATATTACATGTAATAGTTATGATAAAAAATGCATGTAATATCAACATCAGTAAGGCATGCTCCACATTTCACCTATCAGACCATTGAACCGTCCTCCAGATCTATCTCTTCCATGACCATACAAACACAATGGATCTATGACCACGGTTGAATGAAGCAACCAATAAATAGCATCAATAGGTGTCAAGTGGAACACGACCATGTTCGACCTATTGATCCTGTATTTGAGAATTAATATTTTTTATTTTATTTTATCACCATTTTGTTCATATATAGAATGCTCGTCTATGCCATCTGATATAGATGTTGATTAGTTTTTCTTTAAAGATGGAAAATTCATATATAAATCACAACACAGAATGTGTGAAACCTTACATGCATCACAAGTGCATTGTACTAAAACCGCATCTGACATATCAAAATGCATACTAACTGTATAAAATTACTAACCCATGATTGAACTAATACCGCACATGACAAACAGATCACGATGAAGGTTGGTCACTGACTTGTCTCTTTCAAGCTCTTGATCCATTCCATATGCACTATATAGATCAGTCACGTCCGAATTCGAAGTATCTTCTTGAAAAGACCAGGCAATAATGATAAACATGATTGCTTGCATGAAGGTAACATAATATTCCAGGAAGCGCGAGGCCACAACCAAGATGTATTTGATTGAATGTGGTTAGGAAGTATTATAATGGTTCAGTCACTTATAATACTTTTTCTTTTAGAACGGCAATTTTTACAACTCACACAACAATCTCACAATTTCTATCTCACATGTCTCCACCGAGACTTGAACCCACAACCTTAAGGTTAGAGGGCAACTCACATACCGCTAGACCAAGAGGCCTTTGGTCAGTCACTTATAATACTGATAATAACTAACAGGTGTTTAGATCTGTGTTCGAGTCAAAGTATATAAATATAGAAGCACGCATTTGTAAAAATCGAGATAATTTATGATGATTTTACAGAAACATACTTACCTTTAGTGATACCCGTTTCACATATGCTGCAATAATAGTTATTAGCCAGCCACCTCCAACAGGCACAAATATGGCATGGATTGTACCTTGCGTTTGGTGCACAATCTCCATTCCAACGGTTCCATGGCCCATTATGATATCAGTTTGATCAAAAGAAGATATGAACGTCTGGTTCTTCAGCAGATCATATAAAGATGGCAAATTTCTATCTACTTACTTACAGTATTTAGTTATGAAAACTTCTAAGTTCAAAAATTGTTTCACATCGACTGATTTGGCCATCTTTAAATAAAAAATTACATTTTGAATAAGGTGTGCTTGGAGGATGCTTGGAGAAAGGCAATGTATTTTCCTTAGGATTTTATCCTTGTCTAGCAGGAACACCCTAAAACCTTGCAGCATAAAAAGTTATAGTATCATGAATAGGTAATTGGGAAGTTAAATGAATATGATAGTACATTTGGTTATCGAACCATCTTGTTTTGGAAATCTGAGCTATTTCTACTTCCTGCTATTTCAACTTCGTGAGCCTGATATATCCTTCACTTGAGAAAGCTTTGGTATATAATTGACCACTAACTCAGTTTACGATAAAAACTTATCAAGAATATCTAGAAGCTCAAATTTATTCAAAAACAAAATGCACTATTTATCTTGGATACCCGAAAGAGATATAATAAGCAATTAAACGGCCAAAAAATACCTACAACTTAGATTGTCATCCTAAATATGATAAACTACCTAAATGCACTATCATTACCCAAAAAAAACTACCGAAATGCACTATCATCAAAATAGTTTGGCCTTCTTTTTTAAGAGATAAAACATACTAATTTTGCGCAGAAAACTCAGCAAATAAACCAAGTGTGGGGATTACTTTAAGGGTTGTTTGGACAGATTTGGTTAAAGAGTTCAAGAGGCAACAATTTTCTATGAATACCAAACCTATTTATAGATGTAAGTGATTGAAATTTGCACAATGTGTGGCCCAAACCCTTTATGGTTCTTGAATTCAACAAATAAACAACAGGTGCAATTTTTATCTATAATTGTTAATAAAACTGTGCGCTCATCTGAAAAGCAATTCATAGTCCCATATACTCAGATTTGTATAACTACTATAACTTCTAAATCAGATATAATCCTATATGCGATTTGGATCAGTAAAAAAGACCTAAAATGGTTTAATTCAAATTCAAATAATCAGTCAATCCAAAAGACCGTGTTCCTGTTACTTAAAACAGTTTTAAGGGGGTGTTTGGGATTTCCTTGTTACAAATGCTTATTTGTAAGTTAGTTTACAAAACTTATTAGTGTAACATTGCAAAACTTTTCTACGATAGTGAACAAAAAGCATTTATAGACATAAGGCAGTTTGGCGACTCAATCATACCCAAAAAAGAAACTACCCTTTTTTAAATCCTTACCCACTCAACATTTAGCTTCGTTTTTGTCTTTCCAAATTGGTGAATCTGTGAATGGCTGATGATAAGTTTTTCTTTTTATGATTAGAAATGTAAATATGTGCGTCTTACCCACCTCCACCTTCACCTACAAGTTCCAGCATGTACCCTCGGCTATGAACCAACCATCATACCCTTATCATATGCATATCCTCCGTCACCCGTGCCTGTCGTATCGTCCTCCACGACTTCCTCAACTGATGGTATGTTTACTGAGCCTAATGATACTAATGGTTATGGTAACTCTCCAGCTCCACCTAGTGTTCAACCTACATATCCACCGCCGCCATATCCCTAGGCATCATATTATGGTGTACACCCTCCTCCTGCCTATGCACCTCCTACAAGCAATATGGACCATTCACAAATCATTAGTGATGTTCCATGGACGTCGAATTGAGGTCCTCCTCCCTGCCCACTGTACCAGCTGAGACAAATGCATCTGGCATTGATGCAGAATTTGAGAAGTTCATGGCAGAGACGAAATGATAGTTATCTTCCTGCAATCATACATAGTTGTTAACAATATGAATGATATAGAACCTGCTTTTATGTACCATACATTGTCATTTATTAATATTATTTAAATTAGTAAATGACTTGTGCAAACTAAGTCAGTTGAAAATAATACATCTGTTATTGACCACTATGCAAGAGGTCAAAATATATAATGAAATATAAAAGTTTATGAAGTGTTGTCTAATCTTAAATTACACATACATAAGTAGTCAATTGTGACAACATATGTGAGTTTGTGGTCTGCTTGAGCTTTTGCTTCAGGAGTAACTCGAACCCTTCGATATTTGTGGCTTCATAAGCAGGAAGTGCTGCTTCTAAAATGGCTATTAGGAAATATGATAGACATGTCCTTTCATTATTATATACATATCCATATAATACTATACTCATTATGTACTCGCGTCATAGATTTCGTAAATTATCATATCCCGTGATCTCTTCAAAGGAACCTGCTATAGCTAACCAAACGTTAGAAGAATAGTCTCACAATGGGAGGCAAAGATCAGCCTTGGTTGTTTTTGTGTGTAAAGTGTAAAGCGACGCAAAGTGTTTTCCTAATCATGAATGTGAATGAGCGTTTAGAAAACAACTATGAGCAGAAAGTAAAGATCCTAAACTTGATATTCATTGATATGTACGTATAATACATAACATAAAAAGGATACAATATTCTCTACACCAGAATAATTATTTACCTCTTCAATTTGTGTAAGAACATGAGCATTCCCCTTTTCTCTTTATCTTTGGCAACTTTCTCATCTCTCATGGTAGACAGCCTCTTGGTAATTGTCTCCTTGTGACGAGTACCAAGCTCATGATTCTTTATGCTGGAAGGATTATTGGATATGAATATTTTGCGTAAGTCGCACCATTTCTTTCCCTGACTTACCCAATACTGTAAAAATAAAGAAACGGGACGTCATTGATATAGGAACCGATATTAAAGTTTGAAAGTTATATTTGTCTAAAGCATAAATACAGCAAAACCTAAGGACTTCAGATGTGACTTCAAATAGAATTATAGAGCTCATACACAGAGATTATTGAAACTTCTACGATCTAATACTAAAAGCAGCTAGTTTCGATAAATATATATACAATTGCTTTTCACATGTAAAACTCTATTATTGTGATCCGTGTGACACAAATCATTTTTTCATGGAAATCTTTGTTCATATTAAGCATATAGAGAATAATTATCAATTACAACAACTAAGTTAAAGAAACAAAGAACATCTTAAAAGAACCATTGATGATATGTACAATTGAAAACAACAACATCGGTTCCAAAACGCATAGTGCTGCTCTTGAACCCATCACCATCCGAAAACGAAAAAGTGTCTTCATATAGTCAAGATACCTGAACTGAACATAAGAACCAAAAGTAAATCGGATTTTGGTGGCGCTTCATATAAAATACATCAAAAAGGCTAGCTATAAAATAACCATCTCCTAAATATTTCTGTCTTGGTTATAATTAACATACCTCGAAAAGTTTGTATATTATCGTCAGAATCTTCAACTTGGATAACATATTGCAAGATTTGAACTGGATTTGCTAATTAAAATACATGGATCGTCAGAATCTAGATCGTTTGAGGTAGTTTTCTATTTTTATTTAGCAGCACATTCTGCAAATTTTCATCCGGCAAAATCCACCCCTTGTTGGAATAGATGAGCATCGGACCCTCCTCTACCTGCCTATGTAATTTTGTTTTATGTTCATTAAGGCTGAGGCATACCTCCTTGGAGGTTATATTGCTGCAAGATAAAAGTTAATAAAAAGATGAAATATTAGCTGTTTGGGTAGTTTGTGAATCTGATCCGCTTCAAGCATTCTTTCTATGAAAGGCAAGGGAGATTGCGCATCAGGTAACCTATTTTTTTGACTTCCAAGAACCGTGTTTCCCACTGACATACTGCTGCTGTTACGTTTATCCATAAGCGACAACCGGGAGTTTGCCAATATTTTGTTCTCATGCACTACAAACTTTGACTAATATTGAATAAGTGTTGAATTACTAATATAATTTAGCAATATACTCATGGTGTGGTAGTGTCAATCAAGTATTTTGGACCTGATGATTAACCTACTTAACAATATGATGTAAAAAAGAGGCTAACCTAAGCGTGTTGTACTCTCGATTTCCTTCACTTGCTTCTCCCTAGCTGTGAATTAACCTTACATCAATATTAGTAACTATGGTTCATTAATTCAACCACACCAATCATAGTGAGGATGTAAATTTTATAGCTTATAAGATACCTTAATTTTCTGATAGTCCTCATCAAGGTTCCATGTTCTACTATGAAAGCACCGATTCACATTCCACCAAACGCAACCGCTGTTGAGATGTATCAGTTTAGTTCCTTCTGCAGCCTTGAGTCACAATGGCCACACATCACCATGTGCTGTTCCTGCATGTTCAATAATCGTTAGAAACATGTAGACACTAAACTATCACAAAACAATCGAATTAAGCACATTTAAATATTGTCATGAAGCATCATTGACTATAATTCTAGGTAAACTATCTGGCATAAACTGTTATGTATCATCTCCTCCATAATATCCGTGTTCATTAGGGTTTGAGAACATGTTTCATTAACCTAAAAAAAAGAAACAAACTCTGAAAAAAAAAGAACATGATTCATTAGGGTTTGAGAAGAAGGAGGCGTACCTTTTCTATGTGTGTTGTTTGTTACGGGGTTTTTTTGATCGAATATAATACATATATTTAAAGATACATATAATAAATATAGAGGATGTAATATTTGTTTGCATGTGTTTATGTAGTTTGAGTTTCAAGATATAATTAATAAACGTCTGTTGGTCTTGTGGTAGAAGCTTTTGCATGTGAATTACCAACCAACGCACGCAGGTTCGAACCTTGTAAGTGACAGATTTTTTGTAAAGCAAAAAAAACTCCGAATTTTTAATTAAAAAATTAATAAAAATAACAATTAAATAAAAAAATGATGACGTGGATTAATGAGATGCTTATGTGGCATATCCCTCCTCTTATATATAATGTAAAGATATATCGGGGCCTTAACAGTAGCTTTAAGGTTGGGGAAAAAAGGAGGATTTAGCTAACATATGTAAGGGCATAGGAATTCCTTTACAGAGATCATGGGTATGTTTAGGTGGGCGTTTGGTTTATAGTTTGGAGACCTAAAAACCGGGACTGTTTGGGGTAAAATGTTAACGGGACGGGTTATGAAGAAAACTAAGTTAAGGGTTTTATAGAGGGGTGTAATGAGATGCGTATAACATATAAATGAGGTATATATATGGGAGAAGGCTAGATGTCCATCATAGGTTGATGAGCCGTCTTAGTGATTGGTTCATGTTTTGATTATGTGTTTTTGGTTTGTTAGCTTTTTGCTAGTGCGCGGATTTTTGGAGAAGCTCAATCAGGTGAGTTTCATAGTCCCATGTTTACTAATGATTATGACTTCCAGATGGGATGGAAGAGACACTGTCTTGTTTTTATAAATTGTGCTGTGAATGTTTTATGTTTGGAGATGGACTTGTGCTTACTTACCTGATTAACTGCTAGATGAATCTTGATTGTCTTATGTTTTGAATTGGTACCAAGGGAATGATGACAAGGCGGGGCCTTGGGATTGGTACATAGGTGTATGGGCTCCTATGGTACCATGGTGTTTGGTAAGGCTGGGAGCCTTGGATTTGGATTTGGATTTGGATTTGGTTTGGTTTGTTAAATCTTGATTATTAGTTGTTAATGCATGTTTGTATCACATTGTCCATATGTTCTTTTGTTAGTGGTTGTTGTTCACAGCTTATGGTTTGATTTTGGCGTTGGAGTCTAAACCTATGACTCTCACCAACTTTATGTTGACGTGTTTTAGTGTCTCTTTCAGGTGATATTATGGTTAAGCGTGAGAACATAAGTGGCTAGGATTTGGAGTTGCGTAGGAATGCATTTAGAAGGAGATCCCCGTTCCTTCTTAGTTTCTTTTGTTTGTTTTATAAGTGATACTGTTGACACCTATATGTTTGCTTTGTTTATGTATTGTTTGTCTTGGGTTAGAGGTAGGACTGTTACCTACTTTCCTAGACTCCTGCTTTGTTGAGATATTGTCATGACATTTGTGTCACCATTTAATGACATTTCTTATTTCATTTAGTTATCTCTATAGACACGCCATGTTGTGATGATATCCATACGTCGCGCCCCATATTCCGCCATGGTGGGGTGTGACATCTAGTTCTGTATATTCGATATCATCTTCTTCTACTGTACAAAAGTCTATTTTGGATTATTTTTGAAAAACTTGAGAAAACACAAAAATAAAATAAAATGTAAATATCATTAGAAAAATAAAATTAAAAATGGAAAAACTTTCAAAATACCAAAAATATTCTTCTCGACATGTCTTTTAGTATCGATAATATGGACGCACCTACAAATGTCGCTCAATAACGACACGAGGGTGTAAATAAAGGTCGAATGAAAGTTGTGAATATTTTTCAAAACATGTCATTTAAAGGATTTACAATTACATCTGATTGTGAATCGTGCCTCAATGAAAGGAAAGCTTATCACGGATGATAGCTTATCCTTAACAACGAGAAACTAAAATTCCTTGGTCATGAGCTATATTAAAAACATTCAAAGTTTTTAAGCTCATGTAAAATGATTTACAATTACCTCAGATTATGGCTCGTACCTCAAAGAAAGGAAAGTTGATCACGATTGATAACTTATCCTTAACAACGGGAAAACTAAATTTCTCGGTCATGAGCTTTTAACAAAAACATTCCAAGTTTTTAAGCTCGTGTAAACGACGTACAGTTAAATGTCAAACTGTAACTCGGACTTCAAATAAAGGAAAGTGTATCTTTAAATATAACTTATCCTAACAAACGGGTAGAGCAATCTATCACGGGTTGAGCTTGTCACAAAACATTCACAGTTTTCAGCTCAACACAATGGCTTGTAATCACTTTCAGATTGCAACTCGGATCGATATTCACGGGGGATTGTACGATTTCGTGCTCTTACCCTCAACAAAAAAAGAGAAATCTTCTTACACTTGAGTGGATTCATCAAGACATTCACACTCTATGAACTCAAATTTATGCTTTTAAAAATCCAGTCTTTTCAAAAATTGGAATTTTGAGATTTTTCAAAAAAACGTTGAACACATTTTTTTCAAGAACTTTTTAATGATATTCAAAATATTTCAAAAATTATGTGTTCAACAACTCCTATCCTCAAAAGTTTAATGTGGATCATATCCTCGTAATGACAATTCAATTAGATCAATTTTTGAGGAGGAGCTTTTCAACTTCATGCTAAGTTTGACACATTTTTCTTACAAAAGTTTTTCAAGACTATTTTTCACAATATATTTTAATCAAATTTGGTATCTCTAATATCAAACAATTTATATATTAGAGATAGGGGGAGAAAATGTGATTAAAATGTGATCTAAAGACTCAAGCACTTATGGTTATAATGAAATACCCACAACATCGTTAATTCACAACGTTGTTGGTGTCAAAAGGGTGGTTAGGTTTAAGTCCTATGATCCAACCAGAACCGGAGGGATCTTCCCAAGGAAAATCCAATAGATTATTTGAAGTCCTTAGGAAAGATGGAGTAGAATGTGAATGTAGCTGAATGTCGACTAAGTACTGATGTTAGCACTGGAGCAATCACAACAAAGCGCTAGTAATGATGTCTTAGTAAGCATTTAAGGGGTTGAAGAATGAAAAAGAAATGTAAGAATAAAGGGTGTAAAGAAAGAAGCCCTCCATACAACCTAGGCAGAAACCGGGTCAACACATCATGAAGAATACACATCATGGACCCAGTGATGTAATGCACAACCTATTCCTAGCTGACTCAGGCTTCTCTCAAAAGAAGTTTGTTTTATTGTCACGGAGATCAACATGAATTCTATTGACTTTTTCACTTCGAGATAGTTGATATTGAATAGGTGGCATCTGCTCCAGCCTCCGACCACTAAAAGTGCACAAATCGAGTCTAGAGCCAAGAGATCAATCAAATCCCGTTAGGACACACGGATGACAAACAAGAGAGTCATACACCATATCCTGGCGATATTGCTAGAACACTTAGAGTGATACTACTTAGTATTCACAATGATGAGAGTGGAAATCCTTCCAGTGTTAACATCAAACAACACTGCGGTAGGTCATATGTAAGATTCTTCATGAATTAAACATATGTAAAAGTGAGAAGAAACAGTTGTTTGATTATGAATTTATTCAAACTCGTTTCAGGTTTCTACGCAATATCTTTATGGTCTTTCCAGAACATTCAGAGTGATATTCATTAATATTCACAGTGATGAATGGAAATCCTTCTAGCATCAACCTCAAACAACGCTACGGTAGGTGACTTGCGAGATTCTTATGAATCAAGCTTGTGTCAACTAGAAAGCAACAATGGTAAGATTCTTTATGAATCAAACTTGTTCCAAGAATTTGAATTGACGAGTTTAATCAAGAGGATATTTATCCAAATGATTCACTCTTTACGTTTGCAATCTTGCTTTGAGACGGTCGAGTAAAGAGAAGGCTAGTACTGCTGCGAAACCCTGTCAAGGAGATTCTTAATCAAATCTACCTAATCACAGGTACGATATTTAATATCGTGTAACCTCTTCACCGACCGGAGGTAAAACGCTACCGATTTAGGACGAATGTCAAAGCCATTCAGTCCGTGTCTATGTTTTGTCTCGAGAAGGTGGCGTTACGGTGTACTCAGCAAAGTCAAAGATTCAAAACCACATACTCATGCCTTAAGACATATTCAACAATCAAGAAATAAAAAATCTTCCGCAACTCTGATGTTCAGAATCTTCCTTAACAATCAGTGTAGAGGAATGACCTCTCTTCAAAAGGAGATTGTTAGCAAGCTTTCAATATGGTACAAAGTATGAGCATGTGGATGATGGCACAAGATCGCAAGATGGCAAAGACAAATCAAGAATGATTTGAAGATCTCAAGATTAAAAACAAAGTCGAAAGACAACGACAAAGGCTCAAAGATCATAGCATGAATGAACAAGACTACTGTTACACGTTAAAGACTCATTTATGACGAGATTCGTAATCTCCATTGATATCCAAATATCGAAGAGAAATGACCTCACATTGGGGGAGATGGTTAGCCTCAAAATATTGAGTCAAACAAGAATGCTCGGTCATAGTTTATTATTGTAACATTTATTAGAACATTGTAATACGTAGTAAAATAGTCGTTACAATACGGGCTTGATGGTTAGCTTAAAAGGCCTCTTTCAAGGTACTAAGGCTTTATTCGAGCCCGACCCAATCAAACATATAGCCCATTATGCCACATGTAGGAAAGGCTATAAATACCTCTCTTTGCATGTAAGGAGAGGTAAGTTGGTTGTTCATTTTCTCTAATCTAATATTCCCTAAGTTTCACACACTTCTCTCTCTTTTCTCTCTCTACTTTATCTCTCTAGAATTCATCTATCTTTCATCTATTTTCTACCTTTCTTTCTTAGATCTATCATCATATATTAGGGACAACAAGGTATATTTCGTCATCAGTGGTGATCATTTCATTAAATTCAGTACTATCCAAATATTTATCTTTCTCTTTACAATTGCATCTTTCAGGTAGAAGACTAGGGACCGGTCCCAACCGGACACTCAGCAGCAGAATCAGCCTAAGGGTAACGATCAGACTTAGGACCGTTCTGCTTCTGATAGGAGTGGCGGTAATGATAATTACTGTAGCAACGCCAACTACTCCAACAGAAGCAGGTCCCTAAACTTACTCATTTTTATGTTATGTGCTTTATGATTTATAAATTCTGACACTTCATCATCTACTACCAAGAATAATGGCAAGGACGGGAGCAGGACCACAGAGGTTCACAACCCAACCGTGCAGCTACCTCTGGTATTACATTTTAAATTTTCTGCATTGTCCTATTTGTACCCGATAACCATGTATCACACATACTTTCTGAAATAGGCTCCCAACCAGCTAGAACACCTGTTGGAGGGTATACTCACCCAATCTGCACCACGTGTAACCGTAGACACCCAGGGCTGTGTAGCCATGCTAGCGATACTTGCTTCAAGTCTGGCCAACCAGGCCATCGCATGAAGGAATACCATAAGGGTGAGATTGAGGGAACCTCTGGACATGCTGACTCCAAGCCACCTTCTACTACTGGACGGGTGTACACGACCTCGCGTGACCAAGCCAACAAGTTATCAGGTACCATCACTGGAATCTTGTATATGTATGGTCAAGCTGCATGTGTTTTATTTGACACGGGTGCTACTCATTCGGTCATATCCACTGATTATGTCAATCGTGTTAGGATATCCCCTATGCCACTAGAAAATGTCTTAAACATTTACATGCCCTTAAGAGACTCTATACGCATCACACATGGGTACATAGGTTTTCTGCTTGAGTTTGATGACATAATTAGTTCAGTTGACGCACTTCCTTTGGACATGTCCGATTTCAACATGATATTAGGCATGGACTGGTTATCTAAACACCACGCCACCATAGATTGCCATTCATATCGGGTCATTTTCGATGATGTAAACGCGCCAGAGTACATTCACAACAGTTTTATATCAGGAAGGCCTGTACAAATAATTTCAACCTTACAAGCACGTGCATTACTGTCACATGGTTGCGAGGGCTTCTTAGCTACTATTCATGATATGGAGGCTGAATCTCCATCTATCCAGAATCAGCCTATCGTGTCAGAATTTCTCGACGTGTTTCCTGAAGAACTTCTGGGCATACCACCTGCTCGTGAGGTAGAGTTTAATATTGAGCTCATCCCAGGAGCTGAGGTAATTTCCAAGGCTTCTTACCGCATGGCTTCCATCGAGCTTAAGGAGTTAAAGGAACAACTACAGGAACTTTTGGAACGAGGTTTCATTCGACCTAGTGCATCACCATGGAGTGCACCGGTGTTATTCGTGAAGAAGAAGGACGGCAGCATGCAACTCTTCATTGATTATCGTGAGCTTAACAAGATCACCATCAATAATCGATATCCTTTGCCACGCATTGATGATCTGTTTGACCAACTGCAAGGTGCCAAAGATTTGTCTAAGATCGATATGAGGTATGGTTACCATCAGCTACGGGTGAAAGAGCACGATATTGCCAAGACTACTTTCCGTACACGTAATGGACACTACGAATTCATAGTCATGCCTTTTGGACTTACCAATGCTCCAGCAGTTTTCATGGACTTGATGAACCGTATCTTCCATGAGTTTCTGGACATGTTTGTTATAGTCTTCATTGATGACATCCTGATTTTCTCTAAATCAAAGGAAGAACATGAAGAACATCTTCGTACAGTATTACAGATACTTCGCCAGAAGCAGCTGTATACTAAATTCTCCAAATGCGAATTCTGGTTGAGTAAAGTGGCGTTTCTAGGCCACATCGTATCCGCAGAGGGAATAACCATGGATCATGCAAAGGTTGAGGCTATTACAAAGTGTCCAAGATCGACGTCAGCAATTGAAGTTCGCATCTTTCTAGGCTTAGCTGGTTACTACCGTAGGTTCGTAGAGAACTTTTCCTGATTAGCACTGCCATTGACCAAACTAATGCGGAAAGGGGAGAAATCCGTCTTGACTGAAGAAAGAGAGAAGAGCTTTGAAGACCTAAAGCAAAGGCTGGTACCTGCAACTATTCTTACTCTCCCATCTGGTACGGGTGGATTTCAGATCTTTAGTGATGCTTCAGGGAACGGCCTTGGCTGTGTTCTCATGCAAGATGGGAAAGTGATTGCGTACGCATCACGACAGCTTAAGCCTTATGAGGAGAACTATCCGACGCATGACTTGGAACTTGTAGTAGTTGTGTTTGCACTGAATATTTGGAGGCATTACTTATATGGAGAATCATGTGATATCTTCACATATCACAAGAGCCTGAAATATATCTTCACTCAGCGTGAACTGAACATAAGGCAAAGAAGGTGGTTAGAGCTGTTGAAGGATTATGACATTAATCTGCAGTATCATCCCGGCGAGGCGAATAGAGTGGTAGATGCTCTTAGTAGAAAGTCGGGTATGATCAATGACATTAAGACAGAGGAGGAGATTATATGAGACTTGGAGCAACTAGATATTGAGATTATGGTACGTGGACAGCACGACTACTGGGCTAATCTTAGAGTTGAATCTGAATTACTCTCTAGGATCAAGGAAGCTTAGAAGGATGATGGTGAAATCTGGACGATTATTCAGAACCTAAAGCAGCAGACGGAGTTTTAGTTAGATGACGATGATATCTTATTGCAGGGCACCAGACTCTATGTTTCTGATGATCTTACACTCAAGGAGGCGTTATTGGCTGAAGCTCATAGCTCCCCATTCTCTATTCATCCTGGTTCCACCAAGATGTACCACGACATCAAACAACATTTCTGGTGGAGTGGTATGAAGCAGGACGTTGCTACCCATGTCTCCAAATGTCTTACCTGCCAGCAGGTTAAGATCGAGCATCAGCGATCTAGTGGTCTACTACAACAATTAGACATTCCAAAGTGGAAGTGGGACAAGATCTCCATGCACTCTGTCACCGGACTTCCACAGACCAAGAGGAAGCATGATGCCATTTGGGTTATCGTTGACCGGCTTACCAAATCAGCTCATTTCTTACCAATCCGCAAGGATGACGCGATTAGCAAACTATCTCACCTATATCAGAAGACGATCAGGAGACTTCATGGTACTCCATCCAGTATCATCTCGGACAGAGATCCTCGGTTTACTTCGTGATTATAGAGGAGTCTGCAGAAATCTTGGGGAACCAGACTTAAGCTTAGCACAACTTTTCATCCTCAGACAGACGGACAGTCAGAGCGTACCATTCAGAAACTAGAGGATATGCTTCGAGCATGTGCCTTAGAATGGACATGAAGTTGGGACGACTATATCTGCTTGGTAGAATTTGCATACAACAACAGTTGGCATGCCAGTATCAAGTATGCACCGTTTGAGATGTTGTATGGCAGAAAATGTCGTGCCCCAATCTGCTGGGATCAGGTTGGTGAGCGAATTCTTGAGCGTCCGGAGATGATAGAGATGACCAACGAGAAAGTCGTTGTAGCTAAGGCGAAACTGCAAGAAACTCGTGCACGTCAAAAGAGTTATGCCGATAAGCATCATAGGGATTTTCATTTCAACATGGGAGATCATGTCTTTCTCAAGGTATGACCGGCGCATGGAGTTAGGCATTTTGGAATGAAAGGAAAACTCAGTCCTCGATTCATCGGACCGCTTGATATCCTTAAACGAGTCGGTGAAGTATCGTATCGGTTAGCGTTACCTCCGTAGCTTTCTCACGTTCATAACGTTTTTCATGTGTCCTTACTCAGAGGGTATAGTTATCATCCCTTTCACATGGTTCAATATCCACTCGAATAGATTCGTGAGGATCTTACTTTCATTGAGGAGCCCGAACGAGTTGTTGATTGTCAAGAGCGAGTCATGAGGAAGAAGACGATTCCATTCGTCAAAATCCTTTGGAGGGACCATTCCGATCGAGAAGCCACTTGGGACACGGAGGAGTCTATCTGGACTTCCTACCCTCATTTCCAGTTTTGATTCGGTATGTTTCTCTTTCAGCTTACGTTATCTATAACTCGGGGACGAATTATTCTTTTTATGAGGGAAGAGTTGTAAAACCCGCACATAAATACCATGAACAGTACATCACGTAAACCTACGAACCAATTAAAACTTTCTATTTATATTATGTACACGTGTCACGAATATTAAATCCAGAAAACTACGTACGTAATAATACACGATAATTATTAAGTACGTAATAATACACGATAATTATTAAGTAAAATAATTATAATCACGAACATGTAAACACACGATAATTATTATGTATAATAATTATAACACGACTATTAGAACACGACACACACGGAGTATAATTAACACGAGTAATAAGACACGTACTAAAGGGAATAATAAACACGAGTGTATACGAGTTATACGTTAACTATGAAAAGGCACGAGTTTGCTTTCGGGCTTTGTGGTAGCTGTGGACAAGGGACACAAAGAGGGGGCCCAAGCCCATTTTTGATTTAACTAAGGAAAAACTAAAACACAGAGTTTTTCATAACATATTTTTTTTAGAAAAATGAAAAACCCTAGCCCCTATTGGAGACTAGAGCCGCGACACACAAAGGAGACAAATGAGGGAGTCGTTTTGATTTTGATCTTGGGTTGTACGTGTTCGTGTTCTTCTTTTATTTTCAATCATGCATTTGGTAAAAATCATCAAACCTTCATCTCCTTTTAATTCTTTTATTAATAATGAATATGTGTGTTTTGATCTTAAAATAATTAATAAAAACATGTGATAGATTAAACAAAAACAAGTCTAGGGTTCATTTGGTGTGGTTGTGGTTCGGTAGCCCCTAACCGAGAGTCTTAAGACTCTCGGTGTACCTATTGTTCACAGCCGAGACCCCCTAGGGGCTCGGTGCGTGTCTTGGTCGAGCAGTAGGAACCACCGGCTATTGCCGATGGCTAGGTTGTTCGAGCAGGGGGACCGCAGTCGAGGGCAGGGGGAACACCACCGACATCAGCGAGTAGGAACCTTTGTTCTAGCAGTGGCTAGCCACGGAGTAGTAGCAGCAGTAGTTGCCGTCGTTGGCTGCGCAGCCACCAGCCGCCACCACAGCCGCGGCTGTGAGTGGTGGTTGGTGTTTGGGTTTTGGTTTTTTTCGGGTTTCGAGCTTGGGATATTTTAGTAAATATTTTCACAAGTTAATTAAATTAATTTCATGACTTAATAATTAATTTAATTAAACATGACTTAGGTTATATTATTTTTATAAATAATAAATGTTTAGCCTAAGTATATTTTGTCATTTAATTTTAGACTATAGTTTATTAATTAGTTATTTTAGACATGAACTTATAATTAATTAATAATGCATGACTTAGGTTTATTAATTAAAATCAATAATACATGTTAACCTAAGTATTATGCTAGAATTAATTTAATTAATCCATAACTTAATTAAATTTGTATAACCTATAGTTTAGTAATTAACCATAATATGTTATTAATTAATAAAACATGTACTACCATTATTAATTAATAATTAGATTTAACCTATAGTATTTAATTAATAAATTATACTATTAATTCCATGACTTATAACTTTTAACCAGTAAACACTCGCTTATATTATTAGCTTATTAATCCAGCTTATTTCTAATTATGGAAACTTACTATTTTTAGAGACTTTCTATTTTTGGAAACTTTCTATTTATTTTTAGAAAGTTACTTATTATTACACTACAAGTATAATTATACAAGAATATAAGATAATACATAATCAGAAAACATGAAATACATGAATAACATATAAAACAAGCTAAGAACATGCAAGAACTTGTAACATACTCCGATATCAGACAACTCATACATGTCCCTTATTTATGTAGCATTAGTGAGGTCGGAGTAGGACTTTGCATCCTTTCGTCTTTCCTCGTTCACTGGACATAAGGTACGGATATTCCGTCCTTCATTATGGACATTCTCTTTCCTTATTAGGATTCCCCGTTTGCAGCCAACTGTTTTCTCAAGTATTTGTTTTATATGTTTTGATAGCTTATGTTTAGTTTTAAATGCCTAAGCCATATACATGCATGACTAGTTTCACCTAGTTATGGAGGTACCATGACCATAACACTGGAGGTACTGGTGTTATGACTTCCCCACGGTGGAGTGATTGCTCGTGGTATCCCTTTCAGTTTTGGCCATATGATTATATTATCATGTGGGGCGTATGGGTGCATCCTAGTTACATGTTTTGCAGGATTTTCATGGTGAATGAGGTGTGTGACTTGCATCCTTCACAAGGAATTGATCTGTCCTACCCAGACTTAAATAATTAGAGGCAACCCCTCTAATTGCATGATGAGGTCACCCCTCTAAGTATTCATGCAGGTGATACTTCATGACATATATGGGCTTTTGGTTAAGTTAAAATACACTTTTCAGAATTATAAACATAAGGCTTTTCAAACTATAGAACTAGTTTTACCAGCTTATACCAGGTTTTCCATGACTTATACATTTCTATTGCTATTAGTCTTATTATGCTTATGTCATTTCTTGTTATGCTTGTATATCCGTTCACTTGGTGTTATGCTCAATCGTTTTCCCTTTCATGTTCCCAACCGACAGGTACTCAGGGATGCAACTAGGACTTGAGAGTACGTGCATACGGATGGAAGCTATCTAGCCTTCATTACTTTATGCATTTTTCCATACATTACGTTACTTCATTTCTTTCGGACATTGTTTAGTCCTTTTCTATTTCAGTACATATATTCATGTGTGTGAGCATATGTTAAGACTACCGATGTTTGATTCTGGTATATGTCTTTATGGTCAATAAATCTTTTTAAGACATTTACCTTGCATGCTTTGATAACACGCCATAATTATCCTGTGATATTCCATTGTCAAAATGGGGTGTTACAGGTGGGATTAAGAAAATGAGGATGAGCCTTGACGTCATATCAATCTAGATTGTACCAAATAAATTATTTATATTTGTTTAAGCATAAACCTCCCAAAACCTAGTTAACAAACAGCCTTAGGTTAAATAAGAAGACACATCATCATTATACTTTGATCACACAAAAACTCTATAACCCATTAAGGCATTCACAATTATCAAGTATTGTCATTATAATTTTTGTATCGACAATTTTTAATATTCTCGGATATAAGCACGTACTTCCGCGATAGTTTACACGTTACCGTCCTTCCGCGATACTTCGCATGTTTGGATATATTTTATTTTTATTAATTAATCGCGGTCGTAGACCCCCGTTCCGCGATATTTCGCACGATCGGACATAATTTTATTTTATTTTTTATTTGTGATCGTGGACACTGCCCTTCCGCGTTAGTCCGCGCGATTCGGACATATTTTTTTTTGACTGCGGTCATTGACCCTGACATATTTTATATGTTTTGTGACGTGGTCATGAGCCACGTCTTTTTGTGTTAGTTCGCATATCCAGATATGTTGTTTATATTAATAGAAGATATTGCGCATATCTTTTAAACTAATAAAAAGATATCATTTATCTTATAAATTGATAAATTGATATTATTATATTTTTTAAATGGATAAGGTTTTGTCCATATCTTTAAAAGTTATTAAAAAATATTACCAATATCTTTTTAAATAGGTAACAATATATGTATTTTATAAACTAATAGAAGATATTACATATATCTTTTATATTCAAAAATATTATTGACACTTTTTATGTTAATAAAATATATTACATATGCCTTTTAAATCGTTACGAGATATTACGTATATCTTTTAAATTTGATTACTATATTTTTCGTATAAATCGCTGCCCGACATACTAATATCGCATCGCGGTCCGACCTCTTTGTCTGCGCCATGGTACTTCCATCCGCGCTAATCCGCACGTTTGGACATCTCTAGCCTACGGGTGTACATGTACTTATCGTTCCCATACAGAATAAGAGGATTGAGTGAACCTAATAATTAACTTGTCGCATAAGAGCGATGCAACCCCAACTACCACGGATTACGCATCCTTGTTAGACCCATTGCTATCAGACTTGTAGTAAGTTACACAAACCTCACAACTAGTGATGCACTTGCAAAAGACACACTGTGCACGTCTAACAATATTTTGACAAAATTTTGACATCACGTATGGTAGTAGTCGCACGCCACGCGTAATGATACAATCACCCCATGAGTCAAATATATATGCTTGTACTATATGCTTACCTGACATACGTAGTAACGTATGATTACCTCACAACGATGGATGGGCTTTCGCTAAGATACACTGTGCACGCTTAACAAAACTTGTCCTGTGATAATTCGCGATTATGGCACGCCCATCGGTGTTGGTCCACAAGTTTTGATCTATTTCATATATTAGTCGCAGTTAGGGTACGTCCATTCGCGCTGGTCTGCACGACCATAATTTTTTGAATACTTAATTAAGTTTAATAATACTAATCGGGTGTAGCATCATTAAACTTGGGGGCTACCAGGGTATAATAATACCACTATTTTTGTGCACATCACGCAAATATCTTCGGATATATTAGGTACGTAAGAGGCATTGTAAGCCGGATACGAAGACATATATAATTTCCTGACCTTTGCCGCTGAAGTATATCTTCCGTTCGCTTATTCCTTCGCCGCGGAAGTACGCCTTGTGCTCGCTTATTTCTTTACCACGGAAGTATCTCTTCCGTTGGATTATTCCTTCACCGCGGAAGTACGCCTTCCACTGGCTTATACCTTTGCCATGGAAGTATCTCTTCCGTTGGATTATTCCTTCGCCGCGGAAGTACGCATTCCGCTGGCTTATTCCTTTGCCACAGAATTATCTCTTCCATTGGCTTATTCCTTCGCCGCGGAAGTACGCCATCCGCTGGCTTATTCCTTTGCCATGGAAGTATCTATTCGGTTGGATTATTCCATCCCCGCGTGAGTACTCCTTCCGCTGGCTTATACCTTTGCCACAGAAGTATCTCGTCCGTCGCCGCGAAAGTACGCCTTTCGTTGGCTTATTCCTTTACCACAGAAGTATCTCTTCCGTAGGCTTATTCCTTCGCCGCGGAAGTAAGCCTTCAACTGGTTTATTCCTTTGCCACGGAAGTATCAATTCTGTTGGCTTATTCCTTCTCCGAGGAAGCACGCCTTCCGCTGGCTTATTTCTTTGCCATGAAAATATCTCTTCCGTTGGCTTATTCCTTCGACGCCGAAGTATGCCTTCCGCTGGCTTATACCTTTGCCACGGAAGTATCTCTTCCATTAGCTTATTCCTTCGCGACGGAAGTACGCCTTCCTTTGGCTTATTCCTTTGCCAAGGAGTATCTCTTCATTTGACTTATTCCTTTGCTGCAGAGGTAACTCTTCCGTTGGCTTGTTCCTTAGCCGCAAAAGGCGTTGTTAGGCTCATTCCTTCGCCACGAAAGTACGCCTTCCATTGGCTCAATGTCTTTTCCGCGGAAGTATGCCTTCCACTGGCTCACGGTCTTCACCGTGGAAGTAGGCCTTTCGCTAGCTCATTGTCTTCGCTGCGAAAGTACACCTTCTGTTAGAAATACGTTTTTACGTATATTAAAAGTATCGGTCACTCCACAATAATATTCATGTTGTAATAGCTCGTAGTTAGATATTAGTTATCATTTGCTTATTAACTTAAGTAAGAACCGGTCCATGGGCTTGTCATGGACCGGCCCAAGTCCACTTATGACTTGGAGTATAAATACCCCTTTCCACTAAGGAAAGGGGTTGGTTGTTGTCATTCTAAACATTTCATATTAATAAAACCTTCCATTTATTCTCTCACTTTCTCTCTCTAGTTTCTCTCACTAGAAAAACATCAACCCACTTCATAGATTCATAGGTTATCAATTTCTACATTTGGTATCAAGAGCTATGGGGTGATTTAAGGTAAGGATTGTGTTATTTTTTTTTAGTTTTTGAATCTATTAGTGATCTTTAGGAAAAATCTATCTTGAATCTTGTTATTTTTGGTGTTTTCGTTATTGGGATTGATTGATAAGGATTGGGTTTAGCTTATTTTGGTAAAAATCATAAAACTTTTTGTGGTTTTGGATCAAAAATCGGAGTAAAAAGCTTCTTTTTTAGTCTCGGAAACAATTTCTTCCAGTTTTTTCCGAATAGGATTCCGAATAGGAAGACTTTCAGCATAGACAAATTATTCCGAATAGGATTCCGAATAGGAAGAAATTTTCCGAATAGAAGAAATTTTCCGAATAGAAGAAAATTTTCCGAATAGAGAAGTTTGTTCCGAATAGAAGATCTTTCCGAATAGAAGACTTTTTCCGAATAGGCAATCTTTCCGAATAGACACCAATTTTCCGAATAGCCAACTTTTCCGAATAGACACCAATTCTTCCGAATAGCCAAGTTTTCCGAATAGTCAAAATTTTCCGAATAGGAGGTCTTTTTCCGAATAAGCCAAATTGCCAAGATATTCCGAATAGAAGAAAATATTCCGCATAGGGGTTTTTCCGCATAAGGGTTATTCCGCATAGAGGTTATTCCGAATAGAGTATTTCCAGCATAGGATTATTCCGAATAGGCATTATTCCGAATAAGGGTTTATTCTGAGTTTGGGTTATTCCGTATAAGCAAGTTCAAGGGGTATTTGAGGTTTTTCGACGATCTTTAGTGGATTTAATCTTGAGTTAACCAACACAACACAAATTCTCAACCTTTCTTCACTGCTCGATCAAACGATAATCTTTGAGTCTGTTAAGTAATCACAATGAATCCAAGTTCATTATTGCCTCAGATGACATCTCTTACGGATATTTCGATCATAACGGGGACTGATAGTCGTCCACCGATGCTTATTAAAGAGGTGTTTGAGGCATGGCAAGGTCGAATGATGCAATATCTAAAGGGGAAACCGACCTACGGAAGGCTTATGGTCAAATCGATTTTGAATGGTCCACTCGACTATGGTACTATTACGGTTGACAACGTGACTAGACCACGAGAATTTGAAGAACTCACTCCAGCTCAACAACTTGTTGCAGATGCGGATGAAAAAGCTCTTCAAACAATTCTCCAAGCTCTTCCCCATGACATCTATAGGATGGTGAGTCAGTATACAGTGGCAAAAGATTTATGGGAACGGTTAAAGGTGTTGTTACAAGGCACGTCGCTCACCAAACAAGAAAGGGAGTGTCAGCTGTATGATTTGTTTGATCGATTCACATACAGCCCAGGGGAAACACTACACGATTACTACTTCAGATTCACTACTTTAATGAATGATCTGAATGTATACAATCTGGTAATTGCTCCATTCCAGGTTAACACCAAGTTCTTGAATACTTTACCTCAAGCTGAATGGGGTGAGTATATTACCGATGTGAAGTTAACCCGGGATTTGCATAAGTGCAACTTAGATCAAATCTATGCTTTTCTTCAGCAACATGAGAAGCATGTGATTATGCACCGTTCTCCTCGCGGTATGTACCCAGATTCCTTAGCTTTGATGGCGAATCAACCAAGCTTATCACACAACAACACACCTTATATTTTGGGACATCAAGCCTATCATCCATCACCTTACATGACACCAACTTTTCCCCAATACTCGATCTTACCACAACCCCCCACCTCACATCAGCAACAATATCGGTTCAGTGCACCCACATCACAGTATGGTTCACAACTTCATCCAGCAAATGTTGCACCTTATGCTCAGCCTTCATATTCGTCTTATCAAGAGAATGCAGCATTTCAAACAAGCTACCCTGATCAAATGAGTATTCCTTCTACTGATTATGCAGCTCATCCAGTTCAAGCATTGTATTGTGATGATGAAGAAGTCCCTGTTCCTGTTTTCCAACAAGGAGCTGACCCAGTTGAAGTGCTAACTACTATGTCTGCATATCTCACAAGAACTTTAAGCAAACGAGGATTCAGAGGATCAGCTCCTACCAACAATCAGTTGAGGAATTCATCCAATTCTCGCCAACAAGCTACAATTGAGAATGGCAGGGTCATGGTTCAGCCAATTCAACCATATCAGGGGAGATCTTCCACTTCAACCAATGCTCGCACAATCACTCCTGCTCCTGCTCCAATGGTTAACAATCCTCCACGGGCTAATACAGGCAAATTGAGAATGATTACCTGCTACAACTGCAAAGAAGAGGGTCATATGTCCAGGGATTGTAAGAAACCCAAGAGGAAAAGGGATGGACAGTGGTTTGCAGAAAAGATCTATCTGGTAAATGCTCAGGCGCAAGGAAGGGAACTGGATGAAGAGGAGCTTGCATTTCTTGCTGACCCAGGGATTGCTGAACAAGACGTCGTCACTACGCAGAATGCCGCTTACCAAGCTGATGATCTTGATGCGTATGATTCCGACTGTGACGACTTTCAAACTGCAAAGGCTGCTTTCATGGCAACATTCTCCAGCTTAGGGCCAGATAAGAAATCTGAGGTACTTATTAACAACACCGATAATGCCACTGATGCTAGTATTCAACCACATCAAGTTGGGCAAGAGAGTGCTAATTCGAATGAATCTTCGGTGGTGAGTCTTTCAAACGAGGAGACAAACAATGATAGCAATATCAATGTGAGTCCCCAGACTTTGAGTGAATCACAACCGGGAACCAGTTCGCATATGCCTACTTCTGCTCAGCAAGATTTGGTAATGGTTCCTGCTACATTACTTAGCCAAATGAATGCTGCACTCTTAGAAACCTTAGCTAAGAATAAGAATTTGTCTGATGAGCTTGCCTTAAGCAATGAGAAAGTACAAACTTTGGAATTAGTGCCTTCGTCTAGTGTTCTCACAAATCTCGAATATGATCATTTTAGAAACAAACAAATGAGTCACTTGCAAGAAATCGAAAACTTAAGAGCAAATCTGTCTAGTGAACTTAAAGAAAAGGAGTTAGTGGTCACTAATTTTCAAAAACTTCAAACTGATTTTGAATTACTCGAATCTAAGAAGACTGAAATGGAGATTAATGCTACTAATAAGATTAGAAGTCTAGACTACTTGCTGTTAAGACAATACGCTGCTTCACAACTAGTTCACTTATTTGATGCTTCGTTTAAAGAGTTTAACTTATCACGTCTAAAAGGCCTTCCCCCTAATCCACGATATGCAAAACAAGCTTTAAGACATAGTCCTAGACTTTATAATGCAACTCAATTAGGATTGGCTTTAGACCCGATTGTTTTTCCCAATGATCGAACAAGTAAGATTCTAGTTGATGAGGATCGGTCATACAATTCAGAAAAATATCCCGAGTGTGATTATTTTAAAATGAATAAGGAGCTTGCTAAAACTGATTTTAGAGTTCGCTTCCATATGGATAAAGATCTCATTACAGCACCAACCTACATGTTAGAAGAAGAACGCCCTAGTACATTTCCTACACTTGTCAACATGGAAGGTCCTAAGGAAATTCCAAAGAATCTTCCACCTGTTAGCACTGTATGGTTAAACTTGAAAGAGATTAACCGATACTTTACTAACTTTGACAAGGTCATTTTGGAATGTACGACTTCAAATGGCTTAAACGCCGGAGAATGGGCTTTCGAACACATGAACGAGGTGTTTAAAACTAAGATCAATCCGTTTGTCGAAAGTCTAAAAGGAAGTTTTGCATCTCTTAAGGAAAATCTTCAATTTGAAATTGGTGAAGTTCAAAAAGTATTTTATGAAATGGACACCGCTTACGAACTGCAACTAATTGAAAAAGAAAAGATTTCAACCGAATATGACCGATTCTTGTCTGAAGTAATCTCGTGTGATGTGCTTACCACTGTAAATGTTAATTATTCGAATGAGCTTACATCCACTATGATTAATTGTGATGCTGTGAATATTTGTGATGATGTTTGTGATATTTCTGTAAATGTTGCTGAAACTGTAAATGAGGTAGATAGTCATTCTTGTCACGAATCTAACGCTGAGTTTTTAAAGCTACAAGATTCTTATAATTTACTTTCTCAACGCTTTAATCAACTAGAACAACATTGTATATCTTTAGAATTAAAACAACAAGCTCAAAATGAAAATCTTTTGATATCAAATGTTTGTGAAAACGGTGTTGAGACAAGTGACAAGATGATTGCAATTGTTAAGACATTAGAAGAAGAAATCATGAGATTGAAGAGAGAGATATCATCAAAGGAAACATTAAGAATGGAACTAGAGGCCGTAGAGTCTAAAAACCAAGTCTTAGAAATTAGACTATCAACTGTTCTAGGGGAGATGGATCGGACAAGGCAGGGACTATCCGCTCTTTATGGTTCACTAGAAGATCGATTCGCTTTTAATGCGACACAGCAACAATATTATATTGAACAACTGAACCAAAAGTGCGAAGAAATCTCTGACTTGAACATCCTGCTCATAGACAAAAATATGGTTTTGGCTGAGTTAAAGGAGACACTTCTTCTCACCCGACAAGAAGTTGTTGATAACTTAGCTACCGACTCTGCACCGTCCACTAGTGCTCCAACAACCAAGAAATAGTGCTTTATAAGAATCCGCTTCATAAGAGAAACCCGGCTGTATACGATGATTATATGAGGAATGCCATTAAGCATGTCGATCTTCTTAGGGATATTTTAGACGATCTTTATGCCTTAGATCCCTCAAGTAGCGACTATTATTCGGCTAATGAATATGTTAAGCGAGTTCAATATTGCTTGGCTTATTTGCAATACATAGGTACACCAGGTTCTGCACTACTTAATAATAGGCCCATTGCTGTCACTCCATTTAATAAGACTCCAGGAGCGAAACCGTCATTGGCACAATCAAGCAAGACATCTTTAAAATCTACTGCTAATGTTCCCAATTTGCCTTCTACAGGATTAAAAGCAACTACTAAGGCTAAAGGATCGCCACTCAAGAAAGATAAGATCAAGCCCGCCACTAGTAGTGCCACAAAGAAGAAAGTAGAAGTTCACACTAGGAATGCTAGTTCAGTTTTAAATAAGACGAATCATGTTAAGACTAAAAGCTCTGCGCCTGTGCAGCAGCCTAAACCATTCGTGAATTCTGATTTAAATTGCTGGAATTGTAATGAATGTATGTTTTCACAGCGTCATGATTTGTGTCTGATTGATCACGTTAATGAAATGAATGCTATTAAGAATGGTCTTGAATGGAAGCCAACGGGTAGAACTCGTGCCCAAGTTGGCTGGCAATGGCGTCCCACTGGTAGGACCTTTACTCTCGATGGTAAAATGTGCCCTTTAACTAGGAATGCATCCATTGAGGATAGGTCTGAGCGTCCTTTAGTTAGGAACACTCGCACTCAAGTAAGGAAACAGCGCCCTTTAATTAGGTCTGCCCCCACTATAGTGCCTATCAGTGTAGAAATACCTCAGGATTTGAGCCAATTAGAATCTACACCACCAATTAAGAAGAAGAAGGCTAGGAAATCTAAGAAACCTAGAGTTAGCAAATCTAAGATTAATAAATCTGTACCTGCTAATAACAAGGAACACTCAGATTCCGATACCTCTACATTGTCTTTGTGTGGTGATATTTTCAGGTGGTCCAAATCATCCTGTGGTATTTGGACTCCGGTTGTTCAAAACATATGACCGGAAATCGCTCGATGCTCCGAAATTTCGTCAGCAAGTTTCTTGGTACGGTTAAATTTGGGAATGATCATATAGCAAAGATTATGGGATATGGTGAATATCAGATTGGAAACGTGACGATTTCTAGGGTATACTATGTTGAAGGTCTTGGTCATAACTTATTCTCCGTAGGACAGTTTTGTGATTCCAACCTTGAGGTTGCTTTTCGACAACACACTTGTTTCATCCGCAACTTGGAAGGAAAAGATTTGTTGAAGGGATCTCGTGGTGCAAATCTTTACACTTTGTCCTTACAAGACATGATGGCCGCTTCTCCAGTATGTCTTCTCTCGAAAGCTTCGAAGACCAAGTCATGGTTATGGCATCGCAGATTGTCTCATCTTAATTTTGATGCTATTAATCATCTGGCTAAAAACGAGTTAGTTCGTGGTCTTCCCAAGCTTAAATTTCACAAGGATCATTTATGTTCCGCGTGTTCAAGGGGGAAAAGCACCAAGAAATCTTACAAACCCAAAGCTGAAGACACTAATCAAGAAAAACTTCATCTTTTGCATATGGATCTTTGTGGACCGATGAGAACTGAAAGTGTGAGCGGTAAGAAATTCATTCTCGTCATTGTGGATGATTTCTCAAGGTTTACATGGGTTAGATTTCTACGTACAAAGGATGAAGCTCCGAAGGCTATCATCACTTTTCTGAAGTTCATTCAGGTACGTTTGAATACCACTGTCCGCCGTATCCGTACAGACAATGGTACAGAGTTCGTCAACCAGACTCTTCGTGATTATTATGAAGGAGTTGGTATATCACATGAAACATCCGCTGCACGCACTCCACAACAAAACGGTGTCGTTGAAAGACGAAATCGCACACTTATGGAAGCTGCTAGGACCATGCTTATTTATGCGAACGCTCCATACCTGTAGTGATTGCTCCAATACCTGATGAAGTTCCAATACCTGTAGTGATTGTTTCAACCGTTGTTTGATGAATTCTTCGTTCCCCCGACTGATGAAGTTCCAATACCTGTAGTGATTGCTCCAATACCTGAAGTGGTTGCTCAAGTTAATGAACCTTTATCTAATGCATCTACAATTCACAATGAACCGGATGCACCTTCACCAAGTGATTCTCAAACTTCACCTGAATCATCACCCCTACTTGTGCCTAATGATGTAGAAGAGGATACTACTGATCACGACCTGGAATATGCTCACTTGCAAGAGCTTCCTTTCTTTGGTGTAGCGATCCCTGAAAACCCTTCAGCCGCCTCTACCTCAGAAGAAGCTCCATCTATTGTTCACTCCAGACCACCTAGGATTGAAAAACATAGCACTAAATGGACAAAAGATCACCCAATTAGGAATGTTATTGGAGATCTAGATCGACCAGTCTCTACTCGCCATCAATTACAAGAGAGTGCACTATATTGTTACTTTGATGCATTTCTCTCTGAAGTTGAACCCAAAAATTGGCAGCAGGCTATGACCCAATCATCTTGGATCGAAGCTATGCAGGAGGAACTCAATGAATTCAAAAGACTAGAAGTATGGGAATTGGTTCCTCGCCCTGACAAAGTTAACATCCTTACTTTGTTATGGGTTTATAAGGTTAAACTTGATGAGATGGGTTCGGTATTAAAGAATAAGGCAAGATTGGTCGCTAGAGGATATAAACAGGCCTTGGGTATAGACTTTGAGGAATCTTTTGCTCCTGTGGCTAGATTGGAGGCGATTAGACTATTCCTTGCGTTTGCTGCTCATATGAACATGATCGTCTATCAAATGGATGTGAAGACGGCATTTTTGAACGGTGAACTAAGGGAAGAGGTTTATGTTAGTCAACCGGATGGGTTCGTGAGTACGGAGTCTCCTAACCATGTGTACAAGCTTAAGAAGGCTCTCTATGGGTTGAAACAAGCTCCACGCGCGTGGTATGATCTCCTGTCAACATATCTCATGTCGGAAGGCTTCTCCAAAGGCAAAGTGGACCCCACTCTATTCACTCTCAAGGACGGCAACGACATGCTTCTGGTACAAATTTATGTTGATGATATAATTTTTGCTGCCACTAACATAGAATTGTCTAAACAATTTGAGAAGATAATGTCCACACGCTTTCAGATGTCGATGATGGGAAAAATTTCATTTTTCTTAGGATTACAGATTTCTCAGAATCCCAGAGGCATCTTTATAAATCAATCCAAATATGCTCTAGAATCTCTTAAGAAATATAACTTTGAGAATTGTGACCCCGTAGACACTCCAATGGTTGAGAAAACCAAGTTAGATGAAGATAGGGATGGGATTATTGTCGATCCGAAACTTTACCGTGGAATGATTGGCACCCTTCTCTATCTGACTGCTAGCAGGCCTGATTTGCAATTTGCTGTATGCATGTGTGCCCGGTATCAGGCTCGGCCTACCGAAAAGCACTTACATGTAGTTAAAAGGATCTTTCGGTATCTAAAAGGAACACTTCATCGTGGTCTATGGTATCCGAAAGATTCCTCGATTGCTTTAATATCATACGCAGATGCCGATCATGCTGGATGTCAAGATACGAGGCGTAGCACTTCTGGATCTGTGCAACTCCTAGGAGATAGATTGATCAGTTGGTCTTCAAAAAGGCAGAAAAGCGCTGCAATTTCTAGCACGGAGGCTGAATACATCGCCATGTCCGGTTGTTGTGCTCAAGTTCTTTGGATGAGATCACAATTAACTGACTACGGTCTTGGATTTAACAAAATCCCGATGTATTGTGACAACAAGAGCGCCATTGCCCTTTGCTGCAACTATGTTCAACACTCCCGGGCCAAGCACATAGACATTCGCTACCATTTCATCAAGGAGCAGGTGGAGAACGGAGTGATCGAGCTGTATTTTGTCACTACTGAGTATCAGCTGGCGGATATGTTCACCAAAGCCTTAGATCGAGGACGAATCGAGTTTTTGATCGACAAGCTTGGCATGAAATCATTCACTCCAGCGACTCTCAAAGAGTTGGCAGAAGAATCAGCTGAATAGTCGTGGTAAACTATTCAGAGTATCCTTTGGTTGTGTTCATGTATATTATCGTAAATATATAAACCACAAAAGAAAAATACAAAAATATAAAACCTAGAAAAACCATAAAAAAAAAAAATATAAAACCAAGAAAAACCATAAAAAATATAAAACCTATAAAAACCATAAAAATTATAAAATCCAGAAAAACCAAAAATATTTTTCATTTTAAAATCGGGCATGTCTTTTAGTACGGTAATATTTACGGCTTTAGAAATGTCGATCAATATTGACACGGTGCCATAAATAGAGTCCGTATAAAAGTTGTACATTTTTAAAACATGCCCATTATGGCTTGTAGTTATTTCAGACTGCAACCCGGTTTTCATATTAAAGTCACGTATTTCCTTGGAAAACGTTGGCTCAGAACGGGAATTAATTTTCTCGGGCGTGATTTACAAGCCAAATCACGCAAAGGGATCAAGTTTACTTTACAACTTGGTCTAACACGAATTTGTGTACGTCTCAGTGCAATAATTTGTTAAAATAAGAGAAATCTTATTGACACCACGAATCAAACTTTTTCAAGAAATCAATTGGGAAATGTTTTTCATCATCATATGCCTCGTTAAACAATGACTACAGCTCTTTAAATAGAAAACGGGTCATCGTTTAAGGGGGAGAAAATGTTTCGTCATCTTTCACATCAAAAGAGATCTTCAAAAAGTTTTCAAGGAAATTCATAAAATGTTAATGGTTGGATTGCTTTGGCATTTGTAGTGTTGTTACTTATAAGCTTGTCGTGGAGAATTTTGTGCTTGTGTTAAGTTAAGCTAATCACTAAGACTCAAATAGTTAACATAAGATAGGGTAAAAATGGCAAGTGTTAAAACTTAGTAAACAAAAGAATAATGAATGAAGCAAAAAGAAAAGTTGAGGGGGCAAAGTTGACAACTTGTCAAACTTGTGGAAAAATTTGACCTAGTCAAACCTTCCCCCCCGTTTCACTACTCACATTCACTGTTTCAGTTTATTCTTGCCGCCATTGACATACCTTCCACACAAACTCACAAAACCAATCAATCATCTGAAATCAATACATCTTCTAGATCCGATCTTCACAAAAGGTATTAAATCGGCTTAATTCTTCATTAACACCAAGTTAATTAACTGCTTAAATTGGAAAATCAAAACGTATCAATTTACTGTTTAAATTAGGGTTAATTATTTGGGGGTTTTGCCTGGGAATGATTCGGAATAGGTTAAATGCATAACTTTGGCCTTTGGAACACTTGAATCAATCGATTGCATGCCCAATTAGAAAAAACGTCACTGTTTGTAATTTTCCGAATAGAACCGTTTTTTCCGCATAGGGTAAACTTTCCGCATAGGAAAAAGTTCCGCATAGGGTAAATTTTCCGCATAAAGCAAAAGTTCCGCATAGGGCAAAACTTCCGAATAGGGCAAAAATTCCGAATAGGGCAAAATTCCGAATAGGGCAAACTTCCGAATAGGGCAAATGTTCCGAATAAGGCAAATGTTCCGAATAGGGATAATGTTCCGAATAGGGATAAAGTTCCGAATAGGAAAATGTTCCGAATAGGAAAATGTTCCGAATAGGAAAATGTTCCGAATAGGAAAATGTTCCGAATAGGATAATGTTCCGAATAGGATATTGTTCCGAATAGGATAATGTTCCGAATAGGATAATGTTCCGAATAAGGATTTTTTCCGCATGACCCAAATGTTCCGAATGGAGGAATTTATTCCGCATAGCCCAAATGTTCCGCATAGGGAATTTATTCAGCATAGGTTAAAAGTTCCGAATAGCCTTTTTATTCAGAATAGGGAAGTTTTTCCGCATAGGCCTATTATTCCGAATGGTGTGATTATTCCGAATAGAAGATGTTTGATTGATTTCAAAGCTTAAGGGATTATGTCATATGTACAATGCTTAGGTTTAAAGTCATAATGATATTCATACTTGTTTGTATCAACCCTTGTGTTTTATCTTAAGCAGAGACGATGACTAACCCTACCGTACAACAACTACAAGACGACAGAGCTGCCGCCATTGCTGAAGCCAAGACTCTTAAGTTTGTTCCAAACAACTACCGTCTGAAGGAGGTATCTCACTCGACCCATAATGGCTTTAAGGTAGCTACAGCCATGCTTGATAAATCTCACTTCAAGTATGCGCTAAGGAGAAGTGCTTCGGTGCCATATGACTACCTTTACGAGTTCTGGGCTACCAAAGAGAGGACGTCGAACAAGATCACTTTTTCCTTGGACAACAAGCAGCAGACGCTTACAGTGTCAGACTTCAGGAAGATCTTTGGCTTTCGACCGATTCTCAAAGGTCTAGCAGCATACTCTCCCAACCCAACCAAGGACCAGATGATGGAGATGTTCACTGCTATTGGATGTCTTGACATTCGAACCCCGTCTGAGTTTACTACTGCCAAAATTGGTCAACCATGGAAAGCTATCTTTGGGATCCTTAGCCGATGCTTGACACCCAAGACAACTGGGTATGATGCTGTTCGTCCACCGATCATCAAAATGTTTTATGGTATGTTCAAAGGTATGGGTGTTGATTATGCATCACTGTTGTGGGAGGAGTTTACTTTTCAACTCTTCACTAACACCAAGGGTAAAGTTAAAACTTATCAGTATCCTAGGTTTATTAAGTTGATCATACATTACTTTATGGAAAACGATGCATCCATTAACAAGCTTGCAGGTAGTCGTCACCACATGATAGATGATGATGATTTGGTAGACTTAAGGCAGGAGACTCATTCGAATACGGTTATTCCTGGTCCCATTCCCAGTCATCTTCTGACCGATGAGATTATTGCATCCGATGACTACACGAACTTGCTCGCGGAAATTGAGAAACAACGAGCAAGCCTTCTAGCAGGTGAAGACTCATCTACCACGGTTAAAAGCAAAGGTAAAAGGAAACAAGCAGATTTACCTGAGCCCAAAACCAAGAAGAAGAAGACAGAGGGTAAAAAGGGAAAGGGTAAGGATTTGATGCGTCTACGTGATGAAGCAGATATTGCTGATCCTGATCTTGAGAAAACTGAGAAACAAATGATGAAGATAGCCATTCAAAGGAGCAGGAAAGATACTGGTGGTAGTGGTTCAGGTGTCAGAATAGACGTTGAGGATGAGTATATTGAACCTCATGATGTTGATGAGTTTGGGTCTCCTGAAAATTATTCCACTTCGAAGGAGCAATCAATCCATGTTTCTACACCACCTCCTCCACCTACTCAACCTTTAACAACTCAACCTCCACCAACTCAACCCTTACCAACCAAACAGGTTTCTACACCACTTCCTCCACCACCACCAAAGCCCATCCTTAGCACCGCAGTCACAACCGAGCCTATTCCATCAACCTCTACAACATCTGCAACATCTGCAATGGCAGCAATAGTGTTGGGCGAGATGTTGGATAAACATGTGGATGCTCACAAGAGAGAAATGAATGAACTTCGCCAAGAGTTAAATAAAAGAGCTCAAAGTGAAGAAGCATCAAGGAAAGCTCAAGAAGAGTTGATTGCCAAGTTCGCTGCAGACATGGAAGCTACACGTAAAGCTCATGCAGAGGAACTTGCTCAGGTAAAAAGGGATGAAGCTAATAGGCATAAAGCACGAATTGCAAGACTTAAAGCTATTAAGGATGACCTTAAAGAGCAAAACGACGCTCTTGAAGCTACTATTGAGCAGAAAGTAAAAGACTCAGTTGAATCCTTAATGCCTAAACTGCGTGATAACTTGAAGACGCTTGCTGCTGATAACTTGATGATCAAGTCATCCAATCCTTCAGAAGCCGCCTACAAGATCGCATATGACTTGACGGATTTTGAACTGAAGAAGATCCTTAAGGCTCGAATGAAGGAACTTGGTTCGTTTGATAAATCAAGGAAACAACGAGCTCTCTTCAAATCCCTGAATGACGCTATCATGGAGGATGATAGGTTGTTCAAGACGTTTGGAAGTGTGGTACCCTACCACATTCTCCCTGAAGAAGAACGGGAAGAGAGTGAGGAAGACGAGGGTACTGGTGGAGAGGAGGAAGAAGAAGAAGAAGAAGATAAGAACGAGGAGGAGGATGAGGATGAGAATAATGATGAGGATGATGAGAATGATGAGGATGATGATAATGATAAGGATGATGAAGATGATGATGAGGATGATGAGGATGATGATGATGAGGATGGAGATGATGATAATGATGGTAATGATGGTGGTGATGGTCACCAGGAGAGTGTTAAGGGGAGCAATGCGGATAAAGGTGAACAGAGTGAGAAAGGGGATAAAGGCGCCAGCTCAAAGAAAGTGGTTAAGTCTGGCACCAAGTCAAAGAAGGATGCAGCACCAAAGGAGAAATCTACATCCACGGAATCCAGACGATCGAAGTGGCGCCATGACGTGAATGCCACTACAGGGTCATCTATTCCTGGTACATTTATCCATAAATCAATACCTGTTACCACTAACCCCGTTAGTTCTTGTGTTGTTACTCCTGTGATTGCAGAATCGGTTACAGAACCAGAAGCTGCTCAACACTCACCCATCCATGACACTGCTGAAATGCCTGAATCTGAAGCAGATGTTCACATCTCGACTCCTCTGCAACAAAACCCACAATCCACTGTTCCTGAACCAAGCACAAGGAACTGGGAGGACACGTTGGAAATCGACGAGACTGCTCCACCACAGGCTTGGATCATGGCAGCGGCGCAGTATGATCCGATCACCGACGCCGACAAAGATGTCCTGTACCTTCGTATCCGAAGTCCGATTGACTTATGTGCATTTCTTGCTCATGAGTATAAGACTTCGGTTACTCCATCATTGGTGAAGAAAGTACTGAAGGATAAAAGACTTCGCGCCAAAACCCGGTTGCCCCAAATGGAGTTCGAATATTATGCCGAGGAGATCCTGAAGGCTCTGAACACCGTTCAACGGCCAGGTCTTCATGAATCAGAACGAGCTCCACCTCCAATGGATCAAGATAATCAGATTGCTCTTGACTTCTTTGTCACCAATGATCTGGTGTATCTACTGAAGGGGTCATCAAAGTACGCAACATCCCTGACATTGCTGAAAGCTGCCAACTGGGGGACAATACCCTTCATCGAGGAAAAGGTAAACCGACTCTGGGTCCCAAAAATGAATCGTAATTATGATATGTATGCTGTCATAGGTGCATCTCATTGGGACGAACGAGTCAGAAGGGCGTACAGGTGTTGCTGCTTAGTCAATTCTGGAAGCTCAGTTAGATCCGATATCCGCATCTCCAGCATTTTAGGGATGAAAACAGAAGCCAAGAATGGCTACTATCATGTGACGGAGATTCGTTTGAAAAGGGAGGATGACAGGGAATACAAAATCCAGCAGGGAGATTTTTCCATCATTCGCCTTGAGGATATCGAAGATATGCTGCTTCTGATGACCAGAGATCAACTGACACATATTCCTCGTGAAGACCTGATAGCGTTGAATACAGCACTTCGTATGTTCACACGAAGCGTTGTCATTAAGTCAAGAGTTGAAGACCTTCAGTTGGGAGTCGAAAGCTATCAGAGGAAGCTCAATTTAACCCGTCCTGTGAACAAAGTGTTACCTCAACATGTAGCAAGATGTCCTTATACCGGCATTTCGGTCCCGAATTACGGCATTTTCTACTTAAACAGTCGAGGTTTGATGAAGTTTATGAGGATGGGGGAGCTCCACAATTATAGTGATGGCACTCTTATACAAGTCAGGGACAAGTTGGAGCATCTGAACTCGGGTGGAACTTTGCCAGAAATGACGGAGGATTGGCATCCAGGTTACCGGCAGATGGCGAAGTATGTCATCAAGAAGATCGATCAGAAGCTCCGTGAACGTAGATTGATGAGGAGCTTGGAAAGATTTGTGGGTGGTAGACCATATGGAGTGCACTACAGGACACTGCAACGATCCATCTGAAGGGTCGTACATTTCAGGTCACTCTATATTGGTATTATTTGTGAATATGTATATTTGTGAATAATGTGCGTTAATGGCTTGTTGTAGTGTTAAAGTATGATAATTTTTCAAGAATTTCTCACGAGATTCTAAATCTTTCAAAATATATCATATTAAAGCACTACAACTACCCCTTATTAACTTAAGGGGGAGCAATCAGTTGTTCCATGGCCAAACAACAATTTCATTTTTACCCAAAGACCGGTTAATCCATTCAATATCCCAAATATTAATGGTTAACATTTTGGATAAGGGGAGAAAATGGGATTAAGGAGACGTAAGTGATACTTGGCTAAAAGATGAAAAAGACTTAAAGATTATCCAACTTAATATGTGTTAAGCACGTGTTAAGGGGGAGCGTTTTTGATGAACAAAACACCTAAGGTACAAAACTTTTGATTTCAATATCACAAGTACTTTAGGTGATTTTCAATGATTTTTCATGGTGGCAATTCCTTCCCAAAACACGACGGATGTGGTGACAAAAGGGTGGTAGGAATAGGTTTAGTCCAATGATTCATCAGAGCCGATGGAATCTTCCCAAGGACAATTCCCTAGTTAGAATTAGAAGTCCTAGGAAAGATGGAGAAAGAATGTGAACGTAGCTGAATGCCGACCAAGTACTTAAGCTAGCACTGGAACAATCACAACAAGGTGCTAGTGATGACGTATTGGTAAGCATTGAAGGGGTTGAAGAATGAAAAAGAAATGTAAAGATAAAGGGTGTAAAGAAAGAAGCCCTCCTTACAACTTTAGGCAGAAACCGGGTCAATACATATGCTATTGAGGTCATTTTTGCTAATGATTCTCGGTATTGAAGAAAGACATCATGGACCCAGTGATGCAATGCACAACCCTTCCCCAGCTAACTCAAATATCTCTCAAAAGGTATTTGTTTTAATCACACGGAGATCAACACGTTATCTATTGGTTTATTCACTCCGAATAGACTGGTATTGAAAAGGTGGCACTCCTCTCCAGCCATCGCTCACTAAATCAAAACGCACAATCGAGTCTAGAGCCAAGAGATCATCAAAAGTCTCATTAGGACACTTTCCATTTATTCCTTGCTTTCTCACACACTGTGAAAAGTAAGAGATTTTCATGAGTCCTACGCAGTATTCTTGTAATATTGCCAGAACATCCGAGTGATACGCAAGTATTACAATGAAGATGGAAATCCTGCTTGAGCCAACATCAAACAAGCTCATGGTAGGTTACACGTGCGGTTCTTTTAGAACCAATCTTGTGAAAAACTGGAAGGTAACAGTGGTTTAATTCTTAATTGAACTTAAACTCGTTCCAGGCCTCTTCGCATTATCATATGATCTTGCCAGAACACTCAGAGTGACTCTTTATTGACCACAGTGACGAGTGGAAATCCTTCTAGTGTCAACATCAAACAGCACTTGGTAGGTAACGCGCAAGATTCTTTATGAATTGAGCTCGTGACAACTGGAAAGCAACGATGGTGAAAATCTTAATTGAAATTCACTTGTTCCAGGTTTCATGAATTGACGGCTTTTAATCACAAGGATAATTTATCCAAGTGATTCACTCTTTATGTTCGCAGTCAGCTTTGGACGGTCGAATAAAGAGAACGGGTTTACCCGCGAAATCCTGTCAGGAAGTTACTTAATTGAAACTATCCGTCACGGGTACGATATCTAATATCGTCCAACGGTCTTCACCGACCGGAGGTAAAATGCTACCGAATTAGAATAAAATGTTCAAAGCCATTTTATTCGTGTGGTTGCTGTGTACCTGCTAAAGACGGTGGCGTTGCTGTGTACCTGTTGAAGACGGTGGCGTTGCTGAGTACCAGTAAAGACGGTGGTGTTGCGGTGTACCGGTAAAAGTCGTTCCCACATGCTTATGTCTTTTTCAACAAAGTTTAGCAAAAATTCAAGAAAGTAAAAGATGAAGTCTTCCGCTGTACCAAACTCTGAAGCTTTCAAGAATTCAACAAAAAGACGTAAGTGTGTGGAACATGAAGTCACGAGGAGGCAAAGCTCACAAGAAAGGCAAAGATCGCACGTGAAAGGCCAAAGAACAATGCTCTCAAGTCAAAGCCAAAAAGATCAAATCAACATATTCACAACAAAAGAAAGAAAAGAAGAAAAGACTACGAGCTAAAGAACGAAGACTTAGTATAGTATGCTAGGTTTAGAACTTTGTAACGTGGAGTGACCTCCCTTAGGGGGAGATTGTTAGAAATACGTTTTTACGTATATTAAAAGTATCGGTCACTCCACAATAATATTCATGTTGTAATAGCTCGTAGTTAGATATTAGTTATCATTTGCTTATTAACTTAAGTAAGAACCGGTCCATGGGCTTGTCATGGACCGGCCCAAGTCCACTTATGACTTGGAGTATAAATACCCCTTTCCACTAAGGAAAGGGGTTGGTTGTTGTCATTCTAAACATTTCATATTAATAAAACCTTCCATTTATTCTCTCACTTTCTCTCTCTAGTTTCTCTCACTAGAAAAACATCAACCCACTTCATAGATTCATAGGTTATCAATTTCTACACCTTCCGTTGGATCATTGTCTTCTCCGCGGAAGTACGGATTCCGCTGGCTTATTATCTTCGCACCAGAAGTACGCCTTCCGTCGACTCATTATCTTTGCCGCGAAAGTACGTCTTCCGCTGGCGTATATCTTTGTTGCGGAAGTACGCCTTCTGCGACACATTACTTTTCCCGGCCACAAAGTGACTCTTCCGAAACATGCATCGTTTGACCTTAGCTAGATGGAGCTTGATCAACTACGTCTAATTCAGTTAAAACCGTGGATTTTTTTTGAAATCATTATCAAATGTCGTGGCCGCAAGACAGATGTACCATCCCCATCACCTTGCCATGGAAGTACGTATTCTGTTGGCCTTAAGACGAATGCAATATTCGTACTATGCTGCATCATCATTGGGTACAAGAAGTGTGAGACCCCCAAAATCAGGCAAGGAACACGTAGGCAGCAAGGGGGTTCCACCTCATGGTACAAGAAACAATGAAATACTATTGACACAAAGTTGACGTAATAAAAACATATACATCACATCATAAAAGATCAGAGTTTTTAAAAAAAGGTCCCAGAGTTTTATAAGCGAAAATATCTATTATTTAATTATGATTTTGTAACAGATAGTTACCAAGAATACATAATATTAACTTCTGACAGTTTTGACCAAAGCCAAAGATTAAATATACACAGAAATCTCCAAGCTGCGATAATATATTTCGGACTCCCATCCAAGCAAAGCTAAGTATTATTACCTGAGATTAAACATGTAAAATCGTCAACATAAAGTTGAGTGATATTCATAGGTTTAGCAGTAAAGTTGTGGAACACAAGCATTCATTTGTAAAACAAGAAATAGGGAAAATGGCCATGTACATTAACCATAGTCAGAAACATTATTATTGTTATTTAGTTCATGACTGAAGCTTAACTCAATGTAAGTTCCTCTAGTGAGTATTCAACCTAAATACTCAAGTAACAAATCAAATGCTAAATGAGTCAATGGTTAAACAACCGCAACATGGGACGTTGATTGTCAATCCCGATGGATCCACCCACAACATTCGCGCTTAGAAACACAAGTAAATTAACGGTTCATGATCAAGAAAGGAAACTTTAGGGCTAGAGACTAAAAGCAATAATATCAATGAAAACTGTTGGAAAGCATACAAGTTCTGGATAGCATACAAGTTCAGGATAGAATACAAGTTCTAGATAGCATACAACTTTAAATGAATGTGTTCTACCATGTATAATCTCACCCACGTTTAGAAATAATGTGCAAGCAGTAAAAAGGGGATATGAACTCACCTTAGCCACGAGGTAAGTGAATCACGAAACTTAGAAGCTGAGTAGAATCAGAAGAGGTAAGACGATCGCCGACGATATGGATTCCCAGTAAACACGAAAGCCGCAACCTACCAAATAAGGCGCGCACTTTATTAATAATAACTCAAGTATAATTGTTGGGTCAATATTTACTGACCCTGAAGCAACTCTAGGATTTGAATATAAAATCCCCCTAAGTGTTTCACGCTCAGCAGTAAGGCCAGCTTGCTGAAGGATGACCAGAGGAACAAAGTTCCTACTGAAGACTTTATAGCTGAAGAAAGTTCAGCACTCCCCTTCCAGTGAACTTAGAAGACAAAGGAGTCTTCGCTTGAAATACTAAGCGGTCTAGTTGCTAAAGTACAAGGATTGAAGAAGGGCTTTCAGTTCAGTTTGGTTTGACAATACCAAACTGAATGATGTCAATCTCCTCTAGGATACTAAAGACTCTTCAGTATTCTGATGGTTTGCATTAGGCGAGAAAAGATAACTTTAAGTCAAAGTAGGTTTCTTTTATTCTTGGATATAAGTACAACCTTTATCTTTTCTAGAATAGTTTAATATGTAGTTTGTACTGTTTATCCAGCATGGGCATCAACCACCCACTAGATAAACCCACGCATTGAAACATGCAAAATGCAAACCCTAGTTTACACTGGCTATATAAGGAGTGTACATCAGGAGAGAAAGGTCAATCAATACAAGAGCTTAAACTCTGGAAAACCTTTCTCTCTCGATACCAACTAAACCATATAGCCAAGATGCATATGAACGTTTAGATTGGAGCTTAGACTTTAACTTTAGTTAGACGTTTAAATAGAGGAGATCAAAACCCATTATCATTCAACCACTTTGTTATTCCGCAAACAAAGTGGGTTATAGATTCTTTATTTGATTCTAATAAAACTCTATACGTTGAAAAGTATATTGGTATTGTTGTGTTAATCTTTCATTGTTCTTATCTATTGTTAAAACAACTCACTTGAGTCGAAGTAAGACTTGTTACTTAAGATAATAAGTAATAACGAATTACCAAGGACCAACAAGTGGTATCAGAGCAGTTTGATTAGTTAAACTCTTATTTTATTAAACTGCTCATTTAAAAGTTTTCAAATCAAGATCCAAAAATGGCTCAAGTTATACCACAAACCCTAGAATATAGGGGTGGCCAACTCAATGTTGCTCATGTACTAGAGGTAGCTTTTACAAATTGGAAGAAGAGGTTTCTTATCCACATAGTTGGTATTGAACCTCAATTCCTTGGAATCATTGAAAATGGTCCGTTTGTTCCCATGGTTGGGGACAATAAAAAACCTAAAGTACAATGGACTGTTGATGATAGAAAAGCTGCTAACCTATATCAGCGTCCCAAAAGTCTCATCATGTCTTTACTTCTAAATGACCAAATAAATTCTGTTGTAAATTGAGAATCAGCCAAAGCTACATGGGAGGACCTTATTCTTTATCATGAGGGACCCTCTGATGTAAAAGAAACCAGAATCATGGATTTAAAGCTTCAATACAACACCTTCAAGCACAAACAAGGGGAAACCCTCACACAAACATTCACCAGATACAAAGCATTGATGAATGAACTTGTGAATGATGGTGTTGAGCTTTCAAAACTTGAAATCATCACAGTTTTTGTTAATGCATTGCCAAAGAGGTGGCTCAGTTTCTACCAAATATTGAGAAATGCTAATCACATTAAAGATTGTGATCTAGCCTCTCTTTTTGGGAAACTGAAATATGAAGAAAACCTAGTTGATAGGATTTATGAAGGCTCAAGTAAGAGTAAAGCATTAACCATTGCTACACCCTTTTCCACAGCTTTCTTCAGTGAGGATGTCATTCAAGACTACCAATAGAGTCCTGATGATGAGGAAGATACTAGATCTAGTGAGGAATATCTGAATGACCTCAAAGAGGAATTTCATGAAAGAGCACTTCTGGCCAAGTCTAGAAGGTACTTTAAGAAATGAGGCAAGTTCTCCAGCTCCATAAAAGCTTCAGTTGACACTGAATGCTACAAATGTGGGAAGACTGGTCACTATGCTAGGGATTGTTATTCAAAACATCTCTCCCTTCATATTCCTCAACAGCTCAATCAAGACCGTCTGGTCAATCATCATTTTAACCAAAACAAATTACTTCTACTTCATTTCAGCAAAACAAGGTTGAACTCAGACCAACAAAAGACTTTAAGGCCAAATACAGAGAAATCAAGGCAAGATTAGCCTTAATGAGCATTGAAAGCTCCCCATCCAGGACTCTCAAGCAAGACAAGAACAAAGGGCTGGTTGCTGAAGCCTATGAATGGGATGAAGAAGATGTTTCTTCAGATGATGATGAAATGGTGAATGTGAAAGTGCTAATGGCACTTGCTGATGATGAAGGGGTCAATTCAAATGTGGTGACCAGAGAAAGTGCCAGAAATGGTGAATGGGTCAATGTCACAATCAAAAAGGTACAAACTCTTCTTGAACTAGAAGATAAAGATGACATTAAATTCGTCTTTGATTACTTGTGCATTGATCTAAAATTTGTTGAAGAACAAATAAACAATTTTCTTGAAAAATTTCATAAACTTGTTCTAAAACTTGAAGATTTTGAAAGTAAGCAAATAGAGCTAAAAGAAGCTAAACTTGATATTCTTACCTTTTAACAATTGAACAAAGAAATTTTGGAGGAAAATAACTCCCTAAGAGCTGAATTAAAAGAAGCAAAAGATATTGTTAAATCTTGGCTTAGAAACTCTGATAGGGTTAATCAATGCATAAGTGAACAAATACCTGCTCAAAAGAGAAAAAATGCTTGGTGTTGAAGGATCCTCCAGCACCAAATCCAATGTCTTTGTTAAAGCCTCAAATGAGGATGGTAGCTCGATCCCTGGCATTGAAAGGTCAGGTGAAGAGAATTTACCCAACCAGACACTGGACGAATCCTTCTTCCTAAGTTTCAAGAAAGTGTTGACACTTCAGCACCAGTTGAGTCCTCAGTTACTGAGGATGAATCAGATGATGATATAGAGAATTAAGTAAGTACCCCACTTCCTCCTTTGGAGAAGTTGGCTGGTGCTGCACCCTCTACTGGACCCAATACTATCCAGTCTATCATCAAGTCACACACCACTCACAAAGGTAGTTCTTCCAAACATGTCAAAATTGACACTTCAAAGAACTCTTCAGCTCCTTCTGAAGGCTCATATATGGGAACTACCTCTTTAGTTTCAACAAATAAACTGAAGAATGCTAGATCTGAGGAAGATGAGAGAATATCTCTTGTCATGCAAGAGATCAATGATCTTAAATTACAACTCAGACAGTAGCAAACACCAACACGATTCAGAGATTAACCTTAAGATTCCCCTCATTTCAAGTACAAGACACAATTTAAAAAGGCTTGTGATTTATGTGGTCTAAACAACCATCTCACTGAAACTTGCCTAAAAGTGATTTATTGTACCAAATGTGAAAGGACTGACCATCGTACTTGTGAACACACTCAGTATATGCTGGCCAAAACAAGTGCTGATGCTCACACAACTGAAGCATCTCATTCCAGGCGTAATATGCCTTTCCCACCATGCATTCATTGTGGTATGGGTAATCATCACTCAGATGACTACCACTATTACCCTGTTTGTAATATTTGTGGAAGTTATGACAATGACACTCATGGACATAATCATATCATCTCACTCAGAAGAGGTATTAAACCAAGAAACCTAAACTCTATTACCAAATGTTGTGAGACTTGTGGAAGCAATGTCCACACTACATCTGATCACAACAATATAAAGTGGTTTAGAAGAGGTCAAGCCCTCCAGGCTAAGAAAGCAAAAGCTATTCAAACCTTTTCTTCTTCTAAACAATCATACATACCCGCTACAAGAGGACCTTTCAGATCTAGAACACCTTCTAGATCTAAAACCCCCACCCAACAAAGGTGGGTTTCAAAACAAAACTGATCATTTCCTTAACTTGTGCAGTGTGATCTCAGGAAGCCTATTTGGTACCTAGATAGTGGTTGTAGAAGGCATATGACTAACACCAAAAGTTATATGCACAAGTATAACGAGGAACAAGGTCCCAAAGTTGTTTTTGGTGATAACTCATCAGCTACTACTGAAGGATTTGGTTTAGTAAAATGCAATGGTATAGTTTTCTCAAGGGTAGCATATGTCAATGGATTGAAGCACAACCTCATCAGCATAAGTCAACTTTGTGATGCAAAGTATCTTGTGCTGTTTGATGACAAAAAAGGTACAATCTTCAACTCCAATCATGAAATTGTGATGATTGCTCCAAGAGTCAAAGATGTTTATGTCCTGAACATGAACTCTACTCAAGAGACATGCTTCTTTGCTAAAGCCTCAAATATTACCAATTGGCTTTGGCATAAGAGGCTCTCACATCTTAATTTCAAAACAATAACTCTGCTGGCAAAACAAAATCTTGTTATTCGTCTTCCTTCACTTGTCTATTCCAAGGACAAACCATGCTCAGCATGTGAAAAAGGGAAGCCCCATAGGGCCAGTTTCAAAACAAAGCAAACTTTCTCAATCAAAGAAAGTATTCATTTGCTTCACATGGACTTATTTGGCCCACTATCACCTAGGGCCATTTGTCATGAAAAATATACACTTGTTATTGTTGATGAGTACTCTAGGTACACCTAGGTATATTTTCTGACAAAGAAAAGCCATGCACCAGATGCCATCATGTCATTCGTCAAAAGAGTTGAAAATCAAAATGACACTCATGTCAAACAACTCAGAACTGACAATGGCACTGAATTCATAAATCACTCACTGATCAAATTCTGTGATGACAAAGGAATTTCTCAAAATTTCTCATCTCCTTACACGCCTGAACAAAATGGCGTGGCTGAAAGAAGGAACAAAACTTTGATTGAAGCAGCAAGGACAATGCTTGCTGGATCTGCTCTCTCTAAGCATTTTTGGACTGATGCTTTAGCCACTGCTTGCTACACTGAAAATAGATCCATCATTGTGAAGAGACACATGAAGACTCCCTATGAAGTCTTCAGGGGGAGAATTCCAAACATTTCATTATTACATATGTTTGGGTGTCCAGTATTCATTCACAATCACAAGGATCACCTTGGAAAGTTTGATGACAAATCTGATGATGGTTACTTTCTTAGATACTCTCTAGTATCTAAAGCATACAGAGTCTTCAACACAAGAAGACAATGTATTGAAGAAACCTATCACATCACATTCAATGAAAGTTCTGAAGCTCTCACCTTTTCAAATCCATCAGATGATGAACTTCATATACATGAATCTCACAATTATCCATCTAATGAATTTCATCACTATGAGCCTTCTCAAAAATATCAAACAAACAATTTAATCCCTCATATTGATCCATTTGAAGATATGACAAGTCATACAAAAGGAAATCCTTCAGTATCACATACTGATGGTTGTCAATCAAATAATGATCAATCTCAAAGTGATCAAAATGATCAGCAGGGCAATACAAATGACCAAAATGGTCAGTCTTAAAACAATCAGCATGCTGACACACATGATCAAAATGATCAATCATATACAGCTGCTGAGGAACAATCTAAGCCCCTTGCTCATAGCTCTCATATCATCTCTAGGGAATTAGGTCTTGGATATGTTGCTTCTGACCAAGAAGGAAGCCCTCCAATGATTGAACCCTTGTCCACTGAATATCCTTTAGTAGACACTAGAAACATTCCAAGTCCAAGTCCAAGTCCATGTCATGGACTTCCAAGCTCTAGTTCTAATCATGATACCAGTACCTATTCTCCAGCTCGACAAAAATATTGGACTCAAAATAGTCATATACAGCTGGTGAACATAATAGGTAATCCTGGTGAAGGTAGAGTCACTAGATCTATGGCAAAGAAACTGAGTGCTGCTTCATCTGGAGAATGCCTCTATGCAAATTTTCTCTCAGAAATTGAACCTACAAAGGTTCTGATGCACTCACACACCCTGGATGGGTGGATGTCATGCAAGAGGAACTCAATCAATTTGAAAGAAACAAAGTCTGGAAATTGGTTCCTCTTCTATATGGTAAATCAACCACTGGCACCAAATGGGTTTACAAGCTCAAAAAAGATGAAACCAATGCAGTGACCAAAAATAAAGCTAGGCTGGTGGCTCAAGGATTCAATCAAGAGCCTAGTGTTGATTTTGATCAAACCTTTGCTCCAGTTGCACGTATGGAAGCCATACGAATATTCCTTGCATATGCCACTTACATGAACTTCATCATCTACCAAATGGATGTCAAAAGTGCATTCCTAAATGGTGACCTAAAAGAAGAAGTTTATGTTACTCAGCCTCCTGGCTTTGAGAGTAGTAAATACCCAAATTCTGTCTACAAGATTTACAAAGCTTTGTATGGAATGAAGCAAGCTCCAAGAGCATGGTATGAAACTCTCTCAACATTTCTCATTGAACATAAATTTGTCAGAGGAAAAGTAGATAGCACCTTGTTTATCTATAAATCTAAGACTGACACTATTCTAGTACAAATTTATATGGATGACATAATCTTTGGTTCTACAAGCTTGAAACTTTGCAAACAATTTGCCAAGCTTATGAACAGCAAGTTTGAGATGAGTATGATGGGAGAACTCACATACTTCCTTGGTCTTCAGATTAAACAATCTGACCAAGGCATCTCCATCAATCAAGAAAAATATGTCAAGGATCTGCTGAAGAAGTATGATATCAATTGTGCTTCAGTGAAGACTCCAATGGTACCCCCTAACAACTTAGGACCTGATCTCAATGGACAATCAGTCAATGAGACTCAGTATAGAGGTATGATTGGGTCATTCATGTACTTAACTGCAAGAAGGCCTGACATTAAATTCTCTACATGCCTTTGTGCAAGATACCAAGCAGATCGAAAGGAATCACACCTTACTGCTATAAAGAGAATCTTCAGATACCTAAAAGGTACACCAAGTCTAGGTCTTTGGTACCCAAATCCTCAGGTTTTGACCTAAAGGGGTATTCAGATTCTGACTATGATGGATGCAATTTGGACAGAAAAAGCACTTCTGGTGCCTGCCAATTGCTGGGTGGCAAACTTGTGTGTTGGAGTGCTAAAAAGCAACAAACAGTTGCCATGTATTCAGCAGAAGCTAAATATATGGTAGCTGCTGGATGTTGTGCCAATGTTCTTTAGATGAAAAGCCAACTGGCTGACTATGACATATAATATGAAAAGGTACCAATCTTTTGTGATAACACTAGTGCTATTGTAATATCCAATAATCCAGTCCTCCACTCAAGAACAAAAAACATTGATATCAGGTATCACTTGATCAGAGATCACGTTGTGAAAGGGGACATTGAATTATAATCCCGACTCAATACCAATTGGCTGATATCTTCACCAAACCTTTGGATGAACCAACTTTCAAAAGATTGATAATGGAGCTTGGTATGCTGAACATTGATGATACAAAACCTGAACCTTCAGCATTTACTGAAGAAACTTAAAGGTTCAGCATTTCATAAAAGATTTTGATTAATGTTAAGTAGCATTGTCTGAGTAAATTAATGTGCAATGTCATGTGTCTATTTCACTTTATGTGATTGTGTATATGATGTTTGGTCGCCTTATCTGATTCGTTGAAGCTGAACAAATAATCACCAGTCATCAAAAGGTTCCTTCAGCAATGCTGAACAAATTTTTAATACAACTGAGTAGCTAGGCCTGAGTAGGGGAGCGTGCAATGTCATATGTCTTGTCCACTTATGTGAACATGTATATGGGGTTTTGTCGCCTCATCTGACGCACTGAAGCTCACATGTATTGCCATCAGCTTCAGCAAATCTGAGCAACAACATTTAAAACCTATCAATCATGTGACTCAATGGAGTTAAGGGCATTAAATTTCTTGTGAATAAAACAATCATTCTTTCAAAAAAGGTGTCGTTTGTTAATTAAGGAAATTTCAAACTTCTCCATCCACAGTCAACAACTCCCCGACACACGGGGCGTTTCACTGTTCAAAAGCAACAAAAAATCATACCTTTTTGCAGAACATTAATGAGAAAGTTTGTGCCAAATGTTCAAAAGAAACCCTAAAAGATATAATATTTTTTCAAAATGGTTTTAAAAACTTTTCACAAATCAGTTAAGGTTATTATATAATCCCTAACAATTGGATTTCATTCCAAAAATGCAAATCTTTTCATCCAAAAACACACACACACAAACTCTCTCTCTCTCTTTCAAAAAACACACATAGAAACATCAATGGCTGAATCATCTTCCACCCCCGATATTGCCAAGATCACTCTTAAACCATCCACTCATGTTAACTATCCCATTGATGATATCTTTTTCAAACCCAACAACATCACTTTGCTCAAACCTGAATCCATTAAGTCTGTTCCTAAGGAACAAGTTTTGACTTATCTATCCAAAAGTGTTTTTAGGTATGCCTTATTTGAGGATCCTGGAATGATGTTTCAAAATGTGCTAAAAGAATTTTGGTTTACAGCAGAGGCTTCTAACAACAAGAAGTCCATTGAGTTTGATTCTACCATGATTGGGATTCATGGTAGATTTGGGCTAAAGTTATTTAGAAAAGTTTTGGGGTTAGATTACTTGGAAAACCCTAGTGATTATGAAGCAGTACCTGATGATTTTATGGTTGTCAAAAATTTCTTTAAAGAGATTGGGTATACTGAAGAAATTACTGAAGGGGGGGGGGGTTTAAAAAGAAGTTGTTTACCACCAAGATAGAAATTGTTGATGACCATTCTCATTGAATGTTTGCGGGGGGGGGGGGGGGGGGGGGGACTGGAGGCCTTGACCAGATCAACTAAAAAGATGCTATTATTTTATACTGTCTGGCCAAGGGTGTCAAAGCCGATTTTGGGAGGCTTATTTTTGAAGATCTCCGTGGAAAACTGGAGAAAAAGAGTAGAGGGAAAAACGTTGTGTACACCAGATTTCTATCTCTTCTCTTTGCTGACCATCTTGGAAATGATTTTTCAAAAATCAAAGGAGAGAAACTAATTTTTAATCCATTTGATCTCACTCACTGGAACATTCCAGTCAGCACCATTGATCCTCCTCTTACACAACCCGTGCTGGACATCTGCTCAGTAGATGGTCCAGTAGTGTACAAAGCTCCCAAAGACACTTCTCAAACTGGAGAAGGGGATCTAAAAGGCAAAAAGCCTGGAGCATCATCTGGACCTCATCAGAAGCAATCGTCTATTAATACCAAGAAAGTTAGACGTGAGTCCTGAAAGAGGAAAACCCTCACACAATCTTCCTCAAAGAAGATTGATGATGATTCCTAAGGCCATGCTTTGAAGAAGACCAAGTCCCTGGCCAAGGACAAGAACCCCAGCCAGCCATCACCTTTAGTCTCTGCTGGAGGTGATATGCATAAAGAGGCCCAACAAGAAACCCATCTCTCAACTTCTTTAGGAGGGAAGGGTAAAGATGGAGCTTACCCTCAGATCAGTAGTGTGGAGTCAGCATTGGTAAGTACTTTCATTATGAATACAAGTCATACTTCATTACCAATTTCTATCACTTGTCACTCTAAGTCTGCATCAGGGAATTGTGTGTCAACAAATCCAACAACTGATGCTGACCCTGGCCTATCTGTTTCTAATGATGTAGCTCCCCCACAACAAGGTTCTACTTATGGAACCAAAAACATTATCATTGCTCTAAACTTATCAGGGACTCTTTCTCAGGATCCATCAGGTCAAACCAACCCTAATGGTGAAGGGCTTGAAACTGATCCACACACTCATGATGATGCTCTAAAGATTTCCAAGGAAGTGCATCTCACCACTGGGGACAAGGTGGGACACTTTCCTATGGTTGTTGTCAGCATGTCTGGAGATGATTTGGAAAAAGAACTTGGGTTCAATGAAAGAACTCCAGTCAATCTAGATGACAGTGATGAAAAGCTTTCTGATGCAACACAAAAGCCACCTTCCCCCAGAACTGAGCAGGTAAAAGAATTAACCAATCAAGTGTTGATTCTTCAATCACATGTGGCTAGACTGAAGGAAGAAAGGGTGCTTGTTGAAAATGAAATCCCAACTCTCAAAGCAAGACCACCTCCTCCTTCTGCTGAACAAATTAAGGATGTCATCATAACTACTTTAAAGCCTTTGGTCCAAGATGTGTCCACCACCACTTCCTTGAAGAAAGAGATGTCCTCTCTTCTGGAATACATCAACGGTGCTTCCATGGAGTTTCCACCAGAATTCACACTAGTTCCTGGCCAAGTTAACACCTTGTGTGACTCTGTGTCAAAGATCAAAGATAGAGTGGCGTTGTTGGAAAACAAAAGCTGACCATATCTGATGAGGTTCAGCAGAAGCTACAAGCACTTGAAACTGTTCCAGCAATGCTGGCCAAGGTAACTACCACTCTTAATCATCTTTGTGGCCTCTTCCCTGTTGGTGGGTCATCAGAAGTTGCTGGGCAGTCTTCTTCTGAGGGGGAGAAAAACACAATCCAACAGCTCTTTCAGAAACATGCTCAAAAGAAGGCTCAGAAACAATCCATTATCTATGATTCACCAATCACTGCAAAGAGCCCAGTAAAGGGTAAGGGGGAGTCATCAGCCAAATATGATCATATGCAAGGGCTGACCACAAGTGGGGAAACAATTGATAATGGTTTACCTCCATTTATACAAAAAAATAAAGGAGACCTTACTCTGAATGATCGCTTGATCAGCGCTGGAGTGGCCACTCAAGAAGAACTTGACAATCTATACAAGCTTCAGCAAGAGGAGAAACTAAGAAATCTGAAGCTAAGCTTGTATGAACAAATTGGAAGAGTTGAAATAGAAAGTGTCTTCAAGAAGAAAGTGTGATATGAAAAGTTTTGTATAACAAAACTTAACAGAAGAAATATCTCACCAATCACCAATGTTGATATGTTGACCAGCAAAGGTGACATCCATCTCAAGTTCTATAGGGGTGATGGAACTGATGAGATACTTGAAAACTTTCAAGGAAAAGAACTTTCTTACACTGAATGGATGGAAATGAGTGTGATGATCGAGAAAAGAAAATCCAGGAGATGGGATGAAGTTCACACCAAAATCGAGCACTATATGAGAAATCATGAAAGACTAGGTGAAATTCTGAACATCGACACTCAAGTTTCTCTGGAAGATCAAGAACCTATACTGGAGCTGAACAAAAGAGAAAATCTAATACAACCTGAAGTTGGTGATATCTTTGTCACTACAAAGAAATACAAAGGCTCTGTTCAATTTCAAAATCATCTTCCTAGTCATGTACTGGACGAACCAGAACTAGGAATGATTATGTTCAATCATCAAGAACGTCAAGACTTTGTGGGCATAAGTGATCTTGATGAAATGAACAATGAACTGTTCTCAAATGTTCAAAGGATCTTTTACTCTCTTCATGGTGGTCCAGGACTTAGTGATGCTACTAAGACCTTCAGCATGTGCTTGCTTGCTATATTGGACTACAGAAACTCAGATCCATTAACTCAGACTTCCATAATTGAAGAACTTAGGCCTAAGTAGAATTGAATAATCATTTGTATTCATTTTGGTGTAATTTGTAATGTTATTGAATAAATGATTATCTAATGCTTATAAGTTATTAATTATTCAGTGCAAGTAAGAAGAAGTTGTTATGCTCACTTACTACTTACATTAGACTTAGGGTATTTATATATCCAAATAGGAGGAGATTATTGGGCCAGTATTTACTGACAATGAAGCAACTCTAGGATTTGAATATAAAATCCCCCTAAGTGTTTCACGCTCAGCAATAAGGCCAACTTGCTGAAGGATGACCAAAGAAACAAAGTTCCTACTGAAGACTTTATAGCTTAAGAAAGTTCCCCTTCCAGTGAACTTAGAAGACAAAGGAGTCCTCTCTTCAAATACTAGGAGATCTAGTTGCTGAAGTACAAGGACTGAAGAAGGGCTTTCAGTTCAGTTTGGTTTGACAATACCAAACTAAATGATGTCGATCTCCTCTAGGATACTGAAGACTCTTCAGTATTCTGATGGTTTGCATTAGGCGGGAAAAGATAACTTTAAGTCAAAGTAGGTTGCTTGTATACTTGGATATAAGTACAACCTTTATCTTTTCTAGAATAGTTTAATATGTACTTTGTACTGTTTATCCAGCATGGGCATCAATCACCTACTGGATAAACCCATGGATTCAAACATGCAAAATGCAAACCCTAGTTTACACTGCCTATATAAGGAGTGTACATTGGGAGAGAAAGGTCAACCAATACAAGAGCTTAAACTCGGGAAAACCTTTCTCTCTCGATACCAACTAAACCATATAGCCAAGATGCATATGAACGTTTAGATTGGAGCTTAGACTTTAACTTTGGTTAGACGTTTAAGTATAGGAGATCAAAACCCATTGTCATTCAACCACTTTGTTATTCCGCAAAAAAAGTGGGTTACAGATTCTTTATTTGATACTAATAAAAGTCTATACGTTGAAAAGTATATTGGTATTGTTGTTTTAATCTTTCATAGTTCTTATCTATTGTTAAAACAACTCACTTGAGTCGAAGTAAGAGTTATTACTTAAGATAATAAGTAATAATGAATTACTAGGGACCAACAATAAACCATTCTTAAAATAATAAAACTCAAAATTACTAAACCATGACAAACCCGAAAGATCAACAACGCAAGTAATACTACAATACCCTTCTATATGTTCACTTTATTAAACTACATTCTCGATAAAAATCTGTCGGTACATACCAAATGTACAAGCTCATTTTCCTTACTTAGACAACTCGGATTTTTATGAAAATTTGTGAAAAACTCAATCAAGAATAGAACTCAGTTTAAATTTCATCCAATGGTTTACATCTAAGAACCACCTGCTCAAAACATTTCTAAACTTGAAAATCTGGACAGATTTGAATACTTGACTCGTGAAACCATTTTGACCATCATAACCTTTACCATTTGCAAAACCAACCATTGACTTTAAAAATAGACTCAAAATGCTAAGTTAAGGCCTGAGTTCAGCCCTTGAACATTTTTAAAACTCATTCTATAGTCCCCGAGATTTGACAAAATATCGATAACAATTTCGTGTTGTGTCGATACTCGCCTCCCGGTACATGAATATTCAATCTATTGTAACTTCTTCCTCATTTTGAGTTAGAAGTTCTAAATTATATCAGAACGAGGTCTCGACAACCACTACAACTATATCCTACCATCTCAACCTATAGTCAAACTTGAACCCACGAAAATCAAACCTAAACCTGCTGGTCAAAAATACACCTTTGAAATCACATACCATTTATAAAAATAGATCAAAACTCCATTGTTCTTCATCAAAAAAATTTGAAAATAAAAGTTCTTGCATGTTGAAGATTTTTATACTAAAATGACTACCATTAAATTTTAAGACTGGGACTTTTTGTTAGATTTAGCCAAAAGAAACTAGAAATCAAAATTCTATTGTGTTTGTGGGTGATGAGGGGGTGGCAGAAATATTAAGGGAAGAAGAGAGGATTATGTGTGTTTTTTGATAAAAAAATGAGGTGAAGTTAGGTGTAAAATTAGTATATAGTGGGGTGGAGGGTAAATTTTGCCAATTGTGAAATCTTTTGGACTAGAATGCAATTAAATAGTTTAAAGGGTTGAAATGACTATTAGTAAATTTTGAAAATTTTATGGGGCTCGGGTTTCACAAAAATATTTCTCAAAAGTTAAAACGCATTCAAAATATATTAATATAGTCTCCCGACACGATTTAACACGTCATTAAAAAGAAGACATCGAAAACGTCAAACATTGGAACAATCGAAATGAAATATAAAATATCCGGCATCCGTCAGCATCACAATCATTAGTAATTCTCGTTATTCATTGATTTTGAGTAAACTCTTGTATAATGAATGCGGGTGTTTTAAATCAAAAACTTTGATTTAAATGAATATGGAAAAATAAAATAAGAAATTTTATAATTTCAAATAAAGTATTATCAATGATCAGAAAATACTTAAAAAGTATGATTTATTAAAATTATCATGATCTCAGGATTTACATATAAGAAAATAAAATACGTTGGAAAATTCAAGAAGCACGAATAAAAGAATAAAATAATACCAGAAAAATACGAGTTCTCGCAGTCGACCCCCCTAAAGGAACTCTGGTCCCTCAGAGTTCCACTAGAGACAGAAGTAGATGCAAACAAAAGGAGATACATAGTTTAGAACTGATTCTTTGCTTCCCAGGTTATTTCCGCACCACGGCGTAACCTAACAATTAGAAGTCACTATGCTTTAGTTTCTTAACTCCTTTTCAAATAACGTTTCAAACTTGGATTGAAATAATAGCCTTTCAGTATGAAGAAATATAAAGAGATGGAGTAAACACGATAATTGCTTAAACGGAGAAGATGCACTAAAACGAATTAAGGTTGATAATCGACAAGGAATCACAAATCGTGCAACTGTAAAGCATGACAAATCTTTAAACGTAACAATCTATTTTCTAGCGAAATAAAGGGGAAATATGAATTTCATATAGACATTTGAATTACAAGTTGTCACAATTATCTGTCTAGGATTCTGTATAACTTTTAAAACTCGGTTTAGATACTTTCTTCATTAAAAGAAAATTTTACAAGGTTTAGTGATTTGAAATGAAACTATATATATTTAGTGATTAAGCAGTCGATAAATCTTTTTCTTGTCCAGGATTTCAAAGCAAAAAAGTAGAACAGTTCAAAATAATTATTTCAATCAGCTTAAGATCTTTTGGATGACTATATGAAATTATTGTTAAAAACTCAGGTTTATCGTTACCATTAGAGAAAATCAAGTTTCCAGCTTATTTAGAATTATTGTTAGAAATTATAAATTAAATCGATAATTTCATTAGATTGAAAGTAAAGTATGATACAATCAAATACTTTAAAAGATAAAGCTTGACATCCTTTTAAACACTAGTTATAAATCTACCAAATAGGATGTATAGATATGATATTTAACTTTAAAATGTTATTTTGGTAGTTTAACCGCTTGATATAATGTGTAAAACGTTCTTAAAAATTTATAATAATTTTTAGAAATCCGAGAAGGTCTTTAATGCACCAAATGGTAAACATGTGACATATTCTGGTTTTTTGAAGGTGACAAAATAGCAAACGAGTATGATACGAATAATAATCAACAATCAGTATACGAGTAATAGCACGAGGGGATAAAACATAATTCGTACCAGATTTATTAACGAACATGATTGAATAGATGCATCGATGTTAGGGTCAATAAGAAACAAAGGATTTAGCAAGATTAATTCACGAGTGTGGTTGGCGTCATAAACAATGGATTGTTAAGTTCTCGGTGGTTGATACACGATCGAAAAAGAAAAGCCACACAATAAATTTTCGAATCAAAGAAAAATCTTATGAAATCACTTGAGAGAAATTCCAGTAAGATGAACAACATTAGCAATGAAAGGCGAAATCAACAAATGATTCACACGAATGAATTTCAAGACGATAGAGTCTAACACGCATTATGACAAGTACACGAAATCATTGTTCACTTTAGTCATAAATCACTATTCGTGTCCGGAGATGTTTTGAAGGTCTACCAAAATAGATAGAGAAGGTCGATCGATGTAGAAGCATAACAACGTTGAAACTTTCAAGTATGGTATCAATGTTAAGAAATTAGACAAGTGGTGACGAGAATTATGTCACGAAAGAAGATGAGGTAACTAGTAAAAAAAAGATCATTGAGTAAGGAAATATGTTCTTGCAAGCACGTAATTCGTTCAAGGAAAGATAAGGGATCATATGTGTATATCGTGAACTGGTACTACTCGCATAAGATGTAAAAGTTTTCAAACTTTGTTTTATCTAGCATTTTAAGAAACATAAGGAAAAAGTTAGTTCTTGGCCAAATATTGAAGGCGACTACTATTGGGCCTCACATGGCTCCTTCTAAATTACGCATAGGTGATCAGGCCATGCATAATTTAGGACTAGCAATGCGATGCTCAACTTCGTCAAATCAATATTACATGTTATATGATTTAAAATGTGTATATAATGCCATTTGTAAATCAGGATTTAAGATGATTTTTGAAACTTTTCACAAGTAAGTAATTAGCTAAATATTTTAATCAACAATTTCAATGTCACAAAGATTCTTTATAAGACCAAAGCAGAACAATTTGTGAAAATACATTGTATAATTAATATAAATTAATTTTATAAGATAACATTCATGTATTTAATAAGACCTAAGTGGAAAATTTTGTAAAATGATTCGCAAACAATACCAGTGTGAGTTTATATGGTAACTTATAATATAGCGAGTGGGTTACACGATAGTAGTAAAGAGTAATTGATAAGAAATATGCAACATGGTTATAAGGTGATAAGGTTTCAACAGGTTTAGCCGGAATCGTCATGAGACACGTGCCAAAAATGATAAAGAATGATATGAAAACAAGAACTTCAAATTTCGACCCAAATCAGTGGTACGTTAGAAGTTGAAGAAAGATAAGATAAATTGACAAATAAGTCATTTATGAAAGAGAAGATAAAGGAATCCATATGCGCTCATGTCGTAATTTATTTGATATAAATATGCTTTTAAGAAAGTAGGGCATCGGTTCCCAAATAGTACAACTACTCCGAAAAGTTTCTATTTTAGGAAAGTTTAGGAATTTAACACGTAAATAGTGACGCATAAAAATGTACACATTTTTCGAAACATATAGTTCATCATCGGTTTATCAAATCACTTGGTTCTAAAATTTCAAGATATACGTATGTATGACCGAACTCACAGTTACTATTTTTAAATGTATTCAAACACAATTAATGTTTTTAATAGTAAAATATCATTCGTTAAAGTTTTACGAGCTCAAACGAACTAAAAAACGCTTCAAACCATATTTTTTAAATTCTATCAGCTTTGACTTGGGTCTGACCGGAACAATTGACTTGCTAATGACATTTTTAAGACTCGAAGTCTAAAGCAATTTAATGTAAATTGATGTTTTGGACAACTTTCTAGTTTTACTCGAGACTTGTAACGGATAAAAAATGGACAAAAATGCCCTGGCATTAAATCTGTCAACCAAATGATATTTTAGAAATCTGAAGAAATAAGTTCTTAAAATTTTCAATTTCAAATGAGCGTAACTTGCTCGTTTTTAAGATTTACGAGTCAAATTTTTATGTCCAAAACGAACGTCTCAACAAGTAGAAATATATTTTTATGTCTAAAGTTTATAAAAAAAATTTCTAGACATCGTTAAATTACATGTAACTTTTTTGCAGAAAGTAAAATTTTCAACACATCTTGAAATTTAATCAAACTTAATAACGACCCGGAATTAATGTACACACATGACTTGTGGATTCCATAAGACGAAAGAGAATAGATTGTATAATTAATCATGTAAAGAAAAACATAGTATAGAAATGGTTCAAGAATGCCAATAATAAACTAAGAAATCAAAAACGGTGCATGACATCCGTGTCTTAGATTTCAAGATGCAAAGTAGTAAAGCCTCTTGGCGATGTGATTTTCCAAAAACATAAGGCATACTGAGAAAGAAATGAAACATTAACGAGTTGGACTCCTGGAATGAGGAGGTTTAATGAAAGGGGAGGAGACAAGTTTATAGAAGTAGAATCGTATTCCAAACAAGCACCACCTTATATCATAGGATACGAATTACAAGATGACGGTGGTGTTTCCAAGGTACAAACGAATGTTGTATTCGGAGTCGAAACATAGAATGGTCAATGAAGTAGTATTTAATCGATATACAAGTGTCGCGTAAAACGACGACGTAAAGGTAAATCAAAGTTATGAAAACCCATGATATTATTCAACACTGATCGAAGGATTGCTTTGAGATGTGTGACTCACATGATGTCCTTTAGTCTTTTCGGAGACACGTTGAGCTACACAATGGTCTATAGACTATTTTCAAGACATCCAATCACAAATGGTCAGAAGACAATTTGGATATCTATATCTTAAAGAGGTTTAACAATGGAAGTAACGCACAGGGTAGAAAAATGAAAATCGGAAGTTTCATTGAAAGAAACACTTCTTAATCCCAAACAATGGTATCACGAGAGTATGCACAACATGTATGTGGATTTGCTTTTTAGTAATACGGTAGTCTAGGTGGGTGGTGGAAGGTATTGGCAGCCATGGTTGAGAGATAGAGAGAGAGGTTGTGTGTGGAAATAAGAAAAGTATATTAAAAGTGAAAATGAAACACAATAAACACCCCTCCTTGGAAGCCTTGGAGGGGTATATATAGTCACATACTGCACCTAAACTATACATTGTTTCCTAGTCTAGTCTAAGCGTGTGTGACTATGATAACTAATGGGAATTATTAAATGTCGTCACATAAAGTGAATTTCCAACAATCATCCCCCATGGGACGACGTGTAGAATTCCTTACAATATTTTTCCTAACAAGTACGTAATGATTAAGAACAAAATCTTTCATGAAGCGTCCAATGCTGATGATGTCTTCTGAGGCCTTTGACTTCAAGTCTTCACTTCAAAGAGACTCATCTTTAAAGTAACTTGTAGTAGAAATACTGTAACGACACGAGCTAAGTAATCCATATACTTCTGGTTAAGGAGAAGCTTCTGAATTAACTTCCCCCTAATTCATGCCACATAAACTTGATGTAGAAGCTTTTAAATAGCTTCCCCCTAAACCGACAATCCTCGTAAGAAACTTCAAAGCTTTCAAGAAAGCTTAGAATGATTAAGCACACAACGGAATTTAAAATGCAAACCCCATCATATAACATGATAATGTTGCTATGAGGGATTGGAAGTTTGGGGCACACCAAGTAGATCAACAACTTTTCTTCTCACGCTTGAATAATTCTTCTGAATTTTTCATCCCCCTGAGAGTTCAAGTTATGCATACTAGAAAGAATCAAGACATTTCTTCCCCCACATAGTTGAAGAAAATAAACCAATCCCAAGTATGAAGCTCAAAGACTGAAGTGGACACTTTATCCCTTTCATGAATTTGACATCGTAACACCAGATTCAATTAAGTCCCGGAAATGCACATATCTTCTTCCGGAGATGCACCAGAGTCAATTAAGTCCCGGAAGTGCATATCTCTCCATATAGGATAATGATGATGAATAATTGCAACAACAAAACAATTAAACATCGAATTAGTAGTGTAACGTTTAGAGATTGATAACGCCACGAGTTAAAAACACTGATTTTCTCTGCGGCTATGACAATTGTCATCCCGGAATGTCTTCAAATCAAAAGAAGGTATGAAGTTCATCACGTGTACTCGTTGTGCGTTTAATGTGTCTTCTTCTTCCCCTTGATGGTTTCAAAACTCGGAACCTGTAATAAATCGTACGCACGTGTACCTGAAATCTCGTGAGAATAATAAATAAGATGAATTATATCTTTTGTGAGAATCAGCTGCTGATCGAAATTCTCTACTCATAAACTATCCATGACCATATTTTACCAACCCACTTGTAAGCAATTTGAAGTGACCACTGATAGAATGAACCAGATACATCAAACATGAAACTGAATAAGAATCCCTCGATCTTGTGACTTAAACTTGCACTATTGTTGAAAGAAGAACGGTGGAGAAATCTCTAAGTACCCAATGCATCACTGAAGAAGTCTATAAGCACAACACCTCTTGAAATTATCCACGTCGACTAAGCGCGTGACACTGAGTACAACAATGTAGCCCTTTTAAGTGATAGTTATCCGAGTCATCAACCAACCACCCCGAACCCGGAAACTAGATAAACAAGTCGCCATTCTAAGATTAAGCACGAGCAAGTTATCTTTCAAAGATAAAATAAATACACGCCTTCGAAAAATCCGTCTTTAACTTCACATAATTAATACCCGATCAAACAAATCCGTAGCCACTAAAAAATCGCCAAATGTTTCTTGGTCTCGTCAAATAAATTTAGTCACATTTGCCCTGCTATTTTTGTCACTTTGTCTCATCACATTCAAACCTGGATATATCACTATTAGAAAGAAAAATGTATATGACACCAAATTTAAAGTTTTTTTGGCTCATATACTTCTTTTTGTCCCATAAAACAATCGGCCCATTGCTTTGGTAATTTGTCTCACCTAGGTCCATTAGAAAGAAACTATACCCGGTCCAAAACACGATTAGGGGTATAAAATACCCACCAAACCCTAAACATACTCATAATTTAACCCTAATCACTCACATTGTTTTATCCCCCCCCCCCCCCAAATTCCTATCTCCTTCGTTTCTCTTTCCATTGTTCTCTCCGCCCCCAAATCAACTCAACCTAACAAAAACAAATCATAATCCCAAACAAACAAATCTAATCATACCTTCTTTATCATAACCATCACCATATTATCAACAACCATAACGAATCACAAAGCCCAATTTAATCCTTCTTAATCACGAAACAACTAATTGAGTTTGCTCAATAGTCAAAATCAGTTAAACCACATCAAATCCCACGAGTCCTTTGACCAGAAATCCAAAGAAGACACAAAGATCATATCAAATTGGTCTCGGGTAAGTAAGTGGTCGCGAGTAATTGCATGTTGGTTTTTGGTGTTGTCAACGAGATCATGATTAATAATAACATAGTTGTTATTAATTGATCTTGATACTCGAAAAGTAAGGAAAGATCTGTGATGATGATTGAATTTTCGTGAATAGTTAGACTTTGTGATCTTGACGATTCTAAGTCATGGAAAATTAAGAGTCTGAGATTATATTTTATGATTTTTCTGTTGGAATCTGATTAAAAAGGTGTCTGTATATGGGATTAGGTGATGAAGGGAATTAGGTTAGATTGTGGATTTGTTGTGGAGTTATAAGGGAAATGAGTGTGTTGGTTCTGGTCTCGGGCAAATTTTAAACTACATGGTCTTCGAATGATTTGTAAAACTGGTAACAATCTTTTCTTAAAAAAATGTCATCGCAGTCTAAAAACAATATGGTCATCGCAATGTCTTTCTTTTAAAAACATCCCAATGTTTCATAAACCATCGCAATGCATTTCAGTCTGTTTCTTCCTTCGGAATGATTAAAAAAAATTTGGCAGCATAACGTCATAGATGCCATTCCGATAGGTCCAACCACCCATCGCAATGTGACTCATCGGAATGAGTCCCATCGCAATAATCTCAGAAAGGGGTGGGGGGGGGGGGGGGGGGGGGGGGGGGGGGGGGGCGATCTAAAGAGCCATCGGAATGCATGCATCTAAAAACATGCGTCGGAATGTGCCATCTGAAAAGGTTTTTGACCAAACTTGACTTATCCGAAAAATACTGGATCTGATGATTTCTGGGCATCTTATCTTCATCATCATTTTCAAGAATTAAAAAGTAGTACTATTCAACCCCAGAAATAAAACTGAATAAGAGACTGACCATAACAACAACTATTGACCAGGACAGATCAAAAAGTTTGACTTTTGGACCAGTGGGATATGAATACCAGATATGAATGTGACAAAACTAGTGGCTGAAAACAAGACCAATATGACAAGTTTTTGACTGTTTAGACAATAAACAAGAACATCGTGACAACAAATTTTGGACAGTTTAAGACCAAAAACTATGACCCACAAAGACACCATTTTTGTAACAAAAAAGATTAAACAGATCGTAAAAAATGTTTAACAGATTTTGAGACAGAAAAATTTTGACCACCAAAAACAATAACAGAAAAACACGACAATCCAAGGAATGAACCGTGGCTCTGATGCCAATTGTGGATTTGCTTTTTAGTAATCCGGTGGTCTAGGTGGGTGGTGGAAGGTATTGGCAGCCATGGTTGAAAGAGAGAGAGAGAGGTTGTGTGTGGAAATAAGAAAAGTATATTAAAAGTGAAAATGAAACACAATCAACACCCCTCCTTGGAAGCCTTGGAGGGGTATATATAGTCACACTCTGCACCTAAACTATACATTGTTTCCTAGTCTAGTCTAAGCGTGTGTGACTATGATAACTAATGGGAATTCTTAAATGTCGTCACATAAAGTGAATTTCCATCAATGTAACCGTAAGTCGAGAAAAATAGGCGGTTCAAAACGAACGAGTATGTTAATGCAAAGTAATGCCTAAAAACATTGTTAGTGTTAACTAATCTTTCTTAATTTTGATCACCACAAATTATAAAGACATTTATCGTCAAATCGTAAAACGAATTATCCAACAAACACTATCATCAAGGTAATAATCATAACACTAAGATATCTTAATCATGTTTAGTGATCATAAAATCGATTAGCCTTAAAACTCACTTTTGTCAAATGTGACAAAAGATTTTTAATAAACTTTCTTTTTAAGAAAATGTTTTATAAAAATGAAAATGTAAATTTGAATATGACATATTCCAAATGCCATAAGAATATCCTTTGAAGGTTTCAAACTACCTCAAATATTTCTACCCTACTAAAAGACAAAAAGGAGTGGGGTCTACATCCGTGGTTCCTTAAGTACCTATGCGGTTCTTTATTGATAAGGAACCGCCTAGTCCAATAAGGAACCACGCGCAGGTAGCCATTGGTCTTTGTCACCTATAAATAGTGGATCAAATCTGCATTTCCAATAACCCTTTTTGGACATTTCTTTCAGCCCTCTTTCTCTTTTCTTAATCCTAATCATTTGTAGATGATAACTTAATATGTTAAGTATGTTTACTTATGATTATCCTATTGATCCCCTTATTTACCTTGTCCAAAGAGAAGATCACTCACACACTTGTGTTAATGACCCTTATTTACCTTGTGTTGTGTTGTCCAAGTATAAAATAATTTCGTTCTAAGTCTTTTCAAATTGATTACTAGTTAAGAGTGCGAATCAGTCGTTCTTGGTGGAAAATTAAAAGGGTTTGTTATCTATTTTAAGCTAAAAGTGAAAATGTCGTTGAGTAATAAGTAAAAATGAAAGCTTGAAAATTTAAAACTAAAGATAAAGACTTTAAAAATAATTAAGAAGTTAATGATTAAAACTTATAAAAATGTAAACTTAAAAGATTTAAACTAAAACAAGACAAGTTAGAATAATGCTAAGTTAAAAGGCGGGAAAAATAAAGTTTAAATTAAAAACTAGAAATAACAAAGCCTTATCCCGAATAATTCTTCTGTTGACTATCCGGAATACAAAATTCTGAGGCTTATCCGGAATATTTACTTTGAAGCCTTATCCGGAGTAATGAAATCCTACTATCCGGAATCTTGCGCTTACCACTATCCAGAATCTGAGGTTGAACTCTTATCTGGAATACCTTGTTGAAAACCTTATCCGGAATACTATCCGGAATGAATATCCGGAATACAAAAATGCAACTTATGCGGAAACTTATCCGGAATAATACTTCGGGCGCTTATCCGCAATCAGTCTTCTTTGGCTATCCGGAATAAAAGAAATACAGCTTATCCGGAATAAATTCTACTTCTAGTTATCCGGAAAAACATAAATGAAGGCTTATCCGGAATAAATCTATGGACTCTTATCCGGAATCTGGAAAATGAGCTATATCCGGAATATCGTTAAGGTGACTATTCAGAATAATGGAAATGCAGCTTATCCGGAATGTGATATTGAAGGCTTATCCAGAATGTTTGAAGGTGCAGCTATTCGGGATAATGGAGATGCAGCTTATCCGGAATAATTAAGTGGTGACTATCCGGAATGTATAATCCGAGAGCTTATCCTGAATAAAATGGTTTTGCAAAAATTATTCCGTAACAAGAAAAGTTAAGAAAATAAGCTAAAAACCAATAAGCATTTTACCAAAAACTTAACCAAACGGATTTTAAGAAAAAGTAAATAAGCTAGAATTTAAAAACTTTTGAAACACTAAATAAGCTAGAAATTAAAAAGCACTTTTTATCAAAATTTGAACTTATTAAGAACAACTTATTTTAAGAACTATTAATCATAAAAATTAAGAAAATAATCACTTTAATCTAAAACTTATAAAATCACCAATTCAATAAGCTTAATCAAATAAGATACACAATCAAATCATCAACAAAATTAAAACTTACTACATGATAATCAAGATTAAAAAGATTAAGAAAGGTAGAATGAGAATTAGGAAATATGCTTGATTTGATTAAAGATTAATATCAAAAGATTACAAGATTAATGTAAAGATTTAATAAGCTTGAAAGAAAAACTAGAGAGAAAATAAAAACACACTTAATAAAAACTAAAAATTAACTAAAAACAAACTAACACTAATCACCCTCCTAATGACATATTAGGAGGGTATTTGTAGGAGGTGGGGAGGTTAAGTGCTTAAGCTTTCTTCTTTCTTTATTCTCGTCTCGACTCGATTTAATTTCTTTGTCTTTCTCGACGTCGTCTCGGGATTTGTCGACATAAATTAAACTCGTCTTATAATCTTCTTCTATAATTAGACTTGAGTTCTTCGACTTCATTAAACTTCCGTCTTTAGACTTTTTCTTTGATAAATCTTCAGAATAGGCCTTGGACTTCCGTTCTTTTTTCACTCTCGATCTTTTGACTTCGTCTTTTGTCTTTTTCTTTGATAAAAGCTCGTGATAGCCCATGTTTTCTTCCTTTTGCATATTTTTATCCTAAAACACAATAAAAACACAAACCACGCATAATTCCGACTTTTACGACCTAAAATACAGGTTATGGTCTTGTTATTATTGGAAATAAGTGGTAAAAGGATAAGTGTTTTCACATTTATTAAATCCCCTACACTTGACCATTGCAATGCCCTCATGCAATGCATTAATTTCAAAGCACGGTTTACATTTTCATCATAGATAACCCACCTTGGCCCTTATTAAAAATATATACAAAACAAGTAAAGAAATCAAAGACTTACTTTGGGGTTTTTGGTTGTCATGAATGTTCATCATTCTCAAGTTTCACGTTCCCCACACCAAGCTCAAAAACGAGATCATTGTTATTATAAGTTAGCAAACTAACACGAACTCATGTGGCCCAATTATTTACTTAGACTCCCTTATTCCTAGGTGCATCTCTTATATTTTAATATTGTCTTAAATGATCACGAGGATGCATTGTTTGACTTATTTCATAGTTATTAAGGCTGAAAATAAAGTGGGAGGATTTAATCAATAGTTAGCTAAAGGACAAAAATTTTTAAAACTGCTTCTCGGGACTTCATAAAGTTCATATCTTGGAATAACTCGCTTCACGATTTGAGACCTTTCTCGGACCGATATTTGGCAGCGACTTCATACTTCAAATCTTGAGAGACGTTCTTGAAATTATGGTCTTCTCTTCATAATAGGAATTTCTTCACTTGAAGTTTTGAGAGATTCTTCATACTTGGACCACGACTTCTTCATTTTTCTCCAATCTTTATTTTGGACTTTGATATACAACAATCCGCCTCCTTTTAGGACTTGGATCAATTTATCCTCATACCTTGTTAGGGCCTTTTTGGATAGACTTCTCCATGATCTTTAGGGGAGTTTTTGCTTTTCGTCGTGTGTGTCGATCCTTCATATTGATTTTTGATAAATGATTCTTCACATGACTTTTGGATCTTTAAAAACAAAACGTAGCCCTCATGTCTTGTTAGGACCTTTTTGGACTCGCCAATCTTCGCATCCCGCTTTAATAAGTTATGCCTTGGCTATGAACTCTAATTAATACCGAGCAACTTTTAAACGATCTTGGGCTAGAAGCTAAGTAACTTTTCAAATCGTACAACCTTATTTATTGCAGTTAAATTTATTAGCAAGTGATGGGAGAAAAAGATATAATCAACTCACATAAATTCACGAAAGAATACCAAATTTATAATTGACTCTATCATCTCTCGCTCTCCACAATTTAAAATCTCAAGGAATGAGACTCGTGGATGCTTAGCCAATTAAATCAAAGTTTTGGGTTTTTGAGTCATCTATAGGATCTTGCAAACTCTTAGACTTTTTCAAGTTTAGAAATCGAATTTTAAAGTTCCCTTGATAAACGACTCTCTAGGATCAATTATAGGAACTTGCGAAAAGTTCTTGTTCTTAATCCGTGAGAGTTAAGACTTTCGCGTTTTAAAGTTCCCTATATAAAAGCCTAGCAAAACTTGATTTAAACACGTTAAGGATACTAGCTAGAGTAAACTTAGATAAGTAAACTCGGGTTGAGTCAAAATATTCACGACTTTGAAAAATTTAAAACCACTTTTTTGAAAATTTATTCTAGCAAAGGAAGTAAATAACGATAACAAAGGAAAACTACAAGGCCAAAATAGATTAAAATTTTTGAAAAACGTTGGAAAATCAGTTTTTCCGGTTAAAATGAGGACAAATTCATGGAAAATCCCACTTACTTCGATTGAAGTTCCCCCTACACTTGATATAAACATTGTCCTCAATGTTTAAGCATGTGGGAGTAAACTCCCCTACACTTAGGACATTGTGCACGTTGTTTAAATCTTGATAAGGAAAGGACAACTATAGTGATTTCAATGTGAACATATAAGATATGAAATATTGAATCACGACAGTTTAGGATAGAACCGGGAAGACGGGTACACAGGATCATTGATAGTTGTATTTTTACCCCTTTAGGAAAAGAGAGGCAAAGTAGTGGTAAGCGTTAAGTGTCGGTTTAGGAAAACCGAGCACTAATGACCCTAGAAGTGAGTTCGTTCTCTCGAGGAGGCACGTGTGTTGTGTAATGAGTTGATTAAAGATGTTTGTGATTATTAACAAGAAGAAAAGAGAATAGAAATGAGAAAGGAAAGAAAAGACGGTTACGAAGACGGATCGAGCTAAGACGAAAACGCGTTCACGTAAAACCGTAGAAACTACAAAATCTAAAATTTTAACCTAAAATATCCTAAAAATTACTAAAAATCCACAATATTATTCTAAGAGTTTACAAAAAAATCAAAACTTGCTAAAACCTTTTAATTAATTAAATAATGACTTTTTAATGCTAATCAAAGCCCTAAAAATCACAATTAATTATTAAAAAGCCCTAAACAAGATCTAATAGTTTGTAAACCTCAAAAATAACCTAATTAAGCTAAAAACTAGTTTTTAAAATTTTAAAACCAAATAAAACTATTTTTAAACTCTTAAAAACTACTAAAATCTATTAAAACTTAAATTAATTCTAGAAAATAAATGAAAAGCCTAAAAAATATTTGGAAAGTGACAAAACTCCTAGTTAAGTGTCCTTAACCTAGAAAAATGTTAAAACTTAAAAAATTAAACTTTCAATTTTTAATAATAAAATAATATTAAAATAATCAAAAAAATTCAAAGTTCACTAAATAATTCTAAAAAATTACCAAAAATCCTAAATAATGTAACTAAAACAAAAATGCAATTAAAATTTTCTGAAACCTATTTAGTAATTTTATATTAAATTTTAAAGTTGATAAAAAACCCTAAAATCAAATAAAATTAAAAATAAAAGTTTTTGAAAACTAAAGTGAATGTAAACCTCAAAAATATAAATTAAAACCTAAAAATTATTTTTATAAAAATTAAAAAGACTTTTTCCTATTTTTAATCTATTTAATAAAAACCGGCTAAAGAAAAAATGATAAAAAATAATAAAATAAAGGGAAAAATACAAAACCAAGCTAGAAAAATCCCTAGCCTAATGACAACGCTAGGAAAAATAAGCCTGGCCAAATTAGCTTAATGGATAAGCTGAAAAAGCCAAAATAAGCTACGGCTTGATTTATGAAAAGCCCACACAAACTTTCCTTAAGTATAATACAATTGCACCCTTGGTCAGTAAATGTAAAACCCGCATGCTTTTACCATGAATAGTGCCCTTAAGATCGTACGTCCTAGATTAAAACTTACCTTATTTAGTATTGATCACATTCATGTGCTAATAATCAAGCAAGTGCATACGTGTATGACATGATAAGTATCGATTACGTACGAACTCATGATAAACAGTTAATAAATATGTCACGTGAGCATAATTAAACCATGATCACCATTTAAAATACGAACTAAAATAATTACGTAAATACATATAATATAATTACGAGCGTTAAGATTACGATAAACGACATGATAAAATAAACAGAAATACTTTAAACACGAACACGTTTAACCACGAACGAACACGAAACATCGGGACACGAGAAAGGTACGGGTACCCCATGTGGGGCCCCCATACCCACGGCACAACAACCAAGAAATGGGCTAAGCCCATCAAGTTTACATGAAAGGGGGGGGGGGGGGTAAAGGGTAAAAACTATTTTCATTTTCACTTTTCAAGAAAGTAAACATAAAACCCTAAAAGATTTTCTCCTTCTCCTCCTTGTTCCTCCTTGTGCCGCCACCTATAACAACACCATAGGAGAGTGTTGTTGATTTTTGACATTAAAAACAAGTGCTAGAAACCGTGTTTGTTCATCCCCTTTCAAGCTACGTATTGGTATATCATTCTAAACCTTTCTTTTTAATTCTTTTTAATCTTTGATTATTCTCATGAACATGTTATTATTATTCTTATTAAAACATGATAATTAAACATTGATCTAATATGTTTTGGGCTAAATTAAAATCAAAGGATGATATAAAAGGGTGTTTGTTTTAGCCGCCTAGCATAACCAACCCGAGGGGGGGTTCGGTTTGCTTATTGCCGCCACCACCAAGACCATTTTTGGTCTTGGTTGGTGCTTGTGGGACCCACGGCAGCAAGGGGGCACACGTACCCCGAGTTTGGCTCGGGGTACGGTGTCGAGTTCATGCCCGATTCATGGTTCGTTGGTTAAATCATGATTTATGCTACATGTTAATTTTTATGAATTATGAACTTAGGATATAAATTAATTAATAACATGAGATATTAATTAAATCATGACTTAGGTTATTTTAATTATTAATTTAGCATGATATTAATTTAACCTATGTATTTTATGTTATAAGTTATAATTAATTAATTATTTAAAACATGCCTATAATTAATTAATTTAGACATGACTTAGGTTATGTTATTCATAATAATAATACACATTTTAACCTAAGTATTTTATTCCATTTTAATTAAAACATGTTATACTTTAATTAAAATGCTTAACCTATAGTTTAATTAAAATACACGAAATAATAATTAAACTATACACTATATCATATGACTTAAGAAATAAGCTTATAAACACTTAGACTTATATGTTAGCTTATGTAACCAGCTTAATTCTAAATATGGAAACTTCTATTTATAGAAACTTAATTAAATAAGGCAACTAATCTATTAATGGAAACCTTCTATATATGGAAACCTATCTATTTCAGGCAGCTAATCTAATCATGGAAACCTTCTATATATGGAAACTTATTTAATTAAGGCAGCTGATCTATTTTTGGAAACTTTCTATTTTTAGAAACTAATCTATTTTTTAGCAGTAAATTCTATTTTAGGAAACTTTCTATTTTTGGAAACTTTCTATTTTTGGAAACTTTCTATTTTTGGAAACTTTCTATTTTTGGTAACTTTCTATTTTTGGAAACTTTCTATTTTTGGAAACCTGCTATTTTTGGAAGGTTACTTATTATTACACAGTAAGTATAATAACACATGAAATACCAGTAATACTTAATCAGATTAATCAGAATACAAGATAAACACAGTTTAAGCCTTTAAACAGTAAACCATGACCTAAAACATACCAAGTAAGCTAAGATGAGACATAAAAACCCAGTACGTAATCAGTGAATCGATACTTATACACGTGTGTATTCATGTAGCTTTAGTGATCCAGAAGTAGGAGTCTTTCTTTCGTTCATTCACTGGACTTGAGGTACGGATTCCCGTCCTTTCAGTATGGACATTCTTTCCTTATTAGGATTTCCGCGTATGCAGCCAACTGTTTTCCCCAGTATTTGTTCTATTGTTTTAAACTGCTTATGTTTAATTAGCATAATCTATTGCCATATACAAGCATGACCAGTTTCACCTAGTTATGGAGGTACCATCACCATAACATTGGAGGCACCAATGTTATGACTTCCCCACGGCGGAGTGATTGCTCGTGGCGTCCCTTTCAATTTTGGCCATATTATTATATCATGTGGGGCGTATGGGTGCATCCTATTTACATGTTTATTCAGTATTTCATGGTGAATGTGGTGTGTGCCTTGCATCCTTCACAAGGAGTTGATCCCTCCTACCCAAACCAGTATATTAATTAGAGGCATCCCCTCTAATCAGCATGATGAGGTCACCCCTCCAAGTATTCATGCACGTGACCTTTTCATGACCTATATGGGCTATGGTATATTTATGTTAAAACAGTTTTCATAAGATAAACATAAGGCTTTTCAAACTATAAAACCAGTTTTCTTAATACTTAACCAGTTTACTCAGAACTTAGTCTTCCGCTGTTATATGTTACATGCTTATCCTATTTCATGCTATATTGTACATCCGTGCACTGAGCGTCTTGCTCAGCCGTTTTCCTTTTCATGTTCCCAAAACGGCAGGTACTCAGGGACGCTCGTAGATCTCAAACGTACGTGCATATGGATTGGAAGCTTTACTGTCTTTCTTTACTTTATGCATTTCCTTTACTTTAATACAGTTTGCTATGGACATTGTTTCGTCCTTTCCCTTTACAGTATTTATGTTTGTGTGTGATGAGCTCTACTTTGGGGTTACCGATGTTTGATTCCGGTATTTCCCTTTTATGGTCAAATAATGCTTAGACATTTATCCTTGTATGCTTTGATGACACGCTATGATTATGCGTAATATTCCATTTCCAAAATGGGGTGTTACAATTATGGTATCAGAGCCAAGGCTTCGACCTGTAGGCTCTCAAATATGACCTGTGATTAGTGGGTAGTCACTACGGTCTTCCTAGAACTGACAGTTGTTTTCATGCATTCATCATTTTTAAGCATACATATACATGTCATTGTTAAAGGGTTTTTGACTAAGTAATGGTTAGTACCGGACTGGCCCTATTTAGTCGCATGTGTTTTATCAAAACTTTTAGATTTGGGACCGACCCATAGGCGTCCCCTCGATATGTCTTTTATTTTGAGTGAACTGACCAGAGGCGTTCACTCTCGAGCATCAAAAGTTTTCATAAAACTGCATCATGCATTCATACAAAGATTTCCTTGCATAAAATTTTTCTCGTGAAATTTTGGTAAAATTTTTTTTTTTTCATGTATATATATATAATACATATTTTATGTTTTGAACTGTTAATCATATGTTTTATGTTATACTGTCAGATGGTTCTCACACGCGAGCAAGAGCAGCTCAATGCTGCAATTCAGGCTGCTATGCAAGCCTTGCTTCCTCAACTGAGGAATGACATCCGTGCTGAAGTTCAAGCTGCCAACAATCAGCAGCACAATCAGCCACCTCCTCCTCCTCCCCCAGTGACTCTAGCAGTGTGGTTGGAAAGATTCAACAAGCTCCGTCCTAGAGCTTTTGAAAAGACTGATAGCCCCAGCGATGCTGAAAGCTGGTTGACTCATATCGAGAAGATTTTCAATGCTATGGGATGTGACCCCGCATTCAAGGCGAGATTGGCATGCTACCGGTTTGAAGGCGATGTACTCAACTGGTGGCTAGCTTTGACGCAGTCGGAAGGAGGTGATGATTGGGTCGCTGGTTTGACATGGGCCCAATTCAAGGAGAGAGTGATGGAGCAGTTCTTTCCCAAGCCAGAGCAGGACAAGCTCAAGCGAGAGTACCATGGGATACGTCAGAGAGCGGGCGAGAATAGCAACGAATTCATGCAGCGCTTTCTTCGCTTAGCTGGTTTTCTAGGAGCAGCAGCTGGTACTCCTGAGGAGCAGGCACACCACTTTAGGTGGGCACTTCACACCTCGGTCGCGAACAATCTGGTATGTGCTACGTTCAATACAGTAGCACAAGTGGCCGACGCAGCAAGGAAGCTAGAGATGCTGCAGGAACGAGATGAGTTCGGGGAAGCTGAAAGACCCGACAAGAGGTAAAACATTTCGTGTTCTAACGATAACCAGACCGCATCCTATCATTATATGTTCAATTATCATCTCTTAAACTGTATCTTCTAGGCAGAAAACTGGGGACCGGTCTCAGCCGGCTACTCAGCAGCAGCCTCATCAGCCCAAAGGAAACGGTCACACTAACGACCGTTCTGTTGTGGAAAGGCGCAGCGGTAATGATAATTACCGTAACAACGCTGGACACTCCAACAACAGCAGGTCCTACTATTTACGCATCTTTTATGATTTCATGTTATATCTCTCATGCTGACACTATATTAATCTCTACCAGGAACCACGGTAACGGGAAGGACCAGAACCACAGGGGTTCGCAGCCTAACCGTTCAGCTAACACTGATGAACATCTTATGACGCATATGTCTTATACTCGTGCATATACTTTATTTTAACACATTTTGTCATCACCAGGCCCTCAGCAAGCAAGGACTCCTGCTGGAGGATTCACTCATCCTCTTTGCAGTACTTGCCATCGCAGACACCCTAGCCCATGTCGTCGTGATTCCGACGCGTGCTACAAGTGCGGCCTCCCTGGCCATCGTATGAGAGATTGCCGTAAGGGTGAAATGGAGGGTACTTCGGGTCATGCTGATACTAAGCCGCCTCCTACCACTGGGCGTGTCTACACGACATCTCGTGATCAGGCAAACAAATCTACAGGTACCATTACTGGAATTTTGTATATGTACGGCCAAGCTGCATGTGTTCTTTTCGACACGGGTGCCACTCACTCAGTTATTTCCACTACTTATGCCAAGAACATCAGGACACTTCCCTTGACATTAGAAAATAGGCTTACCATTTCCACGCCTTTGAGGGACTCTGTATTAATAACTCATGTATACAAGAGTCTTCCTCTAGAGTTTGACGATAAAGTTCGTGCAGTAGATGCACTTCCCCTAGACATGATTGAGTTCGATATGATTCTCGGCATGGACTGGCTATCCAAGCACCATGCTACCATAGACTGCCACTCATATCGGGTGATCTTCGGCGACATTAATGCACCAGAGTACATTCATAACGGGTTCATACCCGGACGGTCTGTACAAGTCATATCTACCTTGCAAGCACGTGCATTACTGTCACATGGCTGCGAGGGTTATCTAGCTACGGTTCATGACATGGATGCTGAATCCCCATCGATTCAGGATCAACCAGTAGTTTCGGAATTTCAAGACGTCTTCCCAGCTGAACTTCCAGGCATACCACCTGCACGAGAAGTGGAGTTCAACATCGACCTTGTTCCGGGAGCTGAGCCAATCTCTAAGGCTCCGTATCGTATGGCTCCCATAGAGCTAAAAGAACTGAAGGACCAATTGCAGGAACTCCTTGAGCGAGGGTTCATTAGACCAAGCGCATCTCCATGGGGCGCACCGGTCTTGTTCGTTAAGAAGAAGGACTGCAGCATGCGACTTTGCATTGACTACCGTGAACTTAATAAGATTACCATCCGCAATAGATATCCACTACCACGTATAGATGATCTGTTTGACCAACTTCAAGGAGCCAAACACTTCTCGAAGATCGATCTAAGGTCAGGCTACCATCAGCTAAGGGTTAAAGAGCAGGATATTGCCAAGACTGCTTTTCGTACCCGCTATGGCCATTATGAGTTTGTAGTCATGCCATTCGGCCTAACTAATGCTCCAGCAGTATTCATGGATCTGATGAACAGAATGTTCCATGAATTCCTTGATAAGTTTGTCATTGTATTCATCGATGACATCCTGATTTTCTCAAAGTCCACGGAGGAACACGAAGACCATCTCCGTACGGTACTACAGATTCTTCGTCAGAAGCAACTGTATGCGAAATTCTCCAAGTGTGAGTTCTGGTTAAAGAAGGTGGCATTCTTAGGTCACATTGTATCAGCAGAAGGGATCACTATGGACCCAGCGAAGATTGAGGCTATCACTAAATGGCCAAGACCAACGTCAGCGACAGAAGTCCGCAGTTTCTTAGGCTTAGCTGGATATTATCGCAGATTCGTGGAGAACTTTTCCCGCTTGGCACTACCTCTCACCAAACTGATGCGAAAAGGAGAGAAATTCGTCTGGACGGAAGAACGAGAGAAGAGCTTCGAAGACCTAAAGCAGAAGTTAGTATCTGCACCTATTCTTACTCTCCCATCTGGTACAGGTGGATTTCAGATCTATAGCGATGCATCGGGGAAGGGACTAGGCTGTGTTCTCATGCAACATGGGAAAGTGATCGCGTATGCTTCACGGCAGCTTAAGCCCTATGAAGAAAATTACCCTACGCATGACCTGGAACTTGCTGCAGTGGTGTTCACATTGAAAATATGGAGGCATTACTTATACGGAGAATCATGCGACATTTTCACGGATCACAAGAGCTTGAAGTATATCTTCACACAGCGAGAATTGAACATGAGACAAAGGAGATGGTTGGAACTGTTGAAGGATTATGATATTAACCTACAGTATCATCCCGGGAAGGCTAATGTAGTAGCATATGCACTAAGCAGAAAGTCCGGAATGATTAACGGCATTGAAATCAAGGAACAAAACATAAGAGACTTGGAGCGGCTAGACATCGAAATCATGGTACGTGGGCAGCACGGATACTGGGCGAATCTTAGAGTTGAACCCGAGTTACTGTCTAGGATCAAGGAAGAGCAGAAGGATGATGGAGAAATTTGGGCGATAATTCAGAATTTGGAGAAGCAGACAGAATTCAGAATGGACGCAGACGGTATCGTTTGGCAGGGCACGAGACTTTGTGTTCCTGACAATCAAGAACTCCGGGAAGCATTGTTAGCTGAAGCTCACAGCTCCCCATTTTCTATACATCCTGGGTCGACAAAAATGTACCATGACATCAGACAGCACTTTTGGTGGAGTGGTATGAAACAGGATGTGGCCACTTATGTCTCCAAATGTCTTACCTGCCAGCAGGTTAAGATTGAACATCAGCGATCGGGCGGTCTCCTTCAACCGTTGGATATTCCAGAGTGGAAGTGGGACAAAATCAACATGGATTTTGTTACCGGTCTTCCGCCTACCAAGAAGAAGCACGATGCTATTTGGGTCATTGTTGATCGACTCACCAAATCAGTTCATTTCTTACCGATACGCAAGGAAGATCCGGTAAGTAAACTCGCAGATAATTATAGAAGGGAGATCATGAGACTCCACGCTACTCCCTCCAGCATCGTCTCAGACAGAGATCCTCGTTTCACGTCGCGATTCTGGAAAGGCCTGCAAAAAGCTTGGGGTACACAACTTAAGCTGAGTACGGCCTTTCATCCTCAAACGGACAGACAGTCGGAGCGAACAATTCAGACATTGGAAGATATGTTAAGGTCGTGTGCGTTGGAATGGACAGGTGATTGGGACGATTACATTTGTTTGGTCGAGTTTGCATACAACAACAGCTGGCACGCAAGTATCAAATGTGCTCCTTTCGAAATGTTGTATGGCAGAAAGTGTCGCGCTCCAATCTGATGGGATCAAGTGGGAGAGCGAACACTCGAAGGACCAGAAATTATAGAAATGACCAATGAGAAGATCGAAGTAGCTAAGCAGAAGCTGTAGGAAGCACGGTCATGTCAGAAGAGTTACGCCGATAAGCATCGTAGGGACATACATTTTAATGTGGGAGATCACGTCTTCCTCAAGGTTTCGCCGGCACGTGGTGTTAAACGCTTCGGGATCAAAGGGAAACTCAGTCCTCGTTTCATCGGACCTTTTGATATCATTGAACGAATCGGTGAAGTATCTTACCGATTGGCGTTACCTCCTCAGCTTTCGCACGTGCATAACGTGTTCCATGTGTCCTTACTCAGAGGGTACAAGTATCATCCCCTTCACATGATTCAGTATCCACTGGAACAGATACGTGAAGATCTCACTTTTATAGAGGAACCCGAACGAGTTCTTGACAGGCAAGAACGAGTCATGAGAAGGAAGATGATTCCATTCGTCAAAATTCTTTGGAGGGACCATACCGAGCGGGAAGCCACTTGGGAAACAGAGGAGTCTATCCGGGCTTCTTACCCTCACTTCATATTTTGAGTTCGGGTATGTTACTTCTTTTCAGATTACTTTATCTATAATTCGGGGACGAATTATTCTTTTTAGGGGGGAAGAATTGTAAAACCCGCATGCTTTTACCATGAATAGTGCCCTTAAGATCGTACGTCCTAGATTAAAACTTACCTTATTTAGTATTGATCACATTCATGTGCTAATAATCAAGCAAGTGCATACGTGTATGACATGATAAGTATCGATTACGTACGAACTCATGATAAACAGTTAATAAATATGTCACGTGAGCATAATTAAACCATGATCACCATTTAAAATACGAACTAAAATAATTACGTAAATACATATAATATAATTACGAGCGTTAAGATTACGATAAACGACATGATAAAATAAACAGAAATACTTTAAACACGAACACGTTTAACCACGAACGAACACGAAACATCAGGACACGAGAAAGGTACGGGTACCCCATGTGGGGCCCCCATACCCACGGCACAACAACCAAGAAATGGGCTAAGCCCATCAAGTTTACATGAAAGGGGGGGTAAAGGGTAAAAACTTTTTTCATTTTCACTTTTCAAGAAAGTAAACATAAAACCCTAAAAGATTTTCTCCTTCTCCTCCTTGTTCCTCCTTGTGCCGCCACCTATAACAACACCATAGGAGAGTGTTGTTGATTTTTGACATTAAAAACAAGTGCTAGAAACCGTGTTTGTTCATCCCCTTTCAAGCTACGTATTGGTATATCATTCTAAACCTTTCTTTTTAATTCTTTTTAATCTTTGATTATTCTCATGAACATGTTATTATTATTCTTATTAAAACATGATAATTAAACATTGATCTAATATGTTTTGGGCTAAATTAAAATCAAAGGATGATATAAAAGGGTGTTTGTTTTAGCCGTCTAGCATAACCAACCCGAGGGGGGGTTCGGTTTGCCGCCACCACCAAGACCATTTTTGGTCTTGGTTGGTGCTTGTGGGACCCACGGCAGCAAGGGGGCACACGTACCCCGAGTTTGGCTCGGGGTACGGTGTCGAGTTCATGCCCGATTCATGGTTCGTTGGTTAAATCATGATTTATGCTACATGTTAATTTTTATGAATTATGAACTTAGGATATAAATTAATTAATAACATGAGATATTTAATTAAATCATGACTTAGGTTATTTTAATTATTAATTTAGCATGATATTAATTTAACCTAAGTATTTTATGTTATAAGTTATAATTAATTAATTATTTAAAACATGCCTATAATTAATTAATTTAGACATGACTTAGGTTATGTTATTCATAATAATAATACACATTTTAACCTAAGTATTTTATTCCATTTTAATTAAAACATGTTATACTTTAATTAAAATGCTTAACCTATAGTTTAATTAAAATACATGAAATAATAATTAAACTATACACTATATCATATGACTTAAGAAATAAGCTTATAAACACTTAGACTTATATGTTAGCTTATGTAACCAGCTTAATTCTAAATATGGAAACTTCTATTTATAGAAACTTAATTAAATAAGGCAACTAATCTATTAATGGAAACCTTCTATATATGGAAATCTATCTATTTCAGGCAGCTAATCTAATCATGGAAACCTTCTATATATGGAAACTTATTTAATTAAGGCAGCTGATCTATTTTTGGAAACTTTCTATTTTTAGAAACTAATCTATTTTTTAGCAGTAAATTCTATTTTAGGAAACTTTCTATTTTTGGAAACTTTCTATTTTTGGAAACTTTCTATTTTTGGAAACTTTCTATTTTTGGTAACTTTCTATTTTTGGAAACTTTCTATTTTTGGAAACCTGCTCTTTTTGGAAGGTTACTTATTATTACACAGTAAGTATAATAATACATGAAATACCAGTAATACTTAATCAGATTAATCAGAATACAAGATAAACACAGTTTAAGCCTTTAAACAGTAAACCATGACCTAAAACATACCAAGTAAGCTAAGATGAGACATAAAAACCCAGTACGTAATCAGTGAATCGATACTTATACACGTGTGTATTCATGTAGCTTTAGTGATCCAGAAGTAGGAGTCTTTCTTCCGTTCATTCACTGGACTTGAGGTACGGATTCCCGTCCTTTCAGTATGGACATTCTTTCCTTATTAGGATTTCCGCGTATGCAGCCAACTGTTTTCCCCAGTATTTGTTCTATTGTTTTAAACTGCTTATGTTTAATTAGCATAATCTATAGCCATATACAAGCATGACCAGTTTCACCTAGTTATGGAGGTACCATCACCATAACATTGGAGGCACCAATGTTATGACTTCCCCACGGCGGAGTGATTGCTCGTGGCGTCCCTTTCAGTTTTGGCCATATTATTATATCATGTGGGGCGTATGGGTGCATCCTAGTTACATGTTTATTCAGTATTTCATGGTGAATGTGGTGTGTGCCTTGCATCCTTCACAAGGAGTTGATCCCTCCTACCCAAACCAGTATATTAATTAGAGGCATCCCCTCTAATCAGCATGATGAGGTCACCCCTCCAAGTATTCATGCACGTGACCTTTTCATGACCTATATGGGCTATGGTATATTTATGTTAAAACAGTTTTCATAAGATAAACATAAGGCTTTTCAAACTATAAAACCAGTTTTCTTAATACTTAACCAGTTTACTCAGAACTTAGTCTTCCGCTGTTATATGTTACATGCTTATCCTATTTCATGCTATATTGTACATCCGTGCACTAAGCGTCTTGCTCAGCCGTTTTCCTTTTCATGTTCCCAAAACGGCAGGTACTCAGGGACGCTCGTAGATCTCAAACGTACGTGCATATGGATTGGAAGCTTTACTGTCTTTCTTTACTTTATGCATTTCCTTTACTTTAATACAGTTTGCTATGGACATTGTTTCGTCCTTTCCCTTTACAGTATTTATGTTTGTGTGTGATGAGCTCTACTTTGGGGTTACCGATGTTTGATTCCGGTATTTCCCTTTTATGGTCAAATAATGCTTAGACATTTATCCTTGTATGCTTTGATGACACGCCATGATTATGCGTAATATTCCATTTCCAAAATGGGGTGTTACAGTAAAAGACCCAAGGGCGCAACGGTATTGAGTGTGTGTGGTGAGAGGAGTGGCGCAGGTTCGAGTCCTGGCCACGTCCTTTTTGTTCTTTATTTTTTTTTCTTTTTAAACTTTTAAAAACCAAACCTGTTGATATTTAAACCTCAAAAACACAAATCCAAATTCAATTTAACAAGAATAAAGCAAGATTCAATGAAAACATGCCCAATTGTATTTTTTTTTGAAGAACACAAAGAAGGACTTTCTTCACTTGTGCAATTTTAATCAAGAGGGCTTGATTTATGATTTGTGTGGTGATTTGTTGGACAATGTTGATCCCAAACTTAGATCGATTAGCTTTGTGTATACGAGATTAGATCAAGTAATACACGTAGAGAAACCTTTGTATATGCTTTGTGAATCTAAGTGTTATGCGGAATTTAACACTTAAATAAGAACACACAAGATGTAAACAAACTTTCACTTTGATTATTAATGTCGAACTTGCTTACAATGAAAGATGTTTACGAATGAAAACTTATGTAAAACTTATATCAAACATTAACCTAAAGGCCTTCTTTTATAGACATAAGAAGCCTTGTACAATAAGCTACGTATCAGCTATTCTAGGTAAAGATAAACATAGAAAATACATTGTCGTTTCTATCCTAACTAGAAGTATTCTAGAATATAATAAACGTGTAGATTATATCTTCCATCAGTGCTTGTCTTCAATGTATCAACGCTTGACTTTAACTTGTCAACGCTTGCTTTGCTCTTGTCAACGCTTAAATTGTTCTTGTCAGCGCTCAAGTGATCTGGCCTTAATTTATTCCCAACAATCCTCCCTTAAACTTGATATCCACTCTTATGATCAAGTTTCTGAATAAGCATTAAGGACTAGGGGGAGTCTGACAAATCTTCTCATATTGATAATGAATAAATCTGATCAAATCCTTTGCCACGTCACTTGAATAATCTATCTCCAGCTGAGTGTCCTTCATCTTTTCCAAAACAGCCTTGGATATGAAATACTGAGCATCCACAAGTAGATACTCAGCAAACTTTGTAGAACTCAAATGGTATACACCAGCAGCTGAATATAACCTCCATTGAAGACAACTGAGGTCATCTTTAAGATCCTTCCATATTGCAGGATCTTCATCTTTTGGCCCACACATTCTTTTGAATGTGGTCCAAAGTTTTATTCCATTAGATGAAGTTGGTGCTTTAGCCTCATACTTGGTCTCCAGCAACCTCCAAAGGTCCACCAAGTCTTCTCTATCACAACTTGCAAATAAAGATATGAGAGTGGTAAAAGTGTGTACCTCCTTGCCAAATCTACCAATCTTCCAGAACCCACATTCATCTTCTTCATAACTCACAATTGGGTTCCTGAGATCTAATGGTAACACTTGCACCATATCTGAAGCTTCTAATGGGGAGAGCTTGAGGCTCTTTCTTATAACTGCTTCACTTAGATATAGTGGATCCATATCTTTTGGAAACTCAAATTTAAATCCCTTCTTCACTGGCCTGGGAATCATCATAGCTTTCTTGATTTCCATTTCTTCTGCAAGTTGCTCCTTTCTTTCATCTGAAAGAAGTCTGAGAGTGTTTGCTTCCTGCACTCTCACCCAAATGGGATAAGCCCTGCTTTCCAACTCATCAAATGTCAAAGCCTTCAACTTTTGATATGTCCATCCAACTCCATGACATCTGAGCAACATAAAGTAGAGCTCCCTTCTATCCCTTTTCAACTCTGAGAGAATATTACTTGCCTTATGTTTCAAAATTACCTTACAATCCTTCTGAACTCTAAGAAGAAGCTCCAAACCCCATATTTGATCTGAAATGGTCAAGTCTGGATTATCCATGCAGCTTTCTTCCCAAGAATTGTACATTTGATCCACCTCTGGCATGTCAAAGTCAACCTGCAATTTCAATTCTCTCAACTTTTCCCTAGCAAGCTCATCACCATACTCAAGCCTTTCAGGTTCTATAATCATCACACTTGAATCTGAGCTAGCTCCATCACTTTCTTCTTCTGAAGTCACAACAAATGGTGACTTCTCCTTTTCATCTTGTTCCAGCATTTGTTCAGCCAGTCTTCTATCAAATTCAACTTGGGCTGCATCTTTTGGAACAAATTCTTCTACCAATTTACCCTTACCCTTATCTGATGGTGCAATGGTTGGTAAGGTAGATGGTAATACCTGAGTAGAAACTTCCTTGATGATAGATGATGACTGGGATACATCACCTTCATGTTCAGGTCTGTCAACGCCCAAATTTATCCTATCAGCGCCCAAAATACTTCTATCAGCGTCCAAACTTTCCTTGTCAACGCTCAAATATTTTCCCTCAGCGCCTTGTGTAACCTCTCTCAACATAGCTGTAAATGATAAATTTAAATTGGTTGGAGAGACTAAGGACGTATCAAAACCTGTTTGTTTCTTCAAAGATGTAAGGGCTTCAGCAACATCCATTGATTGACCATCTTGGCTGCCCTTATCACTCAGATTTATTTGATCTTCCTCCCCTTTGGAAGACTCCTCCATACCCCTCCTAGCATGATCACTTTCCAAAACAACAATCCTCTCCCTCAATTGCTTGAGTTCAAGGCCTTGTGAGCTGACAATTTGTACTAAGTCTGCATTTTGCTTTTGCAAGCTAATGCAGACTGCCGTCAATTCCAAAAGAGTCATTGGTTCCAGTCTGCCCTCTTCTAAAATGGGGATTTGACCTCCCAAGTCAGATTCATTGGGCAAGGATGAGGACTTAATGATGGTGGGACTGCCTTGGCCAGCATCTAAGCCAGAACCAATAGTCCCAGCCTCATCCATATCACCAGCCACACCTGTGGTGGTGGTTGTCTCTGCTTCATGGCTAGGACCACCAGAGGAGAACACTCCAGTAGTCCTTTGGCGTTTCATCAACCTATATTCAGGGGGTGTGGAAGATGGTGTGGAAGAATGGGTAGATGTGGGTTGGTTAAGGGGTGTTTGGGATTGTGAAGGTTGTGTGTCAGCGATGGAAATAGGCACATCAACGCCAACATTTGATGTGTCAGCGTCAAAGGGTTCTTGGTCAATTTGCATTTGTTCAGGTGAGGGTAAAGGTTCAGTAATTGGTTCAAGTTGTGGTTGGGGGTCAATTTGAGGTTGGGGGTCTGGTTGAGGTTGTGCTGCTGCAATAACAGCAAGCATGGCTGGGGTTAAAGGTAAGTCTCTATGGGGTGGTGAATCCATCTTCATAAAAATAGCTTTCTTTTGCTCAGGGATCTTATAAAAATCATTGTGATCCCTTGAGCAGTAACCTTGATCATCAAAAATCATTTGCAGAAAATAGGGATAAGCTAAAGTCATTTTTGTCCCCTTGTTTTTACACATCCCCTCAAAAATCATTTTAGAATAGTTATATTTTTGCCCTGTTGCAATGCACACAATAGCACTTGCAATGGATCTATTGATCTCATTGTGTGCAGTACATTTGGGACTCAAACATTGAAGGAGGACGTGTATGAGGTACTTCCAAGCTGGGGGAAATTCCTGCTTATGATACTTGTTTAGAGTACCTTCATCAGGAAAGGGATATCCCAAAGCCCTAAGCCCTTGTTCTATTTCATTTATGGGAAGGGTGACTATACCATCAGCATCATCAAGATGCAAGGCTTGGCGTACCAAAGCCTCAGTAACCACCCAAGACCTCCCATGAACAATAGAAGTTAATGTGGTCACTCCATTAACTGTTGAGGAACTGATAGTGTTCCAAAACTGCTTAATGTGTGTGACTGGAATGAGTGGTGCATGAGAAAGAGCATACCTTAGTGGGGATGCGTTCAAATACGCCACCATTTGCGTGTATTGAGGAAACAGATCATTATCAGCGTCAAGATAAGCAATCATGTTGTGTTGTGATCTGAACCCCAATTCCAATTCTGCTGAGTTAAACTTTGGTGCCATGGATGAAAACTGTTAATTTTTTAAGTGTAGAAGATGAAGTTGATAAGAAAAAAGTGTTAGACAAGAATTATAGATACCCTGTTTAAAATAAGAGCTAAATTTATAGGAGAGAAAGAATGCATGTGATTGGCCCAAAAATAGGCAAAGATTTTCAAAAACTAATCATGAAAATATTGAAAAAGTTATAAGTTATCTCATGCATTAAATGAAAGTAACAACTCCTAAAATTACGGCTTGAAAATATGTCAAAAGGTAACAACGGGGTAGGTCCCATTGAGTGTCAACGGTCAAAAAGAACCTATCAACGCCCAACGGCTATAATCTTGTCAACGTTTGCCTAAAGCCATGTCAGCGTCCAATTTGGTCACAACAACGCTTGGAAAATTCTTGTCAGCGTCCAAAAATAAAAATATTTTAAAAAGTGAAAAATGACCTTAACAAGTAATTTATCCTAGAGAAGATAACCAAAAGCTGATAATTATAATAGGGCGGCAAGCACTGTCCAGTTATGCACACTTGCATAAGCAAGATAGACATAACAGTCCTCTAGTGTCCCTTGCTAACCAAAATTCTTAACAACAAAGTTACCTTATAAAATCCTTGTTACTCCCAGGTAAATCCCATATCAAAATCATTCCCAAGTCTCCCAACAGACCACAACCAATTCTAGGCCAAAAATGTCTTGGCAGCATGCAAAGTTGATATACTATGCATGCTACAGTGCCTCATGATTTAGTAAAACTAACTCATACTCACCTGTGGACACAATCTAGAATTGTGATAAGAGTATCATATGGATACCCAAACATCCTAAAGGTTCCTAAAACCTCCCCTTAAACTATGATACAAAAAGTTTGCTAAAATCATGCATGAACATAAAAATTTATGTCAAGATAGGAATGAAACATTCCAACCATCATCCATAAATAAAAACTTGTCCAAATGCTTCTCCATTGATCCATAAGCAACTTTGTATCCAATGGTATACTGCTAACACCATCTGCACATTTAGATTGAAAACCACAAAACTAACATTGTTGCTGACAACGCCCCGATAACACATAACAGCGTTGAGGGAAGCTTTGTCAGCGTTAGACAATTATATTGCTGACAACGTTGCAAAAACACTTATCAGTGTTCAAGCAACCTTTGTCAGTGTTAGAAAAAGATAGTGGAAAATCTAAATCATCAATAAGACTAATAATAATAATGCATCATCCTGTACATACTTTTACAAAAAGAATCCAAAACACATATTATGTGAGATTAACCATTCCAATACTTGTTACCAAGTATTGAAATCTCCCAGCATCAAAAGGTTTAGTTAATAAATCTGACACATTTTCCTCAGTGTCAACCCTATCTGGTTGTATTAAACCTTTCTCAAAGCAATCTCTTATAAAATGGTGTCTAATTTCTATGTGTTTAGTTTTAGAATGATGTACATGATTCTTAATGATGCATAAAGTACTATTATTGTCAACAAATATCTTAGTATGCATGAAATTATACCCAAAGTCCAATAGCTGGTTCTGAATCCACAACACTTGACCACAACATGCAGCTGCAGCCACATACTCTGCTTCAGTTGTAGAATTAGCCACCACTGTTTGTTTCTTGCATTGCCAAGATATTAACCTACTCCCAAGAAACTGACATCCACCAGTTGTGGATTTCCTATCAAACTTATCACCTCCATAATCACTATCTGAATATGCAATCAGCTCCAATGGTGAATCCTTTGGGTACCACAAACCAAGACTGGGATAACATCTTAGGTACCTAAAGATCCTCTTCACAGCATAAAGGTGACATTCTTTGGGAGTTACTTGATGGCATGCACAAGCACACACAGAAAACATAATGTCAGGTCTGGAGGCAGTGAGATACATCAAGGATCCAATCATGGATCTATAATGCCTGACATCAACATCTTTCCCATCTCCAATCTTTCCCCAAGGGTGTTCTCTATCCATAGGAGTAGTAGCCCTCTTTTCATGTGGAGAAAAGCCAAACTTCTTCAAGATTTCAGCAACATATTTGTCCTGGGAGATGAAGATACCATCCTCTTTCTGCTGAACTTGTAAACCTAGAAAGAAGTTCATCTCCCCCTTAACACTCATCTTGAATTTGTCTGTCATAAGCTTGGAGAAATCCTCACTCATCTTTGGATCAGTAGACCCAAAAATGAAATCATCAACATAGACCTGCACAAGCAACACATCCTTGCCTTTCTTCTTTGTAAACAGTTTTTGATCTATGGTGCCCCTCTTGAATCCATTGTCCACCAAATAGGTAGACAAAGTACCATACCATGCTCTAGGGGCTTGATGAAGGCCATTCATAGCCTTTTTGACTCTATACACTTTATCTGGATGCTCTGGATCCTCAAAACCAGGAGGTTGCATGACATATACTTCCTCAACAATGGTGCCATACAAGAAAGCACTTTTGACATCCATTTGATAGACCGTGAAGCCCATGCAGGAACCATAGGCTAGAAAAATCCTAATAGCTTCAATCCTTGCAACTGGTGCAAAGACCTCCTCATAGTCTATCCCCTCTTCTTGTGTATATCCTTGAGCCACTAACCTTGCCTTGTTTCTGACCACAATACCTCTTTCATCTCTTTTGTTCCTGAGAACCAATCTTTTCCCTATAGGTCTGACATATCTAGGACAATCAACCAGCTCCCAAACATCCTGAATTGCAAATTGGTGAAGCTCATCCTGCATTGCTTCCACCCAACTTGGTTCTTTGAGAGCATCAAATATTTTCTTGGGTTCTTCTTGTGACAGAAAACATGCAAACAAACATGCTTGCACAAGAGGGGTATCAACCTTCTTGTGTATATTGGCAATAAACCCACCAAGACCTTGATGAGATCTTCTAGTCTGAACTAGAGTCATAATATCACCAATGATCTGAGATGTGGGGTGATTCTTCATTGTGGAAGTGAGAACCCCTCCTTCAAAAAGTCTGGTGTCCTCAACTTCACGCTCCATGTTGCCAATATCTTCTTCATCAGACTCTTTTTGATCAACATGAACCTCTTCATGAATATTGGAATGTCCACCTTGTTCAAAACTGGAAGAGAAAAGATGCCCATAAGTGTTGTCAACGTCTGAATCTTGGTTGTCAGCGTCTGGGCTAACAGCACTTGAAATATTGTTGTCAACGTCTGAGCCATCAACGTCTGAATTGGTCTTGTCAGCGCTAGATTTGCCTTTGTCAGCGCCTGAAGAACCATGCATGTTTGTATCTGGTGGTACTTGGAAACCACCATTATCTTGTCCAGCAGCAGCAGCAGCAGCAAAAGCATCTGTCCAAATGGGAATTGTGACATATTCAAATGTAGGAGATGCCTTTTCTGCTTGTGATCCAACCTTCTCATGAACCTGTGTACCTGAAACATTAACAACTTGTTCCTCCACAACATTTGAAGTTACCTTCACAATGTCTGGATTAGTGACAGGCATATAATTTAAAGTTCTAGATAAGGGTTCCAAATCAAACAACCAATTAGGACCACTTTCAGGATCACTAGGTTTATTCTCTAAGAACCTAACATGTACTCTCTCAACTATACGTTTGTCCTCTTTAAGATAAACCCTATATCCCTTGCTCTGCACTGAATACCTCATGAAATAGCCCTCATCACCTTTTGCACTAAATTTCCCTAAGGCATCACTAGTATCTAGCACTACTACATGACAACCAAAAGGTCTAAGAAAACCAATATTAGGTTTTCTTCCCCAACGTAACTCATAAGGTGTTTTGTTCTGAATTTTGTTAACCAATGCTCTATTTTGCACATAACAAGCTGTATTAACAGCCTCAGCCCAAAAGGCTATTGGAAAGTGAACATCAGCCAACATTGTTCTGGCTGCTTCAATTAGGGTTCTATTTTTCCTCTCAGCAACCCCATTTTGTTGTGGGGTTCTAGCAATACTAAATTGCCTAGTAATTCCTTTCCTGGCACAGAAATCATCTAGCTTCTTGTTCCTAAATTCTCCACCATTATCACTCATAAGCATTTTGACCTCATTGCCAGACCTTTTCTCAATCTGAGTGATAAAATCAATAAGAACATCAGCTGTGTCACTCTTCATGGTTAGAAAGAATGTCCAAGTAAACCTAGAAAAGTCATCAGTGATAACAAAGCAATATGACTTACCATTCAAACTTTCTATATTTGTTAGACCAAAGAGGTCCATGTGAAGCATATGAAGAGGTCTGGAACTAGTGTGCACCTGTTTGGACTTGAATGAGACCTTGTGCTGCTTGCCTTTAAGACATGCAACACAAGAGTGGTCATTGTGGAAGGCCTTCTCAGGCAAACCATCAACTAAACCAAGCCTCACAAGTCTATTTATATTTTTAAAATTTATGTGCCCTAGTCTCCTGTGCCAAAAATTACTCTCATCTACTGAGGCCTTAGCATAAAAACAAGACATATTTGTATTCATTTTAATCCCATTTAAATTCACATTATATATGTCCTTATGCCTAGGTGTTCTATACTCAATATATTTCTCATCAGGGATCTTAAAATCCTTGCTTAACACCAAACACTCAGTATCAGTAAAAAGAACCTTATTTTTGTTATCACAAACTTGTGATACACTAAACAGATTATAATCCAGTTCTTTTACCAGGAAGACGTTCTCAAAACGCAGATTATTGGTGAGAAGGGTTCCTTTACCTGTAATGGTGCCATAGCCACCTCCAAAATATACCTTATCACCATCTTTAATAGGGGTGAAATTTGTCAGATAGTCTTCGTTCCCTGTCATGTGCCTTGAGCATCCACTATCCCAATATCCATAATCATTGATCTGTCTTTGAATGCCCTGCACATAAAGAAAACAAATTAGTTTTCTTTGGGAACCCAAGTCTCAAAAGACTTGGATTCATCTAGTTGTTCAATAAGAACAGACTTAGTTCTCACAACAACCCCATTCTCATCCTTTTTAGGATGAAATACCCAGTTAACCCCAATAGGTTTTGTAATGACCTTTGAAATGTAATTAAATCTATTGCAAGTCATTGAAATCCCATTATCATTAGGGTGTTGATCTTTCTTGGGTCTCCAGGTTAAGCTTGAAGAAGCTTTAGACCCCTTACCTTGTGGCTGCAAATATTTAGGTCTGGTCACGTTTCTGTCAGTGTTAGAATTTGTCCTGTCAACGCTGAAATTACCCTTGTCAGCGTTGAACCTAGGGTTTGCTACAGAAACCCATTGCCTATTTGACCAGGTGTTTGTCTTTTGAAAAGGTCTTTGTCCATGAGTGTTAGACCTTCTAGAAAAGAATGGGGCAGGTCTAATCACTTGTGGACTTTGCTGCACACAAGGTTTGGGTCTGACAACGTTTGACTTTCTAACAACGTTGACTTTCTTCCTATCAGCGCTGAAATTGTTCCTGTCAGCGCTGGCTTTGGGAGCGTTGACACACTTGTATGCCAAATGTGAAAAGCTACCACAAGTATAACAGGCTTTCTTAGACACAACCTTAGGTCTAGAAGAGAAGAAACCTGTTCCATGATTGCTAACTTGGCTCTTGGGTGACCTATTATTCCTATACATCTCTGCATATTTAATGGTAGGTCTTCTAACAGTGTTTGAGCCTAGGTCAACAGCTTTACCAGTGATTGGGTGAGTAACCTTAATGGGTGGTGATTCATTGGGACTTTCACATAGCAAACCTCCCTTAACAAACAAAGTAGGGTTAGCTTTCTTCCACTCATTTAGGTCAGTCAGTTTTTGTTGATACTCTTCCATTGGAGTGACAACTCTTGGTGGAGGAATGAATTCCTCCTCTTGGCATTCTGGTATACCAGTCCAAGACAAGTCCTTTCTAAGGACACCATAGAAGTCACCAGCTGGTGGTGGAACCAGAGAGTAATCATTCATCCCAATCCCAGTCATGTCCTTAGGATCCCTTTGTTTAGCTACACAGTCTCCTAGGGTTTGGGTGGCTCTATCAAATCTTTGAATCTTGAGGTCAACATTATCTTTATTCTTAATGGCCTCATCTAACTTAGCCTATAGGTCTCTATTAACCTTTGTCATGATGTTCCTAACATCCATACTACCCTCTAGCTCATGTTTTAAGATATTGATCTTATCTTTTAAGTCAAATTCCATTTTCTTGTACTCAGAAACGGTTTTCTCAGTTTCAGTAAGAGCTAGTTGGTAATTAGACAATTTACACCTTTCAATAATCATATCATCTTTTAGTTTTAACACCTCTTTGTTAAGTCTTTCAGTGTTTAACCTAAAACCTTTGCTACAAAAAGCATCATCATATACCTCATTATCAGATAAAGAGGAGGAGTGTGCCATAAGAGCATATTCAACATGCTCTTCTTCTTCAATATCAGCAACCAAAGCTTTATCCTCTTCAGCATTCTTAGCCAGATAGCTCCAATCCCATCCTGTACCATCAATTCCTTGAACTGCAACCATGGCTTTGGAATCCTGAGCTTTAACAACCTGACTTGAGGGTTTACCAGCATCAGATCTTCTAGGAGATCTGCATTCCCTCATAAAGTGCCCCATACGATGGCAATTGTAGCATTCAACTTTGGACTTGTCAAATCCAGCTGTGTCTTTAGCATTGAAGGTCATTTTCTTCTTGAACCTTCTGTTCCACCTATTTGCTCTTATACTAGCAAGAGCCATGTTCCACTTGATGTCCATCTCTTCCAAGTGCTCATCACTTATCTGCTCAAGGTCCTCATATGTAATCACTGAACCATTGGGCAAAGAAGCAATGTAAGCACACATAGTATCCAAATCCAAACCAGCAGGTTTAACTCTTGGGGAGTCATTCTTGAATGTGTCAGCGTCTGAAAAAGAGACGTTGACAGGACTAGTTCCAGCGCTGACATATGATGATCCAGTAACTGGATGCATATAAGAGTCCTTCTGATTGAATTGACCTTCACTATGAGAGAAGAAGGCCATGTTGCTGGTGCTAGATTTGCTTCCATGCTCTGAAAGAGTTTCATCTTCCAACAGTCTTAGTTTGTTGTAGATGTCATCAAACGAGGAGCTCTTGTAAGTATTGTTGGCAAGAATAGATCTTGCCTCAATCTTCCATGCCTCACCAAGACTTTTAAGAAAGGTAGCATTGGTGTCAACATCACCAACTTGTGTCCCCATGAAGGACAACTTGCTTGTGATGTCAAGCAATCTGCTTCTCACACTACTCAGTTTCTCATTGGGTTGAGCTTTGAAGACAACATAATCATGTAGAAGTTGCTTTTTCTTTTCTTCCTTAGTGTCTGCATTCCCACCATATGCAACTTCAAGTGCTTCCCAAAGATCCTTAGCAGATTCATAGCCTCTATATTTGTACTGGTTTTCTTGTCCCAAAGAGACTTTCAGAATATTTAGGGCTTTCATGTCAACCCTTTTCTTTGCAATATCTTCAGCACCTACAGCTCTACCATCTCCAGGTTTTTCTTTCTTATCCTCTTCAGGGCATCCTTCAACAGCTGTTCTTTGACTAATGGCATCAAGAATCTTTTGAGCCTTATTGAATGAGTTTCCATATTCAATAATCTCCCAGAGTGTGTAATCATAGATCCTCAGATATTGTTCAAAGTTGAACTTCCACAAGTCAAAGTTGTTGCATCAAGCATGGGAATCTTGATGTTTGGTAAGGCTGAGGAGGAGGAGGTTATTGCTTCAGACATGATGTTGTTAGTGTTTTGGTGTTTTTAGGGTTTCTGAGAAAATTAGGGTTTTGGTGTTCTTTAAAGATCAAAAGTTCCACAACAAGCTCTGATACCACTTGTTGATCCCAAACTTAGATCGATTAGCTTTGTGTATACGAGATTAGATCAAGTAATACACGTAGAGAAACCTTTGTATATGCTTTGTGAATCTAAGTGTTATGCGGAATTTAACACTTAAATAAGAACACACAAGATGTAAACAAACTTTCACTTTGATTATTAATGTCGAACTTGCTTATAATGAAAGATGTTTACGAATGAAAACTTATGTAAAACTTATATCAAACATTAACCTAAAGGCCTTCTTTTAGACATAAGAAGCCTCGTACAATAAGCTACGTATCAGCTATTCTAGGTAAAGATAAACATAGAAAATACATTGTCGTTTCTATCCTTACTAGAAGTATTCTAGAATATAATAAACGTGTAGATTATATCTTCCATCAGTGCTTGTCTTCAATGTATCAACGCTTGACTTTAACTTGTCAACGCTTGAGCTGTCAGCGCTTGCTTTGCTCTTGTCAACGCTTAAATTGTTCTTGTCAGTGCTCAAGTGATCTGGCCTTAATTTATTCCCAACAGACAATAGGCACCCCTACACTCAGTTGGAGTGTAGGGAGTCAAATAATACAAAATCAAGCAAGCTCTAAGCAAAATCAAGCACAAAAGATCAAAAAATAAGCAAACGAATGTTGCTGATATACTAGGTCTAGGTCTGGTGGGTATATGCAGATTTTCTAGGCACAAAAGTGAAACTCAAACCTTAAGATCTTGCATACAAGTCCACAATCTAGCATACAACTGATTCACAACCCTAGAACTACCTAATATCTAACAGATTATCACACTTGGAAACTTAAATTCACACTGAAATAGCAACAAAAGGCAGTTTTCTGATTTTACACAATTTTCTTCAAACTTTATCATGCAAATGTGTTTAATCTTAACCAAACTGAAAGTTAAACTAACAAACAACCTAAAGTTACTATTGAGTGAGTCTGAACAAGTTTTAAACCAAATTCATATATTTCACACCTACTTAAGCCTTAATCCAAACACACATTTAAAAAACTGAAATTGATTTTTACAAAGCAAAACCTTTCAAAACCTAATCAAACTTACTTAGCAAGACCTAAACATGCATAACAAGCTTAAATGAGGCTATTTAGACAGCAATATTCATCATTCAAACAAGTTCATGCAAAATCACATAAACAAGCAACTTTCTGAAAGCTGATAATTGAGCCAAGAATTTTACCTTGAGGGACCTACATCCAGGTCCCTCAGTGACTGCTAGTCACCTCCTATAGGCTGGGGCCTATGCTGGACCTTTGACAAAACAATCAACAATGAAACAATTTCCTGCTAAGAGAAAATGAAGAAACAAACAATATAATCTGATTTTTTTTTTCTTTTTCAAACCTTTCTTACAAATTTCTTACACGTTTTTCTTTCAAAAGACTAACACCAATTTACTTTCAAACATGAAAACCAAAATCTTTCAGAAACAAGATTTTATCACAATCCACCAACTTTCAGAAACTTTCTGAAAATCTCAAACACAAATTGTTTGAATAAGTTATCAAAGGAACTTAGTTTTTAGCTTTCAACACAACACACAACTTTTAACCAACATAAAAAGGATTTACACTTGATTTAACAAACACCAAACTTTTACTTAATTAAAAAGGGATTACAAATGAGAAAGCTTAAAAACTGGAACAAAAGTATATGAGCACATACCACTCATATATATACTAGTCTACTGAACCTTCTAGTATTACAAGAATAAAAGTAAACCCTAGTAGCTAAAAATCCTAAAATGCCCTTGAAAGTCTTCAAACTTGGTCAAAAGTGGTATCTCGTGATGCTTTGTTGTTGCCAGTTGTAGAGAAGTAATCTGAGACGTTGGTTTAAGCTTTGGGTCCAAGGAAATTCATCCATCCACTGGTTTGGTCGGGTTTTGGGGTTTGGGTGAGAGTGACGGGTGCAGGGGAGGGTCCCACAAGACACATGGGTGTGTCTTGTGGTGGTTTGAGAGGTGGGTTTGGGTGAGAAAGTGGGTAATTAGGAATCTGGAGTTAATCAACATAAAACCCTTTGATTTGATTTTAATTGAACCTGGGGTAATTAGGGTTCTAGGGGTGATTAGGATGAGGGTTTAATCCATTTTGGGTAAAAATGTTTTTAAATGAAGTGTTTTGGTGGGAAATAAGTGGGAAGGTTTGACTGGTCTTGACCAAGTTTAATAAATAAACTTGGGTGGGTTGTGGGTTATGGGATACGGGTTTGGGTAGGGCAATGGGTATATGGGTGGGTTTGCTGAGGTGGCAGCTTGTGAATGGATGGTATTATTTTGGCTGTCTGGCAGAATTGCCCCCCAAGGTTTCCTCTTTCTTTCAAGTTGTAATAAAAGCCATCAACGCCCATATAACACTTAACAACTTTGGAGGACTTGTCAAAATTGGCACAAATACTTCCAAACTTTTTCCAAGGGCTTCAAATGCAATTCTTGGGTTCTTCAAGGACTGATCTTGTAATATCTTCAAACTTTAGGGACCCTATTCATAATTTTGAATATTTGAGGGGTATAAAGTGTAAATCTTCAAAAGTTAAGGAACTAAAGTTGCCAATCTTCAATTCTTCAAGGGTATTTTTGGAAATTCAAAACTTGGGCCCGGTTCATTCTGCGGCTTCGTTTCCCGTGTTCGTTTTTGATTGATTCTTGTGATCTTTTGCCATTTCCTCAATATCTGTACCTAAAAATACACAAGTAACAAACACGAGCATATATTTTGTATATTCAATGATATTTTATGCATTTTAAGCCCGATTTGGACGATGAGACCATGTATAAAAGCAGTCTCATCACTCCCCCATACTAAACCATTGCCGTGCCCTCACGCAATGCTAGAATAAAGTATCATAGCATCTCCAAAATTCATTTTTATTCACTTTATTGAAATGATAAACTAGCTACACTACTACTATTGCTACTACTTGTGTTTAAGACATAATGTATGATTTTCATCGCAAAATGGGACGTTTAGGTTCATAGAATAAGAACACGTGAATGCTTCGTTAGAAATAATTTCGTCGTCCTCGATTTTCACCCTAGTTCCATGACAAGCGTGCAACGAGATCATTGTCATTATAAGTTAGTAATGCTAACACTACTCATATGCCCCAATCACGTACTTATCCTTCCATTATTCCTAAGTTTTATCTCTTATATTTTATGATGTCTTAAATGTTTCACGAGGATACATTGTTGACTTATGCGATAATAGAGATTTAGGTCTAAAAATAGAGTCCTAACGGTGTAACTAAGACCACTAAATCAATAACCCCTCCTAATAGACAACGATGTTAAAAAATTAAGTCGACAAGAAGAATCGATAAACACGGTTTTATAACGGTTTTTAACATGAGACTTATTACCAAGACTTTTATACGCCCCCTAACGGAAGGGCCTTATTATCATTGGTTTACCTCCATCTTTTATTCAACTTCGCCATGAAGCTTTTATTATGACTTCGATCTTGCCTTGCCTTTTATTATCCGCCATCATCGGTGGTTTTATTAGCCAAAGACGTATATCCTCACGCTAAAGCGAATTTTGGATCTTTAAAGCTTCGAAGATTAAGGCTTGATTCACTTTCAATTTTGCATAGATTTTAAGCCTTGTGGGGCTTCAAATTGTTTGCTAGATTTAGGTGAGCACTTGAAATTTTATTATTGGGTGAAGCTTTTGATTATTTGGGTGCCAATAAGTAAAACCGTGACGCTGGCGATACCTTAATGTCTTCCCAATTTAATTACACGAAAGCTACTAGAAAAGACTAGAAACCCAACGATCCTAACTAAACCGCTAAGTCAATATTTATTAAGCAAAAAATATTTACAAGCGAAGGGAGAATAAGCAAATAACGAGAACACATGAGTTTTTGAAAGAATACGAGTACTCTACGTTTAGCATAGTAACTTATAATTAACTCTATCATTTCTCGTCCTCATTTAAGAGACTTATCCTAATGTGTAGTTAAGGAATCAAAGCTAAGTGCTCAACACGCACGGTCGAGTCAAAAATTACTCTTATTCTCGCCATCGGAAAATCTACATTCGTGTCTTCAAACACTTATAAAACATGAGAAATTTTTTAAAATTTGGCCATTTTTAGCCTTATTTTGCAACAAAACGATAACAAAAAGATAAACTTTGGAAAGCGTGAAGGTTTGGCAAGGAAAGTATCTATTCACCCCCCCCATACTAAAGTTAAACATTGTCCTCAATGTTTCGAGTCTAGGGGTGCAAACACCCCCATACTAGAGACGTAGTCGAATGCCTAATCTAGCATGGAAAGGGTGTAACCAAAAAAATTAATAGCCGTTTATGAAGTGTGCTAAAAACCTAAGGTTAGAACATCAAAGGATATATCATTTGGATATTGAGAAATGTATCCAAAGCAAACGATCGAGTGCTCCCATAAAACGAACACGAGAGGCTCTAATCGTGAAGATCATGATCTAAAAACCACAATGCACAAACAACCACGGAACAAAGGTTGGAAGGGCACAAATTCCCTCACATTAAACTACATTAGAAAGCAATAATATGTACATGGATAAGCATGGGTCTCCCCCACGAGGCACCTTGTTTTTTATTACCGAGTCAAAAGCTCGACTCAAATCCCCATAAATGTGATCATTTAGGGATAATCATGGTATGGTCAATTTTTGGTGGGGCTTACATGATAAACAAGGCCCAAAAACAACCGGTATTAAGGACTAGGTCCTTTGATGCTGCAAAATACCGGGATCGAAGATGGCGTTCTCGTTTTCATTGGAAAAACAAATCAACACCACTTCATCAATGGTCAACAAAAACTCAAAGAGTTTCAAGAAAATAGGAGAGAAGAAATAGAAGGGTGGGACAATGGGTAAGTCATGAAAACATTGAGCTACTCGAGGTAGACTCGCACCAATCAAATGAAAAGATTTTCCATTTATTGCATCGGTGGAAGACCGAGATTTCCCTATATAAGCAATTCCAGGATCAAATATCTCGTCCTCGGTGGAGAAAAGGGAGGGAACATAAGGGGCTTCCCCCACACTAGGTCCACACAAAGCATCGTCAAAAGGAGAAGACGAGCTTGTAGTACTCAATATACGCGGTGATGACGGAGTTAGAGTTGTAGAAAAATCTTTTAAATTCAATTCAAAATCTTTTCCTGTTTCATCTTTTACACTCTCCTTGTGAAAACCCGATTTGATTATGTCAAAAATATTTGGTGTATCTAAAGCAATGTTAGTCACACTAAAAAATCTCACATTTTGAAACCGTTTTGGTAAAGGTGGTGGCAAGTTTTCAAATCTTTTGTCAACAAAGAAAACCTCCCCATCGGGATCAACGTATTCATCATCCGAAGAATCACTCGAGATTGGAATCGTAGGCTTAACACTCTTAACCTCCACCGGCGGAGGGGACGGAACTTCATTTTCCTCAACAACTCCTAAAACTCTATTTGAAATCTTTTTGCAAATGTTTTTGATGGGATTGACATTGTACAAAGATGTGATAGAATACACATGAGAAAGTGTGGAGTTTTGGGTTGCATTAATGACGAGTTCATCCTCATTGAAACGAAGAGTGATTTTTCTTGCATGCACATCGATAAGTGCTCTCGAGGTATCAAAAAAAGATCGACCTAAAATTAACGGAACTTTAGGATCGATGGGAATGTCAACAACAATAAAGTCTACGGGATAGTAGAACTTTCCAACTTTCACAAAGACGTCCTCGGAAACTCCACAAGCTAGAATCGTAGAATGATCGGCCATTTCGATTGACATTCTTGAAGGAGTGAGATTGGGAAGATTGAGCGATTTAAAAATCTCAAGAGGCATCAAATTAATACTAGCACTAAGATCGGCCAAGGCGTAGCATTCTTCCATGTCTTGGATAGCACATGGGATTAAAAACTTTCCAGGATCACCGACTTTTTGAGGTATGCGGCTTAGAAAAACCGAAGAACAACTAGACGATTTTTGCAATTTCTCTTTGTTATTCAACATACTTTTGAAGTTCGCGGCAAATCGAGGCATCATGACTAAGGCGTCGGTAAAACTTATATTAAAATGCAATTCACGAAACATTTTCATAAAGAGTTCAAATTGATAATTATTTCGTTCTTGTACCTTTTCCCTGTCTCGTCTTGAAGGGTAGGGTAAAGGTGGTGTGGGTTGGGGCAAAGTAGGCAAAGGCCTTGGAATCTCGGGTTCCATAATTGGTGTGGGTTCAACCGTAGGTGTGGTTTGAGCGGTACTTCGTGGGCTTGTAATTTGCTCCTTATCAACCACAACCTCGGGTTCTTTCTCTTTTTCCTTCTCCATAGAAGTACTTGGACGAGAAATGGGTTCTTTAAAAGTTTTACCACTACGAGTAGTAATAACCTTCAATTCTCCTTTCGGGTTCACGATGGTATCACTAGGAAGACCACCCGAAGAAGAGGGCTTACACATGATAGCTTCAAACATTTTAGCCATTCGGTCCTCAAATTTTGATTGCCTAGCATCCGCTTTTAACAATTCTTGCTTAATCTCATGTTGACCTTGCTCCATTTTTTGTTGATTTTGTTGGAGACGTGTGACATTTCCTTCCATTTTATTAGCATGAATTTTAAGTTCATTAGCAAGTTCATTTTTAAGCTCGTTTTTCAACTCGGACCTTAAGCTAACCATTTCACGTTGCATGTTGTCAAACTTAGCATCATTAGCCTTTGCATAATTCAAAAATTCTCCTTGAAGATTTTTGGTGTGATCATTTTGAAAACCTTGAGTCGATGTTTGAAAATCACGGTTTTGGTTTTGGTTTGAAATTTTCCCATTTCCACTTTGATAATTACCCTTGTTATAATTTCTTTGATTTCCTTGGTAATTTCCACCTTGGTTGTTGTTGCGATAATTATTAGTATTTTGATTTGGTGGAGCTTGATTTTGGCGGGAACCTTGACCGATTTGGTTATAAGTTCCCGTGGCTACATAAGCACTCGAAGTGTTACCATCCGCGGTAATGCACTCGGAAAGATCATGAGCTCCACCACATGACAAACAACTCTTAGAAACCGCTTTAACCGAAGCGGAATTCGAAGCTTCTTGAGCTTTCCAATGGGACATAAGAGTCGAAAACCTATCGAAAAACCGATTCTCCTCATTTGCTTCATCATGCAAGGCATTGATACTACGAGATGATGATGAGCCCATTTTGGCAACACTCGGTGTGTTACGAGGGCTATAAACCTTAGACCTATTCTCCATTATGACCAAAGCTTTTTCAACCGTTTTACACAAAAAATTACCACCCGCGGCGGCATTCAAATAATCTATTTCATGATCATTAAGTCCATTGTAAAACGTGTCGATTTGGTGTAAGTCAGAAAAACCGTGATGAGGACATTCATGAAACATCTCCTTAAACCTATTCCAAGCCGTAGAAAAACTTTCATTTGATTCTTGTGAAAATTTAGAAATCTCATTTTTCAAATGCGTAGTCTTAGAGGGCGGAAAAAATTGGTTCACAAATTTCGAAACGAGATCCTTCCACGTCAATATAGAATTGGGTGGCTCTTTCTCTAACCAAATTTTAGCGGGCCCCGCTAAGGAATACGGAAAAAGCATCATCTTAATCGAGTAATTCGAGACATCCTTAAATTTGCAAGTAGCGGTAAGACGATTAAATTGGCGGATATGGTTGTGGGGATTGTCCTTCTCATCACCACGGAATTTGTTGTTTTGGATCATCGACAACAAACCCGTTTTTACCTCAAAATTCTCCCCAAGGATTGCGGGAATCACAATAGCTTCTCCATAACCGTCGGTGGGTGCTTGAAGTAACTCCATCATAGTTTGATTCGCCATGGTTGGTGCTTTTCATACAATGGGTTCGTCAATAGGAGACTCCTCACTAGAATGAGTTGGAGTGGGAGTTTTGTTCTTTCGTCTACGTGCACGTTTTTCTTGATTACGAGTTAGCATAAACGTCACATACAACGAGGAGACGAGCAAAGAAGATTCTTTTTGGTATTTTGTATTTTTTTAATTTTTTTTTTGTGGTTTTTGATGGTATTAACTTTTTTTGGAAATTGGTGAAATGTATTAAGTAGACAAAAATCTACAAATCTCCTCCTTAATCAAATCTCTTGATTAAAGAAGCCTCAAGGAATGAAAACGATCACGTGAAGTGAACGCCTTCGATGACTTTAGAACGATGGTGGAACTCCAAATCGTTCAAGAGGGTTTAATCAATAGAAACCAAGAAAATATATATGATATGTAATAATACTTTGGGCGGCAAAACCCTCGATTCACTCTCAAAATCAAATACGCACAAGCAAGCGGAGGAAACGAGGCGGCGCGAAGCACTTAAGAGCCTTTTTCCTTTAGGTCGTGAAATACAACCGCCTTATACCCACCTTATAGTTTGTATTATCAAGATTAAGCTTCACGAAAGTATTTATCTATTTTTTCCTTTTTCTTTGGTTTGAGATTCGAATACAATGATTGGGTAATGACCTCCCAAGTCAAGGTTGTGATTTCTCACGTATTTGGAGTACTTGTGAATTTATTGTTCTACGTATACAATATATTAATAATATTCACACAAAAACCGAAAAACGATAATACGTATTAGTAGAGTGCTACTAATACAAATACTATTTATGGCTAGTATAAAAAACAACAATGGTTCAATCAAAACACAACACGCCTCCCCGGTAGCGGCGCCAAAATGATAGTTGTATTTTTACCCCTTTAGGAAAAGAGAGGCAACGTAGTGGTAAGCGTTAAGTGTCGGTTTAGGAAAACCGAGCACTAATGACCCTAGAAGTGAGTTCGTTCTCTCGAGGAGGCACGTGTGTTGTGTAATGAGTTGATTAAAGATGTTTGTGATTATTAACAAGAAGAAAAGAGAATAGAAATGAGAAAGGAAAGAAAAGACGGTTACGAAGACGGATCGAGCTAAAACGAAAACGCGTTCACGTAAAACCGTAGAAACTACAAAATTTAAAATTTTAACCTAAAAATTCCTAAAAATTACTAAAAATCCACAATATTATTCTAAGAGTTTACAAAAAAATCAAAACTTGCTAAAACATTTTAATTAATTAAATAATGACTTTTTAATGCTAATCAAAGCCCTAAAAATCACAATTAATTATTAAAAAGCCCTAAACAAGATCTAATAGTTTGTAAACCTCAAAAATAACCTAATTAAGCTAAAAACTATTTCTTAAAAATTTAAAACCAAATAAAACTATTTTTAAACTCTTAAAAACTATTAAAATCTATTAAAACTTAAATTAATTCTAGAAAATAAATGAAAAGCCTAAAAAATATTTGGAAAGTGAAAAAACTCCTAATTAAGTGTCCTTAACCTATAAAAAATGTTAAAACTTAAAAAATTAAACTTTCAATTTTTAATAATAAAATAATATTAAAATAATCAAAAAAATTCAAAGTTCTCTAAATAATTCTAAAAAATTACCAAAAATCCTAAATAATGTAACTAAAACAAAAATGCAATTAAAATTTTCTGAAACCTATTTAATAATTTTAGATTAAATTTTAAAGTTGATAAAAAACCCTAAAATCAAATAAAATTAAAAATAAAAGTTTTTGAAAACTAAAGTGAATGTAAACCTCAAAAATATAAATTAAAACCTAAAAATTATTTTTATAAAAATTAAAAAGACTTTTTCCAATTTTTAATCTATTTAATAAAAACCGGCTAAAGAAAAAATGATAAAAAATAATAAAATAAAGGGAAAAATACAAAACTAAGCTAGAAAAATCCTTAGCCTAATGACAACCCTAGGAAAAATAAGCCTGGCCAAATTAGCTTAATGGATAAGCTGATAAAGCCAAAATAAGCTACGACTTGATTTATGAAAAGCCCACACAAACTTTCCTTAAGTATAATACAATTGCACCCTTGGTCAGTAAAAGACCCAAGGGCGCAACGGTATTGAGTGTGTGTGGTGAGAGGAGTGGCGCAGGTTCGAGTCCTGGCCACGTCCTTTTTGTTCTTTATTTTTTTTTCTTTTTAAACTTTTAAAAACCAAACCTGTTGATATTTAAACCTCAAAAACACAAATCCAAATTCAATTTAACAAGACTAAAGCAAGATTTAATGAAAACGTGCCCAATTGTATTTTTTTTAATAACACAAAGAAGGACTTTCTTCACTTGTGCAATTTTAATCAAGAGGGCTTGATTTATGATTTGTGTGGTGTTTTGTTGGACAATAGGCACCCCTACACTCTGTAGGGAGTCAAATAATACAAAATCAAGCAAGCTCTAAGCAAAATCAAGCACAAAAGCTCAAAAAATAAGCAAATGAATGTTGCTGATATACTAGGTCTAGGTCTGGTGGGTATATGCAGATTTTCTAGGCACAAAAGTGAAACTCAAACCTTAAGATCTTGCATACAAGTCCACAATCTAGCATACAACTGATTCACAACCCTAGAACTACCTAATATCTAACAGATTATCACACTTGGAGACTCAAATTCACACTGAAATAGCAACAAAAGGCAGTTTTCTGATTTTACACCATTTTCTTCAAACTTTATCATGCAAATGTGTTTAATCTTAACCAAACTGAAAGTTAAACTAACAAACAACCTAAAGTTACTATATTGAGTGAGTCTGAACAAGTTTTAAACCAAATTCATATATTTCACACCTACTTAAGCCTTAATCCAAACACACCTTTAAAAAACTGAAATTGATTTTTACAAAGCAAAACCTTTCAAAACCTAATCAAACTTACTTAGCAAGACCTAAACATGCATAACAAGCTTAAATGAGCATATTTAGACAACAATATTCATCATTCAAACAAGTTCATGCAAAATCACATAAACAAGCAACTTTCTGAAAACTGATAATTGAGCCAAGAATTTTACCTTGAGGGACCTACATCCAGGTCCCTCAGTGAATGCTAGTCACCTCCTATAGGCTGGGGCCTATGCTGGACCTTTGACAAAACAATCAACAATGAAACAATTTCCTGCTAAGAGAAAATGAAGAAACAAACAATATAATCTGATTTTTTTTTTCTTTTTCAAACCTTTCTTACAAATTTCTTACACGTTTTTCTTTCAAAAGACTAACACCAATTTACTTTCAAACATGAAAACCAAAATCTTTCAGAAACAAGATTTTATCACAATCCACCAACTTTCAGAAACTTTCTGAAAATCTCAAACACAAATTGTTTGAATAAGTTATCAAAGGAACTCAGTTTTTAGCTTTCAACACAACACACAACTTTTAACAAAAAAAGGAATTACACTTGATTTAACAAACACCAAACTTTTACTTCATTAAAAAGGGATTACAAATGAGAAAGCTTAAAAACTGGAACAAAAGTATATGAGCACATACCACTCATATATATACTAGTCTACTGAACCTTCTAGTATTACAAGAATAAAAGTAAACCCTAGTAGCTAAAAATCCTAAAATGCCCTTGAAAGTCTTCAAACTTGGTCAAAAGTGGTATCTCGTGATGCTTTGTTGTTGCCAGTTGTAGAGAAGTAATCTGAGAGGTTGGTTTAAGCTTTGGGTCCAAGGAAATTCATCCATCCACTGGTTTGGTCGGGTTTTGGGGTTTGGGTGAGAGTGACGGGTGCAGGGGAGGGTCCCACAAGACACATGGGTGTGTCTTGTGGTGGTTTGAGAGGTGGGTTTGGGTGAGAAAGTGGGTAATTAGGAATCTGGAGTTAATCAACATAAAACCCTTTGATTTGATTTTAATTGAACCTGGGGTAATTAAGGTTCTAGGGGTGATTAGGATGGGGGTTTAATCCATTTTGGGTAAAAATGTTTTTAAATGAAGTGTTTTGGTGGGAAATAAGTGGGAAGGTTTGACTGGTCTTGACCATGTTTAATAAATAAACTTGGGTGGGTTGTGGGTTATGGGCTACGGGTTTGGGTAGGGCAATGGGTATATGGGTGGGTTTGCTGAGGTGGCAGCTTGTGAGTGGATGGTATTATTTTGGCTGTCTGGCAGAATTGCCCCCCAAGGTTTCCTCTTTCTTTCAAGTTGTAATAAAAGCCATCAACGCCCATATAACACTTAACAACTTTGGAGGACTTGTCAAAATTGGCACAAATACTTCCAAAGTTTTTCCAAGGGCTTCAAATGCAATTCTTGGGTTCTTCAAGGACTGATCTTGTAATATATTCAAACTTTAGGGACCCTATTCATAATTTTGAATATTTGAGGGGTATAAAGTGTAAATCTTCAAAAGTTGAGGGACTAAAGTTGCCAATCTTCAATTCTTCAAGGGTATTTTTGGAAATTCAAAACTTGGGCCCGGTTCATTGTGCGGCTTCGTTTCCCGTGTTCGTTTTTGATTGATTCTTGTGATCTTTTGCCATTTCTTCAATATCCGTACCTAAAAATACACAAGTAACAAACACGAGCATATATTTGGTATATTCATTGATATTTTATGCATTTTAAGCCCGATTTGTACGATGAGACCATGTATAAAAGCAGTCTCATCAATCATGGTTCGTCAAAAGTCATCGAGAATAGATCTTTGAAGCTTTAATTCATGCACATCAAAAGAAACAAGATAACAAACACATACGGGGCTCTCCCTACACTTATTATGAAAACGGTAAAGGATAGATCAACGGGTTGCCTCCTGAGAAGCGCTTGTTTTTTTTAACCGTGTCACGAGTCTGACTCGACCCAGAACTTAATTCAAGGGAAACGTGGTGAGGTATGGAATCATCTCATGAGAGATGTCCTCACCAAAGTACAACTTCACGCGCTGGCCATTCACCTTAAAATTGGGCCCATTTGGCTGAGAAAGTTCAATGGTGCCATATGGGAAGACTTTGGCGACGGTGAATGGACCAGATCAACGGCTCTTCAATTTGCCCGAGAAGATCTTCAACCGAGAGTTAAAGAGTAAAACTTGATCACCAACATGGAACTCCCGGTTCTTAATCCTTGCATTATGGATTATCTTGGTCTTCTCCTTGTAGATCAATGAGTTCTCATAAGCTTCATTCCTTAGTTCGTTGAGCTCGTTGAGTTGAATCTTCCGAAGATCACCGGCTTTGTTGATGTCGAAGTTGGCCCACTTCAAGGCCCAGTATGCCTTATGTTCCAACTCGATAGGGAGGTGTCATGCTTTCCCGTACACAAGACGATAAGGTGTACAACCAATCAGGGTCTTATATGCGGTACGGAAAGCCCACAAAGCATCATCTAACTTATGGGCCCACGAGGCACGATGCTCTCCCACAGTACGCTCAAGAATTCGCTTCAATCCACGGTTAGATATCTCGGCTTGACTATTTGTTTGAGGATGATAAGCGGTGGAAAGACGATGATTGACATCGTACTTAGCCATGACTCGAGCAAATTGATCATTGCAAAAATGAGTCCCGCGGTCACTGATTATAGCACGAGGAACACCGAATCGAGCAAAAAGCTTCTTTAGAAAGTTCACAACCACCCTCGCATTGTTCGTAGGGAGTGCCTTGGCTTCAACCCATTTGGAAACGTAGTCAACGGCTACGAGGATGTACTTGTTCCCTTTAGATGATGTAAATGGCCCCATAAAGTCGATACCCCATACATCAAAGATTTCACATTCTTGTATGAAATTTTGAGGCATCTCATCTTTATGTGTGATCTTGCCTTGTCTTTGGCAAGCATCACAACGTTTAACCATTTCATGAGCGTCATGATAAATGGTGGGCCAATAAAATCCAGAGTGGAATACTTTCTTCGCGGTCTAATTGGGACCAAAGTGACCACCGGTGGGTCCTTTATGGCAAGCATCAAGGATTAGTAAAGCTGCCGGCCCATCAACACATCGACGAATGACAAGATTCGCACATTGTTTGAAAAGGTAAGGGTCGTCCCAAAAATAGTGTTCATTGTCTTTAAAGAACTTTTTCTTTTATTGGGACGTTAACCCTTCCTTGAGAATTCCACCCGCTAAGTAGTTTGCAATGTCCGCAAACAATGGGGTGTCATCAAGATTGGAATTGATAGACATTAAGGTCTCAATGGGAAAAGAGTCATTGATCTATTGGTTCGGATGATCCCCTTGATAAGGATCCTCAAGTCTACTTAGATGATCTGCGGCTAGGTTTTTGGCTCCCTTCTTGTCACGAATTTCAATGTTGAATTCTTGAAGGAGCAAAAGCCAACGAAGAAGTCTTGGCTTAGAATCTTTTTTAGTCAACAAGTACTTCAACGCGGAATGATCAGTGTACACAATGGTGGTGGAAAGAACAAGATAGGGGCGGAACTTCTCAAAAGCATACACTATAGCTAAAAGCTCTTTTTCAGTAGTGGTATAATGCAATTGAGCCCCCATCATTGTCTTGCTAGCGTAATGGATTGGTTGGAAGTGTTTGTTCACTCTTTGGCCCAAAACCGCTCTAATAGCAAAGTCTATAGCATCACACATCAATTCAAAAGGTAGCTCCCAACTATGGGTAACCAAGACCGGTGCCTTAGTTAGCTTATCCTTAAGAAGATTGAAGGATTCAAGACACTCTTTGGAAAAGATGAAAGGAGTATCTTTTTCCAAGAGGTGGGTCATCGGGCGAGCAAATTTAGAAAAATCTTGAATGAATCGACGATAGAAGCCCGCATGACCAAGGAAACTTCTCACACCCTTCACGGTTGAAGGTGGAGGTAATTTGGCTATGACATCCACTTTAGCACGGTCCACTTCAAGGCCGGCTTTTGAGATTTTATGTCCAAGCACAATGCCTTCTTTTACCATGAAATGGAATTTTTCCCAATTTAGAACAAGGCGAGTATCTTCACACCGCTTAAGCATGCGTTCCAAATTGGCAAGGCAATGAGAGAAAGAATCACCATAAACCGAGAAATCATCCATGAAGACTTCCATAGTTTCTTCAACCATGTCATGGAAGATATCCATCATACACCTTTGGAAAGTCCCAGGAGCATTGCATAAGCCGAAAGGCATTCTTTTGTAAGCAAATGTTCCATAAGGACAAGTGAATGTGGTTTTCTCTTGGTCTTTGGGATCGATAGGAATTTGAAAATACCCGGAGAAACCGTCTAAGAAGCAATACTAGTCATTACCGGCTAGACGTTCAAGCATTTGGTCCATAAAAGGAAGGGGAAAATGATCCTTTCTCGTAGCATCATTGAGTTTACGATAGTCTATACAAACTCTCCACCCTGTGACGAGACGAGTAGGAATCAACTCGTTTTTTTCATTAGGCACAATGGTGATGCCGCCTTTCTTAGGCACACAACAGACCGAACTAACCCATGGTGAATCCGAGATAGGGTAGATCATTCCCGCATCAAGAAGTTTGATAACCTCTTTTTTGACAACGTCATGGATCGTGGGATTCACCCTTCTTTAGCTTTAAATAGTGGGTTTAAAATCGTCCTCCATGAGAATTTATGTGTGCAAAAGTGAGGATAAATTCCACGAATATCAGAGATTTTCCACACAATCGCTTTCTTATAATTCTTCAGTATGGCGATAAGTCAGGATTTTTCGTCTTCTTTCAGATTGTCACACCCCACCATGGCGGAATATGGGGCGCGACGTATGGATATCATCACAACATGGCGTGTCTATAGATATAACTAAATGAAATAAGAAATGTCATAAATGGCGACACAAATGTCATGACAATATCTCAACATGCAGGAGTCTAGGTAAATAGGTAACAATACTACCATTTACCCGAGACAAACAAATAACACAAACATATCAAACATATAGGTGCCAACATGCATCACTTATTAAAAAAACATAAAGGTAAACTAAGAAGGAAACGGGGATATCCTTCTATATGCATTCCTACGCTCTCCAAATCCTAGCCACATAAGTTCTCACGCTTAACCACGTTATCACCTGAAAGAGACACTAAAACACGTTAACATAAAGTTGGTGAGAGTCATAGGTTTAGACTCCAACGCCAAATCAGTTATAAGCTGTGAATAACAAACACCAATACAATAACATATGGACAATGTGCTACAAGTATGCATTAACAACAAAAAATTCAAGATCAAACATATCAAACTAAATCCAAGGCTTCTACCTTGCCAAACAACATGGTACCATAGATGATCACACTATGTACCTATCCCAAGGCCACTACCTTGTCATTAACCATTGGTCCCATAGACGATCACGCTATGTACCTATCCCAAGGCCACTACCTTGTCATTAACCATTGGTCCCATAGGCGCCCATACACCTATCTACCTTTCCAATCCAGATCATACACAAACAAGAATCACATAGCAGTTAATCACATAATGTACACACAAGTCCATCTCAAATCACAAACACATTCACATCATTATTTATAAACAACTCAACACAGTGTCTCTTCCATCCCATCTGGAAGTCAAAATCAAAAGTAAACATGGGACTATGAAACTCACCTGATAGCTTCTTTACAAGTCCTCGCACTAGCAACGAGCTAACAAACCAAAAACACACAATCAATACCCAAACCAATCACCAAGATGGCTCATCAACCTATGATGGACATCTAGCCTATTCCCATATAATTACCTCATTGTTAAGTTCTAATCACCCCATTACCCTTCCTTAACAAGTCCCTAACTTGGTTAAGTTTAATAGCTATCCCGTTCATAATTTTACACAAAACAGTCCCAGTTTTAGGTCTCAAAACTTCAAGTCAAATGTCCATATAATATACCCATGGTTTCTGTAAAAGAAATATTCACACTTTTATACATGTTAGTTAAAACCTCCCACTTGCCCTAACCTTAAAGCTACTGTTAAGGCCCTGATATATGTATATATATTGCTACCTATCCAGAATTCACTGATTTTAAACGTATGAAAAGTTTGTTACCATTAGAGGGTCTTACCCTAAACCACAACCTTAGCCCAAGTGCATATACTCACTACAACATATAAACCGTCTCTCATGTTCGTGACAAGATCCCAATGCAACCCTAAGTACCCCAAACAACCCAAAACTTAAAAAGAAAACATGCTGAATTCAAAACTGTTTTGACCTCCGACTGTTGTAACCTGTTTTTGACCCACTTACTGACCTCCAATTTAGTTCTAGTTTCTTGCATTGGAAGCCACTTCAAATACCTTTTAAGGGCTAGTTTGATCGCATCTTGAATGTTCCTATAACTCCAGATATGATCAAAACAATTGACTCAAAATTCTGCCCAGTTTTTAAAAACGGGTTTAACAAAATCAACCTCATTAATTAACCATAATCCCTCTAATTACAAACCCTAATTTATTTAATCATTAAAATATGATTAATATACTGTTTTTAATTAAACCCTAACCTTAATCTATCATAAGATGATCATAGAAAACATTAAAAACAATTAATATGAAAAGGGTTAAGAAGGTTTTACCTTTAATTTAATGGAAGATGAGAAAACCTAATTTTTGAAGAACCCTAATTGGCCACCATTGATGAATTTCGGCTAGGAGATGTTATGGAGGTTAAAAACCTGATTATTATGGTTATGAGTTGGGTTTGGTTAAGTCCTAAAGGCCCCCTAATCCCATTACAAGTCTATTGGGTCTGTTTTGGGCTTTTCCCTTCTTTCTTTCTTCTTTGGTGCGTCTAAACCGACCCAAACACCCCTAAATTCGTTTTTTATTTTTATTATTTAATATTATGTTATTAATATTACTTTAATTTTCCTTAATTTATTTCAGCTCCTAAAGCTTCCAAAACCACAAAACCGTAAAACTAGTCAAATTTACGCGTTTTACCGTAAAAGACGTAAAATATACACTTTTAAAAAAAATCTCAAATTTTGCAATAAACTTTATAACTAAGTCCTAAATGACTTAAAACCATCCCAAAAAATATTCATATGACTAATTACCTCATCCGCGACCTCTAAATGCTAAACCGTAAATAGTAAAAATACGATTTTCTATAATACATATACGTATACTTAGAACCACCAAATAACACCATCTCACTTCATAGTCACTACCATGTGAACTCATGAACATGAAATCATCACACATCGTTTCATTCACAAGGTACCCCGTACCGGAAACGATATCCAAACCACAATCTATACACACCAATAAGCACATAAACACGTAAAGACACGCAACTAGCACAAAACAAAACTAAGTGGCGAACCTCAAAACCAGGGTTGTCACATCACTCCCTCCTAATAGAAATCTCGTCCCAAGATTTACTCCTTAGGATCAAACACACAGACAACAAATCACACGAGGATACTTGTTCTAAAAGAACTCCTCTCATTTCTACGTGAACTTTAGTTCAAGTTTCAAAATACCACATATACAAACCAAAAACAATTAAACTCATTGCCAAACTCTTGACCTCACAGTCAATAAATCTCCTAGATGACTCTTTGATAAAACAAAGACTCTCATTAACACAAGTCCCAAATAATCGTACATGCAAAATGCATTCTCAAATAACCTTTACCAATCTCAATACATGAAATGTATCATGTATACAACTCATTTCCCCCATGAAATTCTATGCTCATAAGCTAATGGTCCGATCTTTCTAAAGATCATAAATGGACCTACAAAACTCTACATCAACTCTTCCATTTTACCAAAACATACCACCCGTTACTATGGGTGAAACTCCCTACACAACTTTGTCACTAACTCTAGTGGTTTCCTCCTTTTCTACATAGCATCCCTTGTTGCTCTCATCCTTTCCACAACCATCATTACCACATTAGTAGCCTCTTTTACCAATTCTAGTCCACAATAGGGACAACTCACCCTATCCTTTCATATAGTGCCTCAAATGGCATTTATCGACTTCTAGTATGATAACTATCATTATATGAAAACTCAGCCATCGCTAACGAGTTTCCTAACTACCTCTAAATCAATCAGTATAAGTCAGTGCCATTTCCTTTTCCACACTACGACAGTATTAGCCTGCTTGTGCTTTATTCTACTCATTAAGCTCTACCAAAGTTTTACCTTCGGTTCCTATCTCGACCTATTTCATTCATGCTTCGCTTCTATACACACTTCCTTCTTCTTCTTCAACTCCTACCATACATCACAATGTGATGCTTCCCATCGTTTCTTCCCTTGCCATAATCCTTCATAAGACATTCCATACATATTAGGCTAACTTTTACGCAAAATCCTCTATTCCATCACATCTGTACGCAATCCTTCCAACTTCTCAACTATGTGACATCTCCTTCCTCTTGAAATATGTGATGAATTAGTCAGTCTATCGACTATCACCCAACTCCCATTGTACTTAATCCTCCACCGCATTATGTATCCCTTCCATCAACTTCGTCCTTACATCGCCCTTTCTAAGCTTCTCCTATCTATGTAGGAATTATAGTCTACGTCCCTCTTCTCCGTATGATTGTTCAAGCCACGCATCATGCACGTTGACGCGTTCTCTGCTTTAGGCAACTCAACTCGTGCAACCTATATCCTTTATCCAAACCGCTCCAATACGTCATCCCTATAGTTCAAGTTCGTCTCAGCTTCACCTCATTCTTCTTATTCCATGTCTCATCGACCATGCTTGCCTTTCCCAGATGGTACTTGGCCTTGCAATTTTCTTTCGTCACTTAACTCCACCTACCACCTTTACCAAATGTTCAATCAAGATGATTGAATATGTGTTGGAGACGTTCATGATCCGTATAGATCATTCTCCACGTCTCGTACACCAAATGCCTCTAGCATTCTAGGCAGATATAACAATCCAGCCCCACTAACTAAGTCCATCTAGTTCTTCCAAATCTTCAGTTCCTGCAACGTATAAGCGATCGCCTTTCTTTGTCTTCCTCGTAGGCGTCCAAATCCTTGCTCCACGTATCGTCATGATCCGCGAATTCATCCGGTCCTTCCGATAATGCCAAGATCGGCTCATTATCCAATCCACCTCTTCAGCCTCCAAAACGCTTCCTCATCCTTCTTCACTTCGCCCCTTGCTGGTTCCATGATACGCCATCATCTCTAACTACTCATCATGGTAAACTTAATACTAAAAACTCACACTCGAAAATCTCACGTATAACTCCACTCCAAAACCAACACATAATTCGCCTCACTCTCCTTCTCAGATTTGAGTAGTTCAAGATGTCGTTGACGCTCTCGATGACAACTCGTTTATACGCGTTCATGCACACTTGGTTCATTGACACCATGAAAACCGCTAGTGCTTTGGTGAAGCCAAATACATAACCGTAAACCCAAAGCGTTCATACAACATCCTTAGCAGTTTCAACTATGTCCTCCTTGCACCCTCTCTTAGCGGTAATACGAATAAATTCCTACCTCGTTCTACTTGCAAAATTCTACACGCATCTTAAAAGACCGGTACTTCCTCTCATCAGACCACTCAACCTCTTTCCACATCCAATCTACTACTAAGCAAATCAACTTTTATCCGGCATTCCTTGCAATCTCTAACAGCTCTTATTTTTTTTAAATCACTCCATCAATGATTTACCTTAGAAGGGCACTAACTACAACTCCACTCACTTCTCCTACTTGCTCTATTTATGGTTCTACCTCACAGTAATAGGCAAACCTACTAAATTTCAGGAAATTTTTGGAAAACTTACATGCCCTACGAACAATCATAAATACCTTTGAGGTATTACTTCCTTTTCCAACACTCTCTATGGCGTGTTACTTGTGCTAATATCCCACAAATCTCTATTCATCTCCTTGGTACTCCTAAGAGACCTCATGACCACACTAGTTCGTCTACGAACTTCTTTCCTCCCCACTAAGGGTATTCCGACCGTTCTCTCATGGTCACCTACTTAAGCGTGTAGGCGCGACCAAGTCTTTCATACGACTACCTCAACGCTCCCGAACAATACGAAACCAAAACTACATCCTGAATCCATCAGATACGATCAACTAATCAAACTAACGGATAACTAACGACATTTCACGTGCACCAATTAAAACAAGTCAAAAACCACGAGACTCAAAAGAAAACTCAAACCCAGAACATGTATCAATTCAAAATGACCCATGACAACGAAAAATAATCTAAGAAACACCCAATGGCAACCAAAACATATTACGCCCCGCAACATATTATTTAAACCGTGCAAAAGACCGACCTTTCCAAAAGAATATACTCTTATTTATTATTATTATTATTTTACCTCCCCACATCTATGTGACTCAAACCATCTACAAACAACCTTCTAGGCGATCTCAAAACTCAACCCAAGGACCAGGTATCCCGTGCACCCCAAATAAAAATAAACTACTATTCAAAACTCAACCTTGAACCTGACACTTGTACAACAATTCCGACCAGTCCACTGACCTCCCATGACTATACTTTCTGAATATTTGAAAAGTACGTTCCGAGTACATAATTTTTGGCTTTTGAATCACTCAAAAAGGTCTAAAAACGAACAAGTTATTACCGAAACAGTTTTATATTAATGAAAGATAAAATTGTATGTGAAATCTTCATAAACTCAATTTAACCTTGAATTAATAATTATAAATGACGTGAATCGGTTAAACCCAATTATATAAACTATGTAAGTAGAAAGAAATTTTACTTCGCTTTATTTTAAAGGAAGTCTTTTAGAATTTGAAATAAATAAGTGTTGACTAAAAAGAAATCTTATGTTACATCTTGTTTCAAACACGACCCCAACACCTTACCCTTATTTTACCGAATACGACCAACTATCTAACCCTATACTAGATTTCCAAGTCCCCTTTTTCCATATACCAACCAAAAGAAATGTAAGACTCAACACAAAAGATTTGATTATCTCAAAAGAATTCCCAGGTTATTTCAATAGAATTAAAACCAAGAACACTGTTTTAAAACGTACACGTGAAATACGAAACTCAAAGAATACGCTACAAGACACAGTTCAAAAGATTCAAAACGTCGTTGAAACTCCACCAAACTCCAGCACCATAAAACACGAACAAACACAAGGTACGTTCAAGCTATAATAACTAGTGAACGACCATATACCGTTACTTAACACATAGTCGTATATATACATCCGCATATGTATACCTATTGAATCCCCCAAACATACTCGTTATCATACACGTAAGTTAATCAATCGCTTTTTACGCTCGTTTTATCCATACGAGTAATCACCATCTCACCATGCCACAACAAGGCATAAAGCCCACCTCCAAAACCAAACCATATCGTGTGACCCCAAAATCACACAACACATCTATAACCCAAAACATATAACACAAAAAGAACAATAGCCATATCGTAGGTAGCCATTACATAAACTCATATATAATAGTATACCCAAATTCTACATCTCATCATATACAAGCATGTACTAACCCTCTTTCATGCAACCATACTTGGGAACCCATTGAAGTTGTGGTACTTGTATAACTATGTTGGCCACCATACTTATACAGTTACCCTTTCCCCAATGCACTCCCTCCTATGAGGACACTTATAAGAATCAATACAACATATAACACATAAATCTATCTACTCACATAAGCTCGTAACCACATAACCAACTAGATCCAAAACTCCATCTATAAAAATAACATAATAAAACTCTTGGAATACAGAAATCCATAGTCTAGCTTAAACATCCTAGACTAAATCCAAAACGAAAACATAATCAGTTATAAGTCATGTCGCCCATAAGAGTGGAAACCGCTTAAAATCCTTCCTACCCATGTACTCCTAGTAACTCGAACCACCACACGATTCTTAGGGAACATGACTTAAACATCAAAAGAAAATTACTGTACCTTAGGTACATAAAATAACCCAACAAAAGATAGAACTACCCTGTACCAAATTATGTACTATAATGTACAATTTAAGCAAAATACGACAATGACTAGTGTGGACGATTATGGTTCAACTCGCACTAGTCACCACCCAAAAAGAAAATAACATGTGGCTAAGTATGAACTTACTATGGTTCAATTCATACTAGTCAAAACATCACAATAAATAACATTCAAACACATCAATTATAATAAAATGCACACATACTCCTATGACGCCTCTATGCAGGGACCCTTAAGCTATAGACTAGGCTACGCGACTAGGCAACCTAATTCTCTATAACCATTGGCTCTGATACCATTCTGTCACACCCCACCATGGCGGAATATGGGGCGCGACGTATGTAAATCATCACAACATGGCGTGTCTATAGAGATAACTAAATGAAATAAGAAATGTCATAAATGGTGACACAAATGTCATGACAATATCTCAACATGCAGGAGTCTAGGTAAATAGGTAACAGTACTACCATTTACCTGAGACAAACAAATAACACAAACATATCAAACAGATAGGTGCCAACATGCATCACTTATAAAAAAAAACATAAAGGTAAACTAAGAAGGAAACGGGGATATCCTTCTATATGCATTCCTACGCTCTCCAAATCCTATCCACATAAGTTCTCACGCTTAACCACGTTATCACCTGAAAGAGACACTAAAACACGTCAACATAAAGTTGGTGAGAGTCATAGGTTTAGACTCCAACGCCAAATCAGTTATAAGCTGTGAATAACAAACACCAATACAATAACATATGGAAAATGTGCTACAAGTATGCATTAACAACTAAAAATTCAAGATCAAACATATCAAACTAAATCCAAGGCTCCTACCTTGCCAAACAACATGGTACCATAGATGATCACACTATGTACCTATCCCAAGGCCACTACCTTGTCATTAACCATTGGTCCATAGGCGCCCATACACCTATGTACCTTTCCAATCCAGATCATACACAAACAATAATCACATAGCAGTTAATCACATAATGTACACACAAGTCCATCTCAAATCGCAAACACATTCACATCATTATTTATAAACAACTCAACACAGTGTCTCTTCCATCCCATCTGGAAGTCAAAATCAAAAGTAAACATGGGACTATGAAACTCACCTGATAGCTTCTTCACAAGTCCTCGCACTATCAACGAGCTAACAAACCAAAAACACACAATCAATACCCGAACCAATCACCAAGATGGCTCATCAACCTATGATGGACATCTAGCCTATTCCCATATAATTACCTCATTGTTAAGTTCTAATCACCCCATTACCCTTCCTTAACAAGTCCCTAACTTGGTTAAGTTTAATAGCTATCCCGTTCATAATTTTACACAAAACAGTCCCAGTTTTAGGTCTCAAAACTTCAAGTCAAACGTCCATTTAAATATACCCATGGTTTCTGTAAAAGAAATATTCACACTTTTATACATGTTAGTTAAAACCTTCCACTTGCCCTAACCTTAAAGATACTGTTAAGGCCCTGATATATGTATATATATTGCTACCTATCCAGAATTCACTGATTTTAAACGTATGAAAAATTTGTAACCATTAGAGGGTCTTACCCTAAACCACAACCTTAGCACAAGTGCATATACTCACTACAACATATAAACCATCTCTCATGTTCGTGAGAAGATCCCAATGCAACCCTAAGTACCCCAAACAACCCAAAACTTAAAAAGAAAACAGGCTGAATTCAAAACTGTTTTGACCTCCGACTGTTGTAACCTGTTTTTGACCCACTTCCTGACCTCCAATTTAGTTCTAGTTTCTTGCATTGGAAATCCACTTCAAATACCATTTTAGGGCTAGTTTGATCGCATCTTGAATGTTCCTAGAACTCCTGATATGATCAAAACAATTGACTCAAAATTCTGCCCAGTTTTTAAAAACGGGTTTAACAAAATCAACCTCATTAATTAACCCTAATCCCTCTAATTACAAGCCCTAATTTATTTAATCATTAAAATATGATTAATATACTGTTTTTAATTAAACCCTAACCTAAATCCATCATAAGATGATCATAGAAAACATTAAAAACAATTAATATGAAAAGGGTTAATAAGGTTTTACCTTTAATTTAATGGAAGATGAGAAAACCTAATTTTTGAAGAACCCTAATTGGCCACCATTGATGAATTTAGGCTAGGAGATGTTATGGAGGTTAAAAACCTGATTATTATGGTTATGAGTTGGGTTTGGTTAAGTCCTAAAGGCCCCCTAATCCCATTACAAGTCCATTGGGCCTGTTTTGGGCTTTTCCCTTCTTTCTTTCTTCTTTGGTGCGTCTAAACCGACCCAAACACCCCTAAATTCGTTTTTTTATTTTTATTATTTAATATTATGTTATTAATATTACTTTAATTTTCCTTAATTTATTTCAGCTCCTAAAGCTTCCAAAACCACAAAACCGTAAAACTAGTCAAATTTACGCGTTTTACCGTAAAAGACGTAAAATATACACTTTTAAAAAAAATCTCAAATTTTGCAATAAAGTTTATAACTAAGTCCTAAATGACTTAAAACCATCCCTAAAAATATTCATATGACTAATTACCTCATCCGCGACCCTTAAATGCTAAACCGTAAATCGTAAAAATACGATTTTCTATAATACAAATACGTATACTTAGAACCACCAAATAACACGATCTCACTTCATAGTCACTACCATGTGAACTCATGAACATGAAATCATCACACATCGTTTCATTCACAAGGTACCCCGTACCGGAAACGATATCTAAACCACAATCTATACACACCAATAAGCACATAAACACGTAAAGACACGCAAGTAGCACAAAACAAAACTAAGTGGCGAACCTCAAAACCAGGGTTGTCACACAGATCCTCTGCGATGATGACGGGTGACTTGTTGTCTTCAAGGAACACGTATTCAAGATGAGACTGTAGATCCTTAAGCTCTAAATCCGGAGGATTTTAGATGGAAGGCGTAGTCAAATTCGGATCATCGATAGAGACATCCTTAGGAGATGGTGGAGAAATATGGTCCTCATTGAGAAGTTTTTCAATGGTACGAATGTCTTCATCCCAATTGGAGGGAGAATCGTCATATTGTAAATCCACATCCCCCAAAGTTGCTTCAAATTCTTTCAAAAGAATATCATTTTCTCCAAATGGAATTAGTGAGGGAGCAATAGAGGCAACGGTCTCTAAAATGGGTAGAGAAGAAGAACCACTTTTACAAGCGTCTTTGAAATGTTCTTCACAAGCCTCATCAAGAACGTCAATGAAATTAACACTCTTGTTGTCAAAAGGCTGCTTAGAAAGTTTACGCATGTTGAAGACGATTTTATCGTCACCAACTCTCATGGTTAATTCGCCCGCGGCTACATCAGTGAGAGTGCGACCGGTCCTCAAGAATGGACGTCCAACAATTAATGGAACACGGGTGTCCATCTCATAGTCAACGACAACAAAATCCGCCGGAAAGGTGAATTTTTCGACACCGACGAAGACATCTTCGGCTATCCCCACCGGATAAGAATTCGTACGGTTAGCTAATTCCAAAGTCATTCGTGTGGGGACTAGCTCGGGTAGAGACAATTGTTTCCAAACGCTTAGAGGCATTAGGTTGATACTAGCACCTAGATCGGCTAGGGCCATACAATTCTCTACCCCAGGGAAGTTGCAGGGAATGAGAAAATGACCCGGATCACCAAGTTTGGTGGGTAATATCCTTAAGAGCAATGCGGAGCAATTCTCGTTAAGTTGGGTCTGAGCGATGTCAAGAAGTTTCTCCTTATCACTGAGAAGATCTTTAAACATTTTAGCATATTTAGGCATGTGAGCGAGATCCTCATCAAAGGAGATATTGAAATTCAGTTGTTTAAACATTTTAAGAAAGTTAGAAACCTGAATATCATCCTTGTTCTTCAATTTCTCTTTCTTCAACCTTGAAGGATAAGGTATACTGGGTTGAGATGAAGGCTTTGGAATGGAATTCTCACTCACATCCTTGGGTGGTGGAGGGGTGGAAGTAGAAGGTGGAGGAATTGGAGAAGTATAAAGTGGAGGGACTGGAGAAGGGGACTTGTTTTCCTTTGTCACAATCACCGGTGTAGGTGTAGGAAGCTCGGGTTCCTTTAAACCTTTTCCACTGTGAGTGGTGATTGCTTTCATCTCCCCTCTTGGATTAGCAACGGTGTTACTCGGAAGAGAACGCGAACCAGAGGCTTGATTACTTGGTAAGAAACTAGCCATCATGTTCCTTAAGTCATTCGTTTGACTTGCCAAAGAGTTTCACATATCGGCTCGAAGATCATTCCCTTGTTTCACCATATCTGCTTTCAAGTTGGCCATTTCCCATTGAAGATTTTGCATTATCACATCATTAGTCCTCATGTAAGTGTCAACCTCTTGATTAAATGTGGTGGGTTGGGTGGGAGGAAGAGCATGGTAGGCAGGTGGTTGATAAACGGGTGGTTGGTGAACTTGATTGTTTCTTTGAGGTGGATATGGGTTTCTTTGTGTTTGATATTGATTTGGAGCTCGAGGTTGGTTTTGATTGTTGCTATTGAGGTTGTTTGGGTTTTGTGGTGGGAAACCAGGTGGTGAAAGAAAGTTGTTTGAGCGATAACTGAGCAAATTGCGGTCACCTTGAGGACGTGCTTGATAGCCTCTTGTAGAAAAGTTACCGTTGGCGGCATACACATTTTCTGGATTGTCATGAGTCGAAGGACAATCAGTGTATGAATGAGATCCCCCACATATTTCACATGATTGACTCATAGCATTAACTTGAGCATTGATAGCTTTGGTGCTGTTAGCGGTTTGGAGAGCAAGTGTTTCAACAAGTGAAGTAAGCTTATCAATTCTCTTGTCGCTCTCATTAGTGCTAGCACTAGCCACATTAGTCTGAACACTCTTGGTTTGCACTCTAGACTTATTCTCGATAATGTCCCATGCGGCATTCGAAGACTTAACCAAAATATTACCCCCCCCCCCCCCCGAGGCACTATTTAGTGAATCTTGGTCATTCATGCTTAAACCATTGTAAAAAGTATTAATTTGATGTACTTTTGTGAAACCATGTTGTGGACACTTTCTTAAAAGTTCCTTAAAACGGTCCCAAGATTCACTAAATGTCTCACCGTACTTTTGTTCAAATGTAATGATTTCATTCCGCAAAGCGGTAGTACGTGAGGGTGGGAAAAAGTAGTTGATGAATTTAGTCTCTAAATCCGTCCATGTAAGAATACTATGTGGCGGCTCCTTATCAAGCCAATGTCGGGCTTGTCCTTCTAAGGAGAAAGGAAAAAGTTGTAAGCGAATTACCTCTTGTGAAACCCCATTATACTTGACCGTATTAGTGAGTTGAAGAAACAGTTTGATATGGTCGTGAGGATCATCAAGTGTACGCCCCGAGAATGGTTGAGCAGAGACCATTTGAATGAAACCGGATTTGAGTTCAAAGTTGTTGGCTCCAATCTCGGGTATAACAATAGCATCGGTGTTTCCCTCTACTTGCGATTGCAAAAGCTCGATCATTGGTTGATTGTCCATGATGACAATAGGTGGAGTAATGACTTCGGCTTGAGCTACTTTCTTCTTACGAGCACGAGTACGCATACACACCTACAAAAGGAAAAGAAAAATAGACAAGAAATATTTTTGGTTTTTCTATGTTTTTCTATTTTTGTGGATTTTTGAAAATTTTAAATTTTTTTAGGATCTTTGAAAATTTTAAAGCAAGAAAAATAACGTTAAAAAATGAACGGATCCCAAAATCCAATGCGTCTCTCACATAAAATCGTTAATCTTAACGAAAAAGTCGGCAGCGGCGTCATTTAATACAAAGAATTTCCAAGTATAAAATAATTTCGTTCCAAGTCTTTTCGAATTGATTACTAGTTAAGAGTGCGACTCAGTCGTTCTTGGTGGAAAATTAAAAGGGTTTTGTTATCTATTTTAAGCTAAAAGTGAAAATCTCGTTGAGTAATAAGTAAAAATGAAAGCTTGAAAATTTAAAACTAAAGATAAAGACTTTAAAAATAATTAAAAAGTTAATGATTAAAACTTATAAAAATGTAAACTTAAAAGATTTAAACTAAAACAAGACAAGTTAGAATAATGCTAAGTAAAAAGGCGGGAAAATAAAGTTTAAATTAAAAACTAGAAATAACAAAGCCTTATCCCGAATAATTCTTCTGCTGTCTATCCGGAATACAAAATTCTAAGGCTTATCCGGAATAATTACTTTGAAGCCTTATCCGGAATAAAGAAATCCTACTATCCGGAATCTTGCGCTTACCACTATCCAGAATCTGAGGTTGAACTCTTATCCGGAATACCTTGTTTAGAACCTTATCCGGAATACTATCCGGAATGAATATCCGGAATACAAAAATGCAACTTATCCGGAAACTTATCCGGAATAATACTTCGGGTGCTTATCCACAATCAGTCTTCTTTGGGCTATCCGGAATAAAAGAAATACAGCTTATCCGGAATAAATTCTACTTCTAGTTATCCGGAAAAACATAAATGAAGGCTTATCCGGAATAAATCTATGGACTCTTATCCGGAATCTGGAAAATGAGCTATATCCGGAATATCGTTAAGGTGACTATTCGGAATAATGGAAATGCAGCTTATCCGGAATGCGATATTGAAGGCTTATCCGGAATGTTTGAAGGTGCAGCTATTCGGGATAATGGAGATGCAGCTTATCCGGAATAATTAAGTGGTGACTATCCAGAATGTATAATCCGAGAGCTTATCCTGAATAAAAGGGTTTTGGAAAAATTATTCCGTAACAAGAAAAGTTAAGAAAATAAGCTAAAAACCAATAAGCATTTTACCAAAAACTTAACCAAAAGGATTTTAAGAAAAAGTAAATAAGCTAGAATTTAAAAACTTTTAAAACACTAATTAAGCTAGAAATTAAAAAGCACTTTTTATCAAAATTTAAACTTATTAAGAACAACTTATTTTAAGAACTATTAATCATAAAAATTAAGAAAATAATCACTTTAATCTAAAACTTATAAAATCACCAATTCAATAAGCTTAATCAAATAAACTACACAATCAAATCATCAACAAAATTAAAACTTACTACATGATTATCAAGATTAAAAATATTACGAAAGGTAGAATGAGAATTAAGAAATAAGCTTGATTTGATTAAAGATTAATATCAAAAGATTACAAGATTAATGTAAAGATTTAATAAGCTTGAAAGAAAAACTAGAGAGAAAATAAAACCACACTTAATAAAAACTAAAAATTAACTAAAAACAAACTAACACTAATCACCCTCCTAATGACATATTAGGAGGGTATTTATAGGAGGTGGGGAGGTTAAGTGCTTGAGCTTTCTTCTTTCTTTCTTCTCGTCTCAACTCGATTTAATTTCTTTGTCTTTCTCAACGTTCTCTCGGGATTTTTCGACATAAATTGAACTCGTCTTATAATCTTCTTCTATAATTAGACTTGAGTTCTTCGACTTCATTAAACTTCTGTCTTTAGACTTTTTCTTCGATAAATCTTCAGAATAGGCCTTGGACTTTCGTTCTTTTTGCACTCTCGATCTTTTGACTTCGTCTTTTGTCTTTTTCTTTGATAAAAGCTCGTGATAGCCCATGTTTTCTTCCTTTTGCATATTTTTATCCTGAAACATAATAAAAACATAAACCACGCATAATTCTGACTTTTACGACATAAAATACACGTTTTGGTCTTGTTATTATTGGAAATAAGTGATAAAAGGATAAGTGTTTTCACACTTATTAATCATCCTCTCCTAAAGATCTAGTCATGTTCATCATTTGTTTATTTGTGTCTTTTGTAGATCCAATGTATTTGTGAATACTTGGACTAGTTATGTTCATCTAAGCTATTTGTGAATACTTGGATTAGTGTTGTGTAAATCCATTGCATATGTGTATGCTTGGATTTGTCTTGTGTACATCCAAGTTACATGTGTGTACTTGGATATGTTTTGTTGAGTTGTAATGTGTAGTGTGTTAGATCTCACTAAACTACAAAGTGATTTGTGTCTGAGTTGTGTAAGTTCTCACTTAGCTTCAAAGTGAAGAGTTGTGAAGATTGGTTCTACTTTGGATTAGAACTCGACATCTAGCCTTATGTCGGAAAATGGTGAAGTAGGGAACGTATTAAGATTGGTTCTAGATTTTGGATTAGAACTCGACATCTAGCCTTGTGTCAGAAAATGGTGAAGTAGGCGACGTGTGTGGATTGGTCCTAGCTAAGATTAGGTCTCGACATTTAGCTTAGTGTCAGAAAATAATGTAAGCAACGTTGAAAGGTTTTCTCCGCCATGAAGGGAGGTTGTGGATATAGTGGAAATCTCGAGTAAGGTGTACTCGAGGAGTGGAGTAGGAACGAGGATAGAGCTTCGTTGCCGAACCACTATAAATCTTGGTGTCTCCCTATTAGGTTGTTTCTTTCCTTACTCTTTACTTACTTTTATTATCACTTTACTTACCATTAATACTTGTCATTGTTAATGCATTAGAATTGAACCTAATCATTATGAAACTAGCTTTCAAGTAAAAGATAATTTTGACACAAACCTAATTGAAAGGAACTTTAATTAGGAGATAAAACGAAGAGAATATATTCAACCCCCCCCCCCCCTTTCTAGTTTCTATAATTGGTATCAGAGCGATGGTCACACAAGATCTTTAAAGTATATTGCACTTTAAAACTTTAATCGATCCACTGTCTCCTCAAATTAGAAGGTTAAGTTGTACTAAAGTTTCTCTTCGGTTAAAACTATTTTTTATTGAAAATAGGCCTTTTAGTTGGTAATATAGCATCTCATTTAGACTAGTAGTATTTATGCATTTTAAATTTACTCTTGAAATTTATCTACTAGTTTGCATCTTGTTATGTGTAGGTACTCATTAAGATCAACCATTCAATTTATTGTGGATTAAGTCAAATACACTTGTAGAAGACTCATCTTCTTTGATTTCCAACATCATTGAATGATGATATCAAGATGGATGGGAGTGATACTAGTCCTTGAAGACTTAGTAGTCACTATAGTCATGATTGGGCTATGCATTGATTCCTTTAAAGCTTGGAATGCACTTTGTGGATAAGGTACGTTTTCGTTCTTCCACACGCCCTATTGATCATTCTTTTGATCGTTACTTGACTATGTGTTTGTTCTTTGCATCCTTGCCTTAACATTTGTTTGTGGTTTGTGATTCTCTTTTTTTACCCTCTCAAACCTTCATTGCTTGCATACTTGACTCACTATGGGGATATAGAGTGAGTTAGTAGTAGCTTAAAGTATCAAGCATGATTTCCATGGTTTGCAAACTTACGGTTAGTAGGCCCTATATCATGTGTAGCTTGTGCAATTGAGCTTATCTCTAGGATGATTGATTAATCCCTTGAGATACCAAACTATTTCATGAGTTGTAGTTGGATTTTACACATTTGGAATTAAAATATTCCAAAGATATTATTATTGTAAATCCTAGCAATAATAATTGTCCGATCATGTGGGAGAGAAAGTAAATTTATACTTTGCTCACATTTTGAAGTAGAATAAGACTATTCTTGAAAGCGATCTTTATCTATGTATCAAAATTGCTTGGTATAGTTCATTACCAAAGCCGTTTAGGCTTTCGCCGGAAAGGCACGTCTTAAACCACTATATATCAAACAAGCTCTTCGTCTCCTCGACTTGAAGATTGTCATTTGTCTCTTGAGCATTGTACTTGGTCTTTATTCACTCCCCTTGACTTCTCTCCTCTTTGCTTCTTCGCTACGAGTAGTCGTTTGTCTGTTTCGATCTTTTTTGATCTCGATTTAACTCGTAATCCTTCATAAAGGCATTATTACTTAGTGTTGAAGTGATCAAATGATTTCCTATAGGCTTGAGATATACTTTAAGTATTTTAGAAAAATTTGGTTTTGAAAAATTCTTTGATTTTCCTTGTTAACAACACGCCACTGTAGGCGGTTCTTTATTTGTCGCGACTCAAAGGTGCGGTTCTCTATCGATAAGGAACCGAGGCCAGAATTGGTGACTAAAGTACCCAAATTTTATAAAAATCACTTTTTCAAACAACCCCTCACTTTCATCCCCAATAGAACCGACGGGTTTCTTCTTTTCCACCATTGTTGCACCTTCAAAACCTTCATTTACTCAAGATTAATTGATTCCAAGTTATGGGTTTCACTCATCCTTCATCCAACATCAATTAATTGTAAGTAATCTCATTCAGTTTCATCTAATTTGTTCTAGGGTTCAAACTTTCATAAGTGGGGATTTTTAAAATTGAAATTGAATTAGAACCTTACTAGGAATGTAAGTTGACATATTTATTTTACTATAATTCCTTAGGTTCCTATTCATTAATATTTCACTAAAACCCACTTGTAGAACAATCCAAATTTTGACTAAATTATTTTGGTTAATTGATGGAATTGATATGAACCCATGAACAAGTTGGTAATTGCATTGTTAATGCTTACCTAAAAACTTTGTTTTGAAAAACCAATGTTCAATTTCATTGTTGATTTTACATTTTTAATATGTTATTGTCAATGATGAATTGGGTACATTATGAACATGAGAATGATAAGGATTAATCCTTTGTTTGTAAAGAAATTGATGAAACACATTCTCATCTTTTTGATTTTTGGTTTATATTTAACATATGAGTGATTGGAGAAATATTTTTGTTTGTTTTATTTAAGTACTAATCATGCCTTGGAATATCAACAAGATCACAAATATACTAAACAATATATGCCAAACCTAGCCGATTTTTGTCCTTCCCCACAACTTGCCAATACCTATCATTCACTTCAAAACCGTTGCTTTCACAAGGGTAGAGTCGTCCAAAATAATATCGAGGGCTATATATATACTAAGTCGATGTTCGAACGAATCAAGTTTGATTGCTTGTTGTACATCGAGGAAGATATATATCCTGAATTTCTCTTGGAGTTCTTTAGCACATATTCTCTCATGTTTGATAATGATAGAATATTTGTTAAGTTCATCATTGACGGTCGACTTCTACCATACTCTCTCGAAGAATTTGGTGAAGCTCTTCGTGTTCCATTTGTAGGTACTTGTCGATTTACGGATAAATGGAAGCTTGATGATCTCCTTAATCCCTTCAATTTTCCTCCAAATGACAATGAAGATATTGACCTTGACTTCATCCTTGGCGTCATCTCTAAAGAGCGTAGTGGAAACGTTGTAAGAAGCCTATACTCAAACAAGCGTTCGGTGAAATGTTTTGAGGTTCTCTTAAGCGACCCTAAAAATTGTATGGTCCGATGAGCCAACATCCTTTGGGAAAATGTGTTTTGTCTTGGTGGAAACTGGGGGGCGTGTATGACGCATATGTTATTTTGAATCTCTACCAACACCAAGTACAATCTTGCATATTTTATCGCTCGACGGATCAATTATGCTCTTTCTAAACCCAAAACAAATCTTCCATATTCCATGCTCCTTACTCGCCTTCTTAAGAAGGTTGGTGAAGAATTTCCCGACCTTAATATTTCTCGCTTTCATCCAATTAATCGGGTTATACTACCTATTCAAGAGGTGCAACCACGAAAGACTAGAAGTGATCGAAGTTCGAGAAAGTACGATCCACAAGAGTCCGATGATGAGGACATTACTATGTCACCAAGTGATGGTGGTGGCGTAGGCACTAGTGCTCATGTTGGCTCTTCGAGTGACTCCTACCCATCCATGAACACTTTCATGGACGGGTTAGACGAAATTATCCCTCCTCCTCACCATGCCACTAGTAGACTTCCGGATAACTTCGGACTTGAGGATGTCTATCGTGCTAATCTTAAAACTCAAGGTGAGTTGTATGATCATCGAGTGGATTCAAGGGGTTCCTTTAAGGGCTTGAGCAAATTGATCAAGGGACTTGGCAAAAAGAAGAAGTGAAGCTTTGGAAACTCATGGTTAACATGTTTTTAAACATGTTTTGTATTGTTGAACTATTTCATATTCCTTTCTTTATTATTAGGATAACATGTGTATTAACTAATACTATGTGTTTGGATTATTTACTATTTTAATCCTAAGTGTTTATGTGATCGATCCTTTGTTTTACATAACTTTGTGCATCTTATGTGTTAGTTAGCTTCCTAGATTTTGATTAATAGTTCACTTTGGCTTGATAACTTTTGTGTGAAATCTGGGCTAGCAAAAGTTTATGGGAGTGCATTTTTTGGTACCCTCTAGTGGCGGTTCTTTATTTCCCCGCGGTTCCTTATTGGTAAAGAACCGCGCCCCTATATAAGGAATCGTCAGCTACTATTTCGACATAATATTTGCTTTACACTGTTTTCTCTTAATTTGTGTAAACATTGGTGAAATTTTTGCAAAAACATGCACTTTCCTAAACTAGGCTACCTAATTTCATTATTCACCTAAAATGATTTCTAACCCATTACTAGTTTGGATCATCCCTTCCTCTTCTTAAACCCTTCCTTGTTGATTTTGTTCTTCATCCCTTAAACGTATTTCAAAACCTCTACACACAACTATGGTGTCCACTAGAACATCAAACTCTCCCAAAATATCCTCTTCCAAAAGAAACCTTAATATCAAGATTAAATTACCCAAACTTGGTTCTTCATCTTTCCATACACCCAAGAATGAGACTTCTCCTATTCTCATTTCTTCATCACCTTCACCACCTCTTGCTCCATGCAAGACCAATTCAACTCATGGTACCAACCATTCACATGGTTCTACTTCTTCTTCATTGAATGAATGATTTGTCCTCACCCTTCACTCCTAGTCCTCCCTTGGATGTGAATACTCAACCTCAACCTCTTCAAAGCATTCCTTTTGTGAATGATGTTTTTGAGCCTTTGATTACCTATCCTTTCACTCCACCAAATTCACCCATATCACCTTTGGACACCATGCCTCCTCCTCCTCCTCCTCTAACAAACACTCCACTTTTGGGTGTTCCTATTTCTCACTTTATGGGTGATCCTTACTTCTTTGGTTTTCTAGAAGCTCATGGCATTAATTGTCCATGTTGCCTCTATAACAACTATATCATTCAAAACCTAAGGTTGGGGATGTTTGGTCTCCATAGGAGGTTGCAAGACTTCTTGCTTACATTGTTCTCCATGCCTCCTCCTCCTAGGAGATGAATTATGATTTTCAAAAATAAATGTTTTTAAAGAAAATCAAGCCAAGGAAGACTATCATATCAAGAACTAGTTTATCTAACTTTGTATTATTTAGTTGTTAGTTATTTTCTTGTATTTCCTTTCCTTCATGAGTTTTTCATGAAGATATTCTATGGATTTAGTTTTTGTGTGTTTCTACCTATGTGCTCACATTAATCAACTTCAATTTATTTAAAATTGAACCTAAATCTATCACAGCCTCTAAAACTTGACTAAAAGTTGGTTCAAAATGTTATCTAAATATTTTGTCACCATTTGTCAAGACACTCTTTGTGAGTGTGTTGCTTTTATGCAACCCTAGCATATTCTTGTGCTAAAAGAGGTAAAAATCCAAGATTTGCAAATTTTTGAAAGAGTCTTATTTTTCTTAAAAACTTTGAAAAATCATGGTTTCACGTCCACTGTGTGCGGCTCCATATCAGTCACGCGGTTCCCTATCAATAAGGAACCTCATGTGCCTTTAAGGAACCACGGATAGCAAGCCTGTTTTTGGCTCGTTTTTGGTCTTTCTTTTTTGACCATTGTTTTTGTCAAGATTCTTTGTTTACCCATTTTGGCAAAACATTCTTTAAAACCTTTTTTTGTGATAACCTGAAACCAAGGTCATTGCTTAATCTTATTTTACGACTATTTTTGAAAATTTATGATGAGCTTGATTGATTTTTATTTTTGAAGTTTTAAGTTTAAACCGACGTAAGGAGACTATTATTATATCTTTAATAAGTATAAGGAGTATTAGCAAGCGTGATCTCGTTGGATGCCAAATATTTTATGTTTTATTGTCGGTTGTTCGATGTTTGTCGTTTTTTACGTTTTCTTTTAAACGCCTCCCTCCTCTTTCTTTTCTAACCCTGATCCTAAACACCCCCTAAATCCATTTTTTTTTTCAAAATTTAGCTTGATCTAAGCTAAAACAACACAATACCCTATCTTAGAATTTTAAGGAGCATCTTTTGGTAATAATTTTAGTTACATGCAAGAAGTTTGATTTGATAAGAGTTAGGGTTGGTAGGTCAAGTATATGATCATGCATGTGTAGTTGGTGATGATCAAGTGATGATCATGCTATTTTGTTACTAAAAACTTGTTTTTGATTTTGGGTGTTTGATTTGAAGGTTGATACAAGTCTTAGGATTAGATTATGTTGTTATTAGAGTGTTAGGATGATCATAAAAATGGTTGATTTTGCTTAAAAACACGATTTCATGTAAGATTTTGAAGGGTGATTTAGATCAGTAGGTAAAATGGTATTTTTGGGTACCTTATGTTTTGAGAATTGCTTAAACACATTCATAGGGTAGTAGGGAATTCTATTAGCTTCTATTTGATATAAAGTAGAGCTTCTAGCTCCAAACGAGCGAGAAGTTATGATATTTTGATTATTCGTGTACCGGAAGACGAGTATCGGCACAATATATAGTTGTTGTCGATATTTGGATCGAATCTCGGGGACTATAGAGAGAGTTTCGAAATGATTCAAGGACTTATGTAAAAGTGTAAACCCTAGGTTCTGAGTCTATTTTCAAACCAAGGTGTCGATTTTGTAAATGGAGTCGTTTATAGAAGTTAAAATGGTTGTACGAGTCGATAACATAAAACTGTCCGGTTTTTATAGTTCAAAGATGTGTCGGGCATGGAACTTTAAAAGTAAAATCATTTGACTAACTTTTGGGAGAACTATATAAATATTAATTGAGTTATATGAGTAGTATCATAAAACTTTGACGTGTCTAAGTGGGGTAAATGAGTTAGTACATTTGATATGTGCCGGTAGATTTTTATTAAAAGTATAAATTCATAAAGTGGATGAATAGGAGAATGTGATAGTATCACTTGTATGATTTTCTTTCGGGTTTGTCATGAATTCATGATTTTGAGTTTGATATTCTCATGTATGATTTATTTCTCGAGTTTATTATTAATGAGCGTGACTTATTTGATAGGTTGCGGTTCACGTGTTTGAAAGGCATCATCTATCATCGACGATCATCTCGTTAGGTCTCTTATACTAAGGTGAGTCTATAGCCGCGCTTTTCATGCTAGCTACTAAATGTTTTAATACCCGCAAGGGGGATACATGCTATTTGAAAATAAATGAACACAAGTCATGATTTATTATTTTGACCCAAATGTTGCCTATGTTGCCTTGAATTGTATTGAGTACCTTGTTGCTAAAGACCCTAAATTCATGAACCATTGACTATGTTCTGACTTGATGTTGTGAGTTGGGAATATCCGCTTATTCAAATGATAGTACTATTAGTTTGACTACCCTACCTAAGACCAGGGCATTACGTTGATTAACTTATGTGAAGGAAAATTTACGAGAATGAGATTTGGGTATTTATCTAGCAACTAATACCTAGAGGGGCAATGGTTTTATCTAGTAATGCTGGCATTTGGTGTGGGTGACTATTTGGTTTAGGGGTCGGTGTCATGAGCTTAAATACAATGTGTAGCCTTGATATAGATTGTGTGCACGACAATTCTATAAAATGATTATGATTGATTTTCTTCTAGTGTTCAAATGTGATTTGTAAAACCTATAGACTCGCTCAACTTTATTGTTGACTCGTTTAAGCATGTGTTTCAGGTAATCGAAGGTGATGATGGCGGAGCTTTACTGTGGATGTTGTGGGTTTGATGTTGAAGTCTGGTGGTCTAAAACAATTTTTATCCTTTTACTGTTGAAAAATTTATCTAACGTTTGTGTATTGTACTAAAACTTGTGGTTTTATGGTCGAGATCAGTGGGGACTAAATGCTTTAACCTGGTGTCGTTTTAGTACGTTATTGGATGAAAATTATGTTTTAGACAATTTGTGAAATCTTATTGTATTTTATATGTAAACGTCTCTTTTGAGTCGTTCAATATATCTTGTGTGTGATGATGCTTGGTGTTTAGCACCCAATTCTGTATTTCTGCTGCGCAATGTAAATTGGGGGTGTTAAAGAATGGTAATTAGAGCTACAAGTTATAGAGAACTAGGTCGATTTTGAAAATTGTCCTAAACTATAACTTTGGTGTCGAAAGTATTTACTTTTCAAAAGCACAAAACTTCTCTGCAACGCTCCGGTAAGATTACTTTTAGTTTTGTTTTGTATTATTGATGTATCCCTCAGAACTGAAATGATTTCCCAAGTATTTATTAAGTAAATACTATGATATAGTATTGATGTTATTGAAAGTGCGCTGAGTGCTTGTCATTATCATATTTTATTTTTGCGAGCATTGCATAAACATCATTTGCATTGCATTGCATACCATGGGTTACGTATAACATTTGCATGCTCATGCATTGCATATATAATTTTTAACAATGACCTTAAGTATCCTTGAACCTTTATAATTGTAGAAATGGCTGACGTACCACGTGAGGATGATTGGATTGAGGTGAATAATATAGCAGGCGATAGGGAAGTAGATAACTTTGGTGCTAGTGATGGTGAGGAGCCTTATGAGTATTTGGATGATAGAATAGCTCCTGATGTTGTAGGACAGACTGGGCCTGAAGTGATACAAGTTAGTTATGTGCCGAGAGCTAATGTTGTGCCACCGACTGTTCGGGATTGTCAGCGACATGCTGTACCTTCTTCTATGCCTACTTGTGATGCTTATTTGGGCAGTTTGCCTGGGATTGCATATGCTAGGGATGATTTCCTTGCTGTGTCGAGAAACGCTGCTAGTGCTCGATCTATTCATGAGAACATATCTAAGGTGTAGTGTCCAGGTCATAGGTCTTATGAAGATATTTACTGGTTTCTTAAAAAGTTTGATAGATCTTTGTTTGAAAGGTATTTAGCTGAAACCCGAGTGATCAAAAGGTTTGAGCAGAATGAAAAGCAGTTTGACAAGTTTGTTTCTAGTGTGAGGAGGTTAGAGTATGTGAGAGCAAGGGAAATGGATGAAGTTGCTAGGCCGAGATCAGTGGTGCTGAATCTGAGTGCCCAGTTTAAAAGGTTTGGCGAGGAGCAAGAAAGGATGGCAAGGGTGAATGCATGGGATGTGCCAGTGATGTCTTTTCCGAGTCAAGGTGTGGTAATTCGTGATGTGCCGAGTCGTGTTGAAGCTCAGATGTTGGTGAAGCCGTGTGAAGGAACAAGCCGAAAAGGAAAGGAGAAAGTGGAAGTGGAGTCTGATGATGAAGATAGCAGCAGTGATGACGAGCCAATGTATAAGAAGCCGTGGGGATCACATGATTAGTTTCTTTATTTTATCTTTATTAGCTTTGTTGTAATAGAACTTATGTAGACTGGTATTGTAGTTTGTGATGAAACTTAATAACTCTTAAGTTTGATTTGATGAAGGGTTGTAGTGACATTACATGTCACAATTTTGTGGAAGTTATCCAATACAATCTAAATTACCTTCATGATCTATGATTTTTTTATTAGTTCTTTTGTGATTTGGTTGATGATTCATTGTAGACTGTGTTGTTTGTGCATGTAGTATCTATGTTACATCTTGATAGAGAAATCCTTCTTCTTATCTTGATATGAATACTTGTTTCTTTTTCTTCTATGATGACACAGGAAGGAACTGGGTGACATTTATCTGTCATTACTGAATTGTTGCTTGATTAGATCCCTAGACATGCCTCCAAAGTTGACAACTGCTACTGTGAGTAATATGATTGAGCAAGCTATTGCTAGAGCACTAGACGCTGAACATGCTGCGAGGAATCAAGAGACTGAGAATAGGAATGTTGCTGGTCAAGTTGGAGGGAATGCTGCTGATCTAGTTGGAGGTAATGCTAATGAGCTGGTTGAAGGAAATGTTGCGGGAAAAGTTGGAGATAATGCTGCTGTTAAGCAAGTTCAGAAGGAATGTTTGTATGCTAGTGTCATGAAATGTGGACCTACCCAATTTCGTGGTACTGGTGGTGCTTTGGAATTAATAAGTGTGAAAACACTTATCCTTTTACCACTTAATTATAATAATAACCAAGCCAAAGCGTGTATTTTATGTCGTAAATGTCGGAATTATACGTGGTTTGTGTTTTTGTTGTGATTTAGGATCAAAATGTGAAAAGGGAAGAAAATACGGTCTTTCACGGTCTTTTATCGAAGAAAAAGACAAAAGACGAAGTCAAAAGATCAAAGTGCAAAAAGAACGGAAGTCCAAGGCCTATTCTGAAGATTTATCGAAGAAAAAGTCTAAAGACGGAAGTTTAATGAAGCCGAATAACTCGAGTCTAATTAATGAAGAAATTATAAGCCGAGTTCAAATAATCCCGAGACATAGTCAAAAAAGTCGAAGAATTTAGAAGACGAAAAGACGAGAGAAGAAAGAAAGGAGCAACACATGCTAACCTCCCTAATCACCTATAAATACCCTCCTAATGACACATTAGGAGGTTTTGACTATCTTGACAAAATAGTTCTTCCAATTTTAATTTCATGTCATTTACTTAATTGTCATTTAATTACCTTGTCTTGTACCTTTAATTTGTAAGCTCTTTAATTCTTGCTTTTACTTTTAATTGTTGAATCTTTAATTTTAATCAAGTATTTATTAATCTCTCATTTTACCTTTCTTGTTTTGATTTAATCTTTATGTTTAAGTGCTTATTGTCATGCTTATTTGATTAATTGTTATGTTTTTATGTTTATGATTTTGTTAGCTTATTGATTTTATAGCTTATTGTGTGCTTTTCTTATTTTTAATTAAGTGCTTATTAGTTAACTTTTATAAAAAGTTGTTTTTTAATATTTTTATTATTTAGTGTTTTTAAAAGTTTTTAAATTTTGGCTTATTTTCTTTTTCTTAAATTTGATTTGGTAAAAGTTTTGGTTAATTGCTTATTTGTTTTTAGCTTAATTTTAGTTTTTAGCTTATTTGCATCTTATTGTTATCCGGGTTTTAATAACCCTTGTTTTCCGAATAGCCACAAGCTTAACATTCCGAATAACAGTCTTAGCATTATTCTGGAAAAGCAAAGTTTCTAAATTCCGGATAAGCATTTGGCTTATTCCGGATTGTGGGTAGATCCAATTCCGGATAAAGAGCAGATAAGGGAACTCCGGATAGACCTCAAAACTGGATTCCGAATAGCAGACAGGACTCGAATTCCGGATAAGGAAAAGTTTCTAAATTTCGGATAAGGCTTCGAATTAGCTTATTCCGGAAAAGGAGTGAAACATATTCGAAATAGTGATTATCACTGGATTCCAGATAACTTTAGTTATTCCGGATAAGAGACAGATCAAGGATTGCGGATAGTGCTCCGAATCTCTATTCCGGATAAGGCAGGGTTTGGTTATTCCGGACAAGAGTAAGTGTTGGTATTCCGGATAGTGACAGTATTTCGGATTCCGACTCAGGTTTTGTTTATTCCCTGTTTTATTTTCAAGCATTTATTTTTCCCGTCATTTTTATTTATTGTTATTTTAATTGTTTTTCTTTATTTTAAATTTCAAGTTTACATTTTTATTACATTTTCAAATTTACTTTTCGTCGAGCTTTAATTTTTGTCATTTAATTAATTTACTTTTAAAAGTTTAATCTTGCACCATTTACTTTAACGTTTTGCACACTTATTTTACAACAACGACCGAAAACATTCTTTTCCACCAAAAGACGACTGAGTTGTACTTAAACCAGTAATCAATTCGATTAGACACACACAACGAACTTTTTAACTGAGTAAAATCCAGTTATTAAATGGCGCCGCTGCCGGCTCTTTTCGTAAAGATTAACGGTTTTCTGTGAGAGACGCGTTGAATTTTGGGATCCGTTCACTCGTGAACGTTATTTTTCTTGTTTAAAAATTTTCATAAAAATTCATAAAAATTAAAAATTTTCAAAAATACAAAAACATATAAAAAGCATTTCTTTTTCAAAGTTTTGCACCAAAAAGATTTTATTTTTACAAGTACATATACATTCTCTATTTCTTTGGTATATTTTTCTTTTTCTTTTACAGGTGTATGCGTACTAGATCTTCGACTTATTCAGAGCCCGAGACTCGTGAAGATTTAGATATGGCTGGTGTGCAGAACAACAATAATCCACCCCACCCCAACATGAATAACAACAACAATGTTCCCCCACCCGACCTTCGAACGATGGAGGAGTTGTGTCAACCTAACATGAACGGACGCGGAGGACCGATTGCGCCAATGCAAATCACGGCTCTAAAGTTTTCGTTGAAGCATCACATGATCCAACAAGTCCAAAATACTTGTCCATTTCGCGGATTACCGGATGATGATGCCAACAAACACCTCGACAAGTTCATTACCGTAACTCAAAGCATGAAGTTGCCCGGGATTACTATGGATTTTCTTCTCCTTCACCTATTTCCACACACCTTATCCCACCATGCCGAAAAATGGTTTGATCGTCTTCCAAAGAATTCAATTCATACTTGGGATGAGATGACTCAACGCTTTTTGTCGCGCTACTTTCCACCATCCATGGTCACGAGCTTTCGAAATCAAATTAGTGGATTTACTCAAGAACCCGATGAATCACTTTTTGATGCTTGGGAACGATATAATGTTTTGATCGATCGATGTCCAAACCACAACATGCTCCCCGTCACCTTAATTGATACTTTCTACAACGGTTTAACTTTTCGGAATCGTGATACGATTAATGCAGCCGCTGGTGGCACATTTATGAAAAGAAGAACTGAGGAGTGTAGAGAGCTTATCGAGAACATGACTACTCATCACAAAAATTGGGATTCATCCGCATCTTCAAGGAATAACCCGAGAGTCAATGTGTCTTCTACTTCTTCAAACCTTGATATCACCGAAATGACCCGCGCAATGGTCGAAATGAGCAAAAATATGCAACTCTTGGCTACAATTCAATAACAACAAGTTAAAGCTGTAGCAACTTCTTGTGAGATTTGCGGGGGTCCTCATTCATACACTGATTGTCCTTCTACTCCTGACAATCTGGAAAACGTGTATGCAGTTTATGGTAACTATTCAATGAAAAGCCATCAAGCTCGACCTCAAGGTGATCGTAACTTGCTAAGTTACCGTTCTAACAACTTTCTTTCACCCGATTTTTATCCTCAAAACCACAACCCCAACAACTATAATAGAAGCAATCCAAACCCACCTCGAGCTTCTACTCCTTATCACCCACCCACTCAACAAGCACCACCCATTAATCAAGATGTGGAAACTTTCATGAGGACCCAAGGAGAGCTAGTTAAGAATCTGCAAAGCCAAATCATCAACTTGAAAGGAGATATCACTAAGCAAGGGAATGATATTAGAACCAAGCTTCTAAATGATATGCAAACCTCTTTTAGCAATCAAACTAATGATTTGAAGAATATGATGGCTAGTTTCTTTCCAAGTACTCAACCCTCTACTTCGGGCTCTCTTCCTTCTAATACCGTCACCAAACCAAGAGCGAATCTGAGTGCTGTTACTACACGCAGTGGATAAACCTTAGTAGGACCATCTACCCCTCCCCAGTTACTCCATCTACACCTCCTCCACCTCTTACTGAAGTAGTTCCCAAGAAACACCCTTCACCAACCCCACCTTCCACCTTTAAACCTTCAACATCTCAACCTTTACCTGCTACACCCACACCACCTAAACCCAATATCCCTTATCCTTCTCGCTTAGACAAGTGCCAATTTCTCACCAAGGATGATATTTAAGTGTCAAATTTTTTGAAGAAGATTTTGGGACTGACCATCACCTTTAGCCATGTTGAAGCTCTAGCCCAAATGCCTAAATTTGTTAAGATGTTTAAGGAATTGCTTAATAACAAGGAGAAGATGGCCGAGTTTGTTAATACTCGATTGAATGAAAACTGTTCTGCAGTCCTTCTTAAAGAACTTCTAGAAAAACTTAGAGATCCCGGTTGTTTTGTGTTGCCTTGCATTTTTAACAAAACCGAAGAATTTACTGCCTTAGCTGATCTCGGGGCAAGTATAAATTTGATGCCTTTAAGTATTTGGAAAAAGTTATCATTACCCAATCTTACACCAACAAAGATGACTCTTGAGCTAGCAAATCGCACTCTCGCTTACCTCGTTGGTATTGCCGAAGATGTGTTTGTTAAAGTGGGTACCTTCACTTTTCCGGTCGACTTTGTTGTTGTTGATTATGAAATGCACCCTCAGTTCTGTTAATACTTGGTCGGACATTCTTGAGAACCGGAAAAGCATTAGTCGATGTTGCCGAAGGTGAGTTAATCTTAAGGGTCGGGAATGATGCACAAGTGTTTAAAATGGGGAAGATCACAACCAAACCCAATGGAAGAGAATCAACGAATATGATTAATGTGCTTGATGATTTTGTCGTCTACAACAATCCTCTTTTTGATTCTTACTATGATAATCCACTTTTCCAAGATGATGTGGATGATTCTCTCTCCAATTTAGATCCCCCACCAATTCATGAGTCTCCACCAATTTATGATGACTATGATGATGATTCTAGTTCTGATATGGATGATTCTGATTATTTTACTTCTGAGTATAAAGACATGCCAACTTATGATGACTTTGATGATGTCGATACTCTTTCGAGTGATTCTTCACATGATGACCTTGCACATACCTTTGATGAAGATCCTCCACCAACAATGCTTGATCCTACTTTGGATGACTACTCATTTGAGGAAGACTTTGCTACTTTTCTCAATACTTACTTCTCCAATGAGAATGATTCTCCTCCTTTGGACTTTGATGATGCTCTTTATCCTCCTTAGGATATGAAGAAAACCGTTTCAAAGGAGAAGAAATCAGAAGACACAAACATCCACAATACGTATGTCTTGACACCTCTCTATCCACCTTTTGAAGATGAGATTGTTCGATTTATGAGCGGATGTTCTTCAAGGTCTACTGAGCATGAGTGTTAATTTTCCCCTAAAGGAAAAGGTGTTCGATCCCGGTATTGCAATTTCTAAGCCATCTCAGTATCCATCTGATGAAATAAAAGGAAAGATTTTTAGAACTTTTGGAGATATGCTTGCACCTCATTACCCTTGCTACCACCATGCTCAACAACTGCTTAAGGGAACCTTGCCTACTCTTCTTTGGCTTGCCTTGTTCGCCTTAAGCTTGTGCTATTTGTTGGACGAAAACCATGTATTTGATCCTGATGGATGTTCTTCAAGGTTCTTACCATGCTAATCAAGGTCGAGCCAGGCTCACGAATCGGTTAACAAAAGCAAGCGCTTCTCGGGAGGCAACCCGCAGTATCTATCCTTTTTATTCTGTTTTTATAATAAGTGTAGGGGGAGACCCTTGTATGTGTTTGTTGTTTTCTTTCTTATCATGTGCAGGGATTCGAGCTTTCAAAGATACATTCTTGATGACTTTTGACGACCCATAATTTTGTGTACCCGTCTTCCCGGTTTTATCCTAAACTCTTTTGATTCTCTATTTTTTATTTTCCAATATTAAAATAGGAATCACTTTAGTTGTCTCTTGCTTAGCAAGATTTAAACAATGTGCACAATGTCCTAAGTGTAGGGGAGGTTACTTCCACATGCTTAAACATTGAGGACAATGTTTATATTAAGTGTAGGGGGACTTCTATCGAAGTTAAGTGGGCTTTTCCTTGTATTTGTCCTCATTTTAACCGGAAAATTGATTTTTCGATATTTTTCAAAATTCTTAATCTATTTTGGCCTCGTTGTTTTCTCTTTGTTATCTTTATTTCTTTCGTTGCTAGAATAAATTTTAATAAAGTGGTTTTAATTTTTAAACGTTGTGAATCTTTTGACTCAACCCGAGTTTACTTATCCAAGTTTACTCTAGCTAGTATCCTTAACGTGTTTAAGTCAAGTTTTGCTAGGCTTTTATATAGGGGACTTTAAAACGCGAAAGTCTTAACTCTTACGGGTTAAGAACAAGAACTTTTCGCAAGTTCCTATAATTGATCCTAGAGAGTCGTTTATCAAGGGAACTTTAAAATTCAAATTCTAAACTGGAAAAAGTCTAAGAAGACGCAAGATCCTATAGATGACTTGAAAACCCAAAACTTTGATTTAATTGGCTAAGCATCCACGAGTCCAATTCCTTGAGATTTTGAGTTGTGGAGAATGAGAGATGATAGAGTCAATTATAAGTTTGGTATTCTTTCATAAATTTATGTGAGTTGATTATAAGCTTTTTCTCCTATCGCTTGTTAATAAATTTAATTGCAATAAATAAGGTCGTACGATTTGAAAAGTTACTTAGCTTCTAGCCCAAGATCGTTTAAAAGTTGCTCGGTATTAATTAGAGTTCATAGCCAAGGCATAACTTATTGAAGCGGGATGCGAAGATTGGCGAGTCCGAAAAGGCCCTAACAAGGCATGAGGGCTACATTTTGTTGCTAAAGATCCCAAGTTATGTGAAGAATCATTTATCAAAAATCAATATGAAGGATCGAGACACACGACGAAAAGCAAATACTCCCGTAAAGATCATGGGGAAGTCTATCCAAAAAGGCCCTAACAAAGTATGAGGATAAATAGATCCAAGTCCTAAAAGGAGGCGGATCGTTGTATATCAAAATCCCAAATAAAGATTGGAGAAAAAATGAAGAAGTCGTGGTCCAAATATGAAGAATCTCTCAAAAAGTTCAAGTGAAGAAATTCCTATTATGAAGAGAAGACCATTATTTCGAGAACGTCTCTCAAGATTTGAAGTTATGAAGTCACTACTAAATATCGGTCCGAGAAAGGTCTCAAATCCTGAAGCGAGTTATGCCAAGATATGAACTTTAAGAGGTCCCGAGAAGCAGTTTTAAAAGATTTTTTCCTTTAGCTAACTATTGATTAAATCGTCCTACTTTATTTTCGGCCTAATAACTATCAAAATAAGTCAACAACGCATCCTCGTGATCATTCAAGACAACAATAAAATATAAGAGATACACCTAGGAATAAGGGAGTCTAAGTGAATAATTGGGCCGCATGAGTTTGTGTTAGTTTGCTAACTTATAATAACAATGATCTCGCTTTTAAGCTTGGTATGGGGAACGTGAAACTTGAGGGTGATAATCATTCATGACATTCCAAAACCCGAAGGTAAGTCTTTGATTTCTTTACTTGTTTTCTTCCTTTAAATATTTTGTAATTTTCTATCTCTTTAATAAAGGCCAATATAGATTGATTATGATGAAAAATGTAAAACTTGCTTTGTAATTAATGCATTGCATGAGGACATTGCAATGGTCAAGTGTAGGAGATTTAATAAGTGTGAAAACACTTATCCTTTTACCACTTATATAATAATAACCAAGCCAAAACGTGTATTTTATGTCGTAAATGTCGGAATTATGCGTGGTTTGTGTTTTTGTTGTGATTTAGGATCAAAATGTGAAAAGGGAAGAAAACACGGGTTTTCACGGGTTTTTATCGAAGAAAAAGACAAAAGACGAAGTCAAAAGATCAAGAGTGCAAAAAGAACGGAAGTCCAAGGCCTATTCTGAAGATTTATCGAAGAAAAAGTCTTAAGACGAAAGTTTAATGAAGCCGAAGACCTCAAGTCTAATTAATGAAGAAATTACAAGACGAGTTCAAATAATCCCGAGACATAGTCGAAAAAGTCGAAGAATTTAGAAGACGAAAAGACGAGAGAAGAAAGAAAGGAGCAACACATGCTAACCTCCCTAATCACCTATAAATACCCTCCTAATGACACATTAGGAGGTGTTGACTATCTTGATAAAATAGTTCTTCCAATTTTAATTTCATGTCATTTACCTAATTGTCATTTAATTACCTTGTCTTTCACCTTTAATTTGTAAGCTCTTTAATTCTTGCTTTTACTTTTAATTGTTGAATCTTTAATTTTAATCAAGTTTTTATTAATCTCTCATTCTACCTTTCTTGTTTTGATTTAATCTTTATGTTTAAGTGCTTATTGTCATGCTTATTTGATTAATTGTTATGTTTTTATGTTTATGATTGTGTTAGCTTATTGATTTTATAGCTTATTATGTGCTTTTCTTATTTTAATTAAGTGCTTATTAGTTTATTTTTATAAAAAGTTGTTTTTAAGTATTTTATTATTTAGTGTTTTTAAAAGTTTTTAAATTTTGGCTTATTTGCTTTTTCTTAAATTTGATTTAGTAAAAGTTTTGGTTAATTGCTTATTTGTTTTTAGCTTAATTTTAGTTTTTAGCTTATTTGCATCTTATTGTTATCCGGGTTTTCATAACCCTTGTTTTGCGAATAGCCACAAGCTTAACATTCCAATAACAGTCTTAGCATTATTCCGGATAAGGCAAAGTTTCTAAATTCCGGATAAGCATTTGGCTTATTCCAGATTGTGGGTAGATCTAATTCTGGATAAAGAGCAGATAAGGGAATTGCGGATAGACCTCAAAACTGGATTCCGAATACCAGGCAGGACTCGAATTCCGGATAAGGCAAAGTTTCTAAATTCTGGATAAGGCTTCGAATTAGCTTATTCCGGATAAGGATTGAAACATATTTTGAATAGTGATCATCACTGGATTCCGGATAAATTTAGTTATTCCGGATAAGAGACAGATCAAGGATTGCGGATAGTGCTCCGAATCTCTATTCCGGATAAGGCAGGGTTTGGTTATTCCAGACAAGAGTAAGTGTTGGTATTCCGGATAGTGACAGTATTTTGGATACTGGATCAGGTTTTGTTTATTCCCTGTTTAATTTCAAGGATTTATTTTTCCCGCCATTTTCTTTACTTTTATTTTAATTGTTTTTCTTTATTTTAAATTTCAACTTTACATTTTTATTACATTGTCAAATTTACTTTTCGTCGAGCTTTAATTTTTGTCATTTAATTAATTTACTTTTAAAAGTTTAATCTTGCACCATTTACTTTAACGTTTTGCACACTTATTTTACAACAACGACCAAAAATATTCTTTCCCACCAAAAGACGACTGAGTCGCACTTAAACCAGTAATCAATTCGATTAGAAACACACAATGAACTTTTTAACTGAGTAAAATCCAGTTATTAAGTATTAGCAAGCGTGATGTCGATGGATGCCAAATATTTTACGTTTTATTGTCGGTTGTTCGATGTTTGTCATTTTGGATGTTTTCTTTTAAATGACGTGTTAATTCGAGTCGGGAGACGATATTATTATATTTGAGATACATTTTAACTTTTGAGAAGTATTTTTATGAAACCCGAGCCCCGTGAATATTTTTAAAATTGACTAATAGTCATTTTCTCGCTTTTTAGCTAACTATTTACATTTTGGACCACAACAATCACAAATTGGCAAAACAAACCCTTGAACCACCATATAAAAGCTCATTTCTACCTAAGTTTTCACATATTGCATAGAGATAAGAAAAATCTACTCCTCCCTCCTCTTTCTTTTCTAACCGTGACCCTAAACACCCCCTAAATCCATTTTTATTTGAATATTTAGCTTGATCTAAGCGAAAATAACACAAGACCCTATCTTAGAATTTGAAGGAGCATCTTTTGGTACTAATTTTAGTTACATGCAAGAATTTTGATTTTTTTGATAAGAATTAGGGTTGGTAGGTCAAGTATATGATCATGCATGTGTAGTTGGTGATGATCAAGTGATGATAATGTTATTTTGTTACTAAAAACTTGTTTTTGATTTTGGGTTTTTGATTTGAAGATTGATACACGTGTTAGGATTAGATTATGTTGTAATTAGAGTGTTAGGATGATCATAAAAATGGTTGATTTTGCTTAAGAACATGATTTCATGTAAGATTTTGAAGGGTGATTTAGATCAGTAGGTAAAATGGTATTTTTGGGTACCTTATGTTTTCATAATGGCTTAACTAATAGCACATGGTTGAAGAGAATTTGATTAGCTTCGATTTGATATAAAGTAGAGCTTCTAGCTCCAAACGAGTGAGAGGTTATGATATTTTGTTTATTTGTGTACCGGGAGACGAGTATCGACACAATATATAGTTGTTGTCGATATTTGGATCGAATCTCGGGGACTATAGAAAGAGTTTGGAAATGAGTCAATGACTGATGTAAAATTGTAAACCCTAGGTTGTGAGTCTATTTTCAAACCAAGGTGTCGGTTTTGTAAATGGAGTTGTTTATAGAAGTTAAAATGGTTGTATGAGTCGATAACGTAAAACTGTTCGGTTTTTGTAGTTCAAAGATGTGTCGGGCAGGGAACTTTAAAAGTAAAATCATTTGACCAACATTTGGGATAATTTTATATATATAGTAATTGAGTTCTCTGAGTAATATCATAAAATTTTAACGTGTCTAAATGGGGTAAATGAGTTAGTACATTTGATATGTGCCGGCAGATTTTTGTTAAAAGTATAAAGTCATAAAGTGGATGAATAGAAGAATGTGATAGTATCAATTGTATGATTTTCTTTCGCGTTTGTCGTGAATTCACGATTTTGAGTTTGATATTCTCACGTATGATTTATTTCTCGAGTTTATTATTAATGAACGCGCCTTATTTGATAGGTTGCGGTTCACGTGTTTGAAAGGCATCATCTATCATCGACGATCATCTCGCTAGGTCTTTTATACTAAGGTGAGTCTATAGCCTCACTTTTCATGCTAGCTACTAAATGTTTTAATACCAGCGAGGGGGATGCATGCTATTTGAAAATAAATGAACACAAGTCATGATTAATTGTTTGGACCCGAATGTTTCCTATGTTGCCTTGAATTGTATTGAATACCTTGTTTCTAAAGACCCTAAATTCATGAACCGTTAAATATGTTCTGACTTGATGTTATGAGTGGGAATAGTCTCTTATTCAAATGACAATACTATTAGGTTGACCACCCTATCTGAGACCAGGGAATTACGTTGAGTAACCTCTAGGAAGGATAATTTACGAGAATGAGATTTGGGTATATATCTAGCAACTAATACCCTAGAGGGGCAATGGTTTTATCTAGTCATGTTGGCATTTGGCGTGGGTGACTATTTGGTTAAGGGGTCGGTGTCATGAGCTTAAATACAATGTGTTTCCTTGATATAGATTATGTGCACGACAATTCTATAAAATGATTATGATTGATTTTCTTCTTGTGTTCAAATGTGATTTGTAAAACCAATAGACTCGCTAAACTTTACTATTGAATCGTTTAAGCATGTGTTTCAGGTAATTGAAGGTGATGATGCCGAAGCTTTTCTATGGATGTTGTGTGTTTGCTTTTGAAGTCTGGTGGTCTAAAACAATTTCTATCCTTTTACTGTTGAACAATTTATCTAATGTTTGTGTATTGTACTAAAACTTGTGTTTTGATGGTAGAGATCCGTGAGGACTAAACACTTTACTCTGGTGTCGTTTTAGTACGTTATGGGATGAAAATTTGTGATTACCTGAAACCAAGGTCATTCCTTAATCTTATTTTACGACTATTTTTGAAAAATTTTGATGAGCTCGAATGATTTTTATTTTTAAAGGTTTAAGTTTAAACCGATGTTAGGAGACTTATATTATAGCTTTAATAAGTATAAAGAGTATTAGCAAGTGTGATGTCGATGGATGCCAAATATTTTACGTTTTATTGTTGGTTGTTCGATGTTTGTCATTTTTGATGTTTTCTTTTAAATGACGTGTTAAGTCGATTCGGGATACGATATTAATATATTTGAGATACGTCTTAAGTTTTTTGAAGTATTTTTATGAAACACGAGCCCCGTGAATATTTTCAAAATTGACTAATAGTCATTTCCCGCTTTTTAACTAACTATTTTCAATTTGGACCACAACTATCACAAATTGGCAAAACTAACCCTTGGAGCACCATATATAAGCTCATTTTTCACCTAATTTTCACACACATAACACTAAATATAAAAAAAATCATCCCCTCTCTTTTCTTTTCTTTACCATGACCTCCCCCTCCCTCTTCAATCAATTTTCATTCAAAATTTATCTTGATCCAAGCTAAAACAACACAAGTCCTATTCTTAGAATCTAAAGTAGCATCTTTTGGAACTAATTTTAGTTACATGCAAGAAGGTTGAATTTTTTGTTAAAAATTAGGGTTGGCAGGTGAAGTAGATGATCATGCATGTGTAGTTGGTGATGATCAAGTGATGATCATGCTATTTTGTTACTAAAAACTTGTTTTCGATTTTAGGTTTTTAATATGAAGGTTGATACAAGTGTTAGGATTAGATTATGTTGTTATTAGAGTGTTAGGATGAAGATAAAAATGGTTGATTTTGATTAAAAACATAATTTCATGTAAGATTTTGAAGGTTGATTTAGATCAGTAGGTAAAATGGTATTTTTGGGTACCTTATGTTTTGATAATGGCTTAAATAATAGCATAGGGTTGTAGAGAATTCTATTAGATTCGATTTGATATAAAGTAGGACTTCTAGCTCCAAACGAGCGGGAATGTATGATATTTTGATTATTCGTGTACCTGGAGACGAGTATCGGCACAATATGTAGTTGTTGTCGATATTTGGATCGAATCTCGGGGACTTTAGAATGAGTTTTGAAATGAGTTTTGAAATGAGTCAAGGACTGATGTAAAAGTGTAAACCCTAGGTTGTGATTCTATTTTCAAACCAAGGTGTCGGTTTTGTAAATGGAGTCGTTCATAGAAGTTAAAATGGTTGTACGAGTTGATAACGTAAAACTGTCCGGTTTTTGTAGTTCAAAGATGTGTCGGGCAGGGAACTTTAAAAGTAAAATCATTTGACCAACTTTTGGGAGAACTTTATATATATAGTAATTGAGTTCTCTGAGTAGTATCATAAGGTTTTGACGTGTCTAAGTGGGGTAAATGAGCTAGTACATTTGACATGTGTCGGCAGATTTTTGTTAAAAGTATAAAGTCATAAAGTGGATGTATAGGAGAGTATGATAGTATCATTTGTATGATTTTCTCTTGAGTTTGTTATGATTTTATGGTTTTGAGTTTAATATTCTTATGCATGATTTATTTCTCGAGTCTATTATTACTGAACGCGTCTTATTTGATAGGTTACGGTTCACATGTTTGAAAGGCATCATCTATCATCGATGATCATCTCGCTAGGTCTCTTATACTAAGGTGAGTCTGTAGCCTCGTTTTTCATGCTAGCTACTAAATGTTTTTAATACCCGTGAGGGGGATACATGCTATTTGAAAATAAATGAACACAAGTTATGATTAATTGTTTGGACCCGAATGTTGCCTATGTTGCCTTGAATTGTATTGAGTACCTTGTTGATAAAGACCCTAAATTCATGAACCGTTAACTATGTTCTGACTTGATGTTGCGAATTGGAAATAGCCGCTTATTCAAATGATAGTACTATTGGGTTGACCACCCTATCTAAGACCAAGGCATTACGTTGAGTAACCTTTGGGAAGGATAATTTATGAGAATGAGATTTGTGTATATATCTAGCAACTAATACCCTAGAGGGGAAATGGTTTTATCTAGTCATGCTGGCATTTGGCGTGGGTGACTATTTGGTTAAGGGGTCGGTGTCATGAGCTTAAATACAATGTGTTGCCTTGATATAGATTGGGTGCACGACAATTCTATAAAATGATTATGATTGATTTTCTTCTTGTGTTCAAGTGTGATTTGTAAAACCTATAGACTCGCCCAACTTTATTGTTGACTCGTTTGAGCATGTGTTTCAGGTAATCGAAGGTGATGATGGCGGAGCTTTGCTGTGGATGTTGTGGGTTTTCTTTTGAAGTCTGGTGGTCTAAAACAATTTCTATCCTTTTACTGTTGAACAATTTTTCTAATGTTTGTGTAGTGTACTAAGACTGTGGTTTGATGGTCGAGATCCGTGGGGACTAAACGCTTTACTCTGGTGTCGTATTAGTACTTTATGGGATGAAAATTATGTTTTGGACAATATGTGAAATTTTATGGTATTTTTTGTGTAAACATCTCTTTTGAGTCGTTCAATATATCTTGTGGGTGATGATACTTGTGTTTAGCAACCAATTGTGTATTTTCACTGTGCAATGTAAATTGGGGGTGTTAAAGATTGGTAATCAGAGCTACAAGTTATAGAGAACTAGGTCAATTTTAAAAATTTCCTAAACTATAACTTTGGTGTCGAAAGTATTTATTTTTCAAAAGCACACAACTCCTCTGCACGCTCCGGTAAGATCACTTTTAGTTTAGTTTTGTATTATAGATGTATCCCTCAGAACTAAAATGAATTCCCGAGTATTTATTAAGTAAATACTACGATATTGTATTAATGTTATTGAAAGTGCGCTGAGTGCTTGTCATTATCATATTTTATTTTTCCGAGCATTGCATAAACATCATTTGCATTGCATTGCATACCATGAGCTACGTATAACATTTTCATGCTCATGCATTGCATTTATAATTTTTACCAATAACCTTAAGTATCCTTGAACCTTTTATAATTGTAGAAATGGTTGATGTACCACGTGGGGATGATTGGATTGAGGTAAATAATATAACAGGCGATGAGGAAGTAGATTACTTTGGTGCTAGTGACGATGAGGAGCCTTATGAGTGTTTGGATGATGGAATAGCTCCTGATGCTGTAGGACAGACTGAGCCAGAATTGATACCGGGTAGTTATGTGTCGAGAGCTAATGTTGTGCCACCGACTGTTTAGGATTGTCAGCGACCTATTGTATATGCCTACCTATGATGCTTATTTGAGAAATTTTCCTGGGATTGAATATGCTAGGGATGATTTCTTTGCTGAATCAAGTAATGCTGCTAGTGCCCGATCTATTCATGAGAACATAGCTAAGGTGTACTGTCCAGGTCCTAGGTCTTATGAAGATATTTATTGGTTTCTTAAAAAGTTTGATAGATCTTTGTTTGAAAGGTATGTAGTTGAAACCCGACTGATTAAAGGGTTTGAGTAGAATGAAAAGGAGTTTGACAGGTTTGTTTCTAGTGTGAGGAGGTCAGAATATGTTAGGGCTAGGGAAATGGATGAAGTTGTTAGGCTGAGATCAATGGTGCTGAATCTAAGTGCCCAGTTTGAAAGGTCTCGCAAGGATCTAGAAAGGATGGCAAGGGTGAATGCATGGGATGTGCCAGTGAGGTCTTTTCTGAGTCAGTGTGTGATAATTCGTGATGTGCCGAGTCGTGTTGAAGCTCAGATGTTGGTGAAGCCGTGTGAAGGAACAAGCCATAAAGGAAAGGACAAAGTAGAAGTAGAGTCTGATGATGAAGATAGCAGCAGTGATGACGAGCCAATGTACAAGAAGCCGCAAGGATCATGTGATTAGTTTCTTTATGTTATCTTTATTAGCCTTGTTGTAATAGAACTTATGTAAACTGGTACTTTAGTTTGTGATGTGTTGGAAATACGTTTTACGTATTTAGAAAGGATCGGTCACTCCAAAGATATATTCAAGTAATGGGCTCTGATAACTTGGCTTTTGGCCAGTATGAAAATTATCGTTGTTCCAGTCTCTTCGAATTGAAAAATGGATTAACGCGCGACTCAGTTGTCTTTTGGTGAAACAAATGTTTTGTCGTTGTAGTAAAAGGAAAAGTGCACAAACTTTAAAGTAAATGGCTGTAATTTAAATCTAAATCTAATTTAAAATAAATGACGAGAAATTAAAAGCGTGACGAGAAATTAAATGGCACTTAAAGTAAATAACGCAAACTTAAAACTATCCTAAAGGCAAACTTAAAACGCAACTAAAACTTAAACTAAGGCAAGGCTTAAAATAAATCTAAGGCAAGTAAACTTAAAGTGGAACTAAGGAAAAAGGCAGGAAAAGTAAAGCTTAAAAATTCAAACTTAAAAACAGAAACTTAAAATAACCTGAAAACAGCTCATTCGGAATAAACCTTCGTTCGGAATAATCATTCGTTCGGAATGTCACCTTCATTCGGAATAATTTTTCTTCACTCGGAATATTTACCAAAACCCTTGATCCGGAATAAAATGTTCACCTGGAATATTACTTCATTCGGAACAAATGTCTCATCCGGAATAACTCTTTATTCGGAATAAAAGCTTCACTCGGAATAATCAAAATAAAGCCTTCATTCGGAATGATAAGCTGATCCGGAATATCTTCTGATTCGGAATACCATGTTGATCCGGAATAAACTAGAATAAACCCTTCATCCGGAATATTCCGAATGAACAACCACAACCTTGATCCGGAATATATGTTGTTCCGAATGAACAACCTTGATCCGGAATACCAGCTTGGTTCGGAATATCCACTGATCCGGAATATCAAGTTGATCCGGAATATGGGCTTGGTTCGGAATATGTTGCTGATCCGGAATAAGTTCTTTATTCGGAATACTCACAACACAGCCTTCGTTCGGAATAAATGGCCTTGATTCGGAATACCTGGGCAAACAAACAGTAGCGAAGAACACGGAAACAAAAATAAAACGAATCTAACCAAAACTAATCAAATCAAACCAAAAGATTAAGCAAGACTAATCACAAATAATCAACTAATGATAATCTATCAAACCAAATCAATAACACTAACAATAATAATCAAAATAATAAAAACCACTTAATCTCATCAATAAAAATTGAAAGAACATAAACATGAACATAAAGCATAAAGATTAAAGATTAACCAAGAAAGGTAGATAGGAGATGAAAAATAAAAGTAAAGATTAACAACAATTAAAAGGAAACTTACTTGAAATTAAATGAATTTAAGGTGCAAGACAATTAAGTAAATGACATGAATTTAAAGAGCAAGTAATTAAAATGGTGGAAGAACTAATTGTCACTATTAGCCAACAAAATGAAATGAAATGAAATGAAATATATTTATAGGGGATTAGGGAGGTGCTTAGTGGAAGCTTCCTCCTCTCTTTCTTCTTTCTTTAATTATCTTTTAGTCCTTGTCTTCTTAAATCTTCGACTTTTGTCTCGGGATTAGTAAACTCGTCTTGTAATTTCTTCAATAAATTAGACTTGAGTTCTTCGGCTTTTAGTAAACTTCCGTCTTTTGACTTTTTCTTTGATAAATCTTCAGAATTGGTCTTGGACTTCCGTTCTTTTTGCACTCTTGATTTCTTGACTTCGTCTTTTGTCTTTTTCTTCGATAAAAGCCCGTGAATGCCCGTGTTTTCTCCCCTTTTCACATTTTCGTCCTAAATCACAACAAAAACACAAACCACGCATAATTCCGACATTTACGACATAAAATACACGTTTTGGCTTGGTTATTATTGTAGTTAAGTGGTAAAAAGGATGGGTGTTTACACACCTATCAAATCCCCTACACTTGACCATTGCAATGTCCTCATGCAATGCATTAGTTACAACGCACGATTACACTTTCCATCAATATCAATCCATATTGGCCTTTATTAAAGAGATAGAAAATTATAAACATTCAAAGGAAGAAAGTAAGTAAAGAAATCAAAGACATACCTTAGGGTTTTGGAAATGTCATGAATAATCATCATCCTCAAGTTTTCACATTCTCCAAACCAAGCTTAAAAACGAGATCATTGTTATTATAAGTTAGCAAACCAACACGAACTCATGTGGGCCAATTATTTACTTAGACTCCCTTATTCCTAGGTGTATCTCTTATATTTTATTATTGTCTTGAATGATCACGAGGATGCATTGTTGACTTATTTCGATAGTTTATTAGGCTGAAAATAAAGTGGGACGATTTAATCAATAGTTAGCTTAAAGGACAAAATCTTTTAAAACTGCTTCTCGGGACCTCATAAAGTTCATATCTTGGCATAACTCGCTTCGCGATTTGAGACCTTTCTCGGACCGATATTTGGCAGCGACTTCATACTTCAAATCTTGAGAGACGTTCATGAAATAATGGTCTTCTCTTCATAATAGGAATTTCTTCACTTGAAGTTTTGAGAGATTCTTCATATTTGGACCACGACTTCTTCATTTTTCTCCAATCTTTACTTTGGAATTTGATATACAACGATCCGCCTCCTTTTTGGACTTGGATCTATTTATCCTCATACCTTGTTAGGGCCTTTTTCGGATAGACTTATCCATGATCATTACGGGAGTATTTGCTTTTCGTCGTGTGTCTCGATCCTTCATATTGATTTTTGATAAATGATTCTTCTCATCACTTTTGGATCTTTAGCAACAAAATGTAGCCCTCATACCTTGTTAGGGCCTTTTCGGACTCGCCAATCTTTGCATCCCGCTTCAATAAGTTATGCCTTAGCTATGAACTCTAATCCATACCGAGCAACTTTTAAACGATCTTGGGCTAGAAGCTAAGTAACTTTTCAAATCGTACAACCTTATTTATTGCAGATAAATTTATTAGCAAGCGATGGGAGAATAGGCTTATACTTAACTCACATAAATTCACGAAAGAATACCAAACTTATAATTGACTCTATCATCTCTCGTTCTCCACAATTTAAAATCTCAAAGAATGAGACTCGTGGATGCTTAGCCTATTAAATCAAAGTTTTGGGTTTTCGAGTCGTCTATAGGATCTTGCAAACTCTTAGACTTTTTCAAGTTTAGAAATCGCATTTTAAAGTTCCCTTGATAAACGACTCTCTAGGATCAATTATAGGAACTTGCAAAAAGTTCTTGTTCTTAACCCGTGAGAGTTAAGACCTTCGCGTTTTAAAGTTCCCTATATAAAAGCCTAGCAAAACTTGACTTAAACACATTAAGGATACTAGCTAGAGTAAACATAGATAAGTAAACTCGGGTTGAGTCAAAAGATTCACAACGTTTAAAAATTAAAACCACTTTATTAAAATTTATTCTAGCAAGGAAAGAAAATAACTATACAAAAGGAAAAACTAATAGGCCAAAATAGATCAAAAATTTTGAAAAATGTCGAAAAATTGATTTTCCGGTTAAAATGAGGACAAGTACAAGGAAAAGACCACTTAACTTCGATAGAAGTCCCCCCTACACTTGATATAAACATTGTCCTCAATGTTTAAGCATGTGGGAGTAAACTCCCCTACACTTAGGGCATTGTGCACGTTGTTTAAATCTTTCTAAGGAAGAGACAACTAAAGGGATTCCTATTTTAATATTGAGAAATATAAAATAGTGAATCGAAAATAGTTTAGGATAGAACCGGGAAGACGGAAACATGGAATCACGGGTCGTCAAAAATCATCAAGAGTGGATCATTGAGCGCTCGAATCCCTTAATATGAGAAGAGAGGAAATAGCAAACACCAACGGGTCCCCCCTACACTGAGGATATAGATAGCTAAAAGATAGATACTTGGGTTGCCTCCCAAGAAGCGCTTGATTTTTGTTCACCGAGTCGTGAGCCTGACTTGACCTTGATTAGCAAAGGAAGAAGAATGAAACACATCCACCGGGATCAAATACATAGTTTTCGTCCATCAAATAGCACAAGCTTAAGGCGAACAAGGCAAGCCAAAGAAGAGTAGGCAAGGTTCCCTTAAGCAAAGATGGAGCATGGTGGGAGTAAGGGTGAAGAGGTGCAAGCATATCTCTAGTAGTTCCAAAAATCTTTCCTTTTATTTCATCAGATGGATACTGAGATGGCTGAAGAATATCGATACCGGGGTCAAACACCTTTTCCTTTAGGGGAAAATAGCACTCAGGCTCAGCAGAATTTGAAGAAGATCCGCTAAGAAAATGCACAACCTCGTCCTCAGAAGGTGGACAAAGAGGTGTCAAAACATACGTGCTGCAGATGTTGGTATCGTCCGGTTTCTTCTCCTTTGAAAGAATTTTCTTCAAATCCGTAGAAGCATGAAGACCATAATCATCAAAGTCCAAAGGAGGTGCATCACTCTCATGAGGGAAGTACGTATTGAGAAAAGTAGAAAGGTCTTCCTCAAATGAGTAATCATCCAAAGTATGATCAAGTGATGTAGGCTAAGGATCTTCATCATGAGAAGAATCACTCGAGAGAGTATCGGCCTCATCAAAATCATCATAAGTGGGCATGTCGGGATACTCGGAAGTAAAGGCATCATAATCATCTCCATTGGAACTAGAATCATCATCATAAGCATCATAGATCGGTGGAGAATCATATATGGGTGAAGGTTCCAAATTGGAGAGAAAATCATCCACATCATCTTGAAACAGTGGATTATCATTGCAAGAATCGAATAGAGGATTGTTGTAGACGACAAAATCATCAAGCACATTAATCATATTCGCTGATTCTCTTCCATAGGATTTGCTTGTAAGCTTCCCCATTTCAAAAACTTGTGCATCTTCCCCGACTCTTAAGATGCGTTCACACTTATCCACATCTATTAAAGCTCGACTGGTTCTCAAAAATGGGCGTCCAAGTATTAACGAAATACGAGGGTCCATTTCATAATCAACAACGACGAAGTCGACCGGAAAAGTGAATGTGCCAACTTTAATGAACACATCTTCGCCAATACCAACGGGGTAAGCGAGAGTGCGATTGGCTAGCTCAAGAGTCATTTTGGTGGGTGTAAGGTCGGGCAATGATAACTTTTTCCAAACACTTAAAGGCATCAAATTTATACTTGCCCCGAGGTCGGCTAAGGCAGTAAATTTGTTAGTTTGGTTAAAAGTACAAGGTAGCACAAAACGACCGGGATCTCCAAGTTTTTCCGGAAGTTCTTTAAGAAGGATTGCAGAGCAATTTTCATTCAAGCGAGAATTAACAAACTCGACCATCTTCTCCTTCTTATTAAGCAATTCCTTAAACATCTTGACAAATTGTGGCATTTGGGCAAGAGCTTCAACAAGGGTAAAGGTGACTTTCATTCCCGAAAGCGTCTTCAAAAAGTTGGAGACGTGAATGTCATTCTTCGTCAAAATTCTAGCCTTGTTGAGTCGAGAAGGGTAAGGAATGCTGGGGTTGGGTGGTGGAGGTGTAGAAGGTGAAGGTTGAGATGTTGAAGGGTTAAAGGTAGAAGGTGGGGTTGGTGGAGGATTCGTCTTGGGTACTTCTTCATGACGAGGCGGAGACGGTAATGGTGAACTAATACTAGGTGTGGGAGTAGTAGGGATAAATGGTGGTGGAGGAGGTGTAGATGATGTAACTATGGGTGGGATAGATGGTCCTACTAAAGTAACTCCACTACGGGTAGTAATAGCACTCACATTCGCTCTCGGGTTGGTGACGGTGTTTGAAGGTAGAGAACTTGAAGTAGAGGGTTGAGTGGTTGGTAAGAAACTAGCTAGCATATTCTTTAAATCATTCGTTTGATTGCCGAAGGAGGATTGTATATCATTTCGAAGCTCGGATCTAATGTCATTCCCTTGCTTGGTGATATCCCCTTTCAAATTGATAATTTGGTTTTGCAGATTCTTAATTTGCTCTCTTTGGGTTCTCATCAAAGCTTCAACATCTTGATTGATGGGTGGGGCTTGTTGAGCGGGTGGGTGATAAGGATTAGAAGATCTAGGTGGGATTTGGTTGCTCCTATTGTAATTGTTGTTGGGGTTTTGGTTTTGAGGAGAAAAACCGGGTGAAAGGTAGTTGTTGGACCGGTAACTTAGCAAATTTCGATCCCCTTGAGGTCGGGTTTGGTAATTTTCCGGTGAATAACTACCATAAGCCGCATACACGTTTTTTGGATTTCCTTGAGTAGAAGGACAATCAGTGTATGAGTCAGGACCGCCGCATGTCTCACAAGGATTGGCTACCGCTTTAACTTGTTGTTGTTGGTTTAAAGCGATGAGCAAGATATTTTTGTTCATTTCGGCCATCATGCGGGTGAATTCGGTCATATCGGGGTTTGCTGAAGTAGAAGAAACATTAACTCTCGGGTTGTTCCTTGAAGAAGCGGAGGAATCCTAGTTTTTGTGATGAGTAGTCATGTTCTCAATAAGCTCTCTACACTCCTCGGGTCTTCTTTTCATAAATGTGCCACCGGCGGCTGCGTTAATCGTATCACAATCACGAAAAGTCAAACCGTTGTAGAAAGTATCAATTAAGGTCACGGGGAACATGTTGTGGTTTGGACAACGATCGATCAAAACATTATATCTTTCCCAAGCATCAAAGAGAGATTCATCGGGTTCTTGCATGAAACCGCTGATTTGATTGCGAAGGCTCGTAACCATGGATGGTGGAAAGTAGCGCGACAAAAATCGTTGAGTCATGTCATCCCAAGTATGAATGGAATTCTTCGGGAGACGATCAAACCATTTTTCGGCGTGGTGTGATAAAGTATGTGGAAAGAGTTGAAGGCGAAGAACATCCATAGTAGCACCGAGAAACTTCATGCTTTGAGTGATATTAATGAATTTGTCGAGGTGTTTGTTGGCATCATCATCAGGCATTCCGTGGAATGGATTAGTTTGCACTTGTTGTATCATATGATACTTCAACGAAAACTCCGGAGTCGTGATTTGCATCGGCGCAATCGGTCCTCCTCGTCCAAACATGGTGGGTTGACAAAGATCCTCCATTGTCTGAAGATCGGGCTGTGGAAGAACATTGTTGTTGTTATTGTTGAGGTGCGGTGGATTATTGTTGTTGTTCACACCTGCCATAGCTAAATCTTCACGAGTCTCGGGCTCTGAATAAGTAGAAGATCTAGTACGCATACACCTGCAAAGGCAAAAGAAAACAATACCAAACACAAAGAGAATATATATACACTATAAAGAAAAATAAAATCTTTTTGGATTTTTGAAAATTTTTAATTTTTATGGATTTTTGAAGATTTTCAATTTTTTATGGATTTTTGAAATTTTTAAGCAAGAAAAATAACGCTCACGAATGAACGGATCCCAAAAAGCAACGCGTCTCTCACAGAAAATCGTTAATCTTTACGAAAAGAGCCGGCAGCGGCGCCATTTAATACGATGCTTTTGGCCAGTATGAAAATTATCGTTGTTCCAGTCTCTTCGAATTGAAAAATGGATTAACGTGCGACTCAGCTGTCTTTTGGTGAAACAAATGTTTTGTCGTTGTAGTAAAAGGAAAAGTGCACAAACTTTAAAGTAAATGGCTGTAATTTAAATCTAAATCTAATTTAAAATAAATGACGAGAAATTAAAAGCGTGACGAGAAATAAAATGGCACTTAAAGTAAATAACGCAAACTTAAAACTATCCTAAAGGCAAACTTAAAACGCAACTAAAACTTAAACTAAGGCAAGGCTTAAAATAAATCTAAGGCAAGTAAACTTAAAGTGCAACAAAGGAAAAAGGCAGGAAAAGTAAAGCTTAAAAATTCAAACTTAAAAACAGAAACTTAAAATAACCTGAAAACAGCTCATTCGGAATAAACCTTCGTTCGGAATAATCATTCGTTCGGAATGTCACCTTCGTTCGGAATAATTTTTCTTCACTCGGAATATTTACCAAAACCCTTGATCCGGAATAAAATGTTCACCCGGAATATTACTTCATTCGGAACAAATGTCTCATCCGGAATAACTCTTTATTCGGAATAAAAGCTTCACTCGGAATAATCACAATAAAGCCTTCATTCGGAATGATAAGCTGATCCGGACTATCTTCTAATTCGGAATACCAAGTTGATCCGGAATAAACTAGAATAAACCCTTCATCTGGAATATTCCGAATGAACAACCATAACCTTGATCCGGAATATATGTTGTTCCGAATGAACAACCTTGATCCGGAATACCAGCTTGGTTCGGAATATCCACTGATCCGGAATATCAAGTTGATCCGGAATATGGGCTTGGTTCGGAATATGTTGCTGATCCGGAATAAGTTCTTTATTCGGAATACTCACAACACAGCCTTCGTTCAGAATAAATGGCCTTGATTCGGAATACCTGGGCAAACAAACAGTAGCGAAGAACACGGAAACAAAAATAAAACGAATCTAACCAAAACTAATCAAATCAAACCAAAAGATTAAGCAAGACTAATCACAAATAATCAACTAATGATTATCTATCAAACCAAATCAATAACACTAACAATAATAATCAAAATAATAAAAACCCACTTAATCTAATCAATAAAAATTGAAAGAACATAAACATGAACATAAAGCATAAAGATTAAAGATTAACCAAGAAAGGTAGATAGGAGATGAACAATAAAAGTAAAGATTAAAAACAATTAAAAGGAAACTTACTTGAAATTAAATGAATTTAAGGTGCAAGACAATTAAGAAAATGACATGAATTTAAAGAGCAAGTAATTAAAATGGTGGAAGAACTAACTGTCACTATTAGCCAACAAAATGAAATGAAATCTATTTATAGGGGATTAGGGAGGTGCTTAGTGGAAGCTTCCTCCTTTCTTTCTTCTTTCTTTAATTATCTTTTAGACCTTGTCTTCTTAAATCTTTGACTTTTGTCTCGGGATTAATAAACTCGTCTTGTAATTTCTTCAATAAATTAGACTTGAGTTCTTCGGCTTTTAGTAAACTTCCGTCTTTTGACTTTTTCTTCGATAAATCTTCAGAATTGGTCTTGGACTTCCGTTCTTTTTGCACTCATGATTTCTTGACTTCGTCTTTTGTCTTTTTCTTCGATAAAAGCCCGTGAATGCCCCTGTTTTCTCCCCTTTTCACATTTTCGTCCTAAATCACAACAAAAACACAAACCACGCATAATTCCGACATTTACGACATAAAATACACGTTTTGGCTTGGTTATTATTGTAGTTAAGTGGTAAAAAGGATGGGTGTTTACACACCTATCAGGCTCGTGATCCTATATGTAATCCATATAGCCCATATAGCCCATATGTAGGGTGGGCTATATATACCCCCTCCTAGCATGTTAGGAGGGGTTGGTCATTTGTGTTTTCACACATTTCATTCAATCCACCTTCATTCTCTCATTCTCTCTTTTCTCTCTCTACCTTTCTCTCTCTAGTTCTTCTATTCTCCGTCCATCTCAATAGATAAACCATAACATGCTTAATCCTAAGAATCGTAGACCTACAATTGGTATCAAGAGCTTTGGTTGATTCTTCGGATTGCCGTGTTTTTATCTATTGTTTTGGTGGTAAAAACTTTTCTTCTTTCTCGATTTGTGTTTCTTTGTCTCAAAAGTTCTTAAAAATATCAGTTTTTTATTTTTTTTATTTCATCTTTTTTTATCGACTTTTTTGTCTCGTACTGTTAAAAATATTAGTTATTTGATCTTATTTTATCAACTTATTTTCTCTTAATGTATTTATCTTTTTTAAAAGTATCATTTTTTATCAAAAGTATCATATTTTTTTAATTCTAATGTTTTTTGTTTTTTAGCATTTTTTTCAATTTCTTTTGTCTAACTGTTTTGAAAATTCTCCCATCGGAAAAGGGTTTTAAACATTCCGATAGTGCTTTCCGCCATCATTCCGACATGTCTTTTCCGATAATATTCCGATTGAATACATTCCGACAGCTTTGAACTTAGGTATTCCGACAGAGGTTTCCGATTACATTTCGATAGTGTTTTTCGACATCATTCCGACATGACAGATTCCGATACGACATTTCGATGGTGTTTTTGTTTTGACATTCCGATGCTTTTCAATTTTGACATTCCGATGCTTTTCAATTTTGACATTCCGACTCGACTCGACACTTTGACTTAGACTCTCCCAGTACCACTCGATTCGACTCTCGACTCACTCCTATCTCGACTGACACCAAAAGGCGACGCTCACTCTCGGCCCAACATCACTCGACCCAAGACTAATAGCCAAGACTCGACACAACAACAAAAGAAAAACAAACTCTCGACACATTAATCACCAACAGACTCTCACCAAACACTTGACTCTGATAAAAAAGGACTAACTGAACTCAAACACAATAACAACATCACTACTCCAACCATCATTGATACATCAAGACTTCGAAACCTAGACAAGGACACTTCAAAACCAACAAAAGTTTTGACTCGACTCAACTCATTTTGACCAACACAAACCATCATCCTTATAACTCCACAACACCATAACTAACCTAACCCAACGTCTCCTATCTCCATTCCACATCTAGACTTGAACAGAAATTAATTGATCTCAGACTCATTTTTTTAACCGACTGAATCTATCACTTGCATTACCTTTAAGATCCAGTCTCACAAAAAGAATATCATCACAAATCTGTACTTAATATTTGAATGAAAAGAAGATGTATAACAATTATGTTACAATCTTTTTTTCCGTTTCGTTGACACACAAAAACCGACATGCAATCACAAAATTACAACCTACCCGAGACCATTTGAAATGATCTAAGACGAATCATTGCACCATCGTGTTCTTCGATTCACAACTGAAAGTCAGTCTTCACACTTAGTGAAGCCATCGTCGATTTTATGGTTTTAATACTATGATTAATCAATTCGATGTTTCGATGTGAGTTAAATAGTATGATTATCGGGGATTCGTAGTTTTGGTTGTGATTAAAGAAGTATTTTATGATTGATTGAGATTGGGATAGAAAGTTATTGAGACGGAGTAAACAAGAGAATTGGGTGACTGTGTTTTTTTTTCTTGGGAGTATCGAAAGTCAAGAGATACAAGTAGTATTTAAGAGTTTTTGGGTGACTGTTGGGAGGAAATTAGTCATTGTGTTTTGTGTTTGTATTTAGACGGAGAAAAGAATAAGTGTTGGTGTTTGATATAAGTAGTATTTTTATAACCCCATCCAAACAAAGGCCACGCCTATTATTCTTATCCCCACCTATTACATTTGGAGAGCCACGTGTCTTTTGCAATCTCAGTTGTGAACACGTCACTTGTATTACATGGGCCACGAATTCAATCCAATGAATTTATAAAACCAACTGCTCAAGTGTTCGATTTTTTGTGTATCAAACAAAAGCCCAAATTATTAATTGATATATTTGGAAACAACCAACGTGGTAAAAATATTTGACGGGTAAAATATTTCCGGATTTGAAGACAAAAGTGACGAGACAAAGGTGACAAGATTTGAAGACAAATATCGAGACAAAGTGTGCCGACCAAGAAATTATTGAGCCGAGAAAAGAGTTATATCACCAAACGCGAATTTTAAGAGTTATTTACGGATCTTTTGTTGGTTTTGTCATATCCCGTGAATTTCATTTCTAAGTTTCTTCTCGAATTGTAAAATTCCGAAAACAACCACAATCATTTTTCATCGAACTTAAATGGATTCGTTGACTTCAACGTTTCAAGAAGGAGAATTGCATCTAATGCAAGAAAAAGCTAGAGAAAGTGGTGTCACTTCAGTTCGACTACTTCAGTCACATCTTATGACCATTGCATGGGTTCAAGGAGGAAGCAAATTTGTGAGACTCTTTGGTCAAAATCATTATACATTCATCGATTCACTATTCCTCAACTTGCACCAACTTGCTTATCAACTTCAAAAAGAAGACATTAATCACTCTGCATCGGCACTTGCTTATAAGGCTCTTATGACACAACTTACGCCTTTCCTCCAATTCAATATCATCAACTCTGACAATTCAGGAATATGCCGGTCATTTCTTCAATACACACATAATGAGGTTAAAGACTTCCGTGATACACTGTTGAAATTTATGACATCGGTTTCATCTTTGATTTATGAAAGATCCAGAATTCAGCAAACATATGATAATGGAGTGCAAGAATCTATGATGCAGATGCAAGAGGAGAATTGTCATACGATTGACAACTTGGAGCCTAACGATGGCAAGAGCACGGAATAAAGAGGACAACATGATATCAGTGGCATGTCAGGGAATGGTCACGAGATCTCTTTTGATGACACCTTACCCGTTTATGACGAAGCGCCAGCGAACATGGTACAATGTAATGTTGTTTATGATGTATACGCTGATGAAATGACGCATATTGAGCATTCTGAACCTAATTATGAAAAACATGGGATGGAAAAGAGTGATACAAATACCACTTCTGATTCATCCGCTGTGAGTCATAATGGGGGAGAGATTGTTCAGAATGCTATAGTACATCATGATAAATGCTTTATGACTACTTTATTAACTGATTCCGATTCCAAGATTAAAGAGCTCGAAATGATTTTAGCTCAGCAATCCAAAGAGCTTGAGGATGCCAAAATTGAATTTTCAAAGAAAACGGAGAAATTTGAAACATATTTTGAAAAACTTGAAAAGTCAAGCGTTGTTCTTGAACGAAAATTGGATCAAACAGTTCTAGATTCTAAAGCTGAAAAGGATAATTTTTTGAAACAAATTAAGCTGCTTGAATCTAAGTTGGCATCCCAAGATGAATTGATCAAAGAGAATGAGACCTTAAAGGCTCAAGTACAGGAAAAGGTCTTTGCAATAGCTGCATTGAAAAATGAGTTGAGGAAAACCAAAGGAACTAGTGTGGACACTAAGCTTGAAAAACCATCAATATTGGGGAAACCACCTACAAATCAGTTCGTTAGACAACCGACTGCATTTAGATCCGAGCGACCACAATCCTCGAGACCGCGGTTTGCATCCCAAGTTGATTTGGTTCATCTTTCTAGACCATTCAATCCTGCAAATAGGCCCAATGTTACCAAAACAGCTTTAGCAAGACCAAATCACATGATTGCCTATAGTTTCTCTAAAAATACCAAGACCACGTCTAGAACTAGTTCAAATGACGTTCACCATAAATCTGGTCCAAGGGAAGCTAATCAAAAGACACATGTAAGAGATAGCAATGTCAAAGCTAGTCAGATGCCTTCTAGATTACCCAACACTGCTAACCGTAGCATGTCATCTCCTAGGAGCATCGATCAATCATCTACGAATTACTCGGACATTAAATATGCTACTTGTAAAACATGTAGAAAATGTGTCTTTACGGCAAATCATGACTCTTGTGTCAAGAAATTACTTAATGAGGTGAACTCCCGGGCTAGAATTAAATCCCAGTGGGTAGCTAAAATCAAACCCATTGGTAAAACGCCCCACTCGTAGAACTTTCACTCTTGTAGGAAACGAGTTCCCTTTAACTAGGATAGTCTCCGATTCTACTAAGACTGCTAGGGAGGAAATTGAAAATGATGATACATCACTTAAGCCTGAACTTAAGGTTTTCTATAAAAGGAAACGTATACCAGCTAAGATAAGTGAATCATCCCCTCAGGCCACCTCTGGCACAAGAAAAGAAAACTGTGAATCCCCGCATGGTTCTAAGATAGATATCGCTAACCCACATAAAAGCATACAATCTCCTAATGAGATTGCAGGTACCAAAGTCCACGTTCAACAAGAGCGCAGCGGTCCAATCTTTACATATCATTCAACTAAGGACACTCTTAGATTATGGTTACTGAAGAAGCTGATATCAAAGAAACAAGTGTCTCAGGGGATTCGCAGTTAAACATCGTGTGTAGATGACTTACAGTAACATTACACTCTGTAACTCGATCATCAAAGAAAGGAAAGTTTATTGCCGATGATAAACTTATCCTCATAACGAGAAATTAAGTTTTCTCGGGCATGAGCTAAAGTTAAAAACATTCAAAGTTTTTAAGCTCATGCACAAGGACTTATAGTCACATCACAGACTGTAACTCGTTCATCAAAGAAAGGAAAGTTTATCGCCGATGATAAACTTATCCTTACAACGAGAAATTAATTTTTCTCGGGGATGAGCTTATATAAAAAACATTCAAAGTTTTTTAGTTCATGCACAATGGATCCTCGTTAAATGACAGACGATGACCCGGACTTCAGAGAAAGGGAAGTTTATCTACGCAACGATAACTTACCCTCAAAACGGGAAATTAAGTTTTCTCGGACACGAGCTTATCCTAAAACAATTCAAAGGTTTTAAGCTCGTGTATTTGGTTGATTGTTAAATGTCAGACAATGACCCGTTCTTCAAATAAAGGAAAGTTTATCGTCGATGTTAAACTTATCCTCATAACGAGAAATTAAATTTTCTCGGGCATGAGCTTATATTAAAAACATTTGAAGTTTTTAAGCTCATGCACTTTGGTGTATAATTATATTTCAGATTATGCCCCGGACTTCAATTAAAGGAAAGGTTATCTTTAATGATAGCTTATCCTTGTAACGAGAAATTAACTTTTCTCGGTCTTGAGCTTGTATTAAAACATTCCAAGTTTTATGCTCAGAAAGAAAAGTGTATCTTTTAAATAAGAGAACTTTTCTTCTTAACGAGAAATTCATCTTTCTCGGTCATGAGCTTTACGTTAAAACATTCAAAGTTTTTAAAGCTCATGAAAACGACTTCTAAGTAAATGTCAACTTAGAACTCGTTCTTCAATTAAAAGGAAAGTTTATCGCCGATGATAAACTTATCCTTACAACGAGAAATTAATTTTTCTCGGGCATGAGCTAATAATAAAAACATTCGAAGTTTTTAAGCTCATGCACAATGACTTACAGTTAAATATCAGACTGTAACTCGGACTTCAATTTTAGGAAAGCTTATCTTTAAAGATAACGCATCCTCATAACCGGAAATTAAATTTTCTCGGTCATGAGCTTGTATTAAAACATTCCAAGTTTTAAGGTCAAAAAGGAAAGTGTATCTTTTAAATAAGATAACTTTTCCTCATAACGAGAAATTCATCTTTCTCGGTCATGAGCTTTACGTTAAAACATTCAAAGTTTTTCAAGCTCGTGAAAACGAATTCTAAGTAAATGTCAACTTAGGACTCGTTCTTCTGTTAAAAGGAAAGTTTATCGCCGATGATAAACTTATCCTTAACAACGATAAGTTTACAACTTCTCGGACTTGAGCTCGTTTTGTAAGATATTAGACACCTTAAGCTCAAGTAATTGGTTTTCAAAACAATGAACATAATTTTTCGAGAATTTCTCAAAAGGTTTTTCTAAATCTTCCAAAATTGTGTGTTCAAAAATGTTTTGATAAAAAGAGCACGTCTTCTGGAATCGATAATATTTACGATACTAGAAATGTCATTCAATAATGACACAGGGTTGTAAATAAAGTTCGAGCAGAAGTTCAAATGATTTAAAACATGCTCAAAATGGCTTGCTATTATTTCCGATAGTAACCCGCTTTTCACTTTAAAGTCAAGCATTTCACCGGAAAGCTTTGACTCAACAACGGGAATTAATTTTCTCGGGTATGGTTTATTTTATAACCATGTAAGGGACTGTGTTTACGGAATAACACAATCTAACACGAATATATGTACGTGTCAGTGCATTTATTTGTTAAAACAAGAGAAATCTTGTTTTTATGAAGTTATCATCTCCACCAACCGTAGCGATTTCCAATTGATATCTACATACTCGACGATGCGACTACTCAAACGGCGACTACAGGTCTTTCAATAGAACACGGGTCAACAATTAAGGGGGATCAATTGTCCAGCATTCAAGAATCTTTGACGCCGAACGTGCCAAGTTCACTTGTTGGTGTCAAAACAAGTAATCCTTAATTCCTCTTCCTTTAAAATCCCCGAATGGCATTTATACACAAGTCCTTCTTATTTTTATTTTCTTCATACTTGATTCCATACAAGTAATACTTTTCAATCCCTAAAACAAATACCGCAATGTCCAATCTCATGATCATATAAACCTCGTTATACTTCTTTATTCAAGTCAACACACTACTATTGTTTTCCTTTCCACTTGATATTATCCAAATATCATCATCGCAGCTCTATAATTCCTTCAGATTCCTCCAATACTAACTATACAGCATAGAACTTCAATCTATCCTCAGCGTTCATAAACAACTTCCTCAACTACAAAATCAGATCCCAAAACCACAACTTAATTATATGAATGGATTTCACACATTTAGTTCTTCTTTGTCAGCCTTATCCTTGGTTCAACAATCAGTGAAAACCTACTAATAAACCTCCGATAATACTCAGCTTACACAAAGGAATTTACAAGCTTCGATCGGTTTCGTCAGTATCGACAAAGCCTCAATCGTTTCAATCTAGTCAGATTTTCACGATCACTTCAGCCATAGATTGCACATTCTAAAACATCTATACTACTCCAACTAAAATTCTTATCCAAAGAATTTCACACACCATTCCTCCTTTTTATTAACAATTTTCCAATTGTTAGGGAATACTTTTCTTTCCTTCAATCATCTAATCGTCACACTAAACATTCACAATCAATAATGGACACCGATTTCTAGTGCTCAGTTAGTTCAGCCCCACAGCAATCATCTTATTCATAGAACATCCCGCTGATATTCTTACTTCCATTATTACTTCTTTGATAACTTACCCTTCCAGTCAAATCAGGTTATCCTTATTATCTTATCTGCCAATCCTTACAATCAAACATATTACCATCCTCAACTTCCTGACAATGCCATATAATAAAATATACAATCATATTGCATAACTCCTATCACCAAGCTAACACAAAGCTTCCTTTTTCCTAAGACGACAGTGAACTCTACATGTGACAATCCGTCAATTTATGATTGATATTTTTATTCTCAATATTTAATTGAAAATATTATTTTAATGTTATATTATGAACTCACTTATTTTTGGGAAGAAATTTGGATTTACGTCTTGAAGTAGCATCGACTACGTCTAAACCGGAGGATTCAACGTTACGTGCTTACGTTTACATACACCGTTTTGGTGACAGTCCGACATTTCAGAAAATAAATTTATCCGTGAATATTATTTTGGAGTTTTAAATTTGTGTTGGTTCATAAACTCACAAATTGACGAGAAGAGATTAGGACTTACGATTTTATTTTAACGTCCTTTACGACTAAACCGGAAACCTTAAGGATTACGTATTTACGTTTTCGAACTCCGTTTTTGATGAGACAATTTTTATTAGATTCGTTTCGTACCGTTGATTCATAATTTATAAAAACATTTTTCGTAAAACGACCCAAGGACATATAAACCGAGGAAACTAGAATCGAGGAATACCCGTAAATTAGCGGGATGGGACAAAACAAGTTTATCCCACCCCACTAACACATGGGAAGGCCAAGAGGACAACACCTCATCCCATGAGGTGTCAAAGCTTAGCTAATAAGCTTAACACTTGTAACCAAAACCTCAAAACCATCTTAGCTAAACCATTTCTCTCAAAAACACACATGCAAAACCACTACATTTCTCTCATCTCTCTCCCAAATTTCGTCCCATCCTACACATAAACACCCTCATTTGATCAATTTTAACCATGAAATCATGTGTTATTCACACATATGATGAAAATCCATTGAAGTTATGAAGATTGGAGGTGATCTTAACATGTAAAAAGGAGTTTTCAAGGGAGTTTGGGGCTGATTTCTCAAGGAGTTTTCATGAAGAACAAGGGCTGATTTTTGGAGAAATCTACAAATACTTGGTGATCCTAGAAGTGATGTTGATATCTCATAAGATTGGTTACCCAAAACTAAATCTTGTTCATCATCAACCCCATCTTTTCATCACTTTGGTGGTATAGAGATTGTTCTTCCCATCCTCTTGTTATTTTGATTATGTAATCTTGTATTTTCTTTATTTATGTATATGTATATGATGATGAATGATGATTAAAAATATTGTGTGGGGATTTGGTGTTGATAAACATGCTTAAAAAGATGAAAAACTATAAGAAACAAGGCTAAAATCTTGTTTAGATTGTTGGCTGTATAAAACAGTAAAGACTCATATGATAAACTGATAAAATAGCTTGAATAGATTAATATACAGTAAGCTATATGTCTTGTACACATGTGAGAGTTGGCCATGCAATGGAATCATTAGGATGAGTGAGATATGATCAAAACAAGTTTAGAATACAAATCTGAGTTCACTGTTTTGGACGATTTTTAGAAATTACTTAGAAGCTGATTCAACAGTAGCTATAGAAGAGTTAAATGTAGCACATATCATGTAGTTTATGTGATAAAAATATGATCTTCTATCTCCATATAGAACTCTAGATATGGTAGTTTTGGTGAATATGAAAATAAAAATCAGATTTTGAGAATTAATGTTTATTATTATTATATAAGCACTCAAAATTATATTGTATAAAATGTAAAATAAAAACCCACTAACTTATGGATTTTATTTATATAAATATGTAAAAGGTTAAATAAGTGTATAAATTATAAAAATGGTAGTGGAATAATACTTATAAGTAATAAAAACTATAAACTTGATTTTTACGACTTTTTCGGCTATTACCGTAAAATTAACGTTTTTCGCCAATTGTAACTTAGACGATCAAACCCGTCTAATGTAAAGTTTTTAAAAGTCATTTACTGATATATAAGTAACTAATACAAGTAAAAACCGATAAAACCCGAACTATAGGACATACGGACATTAACGAGCTAACTAAGCATATTGGACTAATAATTGGACTAAATAAGATAAACACTTATAAAAAGAACTTATTGGGTTTAACCCATTTTGGCCCAACATGGAAAGTATAGATACTGATAATATAAGTATAAAATGGATTAAAACAAGTTAAAGAACTTATAATAAGTTTATTGGACCTAAGACACGTAAATAGGTAAAACTAGTAAACTAATAAGAAGTTACCAATACGTAAACACTAAAAAGAGTAAAAGAGAATATGTAAACCCACTTGATCATCATATATAAATAATCGTTATTTTTATGAAGTCATTGGACAAAAGTCTAAGACAAGTATTATTTGTCTAGGTTTCCGTGATTGAAGCACGTACCGTACGTCCAAATTGCCGATAACCCGCCTTCCCACATCAACGTGAGTTCATAGCCTCGCACTCTTATAAATGTTTTTATGAAATGTTTTAGAAACCCGCGAGGGAGATAATATGTTAGTTTTTATAAAATAGGACACATTTGTCCCGATTGTTTGTTTATTGATTTGGACCCGAATGATTATATGACCCGATTGTATGACCCGATAAATGATTAAAGGACCCGATACATGAAATCAAATGGATTATTAAAGTTAGGTTATGTCACTAAAAGTCCCATTAGCATGAATTGTGAACTACCGGGATTTGGTAGACGCTTGTGCATATAATAGTACTATTTGGGGACGATCACCCCAGTTCGCGCCTTGACGGTTGATCCCCGTCGTGCCACATTGATTGGTAAGCGAATTTATGTATGAGAAGATTTCCATAGCATGACCTTTGTGACGACACGCTACTTTAGATGGGCAAATTGAGTATCGGGTTAGCTACCCGTTGTTTGGTTTAGTAAGGTAACAATGTCACGCGGCTTATAATAATCCGACTAACGAAATACTACTGGACGCATCGAATTACGATGTATTACCTGACTAGCAATTCAGGGTTATACTATTGATATTATGTTCGTGTTTTGGTTTTCATAACCATATTCATATAACGGATTTTATTTTCATACAACGTCATAAGACGTATTGTATGATGATTTTACGACATTGGCTCGTATAATGATCTTTAAGGCAAACGCCTATATTATGATTTTGATGAAGATTTGTATCAAATGACTTTGGCTATTTTATGGCCTATTAAAATGATTTGTACAAAATGATTTTCAGTAATAGTTTTATACTGATATTATATTGATGGATTTTATTAAACTCTATGAATTCACTCGGCGTTATCGCTGACCTTTTCTTTTAACATGTTTTATCTCAGGTACTTGAAGGTAATTCTCGGGAAGACAACAAGAATTCATGGCCCGCACTTAAACAATATTTTCCATTCAAATACTTTGTAAAACTTTGTATGAAATATAATGACTTGGGACCGATGTAACTTTGATATTTATGAATGGAAATGCTTTTATTATTGAACGACGCGATTTTTATGCGTTGTCTATGATGTGAGTAATATGCTATCCCGTAACACCAACTAGTCTTCCGCTGTATCGAATTGTATAAATTTGGGGGTGTTACAGTTTGGTACCAGAGCTCTCGTTATAGAGAACGAAAGATTTTTAAAACCAAGGTTTTGAATAAAACATTTCAAAATCTTTTAACTACAAACATTTTTCTAAAAATGTCTAAAAATCTTTTGACTATAACGGTGCCAAAGAATTCCCGAGTTACTGACAAGGCCAGACTGAGAAGTGTTATTTTAATATATATATAACTTGGATTATATATATATATATATATGATGTAATTTGATTACATGATTGTTTGATGATTATTTCTATATTTTTACGAGGTATTTATACGACGTAGATTGTCACAAGAAACCCTAACTTCCCTAGAAAATTAATCGAAGCTATTCTCGTAGGAGTTTTAGCTATCCTAGATCTAAACCAAGTTGTGGATATTTATGATCCCAACAAATGGTCGATATTCGTAGAAATGTTGATATTAGTTGATTGTGATATTAAAGAAGAATTGGCGAGATTATATCTGATATCGATGTCATGACGATCTTTTCTTATAAAGTGGAGTTTGACAAAACGTTACCACCTAGAAAGATGTCATCTGATTTGTTGTCATCTAATTCTTAAATTGAAATCGAAAGGGTGAATGTTGCACTTGAGGCTATAATTGGAGCCTATACCCAAAAGCCTCATGCCATTAGTACCTTTCCGAGAAGTCTAATTGAATGTATGAGTCATCTCATACTAGTGACTCATTTGATAATTGTTGTTGTAAGAGCTATAGGATTGGAAATTAAGTGTTGATCATATCGAGCTTTTATTGCCCTTTTAAGGTCTAAGAATAAGGTTGAAAGTATTGGGAAATGAGGTAGGATATCACATTGAGTATAAGTTGATTGAAACTTGAATTAAGTAAAATTTAACTCGTATTGAATATGAGTTTTGTTAAGAGGAAGTCGTTAAGTTCTGTGATTGAATTATAGGGTTTTAAATGATTGTTAATTTGTGTTAAGGGTTGTTCCTAGGCCATTGTCCACTAACGAGGATGCCCAGTGTCCAATAAATAAATTGAAGAAAATCTTCTTCTGAATTGGGACCGATGGATCTTCCGGGACAGGTGGGACACCTAATGACTCTTGTAGATTAGTATTCATTATGGTATTTTTAAAAATAATCCCTAACTTAACTGAGATATCAGTTGGTAGGATGAGTTCTGAGAATTTTATGACATAGTGACACGTAATGTGTTACGGTACAATTTTGACTTGTTTGTGATTAATGAAAAGACTACCTTTGATTGCTAAATTCTACATGTATCGATGTTATCTATCCTTTATTTCTTCATCCTAATGTTTGCATTAGTGATGCAACCATTGAACAAGTACTCATCTTGATTTGAGTTACGTTGTGGATTATTCTTTTTGAGTGCCATCAAGATCATGAACCTCATGATTATGTGGCTAAAGCTCATTTCCTGATATATTGTAGTTAGTTCTTGGTGAACAAATCTTCATCACTCTTTTGCAGATCACTCATTGTTTTTATAAGATAAAACAATATCCCTTGATAAAGATTGAATTTTCATCACTGAAAGGATTATTTAAAGTGAGATTTATGAGTAATCATTATCAAAATGAGGTTGTTTATAAAGTACGTTGGAAAACTTAACTGTTTTCATAACAAAGAAAATCTTTGTAAATTTATTCTTGATTCTTATTTAAGAATTAAGCATGAAAATGTTTTCATTATAAACCTGATGATAAAATTTTTTCGAACTGAGTATTGCATCGTTAATCTTGAAATTGTATATAGTTGCGCGCCTACATACAATTTGGAATGGACCATGCAAGACTGATTAGTAGTCACCATAAACTAATGAATAAACACTAAATTTTCTTTGAAGATTGTGAAAGATTGAAATTTTATGAGATCTGCAAGAAGTGAAAAATAGGGACATAGTGTTAGGGACACCTACATATGTGCCTGTAGCGTCTATTATTCTGAGTCGAATTTACTCATCTGTGGAATTTGTCTTATTTGACAATTGATATTCCGTTCTTGTCTAATTCTCCTATAGTGAGATTCTTAGGAAAAGTATCTGATTACCGAGTGTTGATACCCGACTGGATGTATCGATGTTACTATCATTTCTTTTGATTTGATTTCATTTAAATGACCTGGGTAATGCGTACTCAAATTATGAAAACATGGGATATATTCATATTCGTTAAAAATTTTCATATGTATCTGATTTGAAATTCTCTCGCATAGATTATGCGTTGACCTTACTCTTTTAATAGTAGTTATGTCTCCTGATATCCTTGAATTTGTGAAGGATTATGAATTACTATTAGTCTGAAGATCACATCTTATCGACGACAATAAAACTAGAAAGTTGATAGTGCCAGTAGAATGAATTGATTGATTATGACACGACGACATTGTCTTAATTGATGGGAACTCGAATAGAATTCCCCTAAATAATAAGATGTTGATTATCAAAAGTGATCTAAATAATTCTTGATGGATGACCATATCCTGCACTTAGACTTGAAATTATACCGTGTATGGTTGTGAATTAGTCATAGATAATATAATCTAGAAAGAACTTAAAAGTGAATGTATTAAAAGATGCTTATGTTATCTGAAACTTTAGGAGGTATTTGTTGGTGAATTACCTAGACTCTCGCCATTAAGGCAGATAGAAATTGGTATTGATTATATTCCCGGTGCTGCACCTGTGACGTGTGCACTGTACGTCAGCACCATCGGAATTAAAAGGATTATCGCACAACTAAGAGAGTTGTCGGAGAAAGATTTTATTCTACCGAGCTCGTCATCATGAAGAGCTAGGGTGTTATCATTCCTTATATTTATAGATTAATGTGAACTGAGTAAATTGACAATCGATAACGATATCCATGACTCGAAATGGAAGATTTGTTCGATCATTTACAAGGTTTTTGATCCTCAGCATGGTTATCATCAACTTCACATCTGCGAAAAGGATTATCTATTCCAATCACTACATCTAGAACTTGTAATAAACATTATGAGTTTCACGTGGTGTCGTTTGGATTGACCAATGCACATGTAGCTTTCATAAATTTGGTGAATCACGTGTGTAGGCTGTAATTTGATAAATTCATGCTTGTGATCATTAAGGACCATTTGTTTGTTTATAAGAATAAGAATGAGTTAATAATTATTTATAAATTGCCCTAAATTGGCCGAACAATTAAAACCTTTACCTTGAATATTTAACATGTGATGAAAGACTTAATCCTTTATATTATATGACCGTGTGATTAAAAGATAATGAAATCTATATTGACTGTTCAAAAATTAGAAGTCATTTAAGACTTTGGGTTTTACCAAAAAGAAAATGGAAACATGTTTTGACAAATGTTTTATCAAAAGAATATTTAAGGAATCATTACCTTATAACCAAAACATTTAACTAAACTCCTGTTTAGGGGTAAATGTTTTTGCATACCTTAATACAACCTAAGAAGGATTGAGGAAACCCATTTAAAACCATGACTTGAAATTTGAAACGATAATTTACGCTTTTCAACTAAGAAAATTTTGACCAAAATATAAACGAAGATTTTTCGAACATTTACGAATCCTGTTAATTATTTTTGATAAACCAACAAAAATCTTGTTAATTAAATTAAAATTTATTTTGAACATTTTAATATAATTGGACAAACTGAGAAAATTTAAAATCTTTACGTTATGTTTCATAAAAATTAAATGTTTATCATTTAATTAGTTGTAATAATTATCAACGCTTTAGACATCGAATTAAGCAAAACGGATAAAAATAATAGTTGAGATAGAACTAAGACTTAGAAAATGTGATGAAAGAATTTCCAAATAAATACGATCACGATAATTATTCCATCTAGGAAAGTGAACGTAAATACTGACACAATAGGTATAAAAGATAAAGAACCAATTAGGATATATTTCTTAATAATGAACGTGCAAAATAAATTTCCGAACAATATAAAAATAAACGATGTTTGTAAAAAGGATAATATAGATAATAAAAAGTGGTTCGCGGCTAATGTGAACCATTAGCGTTAAGAAGCCGATGGCGTTAAATGTATAAAAGGGCCGTTTATGGTTGCCTAAATATGGAAGATTGTGAGATGTAGCTAAATTGGAAATCTTGTAAGTATAAGTATTATATGTATGTCATTTTTGACTAAAAGTATCTTTGTCTGAAGAAGTTGTACTAATGAAAAATTATGAAGGCAGACATCGCCTCATACATTAGTAAACGTCTAGCTATTGCAAAGGTCAACATCTGAATTTGATTCGATTTGGGTCATCGTCGACAGACTGACCAAATCTGCTAATATCATTCTCGTTAATGATAAATGCAAAAGAGTTATGTAAACATAGTGTGCCTGTATCGAACATCTTTATCAAGATCCTCGCTTCGCAACGAATTTCTAGAGATTCGCTCATAAATCATTAAGAACGAACCTTGATGAGAGTACTATGTACCACCCCAATCGAAGGGACGAGGTAAAGTAACGATATAAAATACTATAAGTGCTGTTTTATGTTTGAATGAATGACCTTTAGTAATAAACCGTATAATCGTTTTCCTTTGGAAGGATTATCATTGATAATCATCGTATTAGGATTGAGATCGAATCTTGTTAGGATCTAAATATTAGAGCATCTGTAAGCAAAAGTTGAGATGAAGACACCCGACATACACCCATTGTGAGTTGGACATTTCTTTTAGGTTTAAGGTTTCCTATGATGGCGAACCTAAACTTACAAAATATTCGACCCGCGAGACCTAAAATGATTGTTGAAATTAAGATCTGATTATCGACTGCCGATAGTGGGCAGGAGGTTATGTGAATATGAAATGTAGATCTTGAAGTGCCAGATGGGTAGCGAAGTTATGCCAAAATTTTTAACCTTGTAAAAATGAATTCATGATCTGACAAATCATGGGATATAAGTCCCCGTTGTATGGGACCATTAAGATGATGTAAAAGTTTTGGTTTGAAAGGCATATAAGCTGGATCTACCCAAGGACTTCAAGAGATGCGTGAATTATGTTTCGTATATCGAACTTGATGGAATATCTATCAAGTGAAAATCTGAATTCTTCTTAATAAAGCTTAGATCGGCGAAAAGTTGCATTCATCAAAAACCCGTGAACATCATGGATAGAGAAAGTAAGTCAACATTAAGCTTGATCTTATTCTCGTAGTTATGTTTTATGAACCTCGCGTATTGTATTGAATTACACTTATGAGAAAATATCGGATGTGGAGGAAATACCCACATGGCTTTAACTCTATAAGAAGCGAGTAGTAAGATGATCTTTGAGGACAAAGATCCTGTTTAGGGGTAAATGCTGTGACAATCCGTCAATTTATGATTGATATTTTTATTCTCAATATTTAAATGAAAATATTATTTTAATGTTATATTATGAACTCACTTATTTTTGGGAAGAAATTTGGATTTACGTCTTGAAGTAGCATCGACTACGTCTAAACCGGAGGATTCAACGTTACGTGCTTACGTTTACATACACCGTTTTGGTGACAGTCCGACATTTCAGAAAATAAATTTATCCGTGAATATTATTTTGTAGTTTTAAATTTGTGTTGGTTCATAAACTCACAAATTGACGAGAAGAGATTAGGACTTACGATTTTATTTTAACGTCCTTTACGACTAAACCGGAAACCTTAAGGATTACGTATTTACGTTTTCGAACTCCGTTTTTGATGAGACAATTTTTATTAAATTCGTTTCGTGCCGTTGATTCATAATTTATAAAAACGTTTTTCGTAAAACGACCCGAGGACATGTAAACCGAGGAAACTAGAATCGAGGAATACCCGTAAATTAGCGGGATGGGACAAAACAAGTTCATCCCACCCCACGAACACATGGGAAGGCCAAGAGGACAACACCTCATCCCATGAGGTGTCAAAGCTTAGCTAATAAGCTTAACACTTGTAACCAAAACCTCAAAACCATCTTAGCTAAACCATTTCTCTCAAAAACACACATGCAAAACCACTACATTTCTCTCATCTCTCTCCCAAATTTCGTCCCATCCTACACATAAACACCCTCATTTGATCAATTTTAACCATGAAATCATGTGTTATTCACACATATGATGAAAACCCATTGAAGTTATGAAGATTGGAGGTGATCTTAACATGTAAAAAGGAGTTTTCAAGGGAGTTTGGGGCTGATTTCTCAAGGAGTTTTCATGAAGAACAAGGGCTGATTTTTGGAGAAATCTACAAATACTTGGTGATCCTAGAAGTGATGTTGATATCTCATAAGATTGGTTACCCAAAACTAAGTCTTGTTCATCATCAACCCCATCTTTTCATCACTTTGGTGGTATAGAGATTGTTCTTCCCATCCTCTTGTTATTTTGATTATGTAATCTTGTATTTTCTTTATTTATGTATATGTATATGATGATGAATGATGATTAAAAATATTGTGTGGGGATTTGGTGTTGATAAACATGCTTAAAAAGATGAAAAACTATAAGAAACAAGGCTAAAATCTTTTTTAGATTGTTAGCTGTATAAAATAGTAAAGACTCATATGATAAAGTGATAAAATAGCTTGAATAGATTAATATACAGTAAGCTATATGTCTTGTACACATGTGAGAGTTGGCCATGCAATGGAATCATTAGGATGAGTGAGATATGATCAAAACAAGTTTAGAGTACAAATCTGAGTTCAACTGTTTTGGACGATTTTTAGAAAATACTTAAAGGCTGATTCAGCAGTAGCTATAGAAGAGTTAAATGTAGCACATATCATGTAGTTTATGTGATAAAAATTTGATCTTCTATCTCCATATAGAACTCTAGATATGGTAGGTTTGGTGAATATGAAAATAAAAATCAGATTTTGAGAATTAATGTTTATTATTATTATATAAGCACTCAAAATTATATTGTATAAAATGTAAAATAAAAACCCACTAACTTATGGATTTTATTTATATAAATATGTAAAAGGTTAAATAAGTGTATAAATTATAAAATGGTAGTGTAATAATACTTATAAGTAATAAAAACTATGAACTTGATTTTTACGACTTTTTCGGCTATTACCGTAAAATTAACGTTTTTCGCCAATTAAAACTTAGACGATCAAACCCGTCTAATGTAAAGTTTTTAAAAGTCATATACTGATATATAAGTAACTAATACAAGTAAAAACCGATAAAACCCGAACTATAGGACATACGGACATTAACGAGCTAACTAAGCATATTGGACTAAATAAGATAAACACTTATAAAAAGAACTTATTGGGTTTAACCCATTTGGTCCCAACATGGAAAGTATATATACTGATAATATAAGTATAAAATGGATTAAAACAAGTTAAAGAACTTATAATAAGTTTATTGGACCTAAGACACGTAAATAGGTAAAACTAGTAAACTAATAAGAAGTTACCAATACGTAAACACTAAAAAGAGTAAAAGAGAATATGTAAACCCACTTGATCATCATATATATAAAATCATCATATGTATACATAATCGTTATTTTTATGAAGTCATTGGACAAAAGTCTAAGACAAGTATTATTTGTCTAGGTTTCTGTGATTGAAGCACGTACCGTACGTCCGAATTGCCGATAACCCGCCTTCCCACATCAACGTGAGTTCATAACCTCGCACTCTTATAAATGTTTTTATGAAATGTTTTAGAAACCCGCGAGGGAGATAACATGTTAGTTTTTATAAAATAGGAAACATTTGTCCCGATTGTTTGTTTATTGATTTGGACCCGAATGATTATATGACCCGATTGTATGACCCGATAAATGATTAAAGGACCCGATAGATGAAATCAAATGGATTATTAAAGTTAGGTTATGTCACTAAAAGTCCCATTAGCATGAATTGTAAACTACTGGGATTTGGTAGACGCTTGTGCATATAATAGTACTATTTGGGGACGATCACCCCAGTTCGCGCCTTGACGGTTGATCCCCGTCGTGCCACATTGATTGGTAAGCGAATTTATGTATGAGAAGATTTCCATAGCGTGACCTTTGTGACGACACGCTACTTTAGATGGGCAAATTGAGTATCGGGTTAGCTACCCGTTGTTTGGTTTAGTAAGGTAACAATGTCATGCGGCTTATAATAATCCAACTAACGAAATACTACTGGACGCACCGAATTACGATGTATTGCCTGACTAGCAATATAGGGTCATACTATTGATATTATGTTCGTGTTTTGGTTTTCATAGCCATATTCATATAACGAATTTTATTTTCATACAACGTCATAAGACGTATTGTATGATGTTTTTACGACATTGGCTCGTATAATGATCTTTAAGGCAAACGCCTATATTATGATTTTGATGAAATTTGTATCAAATGACTTTGGCTATTTTATGGCCTATTAAAATGATTTGTACAAAATGATTTTCAGTAATAGTTTTATACTGATATTATATTGATGGATTTTATTAAACTCTATGAATTCACTCGGCATTATCGCTGACCTTTTCTTTTAACATGTCTTATCTCAGGTACTTGAAGGTAATTCTCGGGAAGACAACAAAAATTCATGGCCCGCACTTAAACAATATTTTCCATTCAAATACTTTGTAAAACTTTGTATGAAATATAATGACTTGGGACCGATGTAACTTTGATATTTATGAATGGAAATGCTTTTATTATTAAACGACACGATTTTTATGCGTTGTCTATGATGTGAGTAATGTGCTATCCCGTAACACCAACTAGTCTTCCACTGTATCGAATTGTATAAATTTGGGGGTGTTACACTACAATTCCGCAGAACAATCGCATAATACCTTCAAGTACTAACTCATCTTCTCATTCTTTTCCGACTACTACTAGTAAAGTGCACAGTAAATTTGACTTATTGTAGTTTCCTACTACATACCTTCTCATCATTGACCAATAAAATTGTCAAATAGAAATTCCACTGATTACTCCCTGAAATCAGTACTCAATGTCCAACAACATTCCAATTTAATTCTTTCCACCTTTATTTATCATATCCTATGATATTCATCCTTATCCTGGTTAACTTCCTCACAACTCTAGTTCGGTTAATTGCGCTATACTTCTTAATTCCATAAACTCAGAAAATATTTCCTTAATATATACATATATATTATTCTTCCGTCGATGAATTTCTCATTTCAACCAATCGCAAATTCTCGTTGATTTCTCGTCCTCAGTTCTGCTAAAATCTAACATCTTCAAATCTCAATATATCCTCAATAACACCTTCAGAATTTAATACACAATCAATAACACTTTCAGAATTTCAAATTCTAACTCAACGATTGCCAGATAAGAATATACAAATTACTACATCTAAATCTCAAATCTTATCAGCATTTCCAAAATATAGGCTGTAATAGCAGCAACATTCACTTCATATTAATTTCCATTATCTGAATAATTCCTTTATTCAATCTCATTTACCGAAATGAAAACATTCCATTACCACAGAAATACCAATTCCTATACCACACTCCACTATTCCTTTAGCAGCTCGACCTCCAACTAGTCCGTACTTACATTAAGTAAATAGATAATTACTTAAGTGGTATAAAATACATGTGATCTACACATCATACTTCCTCCTGTTTACCCGATTCATAATAACTGCTTGAATACCATCTCTTCTTATCTTAGACTATTAAATTCCAAGTTTACTATCTATTAGAGGAAATAAATTCCTATTCCTTATTGTCATTCGCAACAATACCGTTCCTTTACCCTTTTTCTGCCACACTTAATTTCGAATCAGGATCAATCTTTAAATTACTATCTCTTTTCGTCTAGTTGAACATTCCCAATTGGCTATTGATATATCAAACATCCATCAGTTACTCGAACTTATCCATATAGTTGCACCTTTCCAATTACCGTCAATAGTCGTACGACACTCTTCACCGCATCTCTTCTCATTACTAAGAATCTAACACACAGACATCCTTTTAAAATCTTGCAGAATGACATCAGCATTCTCCAATTGGAACATCAGCATCTTCAATCTCAGCAGCATCTTCAGTCGCAGCAGCATCTTCAACTGAAACAGCGGAATTTTCAATCTTAGCAGCATCTCGTCTTCTCTCAACACTATCACTTTCAAACAATCTTACAACTATTCCTACAATCATATAATCTACCCTAATGGTTGGCAACCTTTGGAGACATATTTTAAGATACTCAGTCACACAGACAGGAATCCCTGCTAATGACAGAAACATATCTCACTCAACTCTTTCTATGTGATAACAGTAGAAAGAAACTTAATAAGTATACACCTCGAGATAGAAAGAATAGGGTCTTTTCATTAAGATATAACATGAATATTACATACGCCAACAACACAATACTACCTGAATTCCACAATCATCTTACAAAAGAGAGAATAGCAAAGACACATCAAAAATACTAAAGGGTAATAGTAGATTTCATCCATAAATGCGAGAAAATCACAACAAAAACTTGTCACTAATGTCACTTACCCTTACCATCCTAAACAACAACAATAATAATAATCCGTCACAATACTACCTCACAACATCTAGATAATCCAAATACAACACAACAATACATAAACTGAAATACAACAAAGATCCATCACTACATCACTCCATAGGATGTGGTTCATTACTTTCTCCAACTTGGCTCGTCCCTACTTCATCTTCATCTGGTCCTAACTTACAGCACTTCCATTTCGGATCTGAACACGATGGTTTCCTAAATCCATACCTCAAAATCCCTCCTTGACACGATGGATCTATCATATAATGAGAATCATCATACACCTCACTATCCTGAAACTTCCAATGTGGTTCAAGATACGGCCCAAGATGAGCTACATATTCACTTAACCTGCGAAGCCTATCTATCTCTTTCTGATACTTCTCAAAATCAGTCCCATAACTTGTCACTTCAGTTCTAACCTCAGTTCTTCCAACCTCACTTTCAGTCATATAATTATCACTATCAGATTCTACAACATTTTTCTTATCATCCGTATCATCCTCATAATCTAACCATCCTCCTGAAATCTTATGATCACCTACATACTGATTCTACAAACTCCATTGTCCTACAGCAAATCCCCCATTCTTGACGTAATATGGTATGTCAGACATTTTCTGAAATCACTGAAAATTTAAAAGTACATAAGGTCATTATTCAAAAATATATATGCAATGCATAACTATGTAAATGCAAATGAATTACGTATGCAAAATATATATGTATGCGATGCAATGCAAAAGATAATTATACAATATTCATAAAAATGAAATTATGATGAAATTATGATGGAAGTACTCCACGTCCTTTCATTAATACCAATACCTCATTGCAGTATTTACTTAATAAATACTCAAAAATTCACAACAATTATAAGGGATACATCTATAATAACAAAGCATAACAAAAATAATCTTACCGGAGCCTTGCAGAGAAGTTGCGTTGCTTTTATAAAATACTTTCGACACCAAAGTTATAGTTTAGGACATTTTCAAAAAAAATCGACCTAATTCGCTATAACTATAAAGCTCTGGTTACCAATCTCTAACACCCCCAATTTACATTGCGCAGCGGAAAATACACATTTGGGTGTTATTCACAAACTTCATTTCACAAACTCTTTAAATGACCCAAAAATAGTATATTTAAGAATAAATATGGAAATATTTTAAATCAATGTCTAAAACCTTCAATCCCAAGTAAAAATCAGTTTAAAATATATCAGAGTAGCGTATAGGTTTCCCTAGGATCTTAATCAAAACAACAAACCTTCTACCAAAATATTTGTCCATTTACTATATGTTTATGACAATAGGGAAAGAAATCTGTTTTAGACCAAATTACTACAAAAGCAATTCCGCAATCCTTCTCCAGCAAGCTCCGCAATTCAACAACTTCAAGTACCTAAAATACATGCTTAATATCATCAACACAAAGGTTGAGCAAGTCTATAGGTTTTACAAAACATAATTGAACACATCGTAAAAATCACTCACAATTGTTTAAAAGAATTGTGGCCATACAATCTATTATTCGGTTATATCATCTTATAGCAATAACTATTGAATTGTATTAAGCTCATGACACCGACCCCTTAACTTAGTCACCCACGCCAAATGCCAGCATGACTAGAAAAATTACCAGTGCCCCTACTAGGGTATTAATTGCAAGAATACCAATTCTCATTCACGTAAAATTATCCTTTCCAGCGGATTACTCAGCGTAAAGCCCTGGTCTCAGATAGGGATGTCAGCCCAATAGTACTATTATTAGAATAAGCGGCTATTCCCAACTCGCAACATCAAGTCAGAAGATAGTTAACGGCTCATGAATTTAGGGTCTTTTGCAATTAGGTACTTATACAATTCATTTCATCAAAGGCAACAAAGGCAAAATCGGGTCCAACAATTACTCATGACATGTGTTCATTTTACTTCAAATAGCATGTATCCCCCTCGCGGGTTTTGAAATCATTAAAACAAGTAGAAAGCGAGGCTATAGACTCAACTGAAGTAATAGCAGTAGTAAGACGATCTTCGACGATAGTTGATTCCCAGTAAACACAAAAACCGCAACCTATCAAATAAGGCGCGTTCATCAATAATACTCGAGTAAAATCCATTCTTAGTAATATCAAACTCAAAATCATAAAATCACAATCAATCCAAAATAAAAATAATACAAGTGACCTTTTTATTCCATCCTATATGTCTATTTTATTAGTTGATTCCTTCGATAAAAATCTGCCGATACACACCAAATGTATAAGCTCATTTACCCCACTTAAACACGTCAAATTTTTATGATACTAATCAGAAACTTCACTTACTATATATTGAAAGGCCTGTTAAAAAGACATCAAAATATTTCACATTTAAAGTTCCCTGCCTGACACATCTTTGAACTACAAAAACCGGACAGTTTTACGTCAACAATTCATATAGTCTTTTAACACATTTATTTTTCTCCGTTTATGAAACCGACACTCAACTTTGAAAATAACTTGACATCCTCATACTTAACATTCAAAATCAGTCCATGACATATTTAAAAATCCATTTTATAGTCCCCGAGATTCGATCCAAATATCGACAACAATTATATATTGTGTCGATACTCGTCTCCCGGTACACGAAATAATCAAACTAACGTAACTTTTTGCTCGTTTGGAGCTAGAAGTCCGAACTTATACCAAAACAAAGCTAAAAACATCCTCTACAACAATATCTAATTAGTTCATCTCAAACTCAAACTCATATTTTCAGAAAATTAAGTTTAATAATCTGTTATAAAATATATATTTATATATCCTTCAAAATTAATTTCACCACATTTTAACCTCATTTTTACCACTATAATCATTCTTACACTACTAGTTTCTATCATAACACACTAAATCATCCTAGATGATCAAATCATAAAAACCCAACTCAAAAATATCAACATGCAATCATCAAAACTAATGTATAAACACATAAACACCTACATACAACAACAATTTAAGATCAAAACATATGATTTTCATCAAAAAATGGGTTTTTCAAAAATGTTCATGCATGTGTAAGATTTTCATACCAATGGATAGAGAATCAAAAACTAGGAATGGGTCTTTGATTGCTTTTTAATGAATCAAGCTCAAAATAATTTTTTTTTGGGGTGTTTGTGTTGTGTGGGGTGGACGGGAAGAAAGGGAGGAGGGGAGAGAGAGAGAGAGAAAAATCTTTAGTGAGTGTTTTGTGTGTTTATTTGTGTGTTAAAATTCAATTTATATGGGGAAAGTTTAGGGTAGTTTTTGCCAATTGTGATTCTTTTGGACCAAAGTGCAAATACTTTGTTAAAAAGCGGGAAATGACTATTAGTCATTTTTGAAAATTTTTACGGGTCTCGGGTTTCATAAAAATGCTTCTCAAAACTTAAAACGCACACAAAATATGATATTATATAGTCCCGGCACGACTTAATACGACATTAAATAAAAACATCAAAATATTAAACATCGACATGTTTAAAATAAAACGTAACATTTCTCGGGCATTCGTCGATAGCGTCATCACTAATAATCCCCGCAACTCGTCAAAACGTAAAATATAATTTCCAACATCATCCAAATCAAATTACCAATCGTCATGACAATCAACCTCATCAAAAATTTCAAAAATATACGTAAAAATATAATTAAATAATGACCACGGTTTTGGGTTGTTACATCCTACCATCCTAAAAGAGAGAGACGTCCCGGCGCTCAACCTGCCTCATACTCGTATTTTCTCGCTTCTGGAGTCAACGTGACCTCTTATCCTCAAGAGGATACTCACGTCTTTCACACCAGTCCAACTCAATTCTTATGATATCACCATATACATAACTTATTACTACACTTCAGCTTTCAATTCCACCTTCTATTATGCTAATATTCCTTCATCATTCATAGTCCTTCTTTATTACTTTTTCAGTTTCATTCCTGCCCCAATACTCTGACATCATACATAGTTGTGATTCAAGTGGTCAGATTACACCTCTTAACTACTGGTATGACAATTATCATCGCATAAGGATTCCATTTTCACTAGTTTCCATTAGTTCTCATAGTTAAAATATTAAGATATCATCTTCCCAAGTTTCTATTATATGTTGATGTTATCGATACCAAATTCAGTTACCATCGTTCAATTCAGCTTTTCACTCTGTCCATTGCTTTCCGAAAATACGCAATATTCCTTCTTAACTCAATTCTTCACACTTTCTGCAAAAATCTCTAATACTCAAAAGTCAATCTCAATCCCTGGGTTACATATAATATGTTCAAACCTTAACCAATACTCATTCTTGATGATAGCGATTTCCATTATTCAAAAAAATTACCCTGCCTCTATGTCTTGAGGTTACACTTAAACTAAATACAATGAGATTATCCATAATTCTAACCAGTCACTTAAATACTTTCCATACTCATTTTCCAATTTCATTAATTCTAACAATCTCTATGTCCCGAGTTTAGTGCTTGCTAGATCACTGAATTACTGTACCTTCCATAGTACATCATTACATCTTCCTCATATCATATACTGTTTAAATAACTCCGTTACTCTCATATATTCAAATCTAAAATATATAATGGTCAGATCACTTCCTGATATCGCAATACATTGTATTTACCCCAAGTTCTATAACTTATAGTCTGATTTCGTAATACATCTTATTCCAACCATACTGTATCAATACTTCAACATATGAAATTCCTTCAATACTAATGCGACACTCTCAGCACTCTAAGAATAATTAAATTCTCTTTTCAATCTGAACAATTCATTCACCACTGGTCCTTGCATTCTTAACACACTCTCTGATCTAATAGGAGAAAAATTAAATAATCACAATAACCATTTTTGTCCCACAAAAACATACATCTCAACTCTCTCATTTCTATTACCATCATATTTCAATATTTCCAGCAATCTGTTGATCTTCTTTCTTTGATATTCCTTTTCCATTAGTTTATCAATTCAATTCTAAGGTTCTTTCCATTCCATCCATTTTGCTTGTTGCTACCAATATTCCAATTATCTCAAAACTCAAGATTCAATTCTCAATTACTTCAGAAATCTTGCAAACTATTTTTCCTTCTCCTCCTTACTGAATACTCACTAGTTGATAGTGAAAGTATCCACACTCATTCTCTATAATCTGAAACACACTTCGTAACACAGAACTATAACATATCCCATCTAAAATTTACCAATTATTATTTCTCAGTCATCATTAAGTAATCCTTAATTCCTCTTCCTTTAAAATCCCTGAATGGCATTTATACACAAGTCCTTCTTATTCTTATTTTCTTCATACTTGATTCGATACAAGTAATAATTTTCAATCCCCAAAACAAATACCACAATGTCCAATCTCATGATCATATAAACCTCGTTATACTTCTTTATTCAAGTCAACACACTACTATTGTTTTCCTTTCTACTTGATATTATCCAAATATCATCATCGCAGCTCTATAATTCCTTCAGATTCCTCCAATACTAACTATACAGCATAGAACTTCAATATATCCTCAGCGTTCATAAACAACTTCCTCAACTACAAAATCAGATCTCAAAACCACAACTTAATTATATGAATGGATTTCACACATTTAGTTCTTCTTTGTCAGCCTTATCCTTGGTTCAACAACCAGTGAAAACCTACTGATAAACCTCCGATAATACTCAGCTTACACAAAGGAATTTACAAGCTTCGGTCAGTTTCGTCGGTATCGACAAAGCCTCAATCATTTCAGTCTAGTCAGATTTTCACGATCACTTCAGCCATAGATTCCACATTCTAAAACATCTATACTACTCCAACTAAAATTCTTATCCAAAGAATTTCACACACCATTCCTCCTTTTTAATAACAATTTTCCAATTGTTAGGGAATACTTTTCTTTCCTTCAATCATCTAATCGTCACACTAAACATTCACAATCAATAAGGGACACCGATTTCTGGTGCTCAGTTTGTTCAGCCCCACAGCAATCATCTTATTCACAGAACATCCCGCTTGTATCCTTACTTCCATTATTACTTCTCTGATAACTTACCCTTCCAATCAAATCAGGTTATCCTTATTGTCTCATCTGCCATTCCTTACAATCAGACATATTAACATCCTCAACTTCCTGACAATGCCATATAATAAAATATACAATAAGATTGCATAACTCCTATTACCAAGCTAACACAAAGCTTCCTTTTTCCCAAGACGACAGTGAACTCTACAACTCCACAAAACAATCACATAATACCCTCAAGTACTAACTCATCTTCTCATTCTTTTCCGACTACTACTAGTAAAGTGCACAGTAAATTTGACTTATTATAGTTTTCTACTACATACCTTCTCATCATTGACCAATAAAATTGTCAAATAGAAATTCCACTGATTACTCCCTGAAATCAGTACTCAATGTTCAACAATATTCCAATTTAATTTTTTCCACCTTTATTTATCATATCCTATGATAATCATCCTTATCCTGGTTAACTTCCTCACAACTCTAGTTCAGTTAATTGCGCTATACTTCTTAATTCCATAAACTCAGAAAATATTTCCTTAATATATACATATATATTATTCTTCCGTCGGTGAATTTCTCATTTCAACCAATCGCAAATTCTCGTTGATTTCTCGTCCTTAGTTCTGCTAAAATCTAACATCTTCAAATCTCAATATATCCTCAATAACACCTTCAAAATTTAATACACCATCAATAACACTTTCAGAATTTCAATAAAAATTCTAACTCAATGATTGCCAGATAAGAATATACAAATTACTAGATCTAAATCTCAAATCTCATCAGCATTTCCAAAATATAGGCTGTAATAGTAGCAACATTCCCTTCATATTGATTTCCATTATCTGAATAATTCCTTTATTCAATCTCCTTTACCGAAATGAAAACATTCCATTACCACAAAAGTACCAATTCCTATACCACACTCCTTGCTATTCCTTTAGCAGCTCGACCTCCAACTAGTCCGTACTTACATCAAGTAAATAGATAATTACTTAAGTGGTATAAAATACATGTGATCTACACATCATACTTCCTCCTGTTTACCCGATTCATAATAACTCCTTGAATACCATATCATCTTATCTTACACTATTAAATTCCAAGTTTACCTTCTATTAGAGGAAATAAATTCCTATTCCTTATTGTCATTCGCAACAATTGTTGGGAATAAATTATAGCCAGTCTACTTGAGCGTTGACAAGAGTAAAACAAGCGTTGACAGGAGTAAAACAAACGCTGACAGCTCAAGCGTTGACAAGACAAAGTCAAGCGTTGATACATTGAAGACAAGCACTGATGGAAAGATATACTCTACGCGTTTATTGTATTCTAGATTACTTCTAGTAAAGATAGGAACAACAATGTATTTTCTATATTTATCTTTACCTAGAATAGTTGATACGTAGATTATTGTACAAGGCTTCTTATGTCTATAAAAGAAGACCTTTAGGTTAATGTTCAATATAAGTTTTCATACGTAAACTACTTTCATTGTAAGCATGTTCGATATCATTAATCAAAGTGAAAGTTTGTTTATATCATTGTGTTCTTGTTTAAGTGTTAATTCCGCATAACACTTAGATTGTCATATACATATACAAAGGTTTCTCTAAGTGTATTACTTGATCTAATCTCGTATACATAAAGCTAAATCGATCTAAGTTTAGGATCAACAAGTGGTATCAGAGCTTGTTGAGGAACTTTTGATCTTAAAGAACACAAGAACCCTAAAAACACCAAAACCCTAATTTTCTCAAAACCCTAAACAACTTCATGTCAAATCCAGAAATAACCACTTCCTCCCAACCTTTTCCAAACATCAAGATTCCAATGCTTGATGCAACCAACTTTGAATTGTGGAAATTCAACTTTGAGCAACATTTGGGGATCTATGACTACACTCTCTGGGAGATCATTGAATATGAGAACACATACAATAGAGTTGAAAAGGTTGATGCTGCTATTGCTACAAGAACTGCTGTTGCTGGATGTCCAGAAGCAGATAAGAAAGAAAAACCTGGTGATGGTAGAGCTGTGTCTGCTGAAGATATAGCAAAGAGAAGGTTTGATATGAAAACCCTAAATATTTTGAAAGTCTCTTTGGGACAAGAGAATTAGCATAAATACATAGGTTATGATTCTTCTAAAGACCTTTGGACAGCTCTTGAAGTTGCATATGGTGGCAATGAAGATACTAGGGAAGAGAAGAAGAAACAACTCATGCATGATTATGTTGTTTTCAAAGCTCAACCCAATGAGAAGCTTAGCAGTGTGAGAAGCAGATTGCTTGATATTACAAGCAAGTTGTCCTTTATGGGGACACAACTTGGTGATTTTGACATTAATGCTACTTTTCTTAAAAGTCTTGGTGAAGCATGGAAGATTGAGGCAAGATCTATACTTGCCAACAACACTCACAAAAGTTCTACTTTTGATGATATCTACAACAAACTAAGGCTGTTGGAGAATGAAACCCTTCTGGAGCATGGAAGTAAGTCTACTAATAGCAATATGGCTTTCTTCTCACATAGTGAAGGCAATTTGAACAGAAGGACTCTTACATGCATATAGTTACTGGATCATCATGTGTTAGCGCTGGAACATGTCCTGTCAACGTCTCCTTTTCAGATGCTGACACATTCAAATGTGACTCACCAAGAGTTAAACCTACTGGTTTGGATCTGGATACTATATGTGCTTATATTGCTTCTTTGCCCAATGGTTCAGTGATTACATATGAGGACCTTGAGCAGATAAGTGATGAGCACTTGGAAGAGATAGACATTAAGTGGAACATGGCTCTTGCTAGTATAAGAGCAAACAGGTGGAACAGAAGGTTTAAGAAGAAGATGACCTTCAATGTAAAGGACACAACTGGATTTGATAAATCCAAAGTTGAATGCTACAACTGTCATCGTATGGGGCACTTCATGAGGGAATGCAGATCTCCTAGAAGATCTGATGCTGGTAAACCCTCAAGTCAAATTGTTAAAGCTCAGGATCCTAAGGCCATGGTTTCAGTTCAAGGAATTGATGGAATGGGATGGGATAGGAGCTATTTGGCTAAAGATGTAGAAGAGGATAAAGCTTTGGTTGCTGAAATTGAAGAAGAAGAGCATGTTCAATATGCTCTCATGGCACACTCCTCCTCTTCATCTGATAATGAGGTATATGATGATGCTTTTTGTAGTAAAGGTTGTAGGTTAAATACTGAGAAACTTAACAAAGAGGTGTTAAGGTTATTAGATGATGTGAGCACTGAGAGATGCAAACTGTCTAACTATCAATTAGCTCTCACTCAAACTAAGAAGACAGTCTCTGAATACAAGAAAATGGAATTTGATTTAAAAGATAAAATAAATATCTTAAAACATGAGTTAGATGCTAGTAATGATGTTAGGAACATCATGGAAAGGGTTAATGGTGATCTAAAGGCTATGTTAGATGAGGCCATTAAGAATAAAGATAATGTTGGCCTTAAAATTCAGAGATTTGATAGAGCCACACAAACCCTAGGAGAATGTGTGAATAAACAAAGGGATCCTAAGGACATGACTGGGATTGGGATGAAAGACTACTCTATGGTTCCACCACCAGCTGGTGACTTCTACGGTGTCCAACAAAAGGACCTATCTTGGACCGGTTTGCCAGAACTCCAAGAGGAGGAATTCATTCCTCCACCAAGAGTTGTCACCCCAGTTGAAGAATATCAACAAAAGTTGACTGACTTGAATGAATGTAAGAAAGCTAACCCTACCTTATTTGTTAAGGGTGGCTTGCTATGTGAAAGTCCTAATGAGTCAACTCCCATTAAGTTTACAAACCCAATCACTGGTAAAGCTGTTGAACTTGGCTCAAACACTGTTAGAAAACCTAACATTAAGTATGCAGAGATGCATAGGAATACTAGGTCACCTAAGAGCCAAGTTAGCAATGATGGAACAGGCTTCTTCTCTTCTAGACCTAGGGTTGTGTCTAGAAAAACCTGTTACACTTGTGGTAGCTTTTCACATTTAGCATATAAGTGTGTCAACGCTCCCAAAGTCAGCGCTGACAGGAACAAATTCAGCACTGACAGGAACAAAGTCAACGTTGTTAGAAAGTCAAACGTTGTCAGACCCAAACCTTGTGTGCAGCAAAGTCCACAAGTTGTTAGACCTGCCCTATTCTTTACTAGAGGGTCTAACACTCATGGAAAAAGACCATTTCAAAAGACAAACACTTGGTCTAATAGGCAATGGGTTTCTGTAGCAAACCCTAGGTTCAACGCTGACAAGGGTAATTTCAGCGTTGACAAGACCAATTCCAACGCTGACAGAAACGTGACCAGACCTAAATATTTGCAACCACAGGGTAAGGGGTCTAAAGCTTCTTCAACCTTAACATGGAGACCAAAGAAAGATCAAACCCCTAATTATAATGGGATTTCAATGACCTGCAATAGATTTAATTACATTTCAAAGGTCATTACAAAACCTATTGGGGTTAACTGGGTATTTCATTCAAAGAAGGATGAAAATGGGGTTGTTATGAGAACTAAGTCTGTTCTTGTTGAACAACCAGAAGAATCCAAGTCTTCCAAGGCTTGGGTTCCCAAAGAAAACTAACTTGTTTTCTTTATGTGTAGGGCATTCAAAGACAGGTCAATGATTTTGGATATTGGGATAATGGATGCTCAAGGCACATGACAGGGAAGGAAGATTATTTGACAAACTTCACTCCCATTAAGGATGGTGATAAGGTTTAATTTGGAGGCGGATATGGTACTATCACAGGAAAAGGAACACTTCTCACCAAGAACTTGTGTTTTGAAAACGTATTTCTGGTAAAGGAACTTGATTACAATCTTTTTAGTGTATCACAAGTTTGTGATAACAAAAATAAAGTTATGTTTACTGATAGTGAATGTTTGGTGTTAAGCAAGGATTATAAGATCCCTGATGAGAAATATATTGACTATAGAACACCCAGGCATAAAGACATATATAATGTGAATCTGAATGGGATTAGAATGAATAACAATATGTCTTGTTTTTATGCTAAAGCTTCAGTAGATGAGAGTAATTTATGGTACAGGAGACTAGGGCACATAAATTTTAAGAATATAAATAGGCTTGTGAGACTTGGCTTGGTTGATGGTTTGCCTGAGAAGGCCTTCCACAATGACCACTCTTGTGTTGCATGTCTTAAAGGCAAGCAGCACAAGGTCTCATTCAAGTCCAAACAGGTGCACTCTAGTACTAGACCTCTTCATTTGCTTCATATGGACCTCTTTGGTCCAACCAATATAGAAAGTTTGAATGGTAAGTCCTACTGCTTTGTCATCACAGATGACTTTTCTAGGTTTACTTGGACCTTCTTTCTAGCTATGAAGAGTGACACAGTTGACACTTTAATTGATTTTATCACTCAGATTGAGAAGAAAACTGGTAATGAAGTTAAAATACTTAGGAGTGATAATGGTGGTGAATTTAGGAATAAAAAGTTAGATGATTTTTGTGCCAGGAAAGGAATTACTAGGCAATTTAGTGTTGCCAGAACCCCACAGCAAAATGGGGTTGCTGAGAGGAAAAATAGAACCCTAATTAAAGCAGCCAGAACCATGTTGGTTGATGCTCATTTTCCTATAGCCTTTTGGGCTGAGGCTGTTAATACAACTTGCTATGTTCAAAATAGAGCATTGGTCAACAAAATTCAGAACAAAACACCTTATGAGTTACTTTGGGGAAGAAAACCTAATATTGGTTTTCTCAGACCTTTTGGTTGTCATGTAGTAGTTTTAGATACTAGTGATGCCTTAGGAAAATTTAGTGCAAAAGCTGATGAAGGCTACTTCATGGGGTATTCAGTGCAGAGCAAGGGATATAGGGTTTATCTTAAAGAGGAAAAACGTATTCTTGAAAGAGTACATGTCAGGTTTTTAGAGAATAAACCTAGTGATCCTGAAAGTGGTCCAAATTGGTTGTTTAACTTGGAACCTTTATCTAGGACTTTAAATTATATGCCTGTCACTAATCCAGACATTGTGAAGGTAACTTCAAATGTTGTGGAAGAACAAGTTGTTGATGTTTCAGGTACACAGGTTCATGAAAAGGTTGGATCACAAGCAGAAAAGTCATCTCCTATACAAGAATATGTTACCATTCCCATATGGACAGATGCTTTTGCTGCTGCTGGAAAAGATAATGGTGGTCCCCAAGTGCCACCAGATAACAACATGCATGGTCCTTTAGGCGCTGACAAAGGCAAATCTAGCGCTGACAAGACCAATTCGGACGTTGATGGCCCAGACGTTGACAACAACAGTTCAAGCGTTGTTAGCTCTCACGCTGACAACCAAGTTTCAGGCGTTGACAACACTTCTGCACATCTTTTCTCTTCCATTTTTGAACAGGGTGAACCTTCCAATTTACATGAAGAGGTTCATCCTCATATTGATGAAAGGGAGTATGAAGAAGAAGATATTGGCAACTTGGAGAATGAGATTGAGGACACCAGACTTTTTGAAGGAGGAGTTCTCACTTCTACTATGAAGAATCACCCTACTTCTCAGATAATTGGTGATATTATGACTCCTGTTCAGACTAGAAGATCTCATCAAGGTCTTGGTGGATTTATTGCCAATATACACAAGAAGGTTGATACCCCTCTTGTGCAAGCATGTTTGTTTGCCTATTTTTTGTCACAACAGGAACCCAAGAAAATATTTGATGCTCTCAAAGAACCAAGTTAGGTGGAAGCAATGCAGGATAAGCTTCACCAATTTGCAAATCAGGATGTTTGGGAGCTGGTTGATTGTCCCAGATATGTCAGACCTATAGGGACAAGATGGGTTCTAAGAAACAAGAGAGATGAAAGAGGGATTGTGGTCAGAAACAAGGCAAGATTAATGGCTCAGGATATACACAAGAGGAGGGGATAGACTATGAGGAGGTCTTTGCACCAGTTGCAAGGATTGAAGCTATTAGGATCTTTCTAGCCTATGCATCCTGCATGGGCTTCACTGTCTATCAAATGGATGTCAAGAATGCCTTCCTCTATGGAACAATTGTTGAGGAGGTATATGTGATGCAGCCTCCAGGTTTTGAGGATCCAGAGAATCCAGACAAGGTGTATAGAGTCAAGAAGGCTATGTATGGACCTCATCAAGCCCCTAGAGCATGGTATGGTACTTTATCTACTTACTTAGTGGACAATGGATTCAAAAGGGGCACCGTAGATCAGACACTGTTTACAAAGAAGAAAGGTAAGGATGTGTTGCTTGTTCAGGTCTATGTTAATGATATCATTTTTGGGTCTACTGATCCAAAGATGTGTGAGGATTTCTCCAAGCTGATGACAGACAAATTCAAGATGAGTGCTATGGGGGAGATGAACTTCTTTCTTGGTTTACAAGTTCAGCAGAAAGAAGATGGTATCTTCATCTCCCAGGATAAGTATGTGGCAGAGATCTTGAAGAAATTTGGCTTTTCTCCACATGAAAAGAGGGCTACTACTCCTATGGATAGAGAACACCCTTAGGGAAAGATTGGAGATGGGAAAGATGTTGATGTTAAGCACTATAGATCTATGATTGAATCATTGATGTACCTTACAGCCTCCAGACCTGACATCATGTTTGTTGTGTGTGCTTGTGCACGCCATCAAGTGACTCCCAAAGAATGTCACCTTTATGCTGTGAAGAGGATCTTTGGGTACCTAAGATGCTATCCTAGTCTTGGTTTGTGGTACCCAAAGGATTCACCATTGGAGCTGATTGCATATTTAGACAGTGACTATGGAGGTGATAAGTTTGATAGAAAGTCCACAACTGGTGGATGTCAGTTTCTTGGGAGCAGGTTGATATCTTGGCAATGCAAAAAACAAACAGTGGTGGCTAATTCTACAACTGAAGCTGAGTATGTGGCTGCAGCTGCTTGTTGTGGACAAGTTTTGTGGATTCAGAACCAGCTGTTGGACTATGGGTATAATGTCATGCATACCAAGATATTTGTTGACAATAACAGCACTTTATGCATTATTAAGAATCATGTACATCATTCTAAAACTAAACACATAGAAATTAGACACCACTTTATAAGAGATTGTTTTGAAAAAGGTTTAATACAACCAGATAGGTTTGACACAGAAGAGAATGTGTCAGATTTACTAACTAAACCTTTTGATGCTGGAAGGTTTCAATACTTGGTCACAAGTATTGGAATGATCAATCTCACATAATATGTGTTTTGGAGTCTTTTTGTAAAAGTATGTATAGGATAATGCATTGTTATTGGTCTTTTTGAGGATTTAGATTTTCCACTATATTTTTCTAACACTGACAAAGGTTGCTTGAACACTGATAAGTGTTTTTGTGACGTTGTCAGCAATATATTTGTCTAACACTGACAAAGCTTCCCTCAACGCTGTCATGTGTTATCGGAGCGTTGTCAGCAATAATGTTAGTTTTGTGGTTTTCAATCTAAATATGCAGGTGGTGTTAGCAGTATACCATTGGATACAGAGTTGCTTATGGATCATTGAAGAAGCATTTGGGCATGTTTTTATTTATGGATGATGGTTGGAATTTTTAATTCCTATCTTGACATAAATTTTTTATGTTCATGCATATTTTTAGCAACATATGTATCATAGTTTAAGGGGAGGTTTTAGGAACCTTTAGGATGTTTGGGTATCCATATGATACTCTTATCACAATTCTAGATTGTGTCCACAGGTGAGTATGAGTTAGTTTTACTAAATCATGAGGCACTGTAGCATGCAAAGTTGATATACTATGCATTCTGCCAAGACATTTTTGGCCTAGAATTGGTTGTGGTCTGTTGGGAGACTTGGGAATGATTTTGTCATGGGTTTTACCTGGGATTAACAAGGGATTTTTTAAGGTAACTTAGTTGTTAAGATTTTTGGTTAGCAAGGGACACTAGAGGACTGTTATGTCTATCTTGCATAAGCAAGTGTGCATAACTGGACAGTGCTTGCCGCCTTATAATAATTATCAACTTTTTGGTTATCTTCTCTAGGATAAATTACTTTGTTAAGGTCATTTTTCATTTTTAAACATTTTTATTTTTGGACGCTGACAAGTATTTTTCAAGCGTTGTTGTGACCAATTTAGACGCTGACATGGCTATGGCAAACGCTGACAAGAATATAGCCGTTGGGCGTTGATAGCTTATTTTTGACTGTTGACACTCATTGGGACCTACCCAGTTGTTACTTTTTGACATATTTTTAGGCCGTAATTTTGGGAGCTGATAACTTTCATTTAATGCATGAGATAAACTTATTCTTTTTCAATATTTTCATGATTACATTTTGAAAATACTTGCCTATTTTTGGGCCAATCACATGCATTTTCTTCTCCTATAAATTTGGCTCCTATTTTTAAACAGGGTACCTATTATTCGTGTCTAACACAATTTTCTCTTATAAACTTCATCTTTATCAATCATTTTAACAGCTTTCAACAATGGCACCAAAGTTTAAACCATCAGATTTGGAATTGGGGTTCAAAAGCCAACACAACATGATCGCGTATCTTGAAGCTGATGATGCTTTGTTTCCCTAATACACACAAATGGTGGCGTATTTGAACGCATCTCCTTTTAGGTATGCTCTTTCTCATGCACCACTCATTCTTGTCACACATATTAAACAGTTTTGGAACAATGTTAGTTCCTCAACAGTTAATAGAGTGACTACATTATCTTCTATTGTTCATGGGAGAACTTGGGTGGTTACTGAAGCTTTGGTACGCCAAGCTTTGCATCTTGATGATGCTGATGGTATAACCACCCTTCCCATTAGTGAATAGAACAAGGACTAAGGGCTTTGGGTTATCCTTTTCCTGCTCAAGGAACTTTAATTAAATATCATAAACATGAGTTTCCCCCAGCCTGGAAGTACCTAATACATGTCCTCCTACAATGTTTGAGTCCCAAGTGCACTGCACACAATGAGATCAATAGATCTATTGCCAGTGATATTGTGTGTATTGCTACTGGGCAAAAATTTAATTATTCCAGAATGATTTTTGAGGGCATGTGTAAAAATAAAGGGAACAAAATGACTTTAGCTTATCCCAGATTTTTACAAATTGTTTTTGATGTCCAAGGATACTGCACAAGGGATCATGATGATTTTTATGAGATCACTGTGCAAAAGAAAGCAATTTTTATGAAGATGAACTCACCCCCACATCGTGACCTACCCCTAACCCCAGCTATGATTGCTGTCATTGATGCAACTCAACCCCAACCAGACCCTCAACTCCAAATTGACCCAATACCTGAACCATTACCTTCACCACAACATATGCAAATTGACCAAGAACCCTTCTACGCTGACACATTAAATGTTGGCGTTGATGTGCCTATTTCAAAGATTGACACACAACTTTCACAGACCCAAACACCCCTTAACCAACCCACATCCACCCAATCCACATCATCATCTCCACCAACACAATATAGGTTACAAAAATGCCAAAGGACTACTGGAGTGTTCTCCTCTAGTGGTCCTAGCCATGTAGCAGAGAGAACCACCACCACAAGTGTGGTTGGTGTTATGGATGAGGCTGGGACTATTGGTTCTGGCTTAGAAGCTGGCCAAGACAGTCCTACCATTATTAAGACCTCATCCATGCCCAATGAATCTAACTTGGGAGGTCAAATACCCATTTTAGAAGAGGGCAGATTGGAACCAATGACCCTAATGGAATTGACGGCTGTCTGCATGAGCTTGCAAAAGCAAAATGCAGACATGGTACAAGTTGTCAGCACACAAGGCCTTGAACTCAAGCAATTGAGGGAGAGGATTGTTATCTTGGAGACTGCTAGTATAAGGAGAGGGATGGATGAATCTTTCAAAGGGGAGGATGAACAAATAAATGTGAGTGATAAGGGCAGCCATGATGGTCAATCTTTGGATGTTGCTGAGGCCCTAACAAGTTTGAAGAAACAGACAGGTTTTGATACGTCTCTAGTCTCTCCTACAAACTTAAATTTATCATTTACAGCCATGTTGGAGGAAATTGCAAAAGGCGTTGAGGTAGGAAATTTGAGTGTTGACAAGGAGAATTTGAACGCTGACATGAGTATCTTGGGCGCTGACAAATCAGAATTGGGCGTTGACAGACCTACAAATGAGGTTGATGTATTCCAGTCATCATCCATCATCAAGGAGGTTTCTTCACAGGTATCACCATCTACCTTACCAACAATTGATCCATTAGATAAGGGTAAGGGTATTATGGTAGAAGAGGTTGTTCCAAAGAATGCAGCACAAATTGAATTTGATAGAAGGTTGGATGCACAAGTTGTGGAACAAGAAAAGAAAAAGGTGGGTGAATCACCTTTTGTTGTCACTTCAGAAGAGCAAGAAGGAAATGATGAAGCCAGTTCAGACTCAAGTGTTGTGATCATAGAACAGCCAGAAAGACTTGAGTATGGAGATGAGTTGGCCAAAGAGAAATTGAATGAGTTGAAATTGCAGGTTGATTTTGATATGCCAGAGGTGGTTCAGATGTACCATGCTTGGGAAGAAAGATGTATAGAGAATCCACATTTGACCATTTCAGATCAAATATGAAGTTTGGATATTCTTCTCAGAGTACAAAAGGATTGCAAGGTCATACTGAAACACAAAGCAAGCAATGTTCTCTCAAATTTGAAAAGGGATTGAAAGGAGTTGTACTTCATGCTGCTCAGATGTCATGGAACAGGTTGGACTTATAAGAAATTGACTAGGTTGACATTTGATGAGTTGAAATGTAGAGCTTATCCCATTTGGGTTAGAGTGCAGGAAGAGAACACTCTAAGACTTCTTTCTGATGAAAGAAAAGAAGAACTTGCAAAGGAAATAGAGCTCAAGAAGGCAATGTTTGTTCCCAAACCAGTGAAAAGGGGAGTTCCTCTTGAGTTTCCCAAAGATATGGATCCATTACATCCAAGTGAAGCTGTCATAAGAAAGAGCCTCAAGCTCTCACCATTAGAAGCTTCAGATATGGTACAAGTGTTACCACTTGATTCTAGAAACCCAATTGTAAGCTATTCAGAAGATGAATGTGGGTTTTGGAAGATTGGAAGGTATGGAAAAGAGGTTCACACTTTTACCACCCTTATATCTTTGTTTGCAAGTTTTGACAGAGAAGACTTGGTAGACCTATGGAGGTAATTAGAGGCCAAGTATGAGACTGAAGCATCAACTTCAGTAAATGGAATAAAACTGTGGTCCATATTCAAGAGAATGTGTGGACCAAAAGATGAGGATCCTGCTATTTGGAAGTATCTTGAAGATGATCTCAGTGGTCTTCAATGGAGATTGTATTCAGCTGCTGGTGTTTATTATTTGAGTTCTACAAAGTTTGCTGAGTATCTACTTGTGGATGGTCAGTATTTCATGTCCAAGGAAATCTTGGAGAAGATGAAGAACACTCAGCTGGAAATTGATTATTCAAGTGACGTGGCAAAAGATTTAATCAGATTTATTTATTACCAATATGAGAAGGTTTGTAAGATTCCTCCTAGTTCTTAATGTTTATTCAGAAACTTGATTACTAGAGTAGATATCAAGTTTATGGGAGGATTATTAGGAATAAATTATAGCCAGTCTACTTGAGCGCTGACAAGAGTAAAACAAGCGTTGACAGGAGTAAAACAAACGCTGACAGCTCAAGCGTTGACAAGGCAAAGTCAAGCGTTGATACATTGAAGACAAGCACTGATGGAAAGATATACTCTACGCGTTTATTGTATTCTAGATTACTTCTAGTAAAGATAGGAACAACAATGTATTTTCTATATATATCTTTACCTAGAATAGTTGATACGTAGATTATTGTACAAGGCTTCTTATGTCTATAAAAGAAGACCTTTAGGTTAATGTTTGATATAAGTTTTCATACGTAAACTACTTTCATTGTAAGCAAGTTTGATATCATTAATCAAAGTGAAAGTTTGTTTATATCATTGTGTTCTTGTTTAAGTGTTAATTCCGCATAACACTTAGATTGTCATATACATATACAAAGGTTTCTCTAAGTGTATTACTTGATCTAATCTCGTATACATAAAGCTAAATCGATCTAAGTTTGGGATCAACACCAATACCGTTCCTTTACCCTTTTTTGCCACACTTAATTTCGAATCAGGATCAATCTTTAAATTACTATATCTTTTCGTCTAGTTGAACATTCCCAATTGGCTATTGATATATCAAACATCCATCAGTTACTCGAACATATCCATATAGTTGCACCTTTCCAATTACCATCAATAGTCGTACGACACTCTTCACCGCATCTCTTCTCATTATTAAGAATCTAACACATAGACATCCTTTTAAAATCTTGTAGAATGACAGCAGCATTCTCCAGCTGGAACAGCAGCATCTTCAATCTCAACAACATCTTTAGTCTCAGCAGCATCTTCAACTAAAACAGCGGAATTTTCAATCTCAGCAGCATCTCGTCTTCTCTCAGTACTATCAGTTTCAAACAATCTTACAAGTATTCCTACAATCATATAATCTACCCTAACGGTTGGCAACCTTTGGAGACATATTTCAAGATACTCAGTCACACAGACAGGAATCCCTGCTAATGACAAAAACATATCTCACTCAACTCTTTCTATGTGATAACAGTAGAAAGAAACTTAATAAGTATACACCTCGAGATAGAAAGAATAGAGTCTTTTCATTAAGATATAACATGAATATTACATACGCCAACAACACAATACTACCTGAATTCCACAATCATCTTACAAAAGAGAGAATATCAAAGACACATCAAAAATACTAAAGGGTAATAGTAGATTTCATCTATAAATCCGAGAAAATCACAACAAAATCTTGTCACTAATGTCACTTACCCTTACCATCCTAAACAACAACAATAATAATAATCCATCACAATACTACCTCACAACATCTAGATAATCCAAATACAACACAACAATACATAAACTGAAATACAACAAAGATCCATCACTACATCACTCCATAGAATGTGGTTCATTACTTTCTCCAAATTGGCTCGTCCCTACTTCATATTCATCTGGTCCTAACTTGCAGCACTTCCCTTTCGGATCTAAACACGGTGGTTTCCTAAATCCATACCTCAAAATCCCTCCTTGACACGGTGGATCTATCATATAATGAGAATCAGCATACACCTCACTATCCTGAAACTTCCAATGTGGTTCAAGATACTGCCCAAGATGAGCTAAATATTCACTTAACCTGCGAAGCCTATCTATCTCTTTCTGATACTTCTCAAAATCAGTCCCATAACTTCTCACTTCAGTTCTAACCTCAGTTCTTCCAACCTCACTCTCAGTCATATAATTATCACTATCAGATTCTACAACATTTTTCTTATCATCCGTATCATCCTCATAATCTAGCCATCCTCCTGAAATCTTATGATCACCTACATACTGATTCTACAAACTCCATTGTCCTACAGCAAATCCCTCATTCTTGACGTAATATGGTATATTAGACATTTTCTGAAATCACAGAAAATTTAAAAGTACATAAGGTCATTATTCAAAAATATATATGCAATGCATAACTATGCAAATGCAAATGAATTACGTATGCAAAATATATATGTATGCGATGCAATGCAATGCAATGCAAAAGATAATTATACAATATTCATAAAAATGAAATTATGATGAAATTATGATGGAAGTACTCCACGTCCTTTTATTAATACCAATACCTCATTGCAGTATTTACTTAATAAATACTCAAAAATTCACAACAATTATAAGGGATACATCTATAATAACAAAGCATAACAAAAATAAATAATCTTACCAGAGCCTTGCAGAGAAGTTACGTTGCTTGTATAAAATACTTTCGACACCAAAGTTATAGTTTAGGACATTTTAAAAAAAAAATCGACCTAATTCGCTATAACTAAAAAGCTCTGGTTACCAATCTCTAACACCCCCAATTTACATTGCGCAGCGGAAAATACACAATTGGGTGTTATTGACAAACTTCATTTCACAAACTCTTTAAATGACCCAAAAACAGTATATTTAAGAATAAATATGGAAATAATATAAATCAATGTCTAAAACCTTCAATCCCAAGTAAAAATCAGTTTAAAATATATCAGAGTAGCGTACAGGTTTCCATAGGATCTTAATTAAAACAACAAACCTTTTACCAAAATATTTGACCATTTACTATATGTTTATGACAATAGGGAAAGAAATATGTTTTAGACCAAATTACTACAAAAGCAATTCCGCAATCCTTCTCCAGCAAGCTCCGCAATTCAACAACTTCAAGTACCTGAAATACATGCTTAAAATCATCAACACAAAGGTTGAGCAAGTCTATAGGTTTTACAAAATATAATTGAACACATCGTAAAAATCACTCACAATTGTTTAATAGAATTGTGGCCATACAATCTATTAATCGGGTATATCATCTTATAGCAATAACTATTGAATTGTATTAAGCTCATGACACCGACCCCTTAACTTAGTCACCCACGCCAAATGCCAGCATGACTAGAAAAATTACCAGTGCCCCTACTAGGGTATTAATTGCAAGAATACCAATTCTCATTCACGTAAAATTATCCATCCCGACGGGTTACTCAGCGTAAAGCCCTGGTCTCAGATAGGGTTGTCAGCCCAATAGTACTATTATTAGAATAAGCGGCTATTCCCAACTCGCAACATCAAGTCAGAAGATAGTTAACGGCTCATGAATTTAGGGTCTTTTTCAATTAGGTACTTATACAATTCATTTCATCAAAGGCAACAAAGGCAACATCGGGTCCAACAATGACTCATGACATGTGTTCATTTTACTTCAAATAGCATGTATCCCCCTCGCGGGTTTTGAAATCATTAAAAAAAGTAGAAAGCAAGGCTATTGACTCACCTGAAGTAATAGCAGTAGTAATACGATCTTCGACGATAGTTGATGCCCGGTAAACACAAAAACCGCAACCTATCAAATAAGGCGCGTTCATCAATAATACTCGAGTAAAATCCATACTTAGTAATATCAAACTCAAAATCATAAAATCACAATCAATCCAAAATAAAAATAATACAAGTGACCTTTTTATTCCATCCTATATGTCTATTTTATTAGTTGATTCCTTCGATAAAAATCTGCCGATACACACCAAATGTACAAGCTCATTTACCCCACTTAAACACGTCAAATTTTTATGATACTAATCAGAAACTTCACTTACTATATATAGAAAGGCATGTTAAAAACTCATCAAAAGATTTCACATTTAAAGTTCACTGCCCGACACATCTTTGAACTACAAAAACCGGACAGTTTTACGTCAACAATTCATAGTCTTTTAACACATTTATTTTTCTCCGTTTATGAAACCGACACTCAACTTTGAAAATAACTTGACATCCTCATACTTAACATTCAAAATCAGTCCATGACATATTTAAAAATCCATTTATAGTCCCCGAGATTCGATCTAAATATCGACAACAATTATATATTGTGTCGATACTCGTCTCCCGGTACACGAAATAATCAAACTAACGTAATTTTTTGCTCGTTTGGAGCTAGAAGTCCTACCTTATACCAAAACAAAGCTAAAAACATCCTCTACAACAATTCTAATTAGTTCATCTCAAACTCAAACTCATATTTTCAGAAAATTAAGTTTAATAATCTGTTATAAAATATATTTATATATCCTTCAAAATTATTTTTTCACCACATTTTAACCCCATTTACAACTATAATCATTCTTACACTATTAGTTTATATCATAACACACTAAATCATCCTAGATGATCAAATCATAAAAACCCAACTCAAAAATATCAACATGCAATCATCAAAACTAATGTATAAACACCTATATACAACAATAACTTAAGATCAAAACATATGATTTTCATCCAAAAATAGGTTTTTCAAAAGTGTTCATGCATGCGTAAGATTTTCATACCAATGGATAGAGAATCAAAAACTAAGAATGGGTCTTTGATTGCTTTTTAATGTGGAGTCCATTGATGGTTAGACTCAATGGTAAAAACCATTTATCTAGGATTATATCAAGTTCTTATGTAATCAAACATAGCGGAATTAGAACAAGATATAAGAACAAGATGTTATGAACAAGATGAATTCTCACAAAGTGCTTGTATTAATAATTAACACAAACAACTCTAGGTGTGTATACATTGAATCCCACACCTAGAGATCAAAGCTTATTGTAGGTTACATTGTAAAAGATGAAGTGAATGTAAAACCTACGTATGTTTTCTTTATAAAGTAGAAAACATAGCTTACAAAGAAAGCTATTAAATTAATAAAAAGACTCCACCAGCTTGTAGTATTTAACTATGGCAAAAGTAGTCCTTGTCTTCTTATTTTGTTGTTTTTGACGCATCAACTCATAATTTTGACCCAAAAATCTTCCCCTAGTTGATGATGTCAAAAACACTTCCCCTTAAGCTCGCATTCTTTGTAAAACATATAACACCAAGGATAAACAGATTGTATTGTGTAGACTTCTTCCCCTTTTTGACATAAACCAAATAGGGGTCTTGTATGTAAGCAACTTTGATTTCAACCACTGCTTAAATAATACCACACCACTAGTACAAGTTTTCTATGTCTCAAATTACCCTCCATGAAGAACAGCAGGATGAAATAAATGAATTTGAGCTATAGAAACTCACACAAGTTGTAGTAAAACTAATGAGCAGTAGTAAACACCTTCACCTTAATGTTACATGTAAATGATTAACACATGAACAATTTAGCTTCCCCTTAAATTGTGTTAATCATTCTTGAATCTTCAAATTCTGTAGGCTTTATGTAATGATCACATATGAAGAAATCTAATTACGACTTACTTGATGATGAAGTAGAATAACCCGAACTTACATTTCATGTCTTGTACTAAATATGTGACTCCAAAACTCACGGCTATAATGAGTAGACTATAAAACTCACGGCTATAATGAGTAGTCTCTTGACAAAAAGAGTTCTCTAGCAAATATGATCATAGAGCGTCTTAAGTAAAATCTCATATCTTTGCTACCTTTTTATCAAGTCCGTTGTCACAACTTAAAGCACCTACAAGTTACCTTCAAATGCTGACAAAATTTGAAGATATGATAGAACACCAATCCGCGTAAATCTACATCGTCTTCAAGCAAGTAATAAAAACTTTTCTTCGTAATCAATGAAAATAAAACGAGCCTTTATACCTTTAAGAACTAGTTGCTGTGAATAAACCAAATTCCAAACCAAAAATCTCTCCAAATTTGTCAGTGGCTGCGACCAATGCTATGAACAGCTTGAATATACGTGTCAGCGGCGAAATTTCATGTGTCAACGCGTCTGTCAGTGACTAAATTACTCCCATCAGCGGATAAACTAATCCAGTACTAATCTGTCTATGGCTAAATAATATTTGACAGCGGCTCTATCCACGTTGACCACAAAGTTGTGTCTTTGAATCAGAAACATAGTACAAATATTTGTCCCACATTCTGATTTCACAAAGCCATGTATTGGACCAATGTATCTACTTTTATTTTCACAAGAACCTATCTCACGTCAATATTGTTCCATCAAAAGTAAAGAGTATACGTAGCTTTGATTTGTCAAACTTTACCTTTTATTCGCTGGTCCAATCCAACACACCAAAAGTACCATTCATCATGTGAAATATTCAACTTCGAAATCTTTCTTTTTCTTGAAAACGACGCATAATCACAATTCTTGTTTCGATCGGCATCATGCCACTCTTCATCGATCATTGATTTTTCCTCATTCATTGGATCAAGCTATCATAAATCCTTAACCAACTACGAGCAGCACTTCAATAATCTCCACTTAGATCTAAGGAATTACTAGGCAATTTAGTATTGCTAGAACCCCACAACAAAATAGGGTTGCTGAGAGGAAAAATAGAACCCTAATTGAAGCAGCCAGAACAATGTTGGCTGATGCTCATTTTCCTATAGCCTTTTGGGCTGAGGCTGTTAATACAGCTTGTTATGTTCAAAATAGAGCATTGGTTAATAAAATTCAGAATAAAACACCTTATGAGTTGCTTTGGGGAAGAAAACCTAATATTGGTTTTCTCAGACCTTTTGGTTGTCATGTAGTAGTTTTGGACACTAGTGATGCCTTAGGTAAATTTAGTGCAAAAGGTGATGAAGGCTACTTCATGGGGTACTCAGTGCAGAGCAAGGGATATAGGGTTTATCTTAAAGAAGAAAAACGTATACTTGAAAGAGTACATGGTAGGTTTTTAGAGAATAAACCTAGTGATCCTGAAAGTGGTCCTAATTGGTTGTTTGACTTGGAACCCTAATCTAGAACTTTAAATTATATGCCTGTCACTAATCCAGACATTGTGAAGGTAGCTTCAAATGTTGTGGAGGAACAAGTTGTTGATGTTTCAGGTACACAGGTTCATGAAAAGGTTGGATCACAAGCAGAAAGGCATCTCCTATACAAGAATATGTCACAATTCCCATTTGGACAGATGCTTTTACTGCTGTTGCTGCTGCTGGTAAAGATAATGGTGGTTTCCAAGTACCACCAGATACAAACATGCATGGTCCTTCAGGCGCTGACAAAGGCAAATCTAGCGTTGACAAGACCAATTCAGAAGTTGATGGTTCAGACGTTGACAACAACAGTTCAAGCGTTGTTAGCCCAAGCGCTGACAATCATGATTCAGGCGTTGACAACACCTTTGCACATCTTTTCTCTTCCACTTCTGAACAAGGTGAACCTTCCAATTCATATGAAGAAGGTCATCCTTATATTGATATAAGAGAGTCTGATGAAGAAGATATTGGCAACATGGAGAATGAAGTTGAAGATACCAGACTTTTTGAGGGAGGAGTACTTACTTCAGTCATGAAGAATCATCCTCTTTCTCAAATCATTGGTAATGTTAATACTCCAGTTCAGACTAGAAGATCTCATCAAGGTCTTGGTGGGTTTATTGCCAATATACACAAGAAGGTTGATACCCCTCTTGTGCAAGCATGTTTGTTTGCCTGTTTTCTGTCACAACAGGAACCCAAGAAAATATTTGATTCTCTCAAAGAACCAAGTTAGGTGGAAGCAATGCAAGATGAGCTTCACCAATTTGCAATTCAGGATGTTTGAGAGCTGGTTGACTGTCCCAGATATGTCAGACCTATTGGGACAAGATGGGTTCTAAGGAACAAGAGAGATGAAAGAGGCATTATGGTCAGAAACAAGGCAAGGTTAGTGGCTCAGGGATATACACAAGAGGAGGGGATAGATTATGAGGAGGTCTTTGCACCAGTTGCAAGGATTGAAGCTATTAGGATTTTTCTAGCCTATGCATCCTGCATGGGCTTCACAGTCTATCAAATGGATGTCAAGAGTGCTTTCCTCTATGGAACTATTGTTGAGGAAGTATATGTGATGCAGCCTCCTGGTTTTGAGGATCCAGAGAATCCAAATAAAGTGTATAGAGTCAAAAAGGCTATGTATGGCCTTCATCAAGCCGCTAGAGCATGGTATGGTACTTTGTCTACCTATTTGGTGGACAATGGATTCAAGAGGGGCACCATAGATCAGACACTATTTACAAAGAAGAAAGGCAAGGATGTGTTTCTTGTCCAGGTCTATGTTGATGATATCATTTTTGGGTCTACTGATCCAAAGATGAGTGAGGATTTCTCCATGCTTATGACAGACAAATTCAAGATGAGTGCTATGGGGGAGATGAACTTCTTTCTTGGTTTACAAGTTCAGCATAAAGAAGATGGTATCTTCATCTCCCAGGATAAATATGTGGCTGAGATCTTTAAGAAGTTTGGCTTTTCTCCACATGAAAAGAGGGCTACTACTCCTATGGATAGAGAACACCCTTGTGGAAAGATTGGAGATGGGAAAGATGTTGATGTCAGGCACTATAGATCCATGATTGGATCCTTGATGTATCTTACTGCCTCCAGACCTGACATCATGTTTGCTGTGTGTGCTTGTGCACGCCATCAAGTGACTCCCAAAGAATGTCACCTTTATGCTGTGAAGAGGATCTTTAGGTACCTAAGATGATATCCTGGTCTTGGTTTGTGGTACCCAAAGGATTCACCATTGGAGCTGATTACATATTCAGATAGTGATTATGGAGGTGATAAATTTGATAGGAAATCCACAACTGGTGGATGTCAGTTTCTTAGGAGTAGGTTGATATCTTGGCAATGCAAGAAACAAACAGTGGTGGCTAATTCTTCAACTGAAGCTGAGTATGTTGCTGCAGCTGCTTGTTGTGGACAAGTTTTGTGGATTCAGAACCAGCTGTTGGACTATGGGTATAATTTCATGCATACCAAGATATTTGTTGACAATAACAGCACTTTATGCATCATTAAGAATCCTGTACATCATTCTAAAACTAAAAACATAGAAATTAGACACCATTTTATAAGAGATTGCTTTGAAAAAGGTTTAATACAACCAGATAGGGTTGACACTGAGGAAAATGTGTCAGATTTACTAACTAAACCTTTTGATGCTGGGAGGTTTCAATACTTGGTAACAAGTATTGGAATGGTCAATCTCACATAATATGTGTTTTGGAGTCTTTTTGTAAAAATATGTACAGGATGATGCATTGTTATTGGTCTTATGATGATTTAGATTTTCCACTATATTTTTCTAAACACTGACAAAGGTTGCTTGAACGCTGATAAGTGTTTTCGCAACGTTGTTAGCAATATAATTGTCTAACGCTGACAAAGCTTCCCTCAACGCTGTCATGTGTTATCGGGGCATTGTCAGCAACAATGTTAGTTTTGTGGTTTTCAATCTAAATGTGCAGATGGTGTTAGCAGTATACCATTGGATACAGAGTTGCTTATGGATCTTTGAAGCTACTAGGAATGCATCTATTTGGACATGTTTTTGTTTATGGATGATGGTTGGAATTTTCAATTCCTATCTTGGCATAAATTTTTATGTTCATGCATATTTTTGGCAACTCATGTATCATAGTTTAAGGGGAGGTTTTAGGAACCTTTAGGATGTTTGGGTATCAATATGATACTCTTATCACAATTCTATATTTTGTCCACAGGTGAGTATGAGTTAGTTTTACTAAAACATGAGGCACTGTAGCATGCAAAGTTGATATACTATGCATGCTGCCAAGACATTTTTGGCCTAGAATTGGTTGTGGTCTGTTGGGAGACTTGGGAATAATTTTGTTATGGGATTTACCTGGGAGTAACAAGGAATTTTATAAGGTAACTTGGTTGTTAAGAGTTTTGGTTAGCAAGGGACACTAGAGGACTGTTATGTCTATCTTGCTTAAGAAAGTGTGCATAACTGGACAGTGCTTGCCGCCCTATAATAATTATCAGCTTTTTGGTTATCTTCTCTAGGATAAATTACTTTGTTAAGGTCATTTTTCATTTTTAAACATTTTTATTTTTAGACGCTGACAAGAATTTTCCAAGCGTTGTTGTGACCAAATTAGACGCTGACATGGCTATAGGAAAACGTTGACAAGATTATAGCCGTTGGGCGTTGATAGGTTATTTTTTACCGTTGACACTCAATGGGACCTACCCAGTTGTTACTTTTTGACATATTTTTAGGCCGTAATTTTGGGAGTTGTTACTTTTCATTTAATGCATGAGATAAACTTACAATTTTTCAATATTTTCATGATTACTTTTTGAAAATACTTGCCTATTTTTGGGCCTATCACATGCATTTTCTTCTCCTATAAATTTGGCTCCTATTTTTAAACAGGGTATCTATATTTCTTGTCTAACACAATTTTCTCTTATCAACTTCATCTTCATCCATCAAATTTAACAGCTTTCATCAATGGCACTAAAGTTTAGACCATCAGAATTGGAATTGGGGTTCAGAACTCAACATAACAGATCGCGTATCTTGAAGCTAATGATACTATGTTTCCCCAATACACACAAATGGTGGCGTATTTGAACGCATCCCCCTTAAGGTATGCTCTTTCTCATGCACCACTCATTCCAGTCACACATATTAAACTGTTTTGGAACACTGTTAGTTCCTCAACAGTTAATAGAGTGACTACATTGACTTCTATTGTTCATGGGAGACCTTGGGTGGTTACTGAGGCTTTGGTACGCCAAGCCTTGCATCTTGATGATGCTGATGGTTTAGCCACCCTTCCCATTAATGAAATAGAACAAGGGCTAAGGGCTTTGGGATATCCTTTTCCTGATGAAGGTACCTTAAACAAGTATCATAAAGAGGAATTTCCCCCAGCCTGGAAGTACCTCATACATGTCCTCCTTCAATGTTTGAGTCCCAAATGCACTGCACACAATAAGATCAATAGATCTATTGCAAGTGCTATTGTGTGCATTGCAACAGGGCAAAAATTTAATTATTCTAAAATGATTTTTGAGGGCATGTGTAAAAATAAGGGGAACAAAATGACTTTAGCTTATCCCCATTTTTTACAAATGCTTTTTGATGTCCAAGGATACTGCACAAAGGATCATAATGATTTTTATAAGATCCCTGAGCAAAAGAAAGCTATTTTTATGAAGATGAACTCACCACCCCATCGTGACCTACCTTTAACCCAAGCTATGCTTGCTGTTATTGCAACAGCACAACCCCAACCAGACCTCCAACCCCAAATTGACCCTCAACCACAACTTGACCCAATACCTGAACCCATACCTTCACCTGAACATATGCAAATTGACCAAGATCCTTTCAACGCTGACACATTCAATGTTGGCGTTGCTGTGCCTATTTCCAACGTTGACACACAACCTTCACAAATCCAAACACCCCATAACCAACCCACATCCACCCATTCTTCCACGCCATCTTCCACACCCCCTGAAATAGGTTGATGAAACGTCAAAGGACTACTGGAGTGTTCTCCTCTGGTGGTCCTAGCGATGTAGCAGAGAGAACCACCACCACAAGTGTGGCTGGTGACCTGGATGAGGCTGGGACTATTGGTTCTGGCTTAGATGCTGGCCAAGGCAGTCCCACCATCATTAAGTCCTCATCTATGCCCAATGAATCTGACTTGGGAGGTCAAATCCCCATTTTAGAAGAGGGCAGACTGGAACCAATGACTCTTATGGAATTGACGGTAGTCTGCATGAGCTTGCAAAAGCAAAATGCAGACTTAGTACAAGTTGTCAGCTCACAAGGCCTTGAACTCAAGCAATTGAGGGAGAGGATTGTTTTTTTGGAGAGTGCTAGTTCCAGGAGGGGTATGGAGGAATCTTCCAAAGGGGAGGAAGATCCAATAAATTTGAGTGATAAGGGCAGCCATGATGGTCAATCTTTGGATGTTGCTGAGGCCCTTACAACTTTGAAGAAACAAACAGGTTTTGATACGTCCTTAGTTTCTCCTACCATCTTGAATTTATCGTATACAGCTATGTTGGAAGAGGTTACAAAAGGCGCTGAGGTAGGATATTTGGGCGTTGAGAAGGAGAATTTGGACGCTGACAGAAATATTTTTAGCGCTGATAGAACAAAATTGGGCGTTGACAGACCTGCACATGAGGGTGATGTATCCTAGCCATCATCTATCATCGAGGAGGTTTCTACACAGGTATCACCATCTACCTTACCAATAATTGCACCATTAGATAAGGGTAAGGGTATTATGGTAGAAGAGATTGTTCCAAAGGATGCAGCTCAAGTTGAGTTTGATAGAAGATTAGCTGCACAAATCATGGAACAGGATAAAAAGGAGGTGAAAGAGTCACCATTTGTTGTGACTTCAGAAGAAGTAAGTGATGGAGCTAGCTCAGACTCAAGTGTGATGATTATAGAACCAGAAAGACTTGAGTATGGAGAAGAGTTGGCCAAGGAGAAATTAAGAGAATTGAAATTGCAGGTTGACTTTGACATGCCAGAGGTGGTTCAAATGTACAATGCTTGGGAATAAAGATGTATGGAGAATCCACACTTGACCACTTCAGATCAAATATGGGGTTTGGAGATTCTCCTCAGAGTTCAGAAAGATTGCCAGGTAATTTTGAAACACAAGGCAAGTAATATTCTCTCAGAATTGAAAAGGGATAGAAGGGATCTATACTACATGTTGCTCAGATGTCATGGAGTAGGATGGACTTATCAGAAGTTGAAGGCATTGACATTTGATGAGTTGGAATGCAAGGCTTATCCCATTTGAGTGAGAGTACAGGAAGCAAACACTCTCAGACTTCTTTCTGATGAAAGGAAAGAAGAACTTGTAGAAGAAATGGAACTCAAGAAAGCTATGTTTATTCCCAGACCAGTGAAAAAGGGAGTTTCTCTTGAGTTTCCCAAAGATATGGATCCACTATATACAAGTGAAGCTGTTATAAGAAAGAGCCTCAAGCTCTCACCATTAGAAGCTTCAGATATGGTGCAAGTGTTACCATTAGATTCCAGAAACCCAATTGTGAGCTATGAAGAAGATGAATGTGGGTTTTGGAAGATTGACAGATATGGCAAAGAGGTACACACTTTTACCACTCTCATATCTTTGTTTGCAAGTTGTGATAGAGAAGACTTGGTGGACCTTTGGAGGTTGCTGGAGACCAAGTATGAGGCTGAAGCACCAACTTCAGCTAATGGAATAAAATTATGGTCCACATTCAAAAGAATGTGTGGACCAAAAGATGAGGATCCTGCTATTTGGAAGGATCTTGAAGATGACCTAAGTGGTCTTCAATGGAGATTATATTCAGCTGCTGGTGTTTACCATTTGGGTTCTACAAAGTTTGCTGAGTATCTACTTGTGGATGGTCACTATTTCATATCCAAGGCTATTTTGGAGAAGATTAAGGACACTCAGCTGGAAATACATTATTCAAGTGACGTGGCAAAAGATTTGATCAGATTTATTCATTATCAATATGAGAAGGTTTGTAAGATTCCTCCTAGTCCTTAATGCTTATTCAGAAACTTGATCATAAGAGTGGATATCAAGTTTAGGGGAGGATTGTTGGGAATAAATTAAGGCCAGATCACTTGAGCGCTGACAAGAGTAAAACAAGCGTTGACAAGAACAAAACAAGCGCTGACAGCTCAAGCGTTGACAAGATAAAGTCAAGCGTTGACACATTGAAGACAAGCACTGATGGAAAGATATACTCTACGCGTTTATTGTATTCTAGATTACGTCTAGTAAAGATAGGAACAACAATGTATTTTCTATATTTATCTTTACCTAGAATAGCTGATACGTAGATTATTGTACAAGGCTTCTTATGTCTATAAAAGAAGACCTTTAGGTTAATGTTTAAAATAAGTTTTCATTCGTAAACTACTTTCATTGTAAGCAAGTTTGATATCATTAATCAAAGTGAAAGTTTGTTTATATCATTGTGTGTTCTTGTTTAAGTGTTAAATTCCGCATAACACTTAGATTCATAAGCATATATAAAGGTTTCTCTACGTATTATACTTGATCTAATCTCGTATACATAAAGCTAAATCGATCTAAGTTTAGGATCAACAAGTGGTATCAGAGCTTGTTGAGGAACTTTTGATCTTAAAGAACACAAGAACCCTAAAAATCACCAAAACCCTAATTTTCTCAAAAACCCTAACAACATCATGTCTGACGCAATAACCTCCTCCTCCTCATCTTTACCAAACATCAAGATTTCCATGCTTGATGCAACCAACTTTGATTTGTGGAAATTCAACTTTGAGCAATATCTGGGAATCTATGACTACACACTCTGGGAGGTTATTGAATATGGAAACACATTCGATAAAGCCTAAAAGATTGCTAATGTTATTGCTCAAAGATCAGTTGTTGCTGGATGTTCTGAAGAGGATAAGAGAGAAAAACCTGGAGATGGTAGAGTTGTGGCTGCTGAAGACATAGCAAAGAAAAGGGTCGACATGAAAGCCCTAAATATTCTGAAAGTCTCTTTGGGACAAGAGAACCAGTATAAATATAGAGGCTATGAATCTGCTAAAAACCTTTGGGAAGCTCTTGAAGTTGCATATGGTGGCAATGCAGACACTAAGGAAGAGAAGAAAAAGCAACTCATGCATGATTATGCTGTCTTCAAAGCTCAACCCAATGAGAAACTAAGTAGTGTGAGAAGCAGATTGCTTGACATTACAAGCAAGTTGTCCTTCATGGGGACACAACTTGGTGATGTTGACATTAATGATACCTTTCTTAAAAGTCTTGGTGAGGCATGGAAGATTGAGGCAATATCAATTCTTGCCAATAATACCTACAAAAGTTCCTCGTTTGATGACATCTACAACAAACTAAGGCTGTTGGAAGATGAAACTATTTTAGAGCATGGAGGCAAGTCTACCACCAGCAACATGGCCTTCTTCTCTCATAGTGAAGGTCAATTCAATCAGAAGGACTCTTACATGCATCTAGTTACTGGATCATCATATGTCAGTGCTGGAACAAGTCCTGTCAACGTCTCCTACTCAGACGCTGACACATTCAAGAATGACTCCTCAAGAGTTAAACCTGCTGGTTTAGATTTGGATACTGTATGTGCTTATATTGCTTCTTTGCCCAATGGTTCAGTGATTACATATGAGGACCTTGAGCAGATAAGTGATGAGCACTTGGAAGAGATGGACATCAAGTGGAACATGGCTCTTGCTAGTATAAGAGCAAATAGGTGGAACAGAAGGTTTAAGAAGAAGATGACCTTCAATGCAAAAGACACAGCTGGATTTGATAAATCCAAAGTTGAATGCTACAACTGTCATCGTATGGGGCACTTCATGAGGGAATGCAGATCTCCTAGAAGATCTGATACTGGTAAACCCTCAAGTCAAGTTGTTAAAGCTCAGGATTCCAAAGCCATGGTTGCAGTTCAAGGAATTGATGGTATGGGATGGTATTGGAGCTTTCTGGCTAAGAATATTGAAGAGGATAAATCTTTGGTTGCTGAGGTTGAAGAAGAAGAGCATGTTAAATATGCTCTCATGGCACACTCCTCCTCTTCATCTGATAATGAGGTATACAATGATGCTTTCTGTAGTAAAGGTTGTAGGTTAAACACTGAGAAACTTAACAAAGAAGTGTTAAGATTAATGAGTGATGTGAGTACTGAAAAGTGCAAACTGTCTAATTACCAAGTAGCTCTCACTCAAACTGAGAAAACCGTTTCTGAATACAAGAAAATGGAATTTGACTTAAAAGATAAAATAAATATCTTAAAACATGAGTTAGAAGCTAGTATGGATATTAGAAACATCATGGAAAGGGTTAATGGTGAGTTACAGGCTAAATTAGATGAGGCCATTAAGAATAAAGATAATGTTGGCCTTAAAATTCAAAGATTTGATAGAGCCACTCAAACCCTAGGAGACTGTGTGGGTAAACAAAAGGATCCTAAGGACATGACTGGGATTGGGATGAATGATTACTCTTTGGTTCCACCACCAGCTGGTGACTTCTATGGTGTCCAACAAAAGGACTTATCTTGGACTGGTTTGCCAGAATTCCAAGAGGAGGAATTCATTCCTCCACCAAGAGTTGTCACTCCAGTTGAAGAGTACCAACAAAAGTTGACTGATCTGAATGAATGGAAGAAAGCTAACCCTACTTTGTTTGTTAAGGGTGGCTTACTATGTGAAATTCCCAATGAGTCAACTCCCATTAAGGTTACAAACCCAGTCACTGGTAAAGCTGTTGACCTAGGCTCAAACACTGAAAGAAAACCTAGCATTAAATATGCAGAGATGTATAGGAATACTAGGTCACCCAAGAGCCAAGTTAGCAATAATGGAACAGGCTTCTTCTCTTCTAGACCTAAGGTTGTGTCTAGAAAAGCTTGTTACACTTGTGGTAGATTTTCACACTTGGCATACAAGTGTGTCAACGCTCCCAAAGCCAACGCTGACAGGAACAATTTCAGCGCTGACAGGAACAAAGTCAACGTTGTTAGAAAGTCAAATGTTGTCAGACCCAAATCTTGTGTGCAGCAAAGTCCACAAGTGATTAGACCTTCCCCATTCTTTACTAGAGGGTCTAACACTCATGGACAAAGACCATTTCAAAAGACAAACACCTGGTCTAATAGGCAATGGGTTTCTGTAGCAAACCCTAGGTTCAACGCTGACAAGGGTAATTTCAGCGTTGACAAGACTAATTCCAACGCTGACAGAAACGTGTCCAGACCTAAATATTTGCAACCACAGGGTAAGAGGTCTAAAGCTTCTTCAAGCTTAACATGGAGACCCAGGAAAGATCAAAACCCTAATGATAATGGGATTCCAATGACCTGCAACAGTTTTAATTACATTTCAAAGGTCATTACAAAACCTATTGGGGTCTACTGGGTATTTCATCCTAATAAGGATGAGAATGGGGTTGTTGTGAGAACTAAGTCTATTCTTATTGAACAACCAGATGAATCCAAGTATTTTAAGACTTGGGTTCCCAAATAAAACTAATTTGTTTTATTTATGTGCAGGGCATTCAAAGACAGGTCAATGATTATGGATATTGGGATAGTGGATGCTCAAGGCACATGACAGGGAAGGAAGACTACTTGACCAACTTCACTCCCATTAAGGATGGTGATAAGGTATACTTTGGAGGCGGATATGGTACTATCACATGCAAAGGAACCCTTCTCACCAAGAATTTGCGTTTTGAGAACGTCTTTTTGGTAAAAGAACTTGATTACAACCTTTTTAGTGTATCACAAGTTTGTGATAACCAAAATAAAGTTCTGTTTACTGATACTGAGTGTTTGGTGTTAAGCAAGGATTTTAAGATCCCTGATGAGAAATATATTGAGTATAGAACACCTAGGCATAAGGACATATATAATGTGAATTTGAATGGGATTAAAATAAACAATAATATGTCTTGTTTTTATGCTAAAGCCTCAGTAGATGAAAGTAATTTGTGGCATAGGAGACTAGGGCACATAAATTTTAAAAATATAAATAGACTTGTGAGACTTGGTTTGGTTGATGGTTTGCCTGAGAAGGCCTTCCACAATGACCACTCTTGTGTTGCATGTCTTAATGGCAAGCAGCACAAGGTCTCATTCAAGTCCAAACAGGTGCATACTAGTTATAGACCTCTTCATATGATACACATGGACCTCTTTGGTCCAACCAATATAGAAAGTTTGAATGGTATGTCATATGCTTTGTTATCACAGATGACTTCTCTAGGTTTACTTGGACATTCTTTCTAGCTATGAAGAGTGACACAGCTGATATTCTAATTGATTTTATCACTCAGATTGAAAAGAGGTCTGGCAATGAGGTTAAAATGCTTAGGAGTGATAATGGTGGTGAATTTAGGAATAAGAAGCTAGATGATTTCTGTGTCAGGAAAGGAATTACTAGGCAATTTAGTATTGCTAGAACCCAACAACAAAATGGGGTTGCTGAGAGGAAAAATAGAACCCTAATTGAAGCAGCCAGAACAATGTTGGTTGATGCTCATTTTCCTATAGCCTTTTGGGCTGAGGCTGTTAATACAACTTGTTATGTTCAAAATAGAGCATTGGTTAAAAAAATTCAGAATAAAACACCTTATGAGTTGCTTTAAGGAAGAAAACCTAATATTGGTTTTCTCAGACCTTTTGGTTGTCATGTAGTAGTTTTGGACACTAGTGATGCCTTAGGTAAATTTAGTGCAAAAGGTGATGAAGGCTACTTCATGGGGTACTCAGTGCAGAGCAAGGGATATAGGGTTTATCTTAAAGAGGAAAAACGTATACTTGAAAGAGTACATGTTAGGTTTTTAGAGAATAAACCTAGTGATCCTGAAAGTGGTCCTAATTGGTTGTTTGACTTGGAACCCTTATCTAGAACTTTAAATTATATGCCTGTCACTAATCCAGACATTGTGAAGGTAGCTTCAAATGTTGTGGAGGAACAAGTTGTTGATGTTTCAGGTACACAGGTTCATGAAAAGGTTGGATCACAAGAAGAAAAGGCATCTCCAATACAAGAATATGTCACAATTCCCATTTGGACAGATGCTTTTGCTGCTGCTGCTACTGGTAAAGATAATGGTGGTTTCCAAGTACCACCAGATACAAACATGCATGGTCCTTCAGGCGCTGACAAAGGCAAATCTAGCGCTGACAAGACCAATTCAGACGTTGATGGTTCAGACGTTGACAACAACAGTTCAAGCGTTGTTAGTCCAAGCGTTGACAATCAAGATTCAGGCGTTGACAACACCTTTGCACATCTTAGGTGAACCTTCCAATTCATATGAAAAGGTCATCCTTATGTTGATATAAGAGAGTCTGATGAAGAAGATATTGGCAACATAGAGAATGAAGTTAAAGATACCAGACTTTTTGAGGGAGGAGTACTTACTTCAGTCATGAAGAATCATCCTCCTTCTCAAATCATTGGTAATGTTAATACTCCAGTTCAGACTAGAAGATCTCATCAAGGTCTTGGTGGGTTTATTGCCAATATACACAAGAAGGTTGATACCCCTCTTGTGCAAGCATGTTTGTTTGCCTGTTTTCTGTCACAACAGGAACCCAAGAAAATATTTCATGCTCTCAAAGAACCATGTTGGGTGGAAGCAATGCAGGAGGAGCTTCACCAATTTGCAATTCAGGATGTTTGGGAGCTGGTTGACTGTCCCAGATATGTCAGACCTATAGGGACAAGATGGGTTCTAAGGAACAAGAGAGATGAAAGAGGCATTGTGGTAAGAAACAAGGCAAGGTTAGTGGCTCAGGGATATACACAAGAGGAGGGGATAGACTATGAGGAGGTCTTTGCACCAGTTGCAAGGATTGAAGCTATTAGGATTTTTCTAGCCTATGCATCCTACATGGGCTTCACAGTCTATCAAATGGATGTCAAGAGTGCTTTCCTCTATGGAACTATTGTTGAGGAAGTATATGTGATGCAGCCTCCTGGTTTTGAGGATCCAAAGAATCCAGATAAAGTGTATAGAGTCAAAAAGGCTATGTATGGCCTTCATCAAGCCCCTAGAGCATGGTATGGTACTTTATCTACCTATTTGATGGACAATGGATTCAAGAGGGGCACCATAGATCAGACACTGTTTACAAAGAAGAAAGGCAAGGATGTGTTGCTTGTCCAGGTCTATGTTGATGATATTATTTTTGGGTCTACTGATCCAAAGATGAGTGAGGATTTCTCCAAGCTTATGACAGACAAATTCAAGATGAGTGCTATGGGGAGATGAACTCCTTTCTTGGTTTACAAGTTCAGCAGAAAGAAGATGGTATCTTCATCTCCCAGGATAAATATGTGGCTGAGATCTTGAAGAAGTTTGGCTTTTCTCCACATGAAAAGAGGGCTACTACTCCTATGGATAGAGAACACCCTTGGGGAAAGATTAGAGATGGGTAAGATGTTGATGTCAGGCACTATAGATCCATGATTGGATCCTTGATGTATCTTACTGCCTCCAGACCTGACATCATGTTTGATGTGTGTGCTTGTGCACGCCATCAAGTGACTCCCAAAGAATGTCACCTTTATGCTGTGAAGAGGATCTTTAGGTACCTAAGATGCTATCCTGGTCTTGGTTTGTGGTACCCAAAGGATTCACCATTGGAGCTGATTACATATTCAGATAGTGATTATGGAGGTGATAAATTTGATAGGAAATCCACAACTGGTGGATGTCAGTTTCTTGGGAGCAGGTTGATATCTTGGCAATGCAAGAAACAAACAGTGGTGGCTAATTCTACAACTGAAGCTGAGTATGTTGCTGCAGCTGCTTGTTGTGGACAAGTTTTATGGATTCAGAACCAGCTGTTGGACTATGGGTATAATTTCATGCATACCAAGATATTTGTTGACAATAACAGCACTTTATGCATCATTAAGAATCCTGTACATCATTCTAAAACTAAACACATAGAAATTAGACACCATTTTATAAGAGATTGCTTTGAAAAAGGTTTAATACAACCAGATAGGGTTGACACTGAGGAAAATGTGTCAGATTTACTAACTAAATCTTTTGATGCTGGGAGGTTTCAATACTTGGTAACAAGTATTGGAATGGTCAATCTCACATAATATGTGTTTTGGAGTCTTTTTGTAAAAGTATGTACAGGATGATGCATTGTTATTGGTCTTATGATGATTTAGATTTTCCACTATATTTTTCTAACACTGACAAAGGTTGCTTGAACGCTGATAAGTGTTTTTGCAACGTTGTTAGCAATATAATTGTCTAACGCTGACAAATCTTCCCTCAACGCTGTCATGTGTTATCGGGGCGTTGTCAGCAACAATGTTAGTTTTGTGGTTTTCAATCTAAATGTGCAGATGGTGTTAGCAGTATACCATTGGATACAGAGTTGCTTATGGATCTTTGAAGCTACTAGGAATGCATCTATTTGGACATGTTTTTGTTTATGGACGATGGTTGGAATTTTCAATTCCTATCTTGACATAAATTTTTATGTTCATGCATATTTTTGGCAACTCATGTATCATAGTTTAAGGGGAGGTTTTAGGAACCTTTAGGATGTTTGGGTATCCATATGATACTCTTATCACAATTCTAGATTGTGTCCACAGGTGAGTATGAGTTAGTTTTACTAAATCATGAGGCACTGTAGCATGCAAAGTTGATATACTATGCATGCTGCCAAGACATTTTTGGCCTAGAATTGGTTGTGGTCTGTTGGGAGACTTGGGAATAATTTTGTTATGGGATTTACCTGGGAGTAACAAGGAATTTTATAAGGTAACTTGGTTGTTAAGAGTTTTGGTTAGCAAGGGACACTAGAGGACTGTTATGTGTATCTTGCTTAAGCAAGTGTGCATAACTGGACAGTGCTTGCCGCCCTATAATAATTATCAGCTTTTTGGTTATCTTCTCTAGGATAAATTACTTTGTTAAGGTCATTTTTCATTTTTAAACATTTTTTTTAGACGCTGACAAGAATTTTCCAAGCGTTGTTGTGACGAAATTAGACGCTGACATGGCTATAGGCAAACGTTGACAAGATTATAGCCGTTGGGCGTTGATAGGTTATTTTTGACCGTTGACACTCAATGGGACCTACCCAGTTGTTACTTTTTGACATATTTTTAGGCCGTAATTTTGGGAGTTGTTACTTTTCATTTAATGCATGAGATAAACTTACAATTTTTCAATATTTTCATGATTACTTTTTGAAAATACTTGCCTATTTTTGGGCCTATCACATGCATTTTCTTCTTCTATAAATTTGGATCCTATTTTTAAACAGGGTATCCATATTTCTTGTCTAACACAATTTTCTCTTATCAACTTCATCTTCATCCATCAAATTTAACAGCTTTCATCAATGGCACCAAAGTTTAGACCATCAGAATTGGAATTGGGGTTCAGAACTCAACACAACATGATCGCGTATCTTGAAGCTGATGATACTCTGTTTCCCCAATACACACAAATGGTGGCGTATTTGAACGCATCCCCCTTAAGGTATGCTCTTTCTCATGCACCACTCATTCTAGTCACACATATTAAACAGTTTTGGAACACTGTTAGTTCCTCAACAGTTAATAGAGTGACTACATTGACTTCTATTGTTCATGGGAGACCTTGGGTGGTTACTGAGGCTTTGGTACGCCAAGCCTTGCATCTTGATGATGCTGATGGTATAGCCACCCTACCCATCAATGAAATAGAACAAGGGCTAAGGGCTTTGGGATATCCTTTTCCTGATGAAGGTACCTTAAACAAGTATCATAAACAGGAATTTCCCCCAGCCTGGAAGTACCTCATACATTTCCTCCTTCAATGTTTGAGTCCCAAATGCACTGCACACAATGATATCAGTAGATCTATTGCAAGTGCTATTGTGTGCATTGCAACAGGGAAAAAATTTAATTATTCTAAAATGATTTTTGAGGGCATGTGTAAAAATAAGGGGAACAAAATGACTTTAGCTTATCCCCGTTTTTTACAAATGGTTTTTGATGTCCAAGGATACTGCACAAGGGATCATAATGATTTTTATAAGATCCCTGAGCAAAAGAAAGCTATTTTTATGAAGATGAACTCACCACCCCATCGTGACCTACCTTTAACCCAAGCTATGCTTGCTGTTATTGCAACAGCACAACCCTAACCAGACCTCCAACCCCAAATTGACCCTCAACCACAACTTGACCCAATACCTGAACCCATAGCTTCACCTAAACATATGCAAATTGACCAAGATCCTTTCAACGTTGACACATTCAATGTTGGCGTTGCTGTGCCTATTTCCAACGTTGACACACAACCTTCACAAATCCAAACACCACTTAACCAACCCACATCCACCCATTCTTCCACGCCATCTTCCCGACCCCCTGAATATAGGTTGATGAAACGCCAAAGGACTACTGGAGTGTTCTCCTCTGGTGGTCCTAGCCATGTAGCAGAGAGAACCACCACCACAAGTGTGGCTGGTGACCTGGATGAGGCTGGGACTATTGGTTCTGGCTTAGATGCTGGCCAAGGCAGTCCCACCATCATTAAGCCCTCATCCATGCCCAATGAATCTGACTTGGGAGGTCAAATACCCATTTTAGAAGAGGGTAGACTGGAACCAATGACTCTTATGGAATTGACGGCAGTCTGCATGAGCTTGCAAAAGCAAAATGCAGACTTAGTACAAGTTGTCAGCTCACAAGGCCTTGAACTCAAGCAATTGAGGGAGAGGATTGTTGTTTTGGAGAGTGCTAGTGCCAAGAGGGGTATGGAGGAATCTTCCAAAGGGGAGGAAGATTCAATAAATCTGAGTGATAAGGGCAGCCATGATGGTCAATCTTTGGATGTTGCTGAGGCCCTTACAACTTTGAAGAAACAAACAGGTTTTGATATGTCCTTAGTTTCTCCTACCAACTTGAATTTATCGTTTACAGCCATGTTGGAAGAGGTTACAAAAGGATATTTGGGCGTTGACAAGGAGAATTTGGACGCTGACAGAAATATTTTGAGCGCTGATAGAACAAAATTGGGCGTTGACAGACCTGCACATGAGGGTGATGTATCCCAGTCATCATCTATCATCAAGGAGGTTTCTACACAGGTATCACCATCTACCTTACCAATAATTGCACCATTAGATAAGGGTAAGGGTATTATGGTAGAAGAGATTGTTCCAAAGGATGCAGCTTAAGTTGAGTTTGATAGAAGATTAGCTGCACAAATCATAGAACAGGATAAAAAGGAGGTGAAAGAGTCACCATTTGTTGTGACTTCAGAAGAATGAAGTGATGGAGCTAGCTCAGACTCAAGTGTGATGATTATAGAACCAGAAAGACTTGAGTATGGAGAAGAGTTGGCCAAGGAGAAATTGAGAGAATTGAAATTGTAGGTTGACTTTGACATGCCAGAAGTGGTTCAAATGTACAATGCTTGGGAAGAAAGATGTATGGAGAATCCACACTTGACCACTTCAGATCAAATATGGGGTTTGGAGATTCTCCTCAGAGTTCAGAAAGATTGCCAGGTAATTTTGAAACACAAGGCAAGTAATATTCTCTCAGAATTGAAAAGGGATAGAAGGGAGCTATAATGCATGTTGCTCAGATGTCATGGAGTAGGATGGACTTATCAGAAGTTGAAGGCATTGACCTTTGATGAGTTGGAATGCAACGCTTATCCCATTTGGGTGAGAGTGCAGGAAGCAAACACTCTCAGACTTCTTTCTGATGAAAGGAAAGAAGAACTTGCAGAAGAAATGGAACTCAATAAAGCTATGTTTATTCCTAGACCATTGAAAAAGGGAGTTTCTCTTGAGTTTCCCAAAGATATGGATCCACTATATCCAAGTGAAGCTGTTATAAGAAAGAGCCTCAAGCTCTCACCATTAGAAGCTTCAGATATGGTGCAAGTGTTACCATTAGATTCCAGAAACCCAATTGTGAGCTATGAAGAAGATGAATGTGGGTTTTGGAAGATTGACAGATATGGCAAAGAGGTACACACTTTTACCACTCTCATATCTTTGTTTGCAAGTTGTGATAGAGAAGACTTGGTGGACCTTTGGAGGTTGCTGGAGACCAAGTATGAGGCTGAAGCACCAACTTCAGCTAATGGAATAAAAATTATGGTCCACATTCAAAAGAATGTGTGGACCAAAAGATGAGGATCCTGCTATTTGGAAGGATCTTGAAGATGACCTCAGTGGTCTTCAATGGAGATTATAATCAGCTGTTGGTGCGGTGAACCCATACTTAGATCTAATCTTTCTTTTTCTTGAAAACGACGCATAATCACAATTCTTGTTTCGATCGGCATCATGCCACTCTTCATCGATCATTGTTCTTGTCAACGCTTGTTTTACTCTTGTCAGCGCTCAAGTGATCTGGCCTTAATTTATTCCCAACAATCCTCCCCTAAACTTGATATCCACTCTTATGATCAAGTTTCTGAATAAGCATTAAGGACTAGGAGGAATCTTACAAACCTTCTCATATTGGTAATGATTAAATCTGATCAAGTCTTTTGCCACGTCACTTGAATAATCTATTTCCAGCTAAGTGTCCTTCATCTTCTCCAAAATAGCCTTGGATATGAAATACTGACCATCCACAAGTAGATACTCAGCAAACTTTGTAGAACTCAAATGGTAAACACCAGCAGCTGAATATAACCTCCATTGAAGACCACTGAGGTCATCTTCAAGATCCTTCCAAATAGCAGGATCCTCATCTTTTGGTCTACACATTCTTTTGAATGTGGACCACCATTTTATTCCATTAGCTGAAGTTGGTGCTTCAGCCTCATACTTGGTCTCCAGCAACCTCCATAGGTCCACCAAGTCTTCTCTATCACAACTTGCAAACAAAGATAAGAGAGTGGTAAAAGTGTGTACCTCTTTACCATATATGCCAATCTTCCAAAACCCACATTCATCTTCTTCATAGCTCACAATTGGGTTTCTGGAATCTAATGGTAACACTTGCACCATATCTGAAGCTTCTAATGGTGAGAGCTTGAGACTCTTTCTTATGACAGCTTCACTTGGATATAGTGGATCCATATCTTTGGGAAACTCAAGAGAAACTCCCTTTTTCACTGTTCTGGGAATAAACATAGCTTTCTTGAGTTCCATTTCTTCTACAAGTTCTTCTTTCCTTTCATCAGAAAGAAGTCTGAGAGTGTTTGCTTCCTGTACTCTCACCCAAATGGGATAAGCCTTGCATTCCAACTCATCAAATGTCAATGCCTTCAACTTCTGATAAGTCAATCCTACTTCATGACATCTGAGCAACATGCAGTATAGCTCCCTTCTATCCCTTTTCAATTCTAAGAGAATATTACTTGCCTTGTGTTTCAAAATTACCTGGCAATCTTTCTGAACTTTGAGGAGAATCTCCAAACCCCATATTTGATCTGAAGTGGTCAAGTGTGGATTCTCCATACATCTTTCTTCCCAAGCATTGTACATTTGAACCACCTCTGGCATGTCAAAGTCAACCTGCAATTTCAATTCTCTCAATTTCTCCTTGGCCAACTCTTCTCCATACTCAAGTCTTTCTGGTTCTATAATCATCACACTTGAGTCTGAGCTAGCGCCATCACTTCCTTCTTCTGAAGTCACAACAAATGGTGACTCTTTCACCTCCTTTTTATCATGTTCCATGATTTGTGCAGCTAATCTTCTATCAAACTTAACTTGAGCTGCATCCTTTGGAACAATCTCTTCTACCATAATACCCTTACCCTTATCTAATGGTGCAATTGTTGGTAAGGTAGATCGTGATACCTGTGTAGAAACCTCCTTGATGATAGATGATGACTGGGATACATCACCCTCATGTGCAGGTCTGTCAACGCCCAATTTTGTTCTAACAGCGCTCAAAATATTTCTGTCAGTGTCCAAATTCTCCTTGTCAACGCCCAAATATCCTGCCTCAGCGCCTTTTGTAACCTCTTCCAACATAGTTGTAAACGATAAATTCAAGTTGGTAGGAGAAACTAAGGACGTATCAAAACCTGTTTGTTTCTTCAAAGTTGTAAGGGCCTCAGCAACATCCAAAGATTGACCATCATGGCTGCCCTTATCACTTAGATTTATTGGATCTTCCTCCCCTTTGGAAGATTCCTCCATACCCCTCCTGGCACTAGCACTCTCCAAAACAACAATCCTCTCCTTCAATTGCTTGAGTTCAAGGCCTTCTGAGCTGACAACTTGTACTAAGTCCGCATTTTGCTTTTGCAAGCTCATGCAGACTGCCGTCAATTCCATAAGAGTCATTGGTTCCAGTATGCCCTCTTCTAAAATGGGGATTTGACCTCCCAAGTCAGATTCATTGGGCATGGATGAGGACTTAATGATGGTGGGACTGCCTTGGCCAGCATCTAAGCCAGAACCAATAGTCCCAACCTCATCTAGGTCACCAGCCACACTTGTAGTGGTGGTTCTCTCTGCTACATGGCTAGGACCACCAGAGGAGAACACTCCAGTAGTCCTTTGGCGTTTCATCAACCTATATTCAGGGGGCGTGGAAGATGGCGTGGAAGAATGGGTAGATGTGGGTTGGTTAAGGGGTGTTTGGATTTGTGAGGGTTGTGTGTCAACGTTGGAAATAGGCACAGCAACGCCAACATTGAATGTGTCAGCGTTGAAAGGATCTTGGTCAATTTGCATATGTTCAGGTGAAGGTATGGGTTCAGGTATTGGGTCAAGTTGTGGTTGAGGGTCAATTTGGGGTTGGAGGTCTGGTTGGGGTTGTGCTGCTGCAATCACAGCAAGCATAGCTTGGGTTAAAGGTAGGTCACGATAGGGTGGTGAGTTCATCTTCATAAAAATAGCTTTCTTTTGCTCAGGGATCTTATAAAAATCATTATGATCCCTTGTGCAGTATCCTTGGATATCAAAAACCATTTGTAAAAAACGGGGATAAGCTAAAGTCATTTTGTTCCCCTTATTTTTACACATGCCCTCAAAAATCATTTTAGAATAATTAAATTTTTGCCCTGTTGCAATGCACACAATAGCACTTGCAATAGATCTATTGATCTCATTGTGTGCAGTGCATTTGGGACTCAAACATTGAAGGAGGACATGTATGAGGTACTTCCAGGCTGGGGGAAATTCCTGTTTATGATACTTGTTTAAGGTACCTTCATCAGGAAAAGGATATCCCAAAGCCCTTAGCCCTTGTTCTATTTCATTGATGGGAAGGGTGGCTATACCATCAGCATCATCAAGATGCAAGGCTTGGCGTACCAAAGTCTCAGTAACCACCCAAGGTTTCCCATGAACAATAGAAGTCAATGTAGTCACTCTATTAACATTTGAGGAACTAACAGTGTTCCAAAACTGTTTAATATGTGTGACTGGAATGAGTGGTGCATGAGAAAGAGAATACCTTAAGGGGGATGCGTTCAAATACGCCACCATTTGTGTGTATTGGGGAAACAGAGTATCATCAGCTTCAAGATATGCGATCATGTTGTGTTGAGTTCTGAACCCCAATTCCAATTCTGATGGTCTAAACTTTGGTGCCATTGATGAAAGCTGTTAAATTTGATGGATGAAGATGAAGTTGATAAGAGAAAATTGTGTTAGACAAGAAATATAGATACCCTGTTTAAAAATAGGAGCCAAATTTATAGGAGAAGAAAATGCATGTGATAGGCCCAAAAATAGGCAAGTATTTTCAAAAAGTAATCATGAAAATATTGAAAAATTATAAGTTTATCTCATGCATTAAATGAAAAGTAACAACTCCCAAAATTACGGCCTAAAAATATGTCAAAAAGTAACAACTGGGTAGGTCCCATTGAGTGTCAACGGTCAAAAATAACCTATTGATGTAGAAAATAATATACGTGTTTAGGAAAACAACGTATAAAAGCGGCAAGTATTAAACTCGACGATTTAGGAAAACCGAAGAATCGAATAAATGCGGGTTCGTTCTCGAAGGAGGTGTGTGGATTAATGTGCCAATATATATAAAATCAAGCTTGGATTAGTGACGTTTTTGGTTTAGAAGAGAAAAAGTAAAGACGAGCTACGACTACAATTACGCTACGACGTTGACGTAAAACGATGACGTAATTACGTAAAACGTGACGAAATTAAAAATTAAACCTAAAAATTAATTAAAAACTTAAACTAAGTCTTGAATAATATAAATAAGAATAAAAATCCAACAAATATATTTTAAAACCTTTTATTAATTAAATATTCAATTTTTAATGCTAATTAAAGCCCAAAAATTAAATATAATTAACAAAATGCCCAAAATATTAATTTATTGAACTAATAACTAACTTATATTATTTAAAGACTAAAAAGTATTTTTTCTTAATTTTAAAAACTATTTTTCTATTTTTAAAACACTAAAAACTATTTTTAAATTAAAATAATCATAAAAATAATAAAATAATGCCAAAATTAATTTGACAGTTTTAAAAATCCTAAATTACCCTAATGAACAGTAGAAAATTGAAAAAGTTTGAAAAAAGTAAAAATTTGCACTAAAAGACAAAACAGTTTATTAATTAAACCCTAATTAAACTAATTTAATTATAAAAAATAATTAAAAAAGTGAACAGTAACTAATTTTTAAACTAAAAATCTTAAAATATTATTCTAAGTCTAGGAAAAATTTTAAATCTGAAAAATATTACTTTTTTACACTAAATTCCAAAAACAGTATTTAAAAAGTTAATTAAAATAGCAATAAAACCTAAAAAATACTTAATGAACAGTAACTTAAAATTAAATTATACTGAAAAATCATAAATTAAAAAAGAAAAATAATGCAAAAAGTTTCAGAGTCTAAATCCTAATTTTTACCACTAAAGACAAAAAAGTAAGATGTGATAGTGACACTTTTTCTTGTTTCTGTCTTTTTGTGAAGCAGTGGCTACAAACAAACTAGCAGGGGAAAGTGAGTTCCCACTGCTAGTGTAAAATAAGTGATAGCTGAAAGAAAAGCTTAGGAAAGCTTTTGTGTTGGCTTTTTCTTGGATACAAGGGCACTCCCACAACCAGTTGGGTTGTGGGAAGTCAAGCAAACAAGAAAAACAACAAGGACAAGCACAAAATCACACAAAAATGGGGCCCAAAGTTTCTAATAAACAGAAAAGTGCCCTGGGGTCGTTTTGCTGGTGCAATTGACACCTAGGGTGAGATTTGGCTGCTGATAATTTGCACACAATCCAAACAAATCACCTACAAACTATCTAGAAACCTAAATAAACCCAATATCTAACAGCTTCAAAGATTTCAAACCATAAAAACTCAGAACAAATTGGTTTTAGTCTACTGATTGTTACTGACTGATTTTATCCAATTTTTAAACATGCAAAACCTATTTTAGCCTACCAAACTTTAAACCAAATCCTGATAACACCTATTATTAGCACATAAAGTGTGTTCAAGCTGGTTTTAAGCCACAAATTTATCACAAGCTCCCCTTAAAACCTTAACCCAAACACCCTTATAAAAACTGATTATCAAAATTAACAAACTAATAGCTTATAAAATCCAACCAAACTGATTACTAAATACCTAAACAATGCATACAAGCCTAAACAAACATGAACAAACAAATTTCAACACACAAACAGTTAATCACAATCAAAGCACATAGGCATCCAATTTTAACTTTCAAGAGGGTTCAAGCCTAGGATGTTATACCTTGTGGGACCCACAATCCAGGCCCCACTATGGCTGCAATGCCATCTCCTTTCAGTCAAAACTGAGCTATTGGCTAGGGTGATATGTTGTTTGTAGAGATGATGCTAGGTGGGGACTACTACAGTCCAAACCACCCCAATATGTCTTGATAATGGACACCTGCTAAGAAAGATGAAACAAATAGAAACAAGGTGAACTGATAACAAGGCTATGAAGCTATAAGACTGGCTTATTGGTTAAGCCAGCTTATGGTTCATGGCTTAAAATGAAGGAAAATTGTAAATAAACTTTTCAAACCTCAAAAACTTAACAATTCTGAAATCTTGGCAAGAGAGTTTTATAAAAGTTGAAATCAAACCCCCCAATCCACTTTCACTTCAAGTGGGGTTTGGAATCAAGCTAGTAAAAAAAACTTTTTCAAAACAAAAGGCTAACTTTTCTGAAAACGTATTTCAAACTGAAAACTTTGGAAACCTTATAACTAATTTGCAATTTAAAGAACAAGAACAATTATTCTAATGGAACTCAGTATATTGTAAGAACTTAGAAAACTTTCATTGTCATTACTTGTCTTAAAAAAGTTACAATAAAACTGGAACAAAGCTTATATGGGTACAAACCACCCATATATATAGTACTCTATGGACTATTCTAGATAAACAATAAAAAAATGCAATATCAAAAACCCTAGCTATCAGAATTCCGGATATGCCCTTGAAGGAGTTTGAATTTTGGTCAAAGAAAGTCCCATGTGAATGGCAGCTGTTGTGAATGAATCTTGGCCCTTTGTTTTTGCTTGGAGAAGTTAACAATCGCCTTGGAACCGTAGATGAGCTGTGCCAACCTTGTCTTGTTGCTAAAACGAGTACAGAGACATGTGGGTGGGGTACTTTAGTTGAGAGTGATGGGTTTTAGGTGTTGTGAAGGGTTTAGGTTAGTGTGAATTAGAGTTCTGGAAAGTATTGTGAGTTTCCCCCTTGTTTTGATTAACAAATGTGATTAGGGTTCTAATAAGGATTAGGGTAAGGGGATGATAAATAGTAACTGTTAGGAGGGAAAGATTTAACAATAAAAAACTCGTTTAAACGAGTTAAATATAGTAAATTCGTTTTTGGTGAGTGGAGAAGTGACATGGCGTGGGGAGTGATTATGATTGGCTGATGGGAGTTGGGGTGGTGACGTGGCAGCAGCTAAGTGGTGGGGAAAGGTTTTGTGTCTGGGCAAAAACAGCCCTCCAACTCTCTTCACATTTATACTTTCCATTAAACAGCCAAAACTCTTTTTTCCTTTGGTATAACGTTGACCAACTTGTCAATTCAGGCACAATGTTTTTCAAAACTTGTTTAAAGGGCTTTTAATGCACATTATGCATTCTTCAAGGACCAAACTTGCACATAATCAACATTTTAAGGACCCAAATGCAATTATGAGTTTTGCAAGGGTATAAAATGTCAAGTCTTCAAAAGTTGAGGGGCCAATCTTGCCAATTCTTCAAACTTCAAGGACTTGATAGGAAAATCATGATTCGGGTCCGGTTCTTTGTGCGGCTTCGTTTCCCGTGCTCGTTTTTGCTTGATTCCTTTGATCTTTTGGTGAATTCACGATATCCATACCTAAAATACACAATGAACAAACATAGGCACATATATGGGTATTTTGACGATATTTTAAGCGTTTTAAGCCCAATTTGGACGATGAGACTATGTATAAATACAGTCTCATCACTCCCCCATACTAAACCATTGCCGTGTCCCCACGCAATGCTAGAATTAAGTATCATAGCACTTCCAAAATTCATTTTATGATGACATTTATTCAAGACATAAATTTAAATAAACTACTACACGTAGACATAATGTATTGTTTTCATCACGAGAACGTGACTTTTGGGATCATAGAACAAGAACACGTGAATGCTTCGTTAGAAATAATTTCGTCGTCCTCGATTTTCACCCAATTCCATGTTAAGCGTGTAACGAGATCATTGTTATTATAAGTTAGCAACACGAACACATCTCATGAGTGTTAATTACACACCTAAACTCCCTTATTCCTAATTGGTATCTCTTATATTTTATTTTTGTCTTAATGATCACGAGGATACATCATTGACTTATGCGTGAATAGAGATTAAGTCTAAAAATAGAAACTTAATGGTGTAACCAAAATCATCAAATCAATAATTCATCCCAATAGACAACGATGTCAAAAAATTAAGTCAACAAGAAGGATCGATAAATACGGTTTTATAACGGTTTTGAACATGAGACTTATTACCAAGACTTTTATACGCCCCCTAACGGAAGGGCCTTATTATCTTTGGTTTACCTCCATCTTTTATTCAACTTCGCCATGAAGCTTTTATTATGACTTCGGTCTTGCCTTGCCTTTTATTATCCGCCTCATCGGTGGTTTTATTAGCCAAAGACGTATATCCTCACGCTAAAGCGAATTTTGGATCTTTAAAGCTTCGAAGATTAAGGCTTGATTCACTTTCAATTTGGGCATAGATTTTTCGGCCTTGTGAGCTTCAAATTTTTGCTTAATTTAGGTGAGCACTTGAAATCTTATTATTAGGTGAAGCTTTCGATTATTCGGGTGCCAATACTTCAAAACCGTAACGCTGGCGATACCTTAATGTTTTCCCAATTTAATTACATGGAAGCTACTAAAACAAATTAGAAACCCAACAATAGTGACTAAACCGCTAAATCAATATTTATTAACAATTATTTATGCAAAAGCGTTGGGAGAATAAGCTAATAATTACTACACATAAGATCGTGACGATTACGAGACTTATAAATAACTCTATCATTTCTCGTCCTCATTTAAGAGACTTAGCCTAAAAAGTTAAGGAATCGAAGCTAAGTGCTCAACACGCACGGTCGAGTCAAAAATTACTCTCGTTCTCACCATCGGAAAACCTACATTCGTGTCTTAAACACTTATGAAAAACTAGAAAAATTTTAAATTTTGGCAATTTTTAGCCTTATTTGCAACAAAACGATAACAAAAAGATGAATATTGGATTGCGAGTTGACGTAAGCAAGGTGAAGTATCTACTCACCCCCCATACTAAAACTAAACATTGTCCTCAATGTTTCGAGTCTAGGGGTGTAAACACCCCCATACTAGAGACGAAGTCGAATGCTTAATCTCGAGCATGGAAAGGGTAAAACGAATAACCTAAAAGCCGTTTATGAATTATGATAATAAGATAAACGTTATAACATAAAATGATATCATCGGATATCGGAATTTCCAAAGGCAACGATCGAAGCTCGAGTTCTACGTAAAACGAACACGAGAGGCTTCAATGATGACGATGAACCTAATGAATCACAATCACAAACAACCACGAAACAAAGGTAGGAAGAGCACAAGTCCCCTCGTTACGTTAAACTAAGAAAGCAATAATATGTACAAGGATAAGCATGAGAATCCCCCACGAGGCACCTTGTTTTTGATAACCGAGTCAAAAGCTCGACTCGGATCCCCATAAATGTGATCATTTAGGGATAATCTTGGTTTGGTCATTTTTGGTGGGGCTTACATGATAAACAAGGCCCAAAAGTACGTGGAGTACTTTAAAAACCCGATAAACGTATACCGGGGTCAAAGATAGCGTCCTCGTTTTTGGATGAAAGACGAAACAACGCCACCCCAACGCATGCTAAAACCCCAAAGGGGTAGAAGAAAAGAGATAAGAAGTAGAAAGGTGGGGCAATGGGTAAGTCACTAAAATGAGCTACTCGAGGTAGACTCACACCAAGCAAACGAAAAGATTTTCCATTTATTGCATCGGTGGAAGACCGAGATTTCCCTTTACAAGCAATTCCGGGATCATAAATCTCGTCCTCGGTGGAGAAATGGGAGGGAACATTTGGGGCTTCCCCCACACTAGATCCACACCAACCATCGTCAAAAGGAGTAGACGAGGTGGTAGCACTCATAAAACGCGGTGATGACGGAGTTAAACATGTAGAAAAATCATTTAAAACATTTTTAAAATCTTTTCCTTTTTCATCGTTCAAAAACTCTTTATGAAAACCCGATTTGCTAATGTCGAAAATATTTGGCGTGTCAAATTGAAAATTAGTCGCGCTAAAAATCCTCACATTTAAGTCATTGGTGGGAGGGGGTGGCGGATTATATAAGTTCTCAAAACGTTTGTCAATAAAGAACACCGCCCCCTCGAGGTCAACATACTCGTCATCCTCATGAATGTCGATCTCATCGATTTCTTCATCAAAGATAGGCTTGTCAAACCAAGGTTTGTCATTCCCCTCCTTGAGTATCTTAGAAACTCTCTCAAAAAGATCACGATCAAGCATGAAACCATCATTCTTTTGTGGGGATCGTTGATAAGTTAGATCCTCACGAATGTGGTAAACGTCATTCTCAAATGAGGAGTGTTGATAAGGTAACTCCTCGAGAATTGGATTCTTAGTGGTCACATGAGTTGGTTCGTCATCGAAAATAAGACGTTCCAACTCATTAAGTTCATCCTCGATCTTGGAAAGGTCGACCTCACTCGTAGGTGGAAGTGAAGGCATAAGAGCTAGCTCTCGTTCAATGATTTCCTCAATCTCGGGATCAAACTCATAATCATCGTACTTCACATGTTTCTTCTTAGGAGAATAAAAAATAGCATGTGGATTTCGAAGTACGTGATCAATCTCGGCAAAATCGCCATCGTCATCGTCAAAGAAAGAGTCGATGTGAGCACTCACAACCATGGACTTACAGGCACTAGGGCTATGCTTAGGTGACTTTTCTAAGACGAGAGGATCGATGTCGATAAACCCTTTAGCCTCAACGGGTGTTGGGCTAGGCAAAGGAGGCACTTCGATGGAGTTAGAAGTTAAAGCCTCAAAGTCATGGTCCTTCGAAGGTGGTGAAGACGAGCCCATTTTGGTCGTTGTCGTGATGGCACTAACGTCACCCTTCGGAATTGGTGGTTCACTTGTTTCGCTAAAAACATCCCAAAGTGAGTTTTCATCCATGTATTTACACATACCCTTTTGAATTAGGTACACGTATTCTTTATCATTAAAATCATCATCCTTAAAACCGTTTTTCTTAATTCTTTCAAAACATGCATCAAGCTTCATTCTTTCCGCTAAAGTAAACATTTTGAAATCATTAGAATTTGAATTATTAGGTTTTGAAACCTCGGTTTTTTCATTCTCATTAAACCCTTGGGATTTTCTAGCGAAAAAGTCTATTTTCTCATCCCCATATCTCATAGTAAGTCTCCCCTCGTGAACGTCGATTACGGTTCTAGCCGTCGATAAGAATGGTCGGCCTAAAATAATGGGACATTTAGGGTCACACTCGTAATCGGATATAACGAAATCCGCGGGAAAAACAAACTTTCCAATCCTAACATAGACATCCTCGGCTATTCCAATTGGTATTAAAGGTGTACAATTTGCAAGCTCGATAGTCATGTTTGTGGGGGTAAGTGAAGGCAATCTCATCAATTTCCAAAGAGAATGAGGCATGAGATTGATGCTAGCACCTAAATCGGCAAGGGCTAAACATCCCTCAATCTCGGAAAAATCACAAGGTAATAGAAATTGGCCCAGATCCTTTTCCTTTCTCGGCATACGCCTTTTGGGTTTTTTAAGAAGGATTGAAGCATAAGTTTCTTCAAGGGTTACTTTGGTAAGGTCGACAAAGCTCTCTTTTTGAACCGTGGATGGAATTTGAGGTATACGAGGGTGTGCACTCCTTTCCTTGGTCTCCACGTTCACCCCATCGACTTTAGAACAAGAAGACGTCTTAGAAGTCGAGGGTTGAGAGGGATAAACAACACGGAATCCTTCAAGGTTAGGGGTAATCACACGACCTTTCTCACGAGACGAGGCGGCTTTACATTGTTCTTTCGGATTAGCTACGGTGTCACTAGGTAACGAACTTGATGACGAACCCGAGGCTTTGTTCATTATAGCCGAAAACATCTTTTTAATATCAATTTGCCCTTGCTCAATCTTCGTATTTTGCAATTTCAAAGTATTTGTAAAGTCGTTTTTCAAAGTACCAATTTCTCCCTCTAATCGTCTCATATTAGCCTCATTCGTTTCATGTAATTTTGAAAATCGTTTGACGAACTATTTTGATTAGAATTAAAGTTCCCTTGGTTTTGATTACTTCTTTGAAAATTTCCTTGATTACCACTTGAAAAATTGTTTCCTTGATTGTTATCTCTATTTTGCCAAGTTATATTACGACCTTGATTATAACCTCCTTGACTTTGATTCGAAAAATTTCCTTGTTGATTATTTCCTTGAAAATTGTTTCGATTTTGAAAATTGTTGCCTTGGTTATAATTTCCTTGTTGTGATGGACCGGCGTTATTTTGATTTTTATTAGAAAAATTGTTGTTTAACGCACTCACATTCGACGTTTGGACATCCATAGCCGCACACTCGTAATAATAATGAGGTCCACCACAAAACGTACACGAAACCTCAACCGCTTTCACCGTAGCGGGAGCGTCTTTCTTTTGCATCTCAATGAGATAAGACGTGAACACATTCGTCAACTTGTCGACTTTTGCATCAACTCTCTCAATGTCGCGATTAGAACTACTAACATTGGCGACATTGGCAACACTCGGTGCGTTGCGGAGTTGGTAAACCTTGGATCGGTTTTCGATAATTATCAAAGCTTCTCTCGAAGTCTTACACAAAAAGTTGCCACCGGCGGCGGAATTCAACGAGTCTTGTTCGTGAAAATTAAGACCGTTGTAAAACGTATCGATTTGGTGCAACTCGGAAAAACCATGGTGAGGACATTGCCTAAGCAATTCCTTAAAACGATCCCACGCGTCTCTAAAAGATTCATTCGATTTTTGCTCAAATTTCGTAATCTCGTTTTTGAAAAACGTCGTCTTAGACGGTGGGAAAAAATAATTAACGAACTTGGAAACGAGATCCTTCCACGTAGTTATCGAATTAGGTGGCTCTTTCTCGTACCAATCCTTGGCGGCACCATCGAGCGAGTATGGAAAAAGCATAAGCTTGACGACATCGCTGTCGACGTTCTTAAACTTGCTCGTGGCCAAAAGACGATCAAAATTCCGAATATGGCCGTGAGGATTATCGGCTTCACGACCTCGAAACTTCGTAGCTTGGATCAACGAAAGCATTCCGCTCTTGATCTCAAAATTCTCCGCCTCGATAGCGGGAATTACGATCGCGTCTCCATAACCCTCGGTGGGCGCTTGGAGCAATTCCATCATCGAACGATTGTCGGCCATCTCCTCTACGGTTTCTTCAACAACGATATTAGGAACGTCGGTTTCTAATTCTCGTCTACGTCGTCGATTCCTTCGATTACGATTGCGTCGATTCGAAGCTTCACTAGATTTGGAATAATCCTTCGATCGAGTGCGCATGCACTAAGCGTAGAATGGGTGGTAGCAAAGAAGATTCTTTTTGCGGTTTTTTTTTATTTTTCAATTTTTTTTGGTTTTTGGTTGTTTTTTTTAATTTTTTTTTTGGATTTTTGATTGTATTACGTAGACAAAAATCTACAAATCTCCCCTCGAATCGACTTTCTCGATTAAAGGAGCCTCAAAGAATGAAAACGATCACGTGGAGTGAACGTTCTCGATGACTTTAGAACGTTGGTGGAACACCAAAACGTTCAAGAGGATTTAATCTTGAAAACACAAGCAAATATAATATACGTAGATAATACTTGGGCGGCAAACCCTCGATTAGCCCTCTTTCTCAAAACACGCACAAGCAAGCGGAGGAAACGAGGCGGCGCGAAGCACTTAAGAGCCTTTTTCCTTTAGGTCGTGAAATACAACCGCCTTATACCCACCTTATAGTTTGTGTTAATTGAAATTAAGCCTCACGAAAGTATTTATCTATTTTTCCTTTAAACTTTTGCTTTAGATTCGAATACAATGATCGAGTAATGAAATCCCGAATCAAGGTTGTGATTTCTCACGTATTTGGAGTACTTGTATATTTATTGTTCTTACGTAAATACAATATAGTAATAATATATTCACAAGAAAAACGAAAACCAATATATCTACAATATAGTAAAGATTGTTGTGTGTTTAACTTAGGAAAATTAAACACGATTTATTTGGATATTATACTATAATAGAGAAAAATAACAAAAATGAGTATGTGCGATATGTACGCTTTCCAAAAAAAATTGAAAAGCAAAGACGCACTACTCACACAAACACGATACTAATAATAATGGCACACAAACACCTCCCCGGCAGCGGCGCCAAAAATTGATGTAGAAAATAATATACGTGTTTAGGAAAACAACGTATAAAAGCGGCAAGTATTAAACTCGACGATTTAGGAAAACCGAAGAATCGAATAAATGCGGGTTCGTTCTCGAAGGAGGTGTGTGGATTAATGTGCCAATATATATAAAATCAAGCTTGGATTAGTGACGTTTTTGGTTTAGAAGAGAAAAAGTAAAGACGAGCTACGACTACAATTACGCTACGACGTTGACGTAAAACGATGACGTAATTACGTAAAACGTGACGAAATTAAAAATTAAACCTAAAAATTAATTAAAAACTTAAACTAAGTCTTAAATAATATAAATAAGAATAAAAATCCAACAAATATATTTTAAAACCTTTTATTAATTAAATATTCAATTTTTAATGCCAATTAAAGCCCAAAAATTAAATATAATTAACAAAATGCCCAAAATATTAATTTATTGAACTAATAACTAACTTATATTATTTAAAGACTAAAAAGTATTTTTTCATAATTTTAAAAACTATTTTTCTATTTTTAAAACACTAAAAACTATTTTTAAATTAAAATAATCATAAAAAATAATAAAATAATGCCAAAATTAATTTGACAATTTTAAAAATCCTAAATTACCCTAATGAACAGTAGAAAATTGAAAAAGTTTGAAAAAAGTAAAAATTTGCACTAAAAGACAAAACAGTTTTTTAATTAAACCCTAATTAAACTAATTTAATTATAAAAAATAATTAAAAAAGTGAACAGTAACTAATTTTTAAACTAAAAATCTTAAAATATTATTCTAAGTCTAGGAAAAAATTTAAATCTGAAAAATATTACTTTTTTACACTAAATTCCAAAAACAGTATTTAAAAAGTTAATTAAAATAGCAATAAAACCTAAAAAATACTTAATGAACAGTAACTTAAAATTAAATTATACTGAAAAATCATAAATTAAAAAAGAAAAATAATGCAAAAAGTTTCAGAGTCTAAATCCTAATTTTTACCACTAAAGACAAAAAAGTAAGATGTGATAGTGACACTTTTTCTTGTTTCTGTCTTTTTGTGAAGCAGTGGCTACAAACAAACTAGCAGGGGAAAGTGAGTTCCCACTGCTAGTGTAAAATAAGTGACAGCTGAAAGAAAAGCTTAGGAAAGCTTTTGTGTTGGCTTTTTCTTGGATACAAGGGCACTCCCACAACCAGTTGGGTTGTGGGAAGTCAAGCAAACAAGAAAAACAACAAGGACAAGCACAAAATCACACAAAAATGGGGCCCAAAGTTTCTGATAAACAGAAAAGTGCCTTGGGGTCGTTTTGCTGGTGCAATTGACACCTAGGGTGAGATTTGGCTGCTGATAATTTGCACACAATCCAAACAAATCACCTACAAACTATCTAGAAACCTAAATAGACCCAATATCTAACAGCTTCAAAGATTTCAAACCATAAAAACTCAGAACAAATTGGTTTTAGTCTACTGATTGTTACTGACTGATTTTATCCAATTTTTAAACATGCAAAACCTATTTTTAGCCTACCAAACTTTAAACCGAATCCTGATAACACCTATTACTAGCACATAAAGTGTGTTCAAGCTGGTTTTAAGCCACAAATTTGTCACAAGCTCCCCTTAAAACCTTAACCCAAACACCCTTATAAAAACTGATTATCAAAATTAACAAACTAATAGCTTATAAAATCCAACCAAACTGATTACTAAATACCTAAACAATGCATACAAGCCTAAGCAAACATGAACAAACAGATTTCAACACACAAACAGTTAATCACAATCAAAGCACATAGGCATCCAATTTTAACTTTCAAGAGGGTTCAAGCCTAGGATGTTATACCTTGTGGGACCCATAATCCAGGCCCCACTATGGCTGCAATGCCATCTCCTTTCAGTCAAAACTGAGCTATTGGCTAGGGTGATATGTTGTTTGTAGAGATGATGCTAGGTGGGGACTACTACAGTCCAAACCACCCCAATATGTCTTGATAATGGACACCTGCTAAGAAAGATGAAACAAACAGAAACAAGGTGAACTGATAACAAGGCTATGAAGCTATAAGACTGGCTTATTGGTTAAGCCAGCTTATGGTTCATGGCTTAGATGAAACAAACAGAAACAAGGTGAACTGATAACAAGGCTATGAAGCTATAAGACTGGCTTATTGGTTAAGCCAGCTTATGGTTCATGGCTTAAAATGAAGGAAAATTGTAAATAAACTTTTCAAACCTCAAAAACTTAACAATTCTGAAATCTTGGCAAGAGAGTTTTATAAAAGTTTAAATCAAACCCCCCAATCCACTTTCACTTCAAGTGGGGTTTGGAATCAAGCTAGTAAAAAAAACTTTTTCAAAACAAAAGGCTAACTTTTCTGAAAACGTATTTCAAACTGAAAACTTTGGAAACCTTATAACTAATTTTCAATTTAAAGAACAAGAACAATTACTCTAATGGAACTCAGTATATTGTAAGAACTTAGAAAACTTTCATTGTCATTACTTGTCTTAAAAAAGTTACAATAAAACTGGAACAAAGCTTATATGGGTACAAACCACCCATATATATAGTACTCTATGGACTATTCTAGATAAACAATAAAAAAATGCAATATCAAATACCCTAGCTATCAGAATTCCGGATATGCCCTTGAAGGAGTTTGAATTTTGGTCAAAGAAAGTCCCATGTGAATGGCAGCTGTTGTGAATGAATCTTGGCCCTTTGTTTTTGCTTGGAGAAGTTAACAATCGCCTTGGAACCGTAGATGAGCTGTGCCAACCTTGTATTCTTGCTAAAACGAGTACAGAGACATGTGGGTGGGGTACTTTAGTTGAGAGTGATGGGTTTTGGGTGTTGTGAAGGGTTTAGGTTAGTGTGAATTAGAGTTCTGGAAAGTATTGTGAGTTTCCCCCTTGTTTTGATTAACAAATGTGATTAGGGTTCTAATAAGGATTAGGGAAAGGGGGTGATAAATAGTAACTGTTAGGAGGGAAAGATTTAACAATAAAAAACTCGTTTAAACGAGTTAAATATAGTAAATTCGTTTTTGGTGAGTGGAGAAGTGAGGTAGCGTGGGGAGTGATTATGATTGGCTGATGGGAGTTGGGGTGGTGACGTGGCAGCAGCTAAGTGGTGGGGAAAGGTTTTGTGTCTGGGCAAAAACAGCCCTCCAACTCTCTTCACATTTATACTTTCCATTAAACAGCCAAAACTCTTTTTTCCTTTGGTATAACTTTGACCAACTTGTCAATTCAGGCACAATGTTTTTCAAAACTTGTTTAAAGGGCTTTTAATGCACATTATGCATTCTTCAAGGACCAAACTTGCACATAATCAACATTTTAAGGACCCAAATGCAATTATGAGTTTTGCAAGGGTATAAAATGTCAAGTCTTCAAAAGTTGAGGGGCCAATCTTGCCAATTCTTCAAACTTCAAGGACTTGATAGGAAAATCATGATTCGGGTCTGGTTCTTTGTGCGGCTTCGTTTCCCGTGCTCGTTTTTGCTTGATTCCTTTGATCTTTTGGTGAATTCACGATATCCATACCTAAAATACACAATGAACAAACATAGGCACATATATGGGTATTTTGACGATATTTTAAGCGTTTTAAGCCCAATTTGGACGATGAGACTATGCATAAATACAGTCTCATCACCTAACAACGCCCAACGGCTATAATCTTGTCAACGTTTGCCTATAGCAATGTCAACGTCTAATTTGGTCACAACAACGCTTGGAAAATTCTTGTCAGCGTCTAAAAATAAAAATGTTTAAAAATGAAAAATGACCTTAACAAAGTAATTTATCTTAGAGAAGATAACCAAAAAGCTGATAATTATTATAGGGCGGCAAGCACTGTCCAGTTATGCACACTTGCTTAAGCAAGATAAACATAACAGTCCTCTAGTGTCCCTTGCTAACCAAAACTCTTAACAACCAAGTTACCTTATAAAATTCCTTGTTACTCCCAGGTAAATCCCATAACAAAATTATTCCCAAGTATCCCAACAGACCACAACCAATTCTAGGCCAAAAATGTCTTGGCAGCATGCATAGTATATCAACTTTGCATGCTATAGTGCCTCATGATTTAGTAAAACTAACTCATACTCACCTGTGGACACAATCTAGAATTGTGATAAGAGTATCATATGGATACCCAAACATCCTAAAGGTTCCTAAAACCTCCCCTTAAACTATGATACATGAGTTGCCAAAAATATGCATGAACATAAAAATTTATGTCAAGATAGGAATTGAAAATTCCAACTATCATCCATAAACAAAAACATGTCCAAATAGATGCATTCCTAGTAGCTTCAAAGATCCATAAGCAACTCTGTATCCAATGGTATACTGCTAACACCATCTGCACATTTAGATTGAAAACCACAAAACTAACATTGTTGCTGACAACGCCCCGATAACACATGACAGCGTTGAGGGAAGATTTGTCAGCGTTAGACAATTATATTGCTAACAACGTTGCAAAAACACTTATCAGCGATCAAGCAACCTTTGTCAGTGTTAGAAAAATATAGTGGAAAATCTAAATCATCATAAGACCAATAACAATGCATCATCCTGTACATACTTTTACAAAAAGACTCCAAAACACATATTATGTGAGATTGACCATTCCAATACTTGTTACCAAGTATTGAAACCTCCCAGCATCAAATGGTTTAGTTAGTAAATCTGACACATTTTCCTCAGTGTCAACCCTATCTGGTTGTATTAAACCTTTTTCAAAGCAATCTCGAATAATTTTTATTTTTGAAGGTTTAAGTTTAAATCGATGTTAGGAGACTTATATTATATCTTTGATATGTATAAAGAGTATTAGCAAGCATGATGTTGATGGATGCCAAATATTTTACGTTTTATTGTAGGTTGTTCGATGTTTGTCGTTTTTGGTGTTTTCTTTTAAATGACGTGTTAAGTCGAGTCGGGAGACGATATTAATATATTTGAGATATGTTTTAACTTTTTAGAAGTAAATTTATGAAACCCGAGCCCCGTGAATATTTTCAAAATTGACTAACAGTCATTTCCCGCTTTTAGCTAACTATTTTCATTATGGACCACAACTATCACAAATTGGCAAAACAAACCCTTGAGGCACCATATATAATCTCATTTTTCACCTAAATTTCACACACATAACACTAAACATAAAAAAAATCCTCCCCCTCTCTCTTCTTTTCTTTACCGTGACCTCCCCCTCCCCCTTCAATCAATTTTTATTCAAAATTTAGCTCGATCCAAGCTAAAACAACATAAGTCCCACTCTTAGAATGTAAAGGAGCATCTTTTGGAACTAATTTTAGTTACATGCAAGAAGGTTGAATTTTTTGATAAAAATTAGGGTTGGTAGGTGAAGTAGATGATCATGCATGTGTAGTTGGTGATGATCAAGTGATGATCATGCTATTTTGTTACTAAAAAAATATTTTTGATTTTGGGTTTTTGATAAAGGTTGATATAAGTGTTAGGATTAGATTATGTTGTTATTAAAGTGTTAGGATGATGATAAAATGGTTGATTTTGATTAAAAAACATGATTTCATGTAAGATTTTGAAGGGTGATTTAGATCAGTAGGTAAAAGTGTATTTTTGGGTACCTTATGTTTTGATAATGGCTTAACTAATAGCATAGGGTTATAGAGAATTCGATTTGATATAAAGAAGGCCTTCTAGCTCCAAACGAGCGAGAAGTTTTGATATTTTTATTATTCGTGTACCGGGAGACGAGTATCGGCACAATATGTAGTTGTTGTCGATATTTGGATCGAATCTCGGGGACTATAGAATGAGTTTTGAAATGAGTCAAGGACTGATTTAAAAGTATAAACCCAAGGTTTTGAGTCTATTTTCAAACAAAGGTGTCGGTTTTGTAAATGGAGTCGTTTATAGAAGTTAAAATGGTTGTACGAATCGATAACGTAAAACTGCCCGGTTTTTGTAGTTCAAAGATGTGTCGGGCAGGGAACTTTAAAAGTAAAATCATTTGACCAACTTTTGAGAGAACTTTATATATATAGTAATTGAGTTCTCTGAGTAGTATCCTAAGGTTTTGACGTGTCTAACTGGGTTAAATGAGCTAGTACATTTGACATGTGCCGGTAGATTTTTGTTAAAAGTATTAAGTCATAAAGTGGATGTATAGGAGAGTATGATAGTATCACTTGTATGATTTTCTCTCGAGTTTGTTATGATTTCATGGTTTTGAGTTTAATATTCTTATGTATGATCTTTTTCTCGAGTCTATTATTAATGAACGCGCCTTATTTGATAGGTTGTGGTTTACGTGTTTGAAAGGCATCATCTATCACCGACGATCATCTCCCTAGGTCTCTTATACTATGGAGAGTCTATAGCCTCGCTTTCATGCTAGCTACTAAACATTTTTAATACCCGCGAGGGGGATAAATGCTATTTGAAAATAAATGAACACAAGTCATGATTAATTGTTTAGACCAGAATATTGCCTATGTTGCCTTGAATTGTATTGAGTACCTTGTTGCTAAAGACCCTAAATTCATGAACCATTAATTATGTTCTGACTTGATGATGCGAGTTGGAAATAGCCGCTTATTCAAATGATAGTACTATTGGGTTGACCACCCTATCTGAGACCAAGGCATTACGTTGAGTAACCTCTGGGAAGGATAATTTACGAGAATGAGATTTGGTTATATATCTAGAAACTAATACCCTAGAGGGGCAATGGTTTTATCTAGTCATGCTGGCATTTGGCGTGGGTGACTATTTGGTTTAGGGGTCAATGTCATGAGCTTAAATACAATGTGTTGCCTTGATATAGATTGTGTGCACGACAATTCTATAAAATGATTAGGATTGATTTTCTTCTTGTGTTCAAATGTGATTTGTAAAACCTATAGACTCTCTCAACTTTATTGTTGACTTGTTAAACATGTGTTTCAGGTAATCGAAGGTGATGATGGCGGAGCTTTGCTATGGATGTTGTGGGTTTGCTTTTGAAGTCTGGTGGTCTAAAACAATTTCTATCCTTTTACTTTTGAACAATTTATCTAATGTTTGTGTACTGTACTAAGGATGTGGTTTGATGGTCAAGATCCGTGGGGACTAAACGCTTTACTTTGGTGTCGTTTTAGTACTTTATGGCATGAAAATTATGTTTTAGACAATATGTGAAATCTTATGGTATTTTATGTGTAAACGTCTCTTTTTGAGTAGTTCAATATATCTTGTGTGTGAGGATACTTGTGTTTAGCACCCAATTGTGTATTTCCCCTGCATAATGTAATTTGGGGGTGTTAAAGAATTATGTTTTAGAGAATGTGTGAAATCTTATTGTATTTTATGTGTAAACGTCTCTTTTGAGTCGTTCAATATATCTTGTGTGTCATGATACTTGTGTTTAGCACCCAATTGTGTATTTCCGCTGCGCAATGTAAATTGGGGGTGTTAAAGTTTTCATTTCAAATATTTGCCTTATCTACTATCTTTAAATTCTTCTCTTTTGGGGGTTCTTCTCTTCATCCCTCACAATTTTAACTCCTCCATTCCTAACCTTGACATATCTTTGTCACAATCTTCTCAACCCAAACCTTCTCCTTCTAAGCTTTCCAAGAAACCAAAAATTTCGGTTTGGCCCGTTTGGATCAAGAAAAACAAGAATCTCCATTATTCTTCTTCTCCCAAACCCTCTAAGAATTCTTATTTCTCTCTGATCAAATACTGGAATGAGACTTACTCTATAAATCCAATTACCGGAGAAAATGAAATTCTTCCACCACCACGAAAATCTTTCAACTCTCCATAACTAAATGACCTATCTTCTTTCCCAAACCTCACTACACATTATGAAAACATTTCTTATCCATTATCTCCCTGTCCACCAAACTCTCACTTTGATGGTCCTCCCCCATCTAACGACTTTATTTTGCATCATGGATCCTCGTGTGCTTGTTGTCGATTTCAACATATTGAACTTGCTCATGTGTATGACAAGCTAAATTTCGTTGAATTCCTTCTCACACAACCTCCTCTTAAAGTTTTCGTTCTCGTGAACAAAGCTTCGAATGATACCTCGTCGTCTTACTTTTACAACTAAGGCACACTTTGTACTTTAGTTGTTTCAGTCAATAAAATATAAGCAATCTTGGAAGATTATCACTATAGAGTAGTTCATGCTTTGTGGTTTATTTTCCATATCTTTTTAAAAATATTCATATTTTGTGTATGCATATTTCTTTTGTGTGTTCCTTCATATTTGTGTAATATGAAAGTTATGTGTGTTATTCTTTTTCCCGCTAATTCTTTTTCACACATTTGTTAAAGAGTTGATCATGGTTAAAATTTAAGATTACTTATGGGTGATTCCATAAATTCTAAATTTTCAACCCCTTGACATTTTAATCATTTCAGCTGGATTGGGTGTTTCTTTTCTTCCTCTATTCCACCAATTGCACGTTGATGTTGTTACCACACACTCTTTGGACATACTTAGCAAATACTTACTTCTAGTTTGAGATTTATTTTCTTCCTCCCTCCCAAGTTATTTAGTAGGTAGTTCACATATATACATTGGTGTTTCTTTTCTCTCTACTACCCTTTGTGTAGCATGTCACCTTAGCTCACTCACTTGGTGCCCCAAGCAATGGGGAGTAAGCACCAAGGGGGAGCTACTAGCAAAGTCGATTCTCTTCTTTAAAAGACTTGTGCTAACCTTTTTTCTTCGACAAAGGGGGAGAAATGACAGTGCTAAACTCGTTAATAATTCGAATAATTTTGTATTTCACATAAATGATTTTATAGTTTGTCGTAGTAAAAAAGGGAGATTGTTAATGGAAAGAAATGCCTAAAAACATTGTTAGTGTTAACTAATCTTTCTTAGTTTTGATCACAACAAATTATAAAGACATTTATCGTCGAATACAATCGTAAAACGAATTATCCAACAATAATTATCATCAAGTTAATAATCATTACACTAACATATCTTAATCATGTTTAATGATCATAAAAGTGATTACCCTTAAAACTCACTTTTGTCAAATGTGACAAAAGATATTTAATAAACTTTATTTTTAAGTTATTAAAATGAAAATGTAAATTTGAATATGGCATATTCCAAATGCCATAAGAATATCCTTTGAAGGTTTCAAACTACCTCAGATATTTCTACCCTACTAAAAGACAATAAGCAGCGGAGTCTACATCCGCGATTCCTTAAGTACCTATGCGGTTCTTTAATTATAAGGAACCGCCTAGATCAATAAGGAATTGCGTGCAGGTAGCTGTTGGTCTTTGTCTCCTATAAATAGTGGATCAAATTTGCATTTTCAATAATCCTTTTTGGACATTTCTTTCAGCCCTCTTTCTCTTTTCTTAATCCTAATCATTTGTTAATGATCACTTAATGTATTAAGTATGTTTACTTATGATTATCCTCTTGATCCCTGATAGGTGTGAAAACACCCATCCTTTTACCACATAATTCTGGCTAAAACAAGACCAAAACACTATTTAATATCATTTGTTTGGAATTATGCGTGGTTTTTGTGTTTATTGTGTTTTCAGAGTCAACCGGATGAATATTGAAGAAAACATGGGATTGCACGTGTTTTATCGAAGAAAAAGACTCAAGACGAAGTCTATTGTCCAAGAGATGCAAACGATTTGAAGTCATTACGCCTATTTGAAGATTTATCAAAGAAAAGGCCAAAGATGGAAGATTCTTATATGTCGAAGAACTCGAGTCTATTAAACAAAAGATTATAAGACGAGTTAGAATTATTCACTGACACTTCTCAAAATCCAAAGTCGGAAACGTTTATTTAAAGAAACGTAAAGACTAAAGAAGAAAGAAGAAAAGAAGCCCGAAACCAAAGCCCATGCACAAGCCCACCATCACACGTATATATATAGGACTTTACTTCACAAATTTGGAGTTAGTTAGTCTTTGTTTTTTGTTTTAGTTTTTCATTCTCTAGTTTTAGAGAGAGAAAGTTCTCAACTTTCTCTCACTAAATTTTCATCTTTCTTTCTTTTAATCTTTCAAAGATTAAACCTTTTGTATTGTTTCTTTCATTAATCTAGTTTAAATTCAAGCTTTTCATCTTTAATCTCATTCTACATTTCTTTGATTTTGATTCACTTTTGGTACGAATTACTTATGATCCGTGTTGTTCATCTATGTTTTCGTGCTTAAAAAGGTAATCTTTTTATGTTTCCTTAAGTTTCTATGCGAATAAGCTTTAAGATCTTTGTGCTTATTGGCTTATTTGTAAGTTTAGCTTATTTACTTTTTAAAGTTTTCATAAAAAGTTCATCTTTTTATTATTTGATTTAAAAGTTTGCTTAATATAAGTTTAAATAAGTTGTTATTTGAGCTTATTTGATTTGTTTCATATTAGGTTCATGCTAGTTTTGGAGTTAGCTTATTTCATAGCTTAACACCTTGCTTTTATTTCGGATCAAATAGGCATCAGAGAGGGTAAAACCCTTTTCCGATTGGGGTCATTCCGACCAGCACACCACACCCCTTATTCCGATCGTGTGATCGGAAAAGGGTTTATGTTTATTCCGTTTTTGACTTGTTTGCTGAGATTTTGATTAGTGCATTTTTCTAGTTATTCTGATTGGGTATTATTAGTGTATTCCGATTAGAGCCTTTCTCCCATATTCCGATTGTGGGGTTTTTCAAACATTCTGATTGCTGCCTATTTCCAAACATTCCAATCAGTACTCCTCAATATTCCGATCAATCAGATCGGAATATATTCCGATTCGATGTTTTGCTTATTCCGATTTGTAGATTTAGTTTTTCATGTTTTTACAAAGTATTTAAGTGCTAGTTCCATTAAGTGTTCAAGTATTTCTCTTAATTTTGCCTTTAAGTTTTCAAGCATCTACTTCTAATTCGTTATATTTAGTTTTATCTTTTAACGCTTTAAATTTACTCTTCAACACTTACTTATTTGTTATTAGTTTAATATAGATAAACAAACCAACATCTTTTTATTAACCAAGAACAAATCATTCTACTTTAAACCGTGATCAATTCGAGGAGATACCGAGAGAAGATTAATCCTGAACCCCATACAAAACGAATGTATCAATCCCCTTCTTTACCTTGTCCAAAGAGAAGATCACTCACACACTTGTGTTGTGATTAAAGATGAAACCTTGATAAAGATCATCCTCTCCTAAAGATCTAGTCATGTTCATCATATGTTTATTTGTGTCTTGTGTAGATCCAATGTATTTGTGAATACTTAGACTGGTTGTGTTCATCCAAGCTATTTGTGAATACTTGGATTAGTGTTGCGTAAATCCATTGCATATGTGTGTGCTTGAATTTGTGTTGAGTACATCCAAGTTACATGTGTGTACATGGATATGTTTAGTTTAGTTGTAATGTGTAGTGTGTTAGTTCTCACTAAACTACAAAGTGATTTGTGTGTGAGTTGTGTAAGTTCTCACTTAGCTTCAAAGTGAAGAGTTGTGAAGATTGGTTCTTGCTTTGGATTAGAACTCGACATCTAGCCTTGTGTCTGAAAATGGTGAAGTTGGAACGTAGGAAGATTGGTTCTAGTTTTTGGATTAGAACTCTACATCTAGCCTTGTGTCGGAAAATGGTGAAGTAGGAGACATGTGTAGATTGGTCCTAGCTAAGATTAGGTCTCGACATTTAGCTTGGTGTCGGAAAATAATGTAAGAAACTTTGTAAGGTTTTCTCCGCCATGAAGGGAGCTTGTCGAACCACTATAAATCTTGGTGTCTCCCTATTAGGTTGTTTCTTTCCTTACTCTTTAATTACTTTCATTATCACTTTACTTACCATTAATACTTGTCATTGTTAATGCATTAGAATTAAACTTAATCATTATGAAACTAGCTTTCAAGTAAAAGATAATTTTGACACAAACCTAATTGAAAGAAATTTTAATTATGAGATAAAGCAAAGAGAAACTATTCAACCCCCCCCCCCCCCTTCTAGTTTCTACAGAGTATATGAGGTCAGTCGCATCACGCATAAACAAGATTACAATAGTACTCAGAAAAGTGAGTATTAAAAGTCGACAGCATACGCGCTCCGAATAAAAGTATGAATGTCATAACAATATAAAATTATTGTAACAAAATCATTTCACAAGAACAAGAATTCAAGAAATGCAGTAAGAGCATATGTAATCAAGTAATATTCAATGATAATTCATGGAGCACAAGAGATTTGGAGAAAGATAGTAATTATCGTCATGAGGGTATTGTAATATTTCAAAATGTAATCAATAAAGAAATTACTACAACGATAATTAAAAGTAAATAATAAGGATTAGAGAGTTACCCGCGAAGATATCGAACAACAATGACAGATTCTGTGTTTGACACTTAGAAACATGAAATATTTTAATTTTCGGTTATAGACTAAGTTTTGAAAACGAATCAGTTCCTTATAACCATCGCTCTGAAACCAATATGTGAGACCCCCAATATCAGGCAAGGAACACGTAGGCAGCAAGGGGGTTCCACGTCATGGTATAAGAAATAACGAAATACTGTTGACATAAAGTTGACGTAATAAAAACATATACATCACATCATAAAAGATCAGAGTTTTTGAACAAAGGTCCCAGAGTTTTATAAGCGGAAATATCTATTATTTAATTATGATTTTGTAACATATAGTTACCAAGAATACATGATAAACTTCTGACAGTTTTTACCAAAGTCAAAGTTTAAATATACACAGAGATCTCCAAGCTGCAATAATATCTTGCGGGATCCCATCCAAGAAAAGCTAAGTATTATTACCTGAGATTAAACATGTAAAATCGTCAACATAAAGTTGAGTGATATTCATAGATTTTAGTAGTAAAGTTGTGGAACACAAGCATTCATTTGTAAAACAAGAAATATGGAAAATGGCTATGTACATTAACCATAGTCCATAACATTATTATTGCTATTTAGTTCATGACCGAAGCTTAACTCAATGTAAGTTCCTCTAGTGAGTATTCAGCCTAAATACTTGATTGGAGTAAAAATATGCTTTTAGAAAAACAACGTATAATGGGCAAGTATTAAACTCGACGGTTTAGGAAAACCGACTAGTCGAATAAGTGCGAGTTCGTTCTCGAAGGAGGTGTGTGAATTAAGTGCCAATTATATAAAATCAAAGGGATTAGTGTTGTTTTTGGTTTAAAAGAGAGAAAATTAAAGACGAGTTACGACTACGATTACACTACGACGTAATGACGTAAAACGTGACGGAATTAAAAATTAAAGCTAAAAATTAGTTAAAAATGAAAACTAAGTCTAAAATAATATAAATAAGAATAAAATTTCAATAAATAAATTTTAAAGCCTTTTATTAATTAAATATTCAATTTTAAATGCTAATTAAAGCCCTAAAATTAATTATAATTAAGAAAAAGCTCAAAATATTATTTTATTAAACTAATATCGCACTTATATTATTTAAAGACTAAAAAGTGTTTTTCCTAAATTTTAAAACCTATTTTTCTAATTTTTAAAGGCTAAAAACAATTTTAAACTAAAATAAAGATTAAAAATAATAAAATAATGCTAAAATTAATTTGAATTTTTGAAAAATCCTAAATTATATTACTGAATAGTAAAAAAATGAAAAAAGTTTGAAAAAAGAAATTTTTTTACACTAAAGGCCGAAACAGTTTTGATTAAAAACTATTTAAACTTAGATTAAATCTAAAAATTAAATAAAAAGGGTGAACAGTGTAACTTTTTAACTAAAAATCTTAAAATGATATTCTTAAACTAAGAATATTTTTGAAACTGAAAAATAAAGATTTTTAGCACTAAAAGACAAAAACAGATTAAATAAAACTAGTTTAAATTGAATTTAAATCTAAAAAATAGCAAATGAATAGTAAAATAAAAACAAACTTAATGAAAAATTATAAAATTAATAAACAATACCAGGAAAAATAAAAGCTATGAGAAATCCTTAAAGCAGAAAACGGGTCTGGTGCTTTAAATGCTTATAACTTCTTTGTTTTTGGGTTTTGTTGGATACCAAAGGCACCCCCACAACCAGTTGGGTTGTGGGGAGTCAAGGAAACAATAAAAATACCAAGTTCCAAAGCAAAAAATCACACCAAATTGAAATTAAGAGTTACTGTAATCAGAAAATGGAGTATGGTGTTTATGACTGGTCTATTGTGCACTTTTGTGAGTTTCAAGTCTCCAAACTCACACAAAACCTATCTAATCTATAACCAACAATATCCAAGCCCTAATTAAAAACCTAATGTAGCAAATTCCAAGAGACTAAACAATAATTCACTAAAATCACCTAGGTTTGGGCTGCTGAATGTTCTAACTGATTTTACCAAAAAAATATAGCGTGCAAACTTACCTAAAGCCTACCAAACATGAAACAAACCAATATTACAGTCCTATTACCACTACTAGAGTATATCTAAACAAACTTCAAGCCAAATATTTATCTACTACTACCCTTAAAGCTTAATCCCAAACAACCTTTAATTTTCTGAAATTAAAAATTAACAAAGAAAACTTGATAAGCAAAACTCAAATCTGATAAAGTATTACTCAAACATGATTCAAATGCATGAACAAACAAAAATCAATCCTTATACTAACACCAAACAAATCACACACAAATTCCACAAAAACTCAAATTTTCTAACCTATTTAGGTTCAAGTCGTACCTTGGGTTGGCTGAGGCCTTCAAACAAGTGGATATGTGAGCTTTTGTGAGCTTATGAATGTAGATAGCCCTGTTGGTGGAATCCACAAGGGAACCAAGGGAATAGAATATCTTCAAAAAATGGAGAGTGAACAATGGACTTGTTTTGAGGATTTGTTACCTGCACAAACAAAAACAAACCACAAGAGCCCTATAAGCTTCACAAGCAAGCTTAGAAGCTGATGTCAAACAGCTTCTAAGTTTGCTTATGGAACAGTAAATGTGAGTAAAATAAAAAAAAAAGTATACAACTTTTTCTCAAAAACTTGGAATAAAATTTGAACAAGATTTTCCCAAACCAACAAAAGAAAGTAACAAGTGATTAGATTCACATAACAAGACTCCACTTTCACTTCATCTTGTCATATGATCCAATACTTAGGTCTTAAAAATATTTAAAGAAAACGAATTTTCAGAAAATATTTTGTAAAATGAACACTTTTGAAAACTTAGCTAAATTATATAATATGAACACTAAGAAAGTAGTAAGGAACTCAGTTATTCGCATCATTCAAAACTTTAATTATCATTAAAAAAAGATACAAAAAAACTAGAACAAGAGGCAATACGCATGTTGTATGCTCTCTTTATACTACTAGATGGAAGTTTCTAGTGCTAAAACCCTAATACATGGATTTCCTTAAAAGCCCTTGGTCAAAGTCTTCAAATTCGAATTTTACACCCATGTGATCTTGCTTTGGACAGTTGTTGGATGCAAGCTGTGATGAAATGATCTAAACCATTCTTTGTATAGTTTGGGACCAAGTATTGAAGGAGGGTTGTTGATTTTCTGGATGATTCAAAGTTTGCCATGATAAGGGTGACATGGGACAACAGGGAGTTCACAAGGGGGTCACGGGAGAGGGACAATGTGAGTGGGATTGGTGTGACACCCCGGGTAGGGTCAAAATATGTGGAAATATCCACGGTGGTGTCACTAGGTTGGATCGATAACACATAGTCCATAGAGCATAAGATAAAGAGTTATTTAAATCAGTTTACATGTTTAATAGCAAATAAAATAAATATGTTTAAACTATGATAAAAGGTGATTGTTTATGTTTCCCAAATAGAACCCCTGACGAGTCCTATGATGCAGATTTCTAAGATGCTAGAGACCATGCACACACCACATACTAACTTCATATTCATGTGCAAAACATACTAAAGGGGGTCAACATAAAGTTGGTGAATTTACAGATTTTAACAATTAATAGTTTGGACATACATTAAGCACAGAAGTGACAATGCACAAAGCATTATCACTAAAATGTAAATAACATTTGTTTATTATTAGAAACTGAAGCTTAATCTTCGTAGTCCTCAACAGATGAGGACGTAGTGTCTTACAAAAAGACACCCATTCAAGTTCCAACTTGGTATACGTCTGTTGTCCCGGCCAAGGCACAGTGAGCATGACTCACCCAGACGGGGATGGTCAATCCCTAATAGATCTATTTATAACATTCGGGCGATTCACAACAATTTAACAGTTCAGTAATAAACAATCATAGTCAAGTTTATACCATCCAGTTGTGTCCATTATGTTTTTGCATATTTTCTTTCCCAAAAGGGGAAGTTTTATCAAAAGCTTATATGAGGCTGTAAACTCACTCGGGAGTAGGCAATAGCTGTTTAATATGAATATCCAATTAATGCTCACGCCAAAGTTATGCCTAATTAGATAGTACAGTCTTAATAGATAGTAGAAAGAACATATATGTATGCTTATACAGATATTAGTCAGTTCATTTATGCTACGGTATTCATCTAAATAATCGTAGTTCAAGTATCATCAATATTCATTTACTTATCTATATATGTTTCATTTCTAAGTAAACATAAAATGTTTAACTATTAATATCAATTAGCATACATGTAATTATAATAATCATTCAGCTTACAATTAAGTTTCTTATTTAAGTAGACATATAATGTCTTACTTAAAATATTAATTTACGTTCTCTGTTCAAGTATTATAGTGAATTTGTTCATGTAGATTGATAGTGAAGGTGTTCATGTAGATCCTGTAAAGATTGAGGCTATCAAAGATTGGTCGGTACCAACAACGCCGACTGAAGTTCGCTTATTTTTGGGTCTAGCTAGGTATTATAGAAGGTTTATCGAGAAGTTTTCACAGATTACTAAACCATTGACCAAGATTACTGAAAAGAATCGAGTGTTTTAATGGGGTGTAGAAGAAGAATATGCATTTAATACGTTGAAGGATAAGTTGTGTTCTGCGCCGATTTTGTGTTTGCCAGAAGGATCTGAAGATTTTGTTGTGTATTGTGACGCGTCTTATAAAGGATTTGGAGCTGTGTTGATGCAAAGAGAGAAAGTGATAGCTTATGCGTCGAGACAATTAAGGAATCATGAAGAGAATTATACTACTCCTGATTTAGAACTTGGAGCTGTGATTTTTGCTTTGAAGCTGTGGAGACACTACTTGTATGGAACCAAGTGTGTGGTTTCCACTGACCATAAGAGTCTGCAACATATTTTGAATCAAAAGGAATTGAATATGAGGCAAAGGAGATGGGTAGAATTATTGAGTGACTATGACTATGAAATTCATTACCATCCTGGTAAAGCGAATGTGGTAGCTGATGCACTTAGTAGAAACGAAAGAGAAAAGTATTTAAGTGTTAGAGCTTTGTTAATGATGTAAAGTGTTGATTTGACAGAGATGATATTGAAAGCCCAAGCTGATGGTTTGAAGGAAGAAAATGTTGAGGCAGAAAATCTGGGTAGAATGTTGAAACCGTTGTTTGTAGTAAGTCCGAATGGAATGAGATATTTTGAGAATAGGATTTGGTTACCATTGTGTCCGTCTAAGGAAGGTTCTTTAGGAGTGCCAGATTTAGTGATGAATGAATCTCATAAGTCGAAATATTCAATACATCCTGGAGTGGACAAGATGTATCAAGATCTTAAGAAAGTGTATTGGTGGCCGAATATGAAAGCAGATATAGCCCAGTATGGTAATAAGTGTTTAACTTGTGCGAAGGTAAAGGCTGAATATAAGAAACCGTCTGGATTATTAGTGCAACCTGAAATTCCTGAGTGGAAATGGAGAAAATTACTATGGATTTTGTGACAAGTTTGCTAAGGACATCTAGTGGTTGTGATATGATATGGGTAATTTTAGATAGATTGACTAAGTTTGCTTATTTTTTACCAATGAAGAAGACTGATAATATGGAAAGATTGACGACAGTGTATGTAAAGGAGATTGTTTGTCGACATGGTGTGCCTTTGTCGATAATTTCAGATCGTGATAGTATATTTACTTCCGAGTTTTGGAAATCTCTATAGAAGGCACTGGGAACGGAGTTAAGTTTGAGTACAGCATATCATCCGGAAACTGATGGACAAAGTGAAAGGACAATTCAAACATTAGAAGATATGCTTCGAGCGTGTGTGATTGATTTTGGAAAGGGTTAGGATAAACATTTGCCATTGGTGGAGTTTTCGTATAATAATAGTTATCATGCTAGTATGAAAGCCGCACCATTTGAAGCTTTTATGGACGTAAGTGTAGATCTCCAGTTTGTTGGAGTAATGTAGGAGAGAGTCAGTTGACTGGACTTGAAATGATATTTGAAATCACTGAAAAGATTGTGCAAATTAAGAAACGTTTGTTATCTGCCAGAAGTAGACAAAAGAGTTATGCTGATAATAGGAGAAAACCATTAGAATTTGAAGTAGGGGATATGGTTATGCTGGAAGTATCGCCATGGAAGGGAGTGATTCGTTTTAGAAAAAGAGGAAAGTTGAGCGCGAGATACATTGGACCAGTTAAAATTATCTAAAGGATTGGATTTGTTGCTTATAAGTTAGAATTGCCAGATGAAATAAAGGCTATTCATAACACCTTTCATGTGTCTAATCTGAAGAAGTGTTTAGCATAGAGAGATTTGGTGTTTCCATTGGAGGAAATTCAACTTGATTCTAAGTTGCATTTTATAGAGGAACCTGTAGAGATTATGGATAGGGAAGTTAAGAAATTGAAGCATGGTAGGATTCTGATTGTGAAAGTGAGATGGAATTATAGACGTAGACCAGAGTTTACCTAGGAACATGAGGACTTCTTTAAGGATAAGTATCCTAATTTTTTAGAGAGGGTTAAGCGTCAAGACGGCGCTCTCTTTAAGAAGGAGGGGATGTGATAACCTGAAACTGAGGTCATTGCTTAATCTTTTAATTTATGACTATTTTTGAAATTTTTGATGAGCTCGAATGATTTTTATTTTTGAAGGTTTAAGTTTAAATCGATGTTAGGAGACTTATATTATATCTTTGATAAGTATAAAGAGTATTAGCAAGCGTGATGTCGATGGATGCCAAATATTTTACGTTTTATTGTCGGTTGTTCGATGTTTGTCGTTTTTGATGTTTTCTTTTAAATGACGTGTTAAGTCGATTCGGGAGACGATATTAATATATTTGAGATACTTTTTAACTCTTTAGAAGTAATTTTATGAAACCCGAGACCCGTGAATATTTTCAAAGTTGACTAATAGTCATTTCCCGCTTTTTAGCTATCTATTTTCATTGTGGACCACAACTATCACAAATTGGCAAAACAAACCCTTGGAGCAACATATATAAGTTCATTTTTCACCTAATTTTCACACACATAACACTAAACATAAAAAAAAAATCCTCCCCCCTCTCTTTTCTTTTCTTTACCGTGACCTCCCCCTCCTCCTTCAATTAATTTTCATTTAAAATTTAGCTTGATCCAAGCTAAAACAACATAAGTCCCACTCTTAGAATGTAAAGGAGAATCTTTTGGAACTAATTTTAGTTACTTGCAAGAAGGTTGAATTTTTTGATAAAAATTAGGGTTGGTAGGTGAAGTAGATGATCATGCATGTGTAGTTGGTGATGATCAGGTGATGATCATGCTATTTTGTTACTAAAAAAATATTTTTGATTTTGGGTTTTTGATAAAGGTTGATACAAGTGTTAGGATTAGATTATGTTGCTATTAAAGTGTTAGGATGATGATAAAAATGGTTGATTTTGATTAAAAACATGATTTCATGTAATATTTTGAAGGGTGATTTAGATCAGTAGGTAAAAGGGTATTTTTGGGTACCTTATGTTTTGATAATGGCTTAACTAATAGCATAGGGTTGTAGAGAATTCGATTTGATATAAAGTAGGGCTTCTAGCTCCAAACGAGCGAGAAGTTTTGATATTTTGATTATTCGTGTACCGGGAGACGAGTATCGGCACAATATGTAGTTGTTGTCGATATTTGGATCGAATCTCGGGGACTATAGAATGAGTTTTGAAATGATTCAAGGACTGATTTAAAATTATAAACCCAAGGTTTTGAGTCTATTTTCAAACAAAGGTGTCAGTTTTGTAAATGGAGTCGTTTATAGAAGTTAAAATGGTTGTACGAGTCGATAAAGTAAAACTGTCTGGTTTTTGTAATTCAAAGATGTGTCGGGCAGGGAACTTTAAAAGTAAAATCATTTGACCAACTTTTGAGAGAACTTTATATATATAGTAATTGAGTTCTCTGATTAGTATCCTAAGGTTTTGACGTGTCTAACTGGGTTAAATGAGCTAGTACATTTGACATGTGCCGGTAGATTTTTGTTAAAAGTATTAAGTCATAAAGTGGATGTATAGGAGAGTATGATAGTATCACTTGTATGATTTTCTCTCGAGTTTGTTATGATTTTATGGTTTTGAGTTTAATATTCTTATGTATGATCTTTTTCTCGAGTCTATTATTAATGAACGCGCCTTATATGATAGGTTGTGGTTTACGTGTGTGAAAGACATCATCTATCACCGACGATCATCTCGCTAGGTCTCTTATACTATGGAGAGTCTATAACCTCGCTTTCATGCTAGCTACTAAACGTTTTTAATACCCGCGAGGGGGATAAATGCTATTTGAAAATAAATGAACACAAGTCATGATTAATTGTTTGGACCCGAATATTGCCTATGTTGCCTTGAATTGTATTGAGTACCTTGTTGCTAAAGACCCTAAATTCATGAACCACTAATTATGTTCTGACTTGATGTTGCGAGTTGGAAATAGCCGCTTATTCAAATGATAGTACTATTGGGTTGACCACCCTATCTGAGACTAGGGCATTATGTTGAGTAACCTCTAGGAAGGATAATTTACGAGAATGAGATTTGGTTATATATCTAGCAACTAATACCCTATAGGGGCAATGGTTTTATCTAGTCATGCTGGCATTTGGTGTGGGTGACTATTTGGTTAAGGGTTCTATGTCATGAGCTTAAATACAATGTGTTGCCTTGATATAGATTGTGTGCACGACAATTCTATAAAATGATTATGATTGATTTTCTTTCTTGTGTTTAAATGTGATTTGTAAAACCTATAGACTCGCTCAAATTTATTGTTGACTCGTTAAACATGTGTTTCAGGTAATCGAAGGTGATGATGGCGGAGCTTTGCTGTGGATGTTGTGGGTTTGCTTTTGAAGTCTGGTGGTCTAAAACAATTTCTATCCTTTTACTTTTGAACAATTTATCTAATGTTTGTGTACTGTACTAAGACTTTGGTTTGATGGTCGAGATCCGTGGGGACTAAACGCTTTACTCTGGTGTCGTTTTAGTACTTTATGGCATGAAAATTATGTTTTAGACAATATGTGAAATCTTATGGTATTTTATGTGTAAACGTCTCTTTTTGAGTCGTTCAATATATCTTGTGTGTGAGGATACTTGTGTTTAGCACCCAATTGTGTATTTTCCCCGCGTAATGTAATTTGGGGGTGTTAAAGAATTATGTTTTAGAGAATCTGTGAAATCTTATTGTATTTTATGTGTAAACGTCTCTTTTGAGTCGTTCAATATATCTTGTGTGTGATGATACTTGTGTTTAGCACCCAATTGTGTATTTCCGTTGCGCAATGTAAATTGGGGGTTTTAAAGTTTTCATTTCAAATCTTTGCCTTATCTACTTTCTTTAAATTCTTCTCTTTTGGGGGTTCTTCTCTTCATCCCTCACAATTTTAACTCCTCCATTCCTAACCTTGACATATCTTTGTCACAATCTTCTCAACCCAAAGCTTCTCCATCTAAGCTTTCCAAGAAACCAAAAATTTTGGTTTGACCCATTTGGATCAAGAAAAAAAAGAATCTCCATGATTCTTCTTCTCCCAAACCCTCTAAGAATTCTTATTTCTCTCTGATCAAATAATGGATAGAGACTTACTCTATAAATCCAATTATCGGAGCAAATGAAATTCTTCCACCACCACCAAAATCTTTCAACTCTCCATAACTAAATGACCTATCTTCTTTCCCAAACCTCACTACACATTATGAAAACATTTCTTATCCATTATCTCCCTGTCCACCAAACTCTCACTTTGATGGTCCTCCCCAATCTAACGACTTTGTTTTGCATCATGGATCCTCGTGTGCTTGTTGTCGATTTCAACATATTGAACTTGCTCATGTGCATGACAAGCTAAATTTCCTTGAATTCCTTCTCACTCAACCTCCTCTCAAAGTTTTCGTTCCCGTGAACAAAGCTTCGAATGATACCTCGTGGTCTTACTTTTACAACTAAGGCACACTTTGTACTTTAGTTGTTTCAGTCAATAAAATATAAGCAATCTTGGAAGATTATCACTACTAGAGTAGTTCATGCTTTGTGGTTTATTTTCCATATCTTTTTAAAAATATTCATATTTTGTGTATGCATATTTCTTTTGTGTGTTCCTTCATATTTGTGTAATATGAAAGTTATGTCTGTTATTCTTTTTCCCGCTAATTATTTTCACACATTTGTTAAAGAGTTGATCATGGTTAAAATTTAAGATTACTTATGGGTGATTCCATAAATTCTAAATTTTTAACCCCTTGACATTTAAACCATTTCAATTGGATTGGATGTTTCTTTTCTTCCTCTATTCCACCAATTGCACTTTGATGTTGTTACCACACACTCTTTGGACATACATAGAAAATACTTACTTCTAGTTTGAGATTTCTTTTCTTCCTCCCTCCCAAGTTATTTAGTAGGTAGTTCACATATATACTTTGGTGTTTCTTTTCTCTCTACTACCCTTTGTGTAGCATCTCACCTTAGCTCACTCACTTGGTGCCCCAAGCAATGGGGAGTAAGCACCAAAGGGGAGCTACTAGCAAAGTCGATTCTCTTCTTTAAAAGACTTGTGCTAACCTTTTTGCTTCGAAAAAGGGGGAGAAATGACAGTGCTAAACTCGTTAATAATTCGAATAATTTTGTATTTCACGTAAATGAGTTTATAGTTTGTCGTAGTAAAAAAAGGGAGATTGTTAATGGAAAGCAATGCCTAAGAACATTGTTAGTGTTAACTAATCTTTCTTAGTTTTGATCACAACAAATTATAAAGACATTTATCGTCGAATACAATCGTAAAACGAATTATCCAACAAACATTATCATCAAGATAATAATCATTACACTAACATATCTTTATCATGTTTAGTGATCATAAAAGTGATTACCCTTAAAACTCACTTTTGTCAAATGTGACAAAAGATTTTTAATAAACTTTCTTTTTAAGAAAATGTTTTATTAAAATGAAAATGTAAATTTGAATATGGCATATTCCAAATGCCATAAGAATATCCTTTGAAGGTTTCAAACTACCTCAGATATTTCTACCCTACTAAAAGACAATAAGGAGCGGAGTCTACATCCGCGGTTCCTTAAGTACCTATGCGGTTCTTTATTGATAAGGAGCCGCCTAGATCAATAAGGAACTACGTGCGGGTAGCCGTTGGTCTTTGATGAGACTGTAATTATACATACTCTCATCGTCCAAATCGGGCTTAAAATGCTTAAAATATCATCAAAATACCCAAAAATGTGCTCGTGTTTGTTCATTGTGTATTTCAGGTACGGATATCGTGAATTCACCAAAAGATTACAAGAATGAATAAAAAACGAACACGGGAAACGAAGTCGCACAAAGAACCGGGCCCAAGAATGGAATTTCCAAAAATACCCTTGAAGAATTGAAGATTGGCAAGATTGGTCCTTTATCTTTTGAAGACTTGGCAATTTATACCCTTGCAATACTCTCTATTTGCATTTGGGTCCCTAAATTATCAAGGTAGTACAAGATCAACCCTTGAAGAATGCAAATCGTGCATTTAAAGCCCTTGATAAAAGTTTGGAAATACATTGTGCCATTTTTAGCAACCTGCCCAAACTTGTTATAAGGGAAAAAGGTTTTTTATGGCTGTTTAATGCAAAGTGATCAAGTGTGGGGAATATGAGGACTAAACCTGCCAAGACATACAAACTACTCCCCTCCAATCCCCATTCGACACATCACCATTGCACCAATCAATAACCTCCACCTCACTCACCCCCACCTAGTCAGCACTCCACTCACTTATTAACTAATTATATTTTTTAAATATGATTAGTTAATTCATACTGGCGCCTAAACAACCTTTCTAAACCCCATTTGGATCAAAACGTGTACTATTCCACCTTCATCATCACAAAACCCTAAAACTTGATTAATAACAATTAAGTTTCTACCTTTTCCAGATTTATAATTCACCTTAACAAGAACCCATTTTCACCTCTAAACATGACCCCACTTGTCCCATGTGCTCAACCCGACCATCCCCTGTCCCGTCATTTTCTCCCCAAATCCCAATAGCAGACAAATCGTATGGTTCTGATTGATTCCTTCCTCCCCACACCCAAACAAACGGCACATATCATTCAAGGATAGCTGGCATCAAGTACACAGTCACAAGAGCCACTTTGACCATATTCAAGTTTGAATTTTCAAGGGGCTTTTCTGGAATTCTAGGATTAGGGTTTTCACATTGCTTTCTTAGTTCTAGAATATTCATAGTTTTAGTATAAAAGGAGCATGCAACATGTGCATTTGCCCTTTGTTCCAGTTTTTATGTAAAAAAATTTAGTTATTAATGATAATGAAAACTTTAAACTTTTGGCATAAATACTGAGTTCCAATTTATCTGTTTTTCTAGTTTGATACTTATTTCATTTGCAAAGTAGTTTAAAGGTTTCAAAAATTCGTATTAAAAGGTTCCTGGAAAAGCTTTTTTTTTTATTTTACAAGGATTGAATCTCTTAACAAGCTGAAGTGAAAGTGGATGCTTGTTAAGAGGATTCAGGTTTGAGTTCATTGGTCACAAGATTTTCAGAAATTTAGTTCAAGACTTGAAAAAGATTTACAAAAATCAGTTTCAAAGGAGTTTAAGAAATTTTTCTTTTTTTTTCTCACATTACTGTTTGCATAAGCCCTTACCACAAGCCTGACAAGCTGGTGGTAAGAGCTTATCCAAGCTTGTTTGTTCTTTGTTTTGTGGTGCTTGTGCAGGTACAAGACAAGCTCTTTTTCCATCATTTCATTTTTTTACTATTTTTGAAGATATTTTATGCCTTGGGTCCACTTGGACTCCAACAGCAGGCACTCTCTACTTGATTACAATCTCTCACAAGCTCAGAAATCAGTTCGGAAATGGCCTCAGCCCAAGGTTTGGCTTGAACCTTCCATAATCTTATTTTCATGAATTTTGTGTGATTTTGTGCAATTTGTGATAAACCTGCTTACTTGTTAATTTTTTAGTTAGTTTATGATTAAAAAGGTTTATTATGCATGTTAGAATGATTATAACCGGTTTTAATTGATTTGGTATAGATTTGGCTTGTTTATTTTCATTTTCAGAAATTTAGAGGGTGTTTGGATGTGGGTTTTAGCTGAATAGGGTGACACAATTTTGGCTTGAAACCAATCTAAACACACTTAGTTTAAGTAGTCTTGTGTTATATCAGCTAGTGGCATTCATCTGGTTAGGTTTTATAAGAGTTTGCATGTTAAAATTTGGCTTATATTGCTTAAAATCAGAAATTCCTTCTCTGTGTTTGATTTAGAGTAAATCTGCCATATAAGCTTGTCAATTGCTAGATTATAGGTTTGCCTAGGGTTTGTAATCAACTATATGTGATTTGGTTAGGTTATGTGCAAGATTTAAGCAGTTGAAATCCGTTTTTGTGCACATAGCACTAGTGCACTGTTCATCAGATACATCATAGTCTTAACAGTCACCTATTTGACCATTTTGTGTGTAACTGGTGTGAACAACTTGGTGTTTTTATACTTTATTTGACTCCCCACAACCCAACTGGTTGTGGGGGTGCCTTTGGATCCAAAAGAAACTAAGCACATCACAAGTTATTGCACAAAATGTGCCCAGACCTGTTTTTTGCACTAGCAGTGGGAACTCAATTACCCCTGCTAGTGTATTTGTAGGTACTGCCGAGCAAAAGGACAAAAGTCCTCCAAAGTGTCATTGTCAGTAACTTACTTTTTTGTCTTTAGTGGAAGAAAATAGGAATTAGGACTTGATTCTTTTTCATTATTTTTCTTATTTTAATTCTGATTTTTCTGTTTAATTAATTTTTATTTTACTGTTCATTTAGTATTTTTTGGATTAAATAGCTATGTTAATTACTTTTTAATATTCTAATTTTTGTCTTTTAGTGGTAAAATTCAATATTTTTCAGCTTTAAAAATTTTCTTACATTTAGAAAAATAGTTTAAGATTTTTAGTTTAAAAAGTTTTTACTGTTCACTTTTTAATTACTTTTTATAATTAATTTAGTTTAATTAAGGTTTTAATTATAATCAGTTTTGTCTTTTAGTGCAAAATTTTACTTTTTTCAAACTTTTTCAATTTTCAACTGTTCATTAGTATAATTTAGGATTTTTAAAATTATCAAATCATTTTTAGCATTATTTTATTATTTTTTATGATTATTTTAATTTAAAAATAGTTTCTAGTGATTTGAAAATAGAAAAATAGTTTTGAAAATTTAGGAAAAATACTTTTTAGTCTTTAAATAATATAAGTGAGTTATTAGTTCAATAAAATAATATTTTGGACATTTCGTTAATTATATTTAATTTTAAGGCTTTAATTAGCATTTAAAATTGAATATTCAACTAATAAAAGGTTTTAAAATATATTTATTGGATTTTTATTCTTATTTATATTTTTTTAGACTTAGTTTAATCTTTTAATTAAATTTTAGGTTTAATTTTTAATTTTGTCGCGTTTTACGTAATTACGTCATCATTTTACGTCAACGTCGTAGCGTAATCGTAGTCGTAGCTCGTCTTTACTTTTTTTCTCTTTAAACCAAAAACGTCACTAATCCAAACTCTGATTTTATATAATTGGCACATTAATCCACACACCTCCTTCGAGAACGAACCCGCATTTAAACCGCGTTGTCGGTTTTCCTAAATCGTCGAGTTTAATACTTGCCCATTATACGTTGTTTTCCTAAACGTGTATTTCTACACCTATCATTTGGCGCCGCTGCCGGGAAGGTGTTTTGTGAGCCATTATTATTATTATCGTGTTTGTGTGAGTAGTGCATTTTTGCTTTTCAATTTTTGGAAAGCGTAAATATCGTACATACTCATTTTTGTTATCTTTCTCTATTATATTATAGTATCCAAATAAAACGTGTTTAATTTTCCTAAATTAAACACAAACCAATCATTTTACTTTATTGTAGATATATATTGGTTTTCGTTTTTCTTGTGAATATATTATTACTATATTGTATTTACGTAAGAACAATAAATATACAAGTACTCCAAAAGCGTGAAAACACAACCTTGATTCGGGATTTCATCACTCGATCATTGTATTCGAATCTAAAGCAAAAGTTTAAAGGCAAAATAGATAAATACTTTCGTGAGGCTTAATTTCAATTAACACAAACTATAAGGTGGGTATAAGGCGGTTGTATTTCACGACCTAAGGGAAAAAGGCTCTTAAGTGCTTAGCGCCGCCTCGTTTCCCCCGCTTGCTTGTGCGTGTTTTGAAAAAGAGGGCTAATCGAGGGTTTGCCGCCCAAGTATTATCTACGTATATTATATTTGCTTGTGTTTTCAAGATTAAACCCTCTTGAACGTTTTGGTGTTCCACCAACGTTCTAAAGTCATCGAAAGCGTTCACTCCACGTGATCATTTTCATTCCTTGAGGCTCCTTTAATCGAGAAGATCGATTCGAGGGGAGATTTGTAGATTTTGGTCTACGTAATACATCAAAAATTCCAAAAAAATTAAAAAAACAATCAAAAACCAAAAAAATTGAAAAATCGAAAAGCCGCAAAAAGAATCTTCTTTGATACCACCATTCTACGCTTAGTGCATGCGCACTCGATCGAAGGATTATTCCAATTCTAGCGAAGCTTCGAATCGACGCAATCGTAATCGAAGGAATCGACGACGTAGACGAGATTTAGAAACCGACGTTCCTAATATCGTTGTTGAAGAAACCTTAGACGAGATGGCCGACAATCGTTCGATGATGGAATTGCTCCAAGCGCCCACCGAGGGTTATGGAGACATGATCGTAATTCCCGCTATCGAAGTGGAGAATTTTGAGATTAAGAGCGGAATGCTTTCGTTGATTCAAGCTACAAAGTTTCGAGGTCGTGATGCCGATAATCCTCACGACCATATTCGGAATTTTGATCGTCTTTTGGCCACAAGCAAGTTTAAGAACGTCGACACCGATGTCGTCAAGCTTATGCTTTTTCTGTACTCGCTCGATGGTGCCGCCAAGGATAGGTACGAGAAAGATCCACCTAATTCGATAACTACGTGGAAGGATCTCGTTTCCAAGTTCGTTAATTATTTTTTCCCACCGTCTAAGACGACGTTTTTCATAAATGAAATTACGAAATTTGAGCAAAAACCGAATGAATCTTTTAGAGACGCGTGGGATCGTTTTAAGGAATTTCTTAGGCAATGTCCTCACCATGGTTTTTCCGAGTTGCACCAAATCGATACGTTTTACAACTGTCTTAATTTTCACGAACAAGATTCGTTGAATTCCGCCGCCGGTGGCAACGTTTTGTGTAAAACTCCAAAAGATGCATTGATAATTATCGAAAACCGATCCAAGGTTTACCAACTCCGCAACGCACCGAGTGTTGCCAATGTCGCCAATGTTAGTAGTTCTAATCGCGACATTGAGAGAGTTGATGTGAAAGTCGACAAGTTGACGAATGTGTTTACGTCTTTTCTCGTTGAAATGCAAAAGAAAGACGCTCCCGCTACGGTGAAAGCGGTTGAGGTTTCGTGTACGTTTTTTGGTGGACCTCATAATTATTACGAGTGTGCGGCTACGGATCGCCAAACGTCGAATGTGAGTGCGTTAAATGGAAACAACAATTTTCAAAATAAAAATAACGCGGGTCCATCACAACAAGGCAATTATAACCAAGGCAACTGTTGGATTGAATCACACGACTATATATGATATAGAAAAGTAGATGAAGATTAAACCAAAAAAGAAAGATTAGATTAGATGAAGGAAAAAAGAAAAACAAAGAAGATGTGAATTCCTAGTGAGAGAAACACATACGTTTCTCTCTCTAAAACAAATGAAATGGAAAACACACACACAAATGAGGCTTAGGAGGCCTTTTATACTAAGTAGTAAGTGTTTAGGAGGCCTTCCTCATTTGTGTGCTCGGGACTAATTCCCGTTACATAAACATTAATAACTAAGAACTCTCGACACCGTTGAATAGTATTTTTCACGAGCTTCGCAACGGTATATTATATGACCATCACTTTAAATACGACTAACAATCTCCCCCTAAGGGGTGGTCATGTAATATGTGACTTCACTTCGTTGGTGTTGCAGACTTTGAAGCTCGTTGTCTTGAGAGTTCTTTCATAGTTCCTTTCATGACTTGTGATCTTGGATCTTTGATCTTTGCCTTGACTTGATCTTGTAACATTTCCAGCTTGTGTTCTTGTGTCTTTACCCACATACTCATGTTTTGAGTTGACATGAAAGCTTGTTAACAATCCCCCTTGATCATCAGAGTAGCGGAAGTCTTTGTCTTTAGATGTTCTTGAGCTTTCTTCAATAATCCTGAATATGTGGCCTTGAATTGCGACTCTTGAGATAACGCCACCGTTTGCATTCCACCGGTTTCCCGTTATACAGTACGAATACTGTACCTGTGATCAGGTAAGTTCAAAGAACTTCCTTGACAGGATTTCCAGCTGTGGTAGCCGTTCTCAATACTTGAATATATCGAAAGATAATTCAAAGTAAGGAGTGAATCATGCAGTTCCATTCTGCTGATTAGGTCGTCAATTCACTTTACTGGAACAAGTCTGAATCAATTAAGAATCAAACCATCGTTGCTTTCCAGTTGACACAAGTTTGATTCATATAGAATCGCACAAGTTACCTACCGCAGTGCTGTTTGATGATGACACTGGAAGGATTTCCATTCGTCACTGTAAATACTGAAAAGTATTACTCTGAATGTTCTGGCAAGATCATAAAGATATTGCGTCGAGACCTGGAACGAGTTTGAATCAATTAAGAATCAAACCACTGTTGCTTTCCAGTTAACATATGTTTAATTCAAGTGAATCTTACATATGACCTACCGCAGTGCTGTTTGATGTTAACACTGGAAGGATTTCCATTCATCACTGTGAATACTAAAGAGTATCACTCTGAATGTTCTAGAAATACCACAAGGATAGAGCGTAGGACTCTGTAAATCATCGCTTGTCTTCTAATGATGAACAACAACAACTGATCTATGGAATAAGTGTCCTAATGAGATTTTTTGATGAATCTCGTTGGCTCTAGACTCTATGAGTGCACGTTTATTTGGTGATCGGAGGCTGGAGCAGACTACCACCTATTCAATATCTACTATCTCGGAGTGAGAAAGTTGATAGAAATGAGTTGAACTCCGTGACAATAAAACAAACTTCTTTTGAGAGAAGCTTGAGTAGGCTGGGAAGGGTTGTGCATTGCATCACTGGGTCCATGATGCTTTGTCTTCAGTATCAGAAATCATCAAAGTGATTCTGATAATAGATGTATTGACCCGGTTTCTGCCTAAGTTGTATGGAGGGATTCTTTCTTTACACCCTTTATCCTTACATTTCTTTTTCATTCTTCAACCCCTTCAATGCTTACCAAGACGTCATAACTAGCACCTTGTTGTGATTGTTCCAGTGCTAGCTTAAGTCATTAGTCGGCATTATTCCCGTACACTCAACTACTCCATCTTTCCTAAGGACTTCTAAGTTCTAATGGATTGTCCCTGGGAAGATCCCTCCGGTTCTGGTTGGATCATAGGACGAATACCTAACCACCTTTTGACACCAATATCGTCGTGATTAATTGTGTTGATGGGTATGGATATCGTAACCAGAAAAATCATTTGAAAATGCAGTCAAGGTGTTGATGAAATCAATGTTTACACCTTGAAAGTTTTCTCTATCATCAAAAACGCTCCCCCTACATATGTGCATCATAAAAGGAGAGATTTTTGCACATATTAGGAAGAGAAAGCACTTATATCAAAGATCTTATTCAAGATAACACATTTTAATCACTATTCTCCCCCTCAAAAATTGCATGAAATTGAAATTTTTGTGAAACTAGTGATGAAACATGTAGAGAATAATGTGTCATGAAACTTTGGAACAAATGTTTATAAAAACATTATACTCCCCCTCGAAAATAGATTCTATTTAAATAGGGGAGTATATGAGCACATTGTTTTGAAATACTTTGAAAATTTGTGCTCAAAAGTCCGAGAAAAAGTGTGTTCATGAGCTTAAAACTTTGAATGTTTTGATATAAGCTCATGACCGAGAAAAATGAATTTCTCGTTGTTGAGGATAAGTCAAAGACTTTCCTTTATTTAGGGACCGGGTTATAGTCTGACATGTGACTATAAGCCATTATGAGAGGAAAATTAGAAAAGACATGTTTTGAAAACATTTAAACTCTCATTCGAACTTTATGTACGTACCCGTGTCGTTATTGAACAACATTTCAAGGCACGTCCATATTATCGATGCTGAGAGACATGTCGGAGAAGAATATTTTTGGTATTTTTTGAAAGGTTTTCTCATTTTTTATTTTGTTTTTATAGGTTTTATATTTTTGTATTTTGATTTTCTGATAAATATATACAAGATTACTGCGAATGTGCAAGACGTTCAAGTTCATCAGGAGTGAAACTACGCATACCAAGTCGACGAACCAAGAATTCAAATCTGTCTTGAGGAAGAGCTTTGGTGAAGATGTCGGCTAGTTGGTAGTCCGTCTTGAGAAAGAACAGTTCGATCGTTCCTTTTTCCACATGCTCCTTTATGAAATGGAATCGGACAGCTATGTGCTTGGTCTTGGAGTATTGGACCGGGTTGCAGGATATGGCTATGGCTGATTGTGAATCACAATAAATAGGGACTTTGTTAAAGTAAAAGCCATAATCCGTGAGTTGTGTTCTCATCCAAAGGACTTGAGCACTACACACGCATAGAGACACATATTCTTCTTCCGCGGTTGACAACGCCGTACAGTCTTGTTTCCTTGATGACCAGCTCACTAGCTTCTCGCCTAAGAATTGTGCTCCACCGGAAGTGCTCTTGAATGTATCATGACACCCTGCATGATCGGCATCTGAAAAACCAGTGAGATTAAAACCAGAATCCTTCGTATACCAGAGACCCATGTTAATGGTTCCCCGGAGATAACGAAAGATCCTTTTAACCTCCTTGAGGTGCTTCTCGGTTGGCTGAGCCTGGTACCGAGCACATAAACAAGTAGCATGCACAATGTCCGGTCTGCTTGAGGTTAAGTACATAAGGGACCCGATCATACTTTGGTATTTTGTAGCATCTACAAATGTCCCTTTCTTATCCAAATCAAGCTTGTGTTTAGTGTCCATTGGAGTACCAATAGGATCACAGTTATCCATACCAAATTTCGTTAGAATCTCAAGCACATACTTGGACTGATTTATGAAAATACCACGGGGGGATTGGTGAACTTGGAGACCAAGAAAAAACGTCATTTCCCCCATCATGGACATTTCAAATCGACTTTTCATAAGGTCGGCAAATAATATGGAATATTTTGGGTTAGTAGAACCAAATATAATATCATCTACATAGACCTGAGCCACCAAGATGTCGTTGCCGTAGTGCTTGATAAACAACGTTGGATCAATAGTTCCTTTGCTGAAGTGATTTTGTAGAAGAAATGATGATAATTCGTCGTACCATGCCCTCGGTGCTTGTTTCAAACCATAAATTGCCTTTTTCAACTTGTAGACATGGCTTGGATGTTCAGTATTGATGAAACCTTCAGGTTGACATACATACACATCTTCTTTTAACGGCCCATGCAAGAAAGCCGTCTTCACGTCCATTTGATACACTGTGAATGATTTGTGTGCAGCGTATGCCAAGAAAATCCTAATAGCTTCCATCCTAGCAACCGGGGCGAAGGACTCGGCGAAATCAATTCCCTCCTGCTGTTTATAACCTCTCACAACTAACCGAGTCTTGTTCCTAATGACCGTTTGCTCCTCATCCATCTTGTTTTTGAATAACCATTTCAGGGTAAGCGGATCGATATTGTCTGGTCGAGGTACTAACTCCCATACATCGAGTCGGATGAACTGATTGAGTTCTTCTTGCATAGACTCAATCCATGATGCATCGGTCATTGCTTCTTTCACACTTGCTGGTTCCATTGTGCTGACTGATAGTGCATAGATACACATATCACCATCGGTACGTAGCTGATTTCGTGTTGAGACCGGTCGTGAGAGATTGCCAATCACTTGAACCAAAGGATGATTCTTAGTCCATTTGTGTTCATGTGGAAGTGTATGAGAAACTTGATGCGAGCTCGACGGATCCACATATGGTGCGGAAGGCTGAGTAGTGCTTGTGGAAGCCGCAAATGGATTAACAAACTCGTGTTCGTTGAGCATCGCATTGTTTGCATTTTCAGCAACTATTTCATTCTGAAGATGAACATGAGTAGGAATTTGCTGAGAATGTTGTTGAGTTGCGTCAGCAATCGGAGAAGTGGTTGGAATGTTTTGAGTCACTATGGTTGAGGTTGACGTAGATGGTGCAGAAGTAGATGCCGATGGTGTAGATGCAGTCGGAGGTTCTTGAACTACCATAGCAGGTGCAGCCGGGGCATTTTGAGGAACACCAAATGACGAAGGACCCTCCATATATTCATCATATATTGGCCCAAATAAAACTTCCAAGTCACGTTCCGATGGTTGTAACGATGAGATTGCTGACGGTGCAAATTGAAGCGCGAGTCCTGAACTTACATGTCCAGAAGTCTGACCTTGAAGCTCGGGATGTGAACTTCTATGCTGAGAGGCCATACCCGAGAGTTCATCAAAGGTAACGTTCATAGTCTCCATTACCTTTCTTGTCCTTCGATTATAAACCCTGTAAGCACAAGCAGTTGAAGAATAACCAATGAAAAAGCCAATATCACCTTTAGGTTCAAGTTTACCGATATCTTCACGATCATTCTTCGGATAACATAATGCACCAAAGACATGTAAAAATGAAATATCCGGTTTTCTTCCATTAATGATCTCATAAGGTGTTTTGTTGAAACAGGTGTGAATAATGGAGCGGTTTTGAGTATAACATGCAGTTGCTATAGCGTCGGCCCAAAGGAATAACGGTGCACTAGAGGAGAGAAGCATCGTTCGAGCAGCTTCAACTAACGTACGATTCCTCCGTTCCACAACTCCATTCTGCTCTGGAGTTCTTACAGCCGAAGTTTGATGAGAAATCCCAACTTCGTCAAAATAAGCTTTCAATTTCTGATTTGTGAATTCTGTACCGTTATCCGTTCTCACAATAATGACAGGGGCTTGCAGTAGAACTGATGTTTTCTTCAAGAAGTTAATAATTACATCAGGGGTTTCATCTTTTGAAGCAAGAAAATGAACCCATGTGTAGCGAGAATAGTCATCCACAATGACAAGGACATACCGCTTTCCATTAATACTTTTGATTCTCATTGGGCCACACAAATCCATATGTAGGAGATGTAACCTATTCGTTGAGTTGGGAACAGGTTTGGGTTTGTGAGGCTTCTTCTTACTTTTACCTTGCTCACATGAAGGACAAAGATGGTCTTTTGTATATTTGAACTTTGGAAGACCGGTAACGAGATCATCTTTCGCGAGATGGGTGATGGCATCGAAATTGAGATGAGATAACCTTTGATGCCATAACCACGACTTTGTTGATGTGGCTCGGGCCATGAGACAAATTGGAGAAGCAGCAGACATTTGAAAAAGATCAATGGTGTAAAGGTTGGTGGTACGATTTCCTTTCAACAGATCAATTCCTTCAAGATCTCTTACAAAACATGTATGACTTCTGAAAGCGACCTCCAAGTCTGAGTCACAAAATTGCCCAACCGAGAACAAGTTATGTCCCAAGCCATCAACAAAAGAGACTCTGGTGATGATTATATTTCCCCAATGAAGATCACCATAGCCTAGAATTGCTGCAACATGATCATTTCCAAATCGAACAGTTCCCATGAAACGCCATACAAAGTTCTTGAGAAGGCTTCGATTCCCAGTCATATGTTTGGAACAGCCCGAGTCCACGCACCAGAGACAAATTTCAACAGCCTGCCAATGATAAGAGAAACAAATATTTTGGCAACCGAAGAAATAGGTTCCTGTAGGGTTAGAAGATAATTAAGCCGTATCACATACCGACGTTTCACTGTCAGTATGAGATCTACTAGTGTCGATAATTTTGCCACTACAGTCAAAATTTCTACCAGTAGGCAACCATTTAGAGGTGAGTCTAGGGCTACTAGGCTTAGCAAGACTTTCTGTGGACCCTACATGCGTACTTTTTGGAACATACACCTTAGCCTTAGGAGTGCGTTGTTGTTCACTGACTGACAGCTTGTCAATTCGAGTGTAACCACCATAATTCAAACCATTCATAGTCAAACCACAAGCATCATGACTAAAAGTAAAGAAACATTTATTACATTTAGCACAAATAACTTCAGATTTTTCATTCCGAATAGCAAGCTTAAAGTCATTACATTCAGATGAATTAGGTTTCTGATTATGATTAAAAAGCGGTAAATTCCTAGGGTGTTCTTCTACTTCCACATTATTGATCTTGGGGCGACTACTTCTAGAGGCAAAAAGGACCCTATCATTCCTTGTATTGCTCGTAGGCTGTGGCCTTCTGCTCTTAGTGTAGTTGTTTATTCCTGTAGAAGAAGACACGCGTCTATTAGAATTAGCACTTTTTAAATCAATAACTTGTGGTTGAGTTATAGTGATCGGTTTTGTCCTAACGCTTGCTGTACGTTGTTTGCTAGGCACAGAGGGAGAACTAACGCGAAACATTCCTGGGGCAATCACAGCAGTTTTCGTTCCAGCAACCTTGGGAAAAGGTGTCACAGCAATACGAGTGGGTCCCGAGGTTGCTGGTTTTTGGATCATCGTATCCACAATCGAGCTATGTTCAGAAGTCTTATCTTTTAACAAGGCCTTTAACTTACAGTTCTCACAGATTTTGTCAATAAGTTTCTGATAGACAGACTTACTTTGTTCAACAGCCCGCTTATATGAAACAACAACAGATTCTAAATCTGCAATCTTAGCCTTAAGCTTCTGAACATTACAACCACTAGCACTCTCTAACCCTGACGAGGCCAAATTCGTTTCCGAAACCCCTCCTAACTGAGCCTGCAATCGTGCGATAGTTTGTTGCATTTCATTGTGAGCTTTTTCATACGAAATCTTGTCATATTTGCATTCATCACATTTTTTGACAAATTTATTCCAAAGATCGGTGAATTCTTTATCCTTTTTAATGACATAAGATTCCATCTTCTCTTTCATAAGATCAAGCTCAGTTTGGAGGTTTTCATTATGCGACATAGAGGTACCTAACTCAACAGGGCTACTATCAGTACAATCACGAGCTTTAGAGAGGCGTCCAAGATCGTTTTCCAAAACTTTAATTTTATCAAGAGAGTCATCAGCTTCCTTCGTCAATGATTTAAAGTCTTCAACAAAGTTGGCTAATTCTTTTAGAAAAGCGTTTTCCAAATTTCCTAACCGAGCATCAACTTGATTAATAATTGGATTAATATCGTTTTGAAGAATTTTTTGAACCTCAATCTGAACAGGTGATGTAAAATTACCTCCAGTTATTTTTGAATTAACAACCCGTTTAAGGATGACAAAGTTATCTTTAAGCTCGTTTAGAAATCGGCGAGTGATACTCGGTTTAGGAGGGTCATCAGACAATTCCTCACTTGGTAGCAAAAGCATTTCAGTACTCATTTTAGACCGAACAAAAACAGTTGGAGGATTAACTTTCGGATAATAAACGGGTATCACTTCTTTATCAAGCTTTTTCATTCTTAAACGAGACTCTACAACGAGTTCAGTAGTTTCCTCGGAATCATGCACACTAGGAGGATCATGCTCATCAGACAATAGCACACTACCATTATATAAAGTTTCATTAGTGGCCTGAACTTTCTTAAGGTATCCTGGATTAGGGGGAAGAGGACAACCTAAAGCCATTTTGTATCGAGTGTAATTTATCTCATTCACTTTTGGTGCGAGCATATTTATCGTCTGCATAGTTTGGCCACGTTTTACTAAAAGGTTGTCTAATTCTCTAATCCTATCCTGCGCTTTGCAAAAATCCTCAAGAAGCCCATCTTCTCGAATTTTGAAATCATGTTTCAGCTGTTTTCTTTCTTCTTTTAAATCAGAAACAATAGATTTTTCAGTTGAAAGCTGTTTATTAAGAGAAGTGATTTCATCATTCAATTCGCTTATCTTTTTAGCACTACTTAAGTGTAAGGCATTTAACTTCTTAGTGGTGCATTTTTCTTGATAAACCGATGTAGCATGAGCTTGTTCAAGTTCCTTGATTTTTTCATGATGAATCTCAAAACTTTTCTCGCGTTCCTTATATCCCGCAAGCTCAGTGGTCAATTTGGCATTAGTTTCTCTAAACTTATTATTAACCACCGTAGCATGATCTACATCCTTAGCAAGCTTATCAAATAGAGATTTATAATACGCATGTGTCTCATCAGGTAGGGTTGTAGGCTGGGCAACTTGATCTACACTAAGGTCCACACTAGGCTCATTTGAGATAATATTACTAGTATTCGTTTGATCCTCGTGTGTCTCAATGTAGGGCTCAAGCATCTCAGTATACTCTTCCTCCTGATTAGACATATTATATATATCATTATCATCAAAACTTGGGTGTACCTCAGAGGGACCGTCTGCATCATAAACGGGAGCTCTGTCATCATGTATTCCTGAGGTTGATGCTTGCTGTAAGTTTGCCATCAAGATGTAGTTGGCATTCACCTCTTCTTCCTCGTCATATTCTGCAGCAGAAGCCATAAGATCAAATTCCTCAGCTTGAAGTGGGATTCCTGCCTCTTCTTTTTGTGCTATGAGAAGAGTCTGAAGATAAGCAGCATCCCTCTTCTTTTTGGCTGTGCAATCACGAGCATAATGACCAAATCCCCTGCAGTTGTAGCACTGAACCTGACGATTGTTGTTTCCATTTCCCGTACCAGTATTCTCAGCCCTTGCAGCCACAATGTTTCCCATCTGGTTACAAACCGCTGGCACAACAATTAACCCATTCTGATTACCCGCATTCGGAACACCCGGATTTTGACCACGGTTTTGACCATACTGATTTCCTGCATTGCCAACGGTCTGCCCAACATTCTGACCATATTGTTGAAACTGAGTCCCCGTGTTTCCAGCAACTACCAATTGGCGATCTTGATTCGCATTCATGAAAGGTTGAGCAATCTGCCTATTTCTAGTGTTCGAGGAGATTCTCTGATTGTTGTTGGTGGGGTGAATGGTGAATTTGAATGCCTTAGCAAGAAGGGCAAGACCAGTATTAATAGCATGAGTAGGATCGGTAATGTCATCAAAACAGGCAATGGGTTGTTGTAAGTAATTCATAGCAGCAGGATGTTGATATCCATAAGCAGTGAGTTGTTGTTGTTGTTGTTGTGGCATGAAGTTACTAGATGAGGGTTGATGGTAGGGTACCATGGGATATGACATAGATGATGGAGAGTTTGCCATAAAAGCCAATGGATCTTGTGTCTTGGCACGTCTTTCTGCCCTAACTTTGTTAGCTTCATCTTGATTCATCTTCAAATAGTCATAAACTTGAGTGTAGTCCACAACATGAAGATCCTTGGTTTGATTGACCAGAGTGACATATCGTGACCATTCAGAAGGAAGATTATCAAGAAATTTAATGTTGGCAGCAATTTGTGCAGGTTCATGTTTGTTTCTTCTAAGATGGTTCATGAGAGTTGAAAACCGATGATAATAAGGTTCAATTTGTTCCCCTTCAGTAGACGTAAATTTCTCCCATTCACGAAGCAACTTAGTTTCCTTTTCTTGTAAACCAATTTCACTGCCCTTCATCATTTTCTGAATCCTAAGCCACATCTCGTGTGCGGTTTCACAACTATCGACAGCAGCATAAACATCTTCAGGAAGTCCCATAAGAATGACTTGAATTGCTTGATCATCAGCGTCGAGTTGTTTGGATTCAGCTTCAGTTAATTCTTCATCTGTTTGCTCATGACTTGAATCAGCTACTGGGTTAGCATTCGTAGGGTCCCCAGGCACAATGATTGTTCTTCTAACATACGGACCCTTTTGAATCGAGTTGACAATCAACTTTCCCAGAGGTTTACATTTTGCATAACGAAGGAGACGACTAGCCCATGTAGTGTAGTTCTCCTTGGTAAGCATGGGTGGACGATTCTCAGTACCCGCAGCATAGATATCTTGTTGAGACGTCATCGTAGAAGTCGTGTGAACAACAGGATCTCAATTCGTAGAAAGCGTGAGGTGATGTTGAAATTCCGAAACTTCTGATTTTTTTTTTTCTCAGTCCGACAATAAATTCCTCAGTCCGACAAAACGGTAAGCTGAAAAAATTGTGTATCGCCAAATTTTGAAATTGAGTTCGAGATAGCCAAAAACTAGTAGGGAAAAAATTTGATTCTACTTGACCTAAAAATTTTAACTTTTTTTTTTTTTTTTTTTTTTTGATCTTCGTGTAAACTATGTTCTGAGACTAGTCTAGATGGTGGCTAAGACTAAAAATTACTCAAACAAAATTTCCATCGGAATGCCCATCGGAATATTCTATCGGAATGTTCTATCGGAATGTCCTTCTATCGGAAAGTCCTACGATCGGAAAGTCCTTCTATCGGAATCTTAGATCGCAATGATGATCTGTCGGAATGCTAGATCGCAATGATGTTCAGATCGGAATACTTCAGATCGGAATGCTGACAAAATTTAGGCAGAGTAACGTTTCAAGATTGCCTTAAATCCGTCGCAATCCAGATCGCAATAACGATCGGAATGTTCAGATCGGAAAAAGGGGCTATCGCAATACTGATCGCAAAGTAAAACCCTAGGGTTATTGCGATCGAAACCGTACTTACCTTTCCGAAATTCAAGCTGTCGCAATAAGGGACCTTGTTTTTCCAACTTTTTAGGCAACGATTTTAGCAACTTTGAGGCAACAAATTCGCAACTTTGAGGCAACAAATTCGTGTTTTTGAGCAAACCAAAATACCCACAACACGAATACTTGGAATAACAAAGAAAACACGAAAAAATTTTGATCTTTAGTAAAAAAATCAAAAGAACCCACGGAATAAGCAAGAAACAAGGACAACACCAAAGAGCTATCCACGAATCCCTTGGCGAATGATACCACTTGTTGGATTGAATCACACGACTATATATGATATAGAAAAGTAGATGAAGATTAAACCAAAAAAGAAAGATTAGATTAGATGAAGGAAAAAAGAAAAACAAAGAAGATGTGAATTCCTAGTGAGAGAAACACATACGTTTCTCTCTCTAAAACAAATGAAATGGAAAACACACACACAAATGAGGCTTAGGAGGCCTTTTATACTAAGTAGTAAGTGTTTAGGAGGCCTTCCTCATTTGTGTGCTCGGGACTAATTCCCGTTACATAAACATTAATAACTAAGAACTCTCGACACCGTTGAATAGTATTTTTCACGAGCTTCGCAACGGTATATTATATGACCATCACTTTAAATACGGCTAACGGCAACAATTTTCAAAACCGAAACAATTTTCAAGGAAATAATCAACAAGGAAATTTTTCGAATCAAAATCAAGGTTATAATCAAGGTCGTAATTTGAATTGGCAAAACCCAGATAACAACAACAATCAAAACTCGAGTTTTCAAAACAACAATCAAGGCAACAATTTTTCAAGTGGGAATCAAAACAATTTTTAAAGAAGTAATCAAAACCAAGGGAACTTTAATTCTAATCAAAATAGTTCGTCAAACGATTTTCAAAATTACATGAAAACGAATGAGGCTAATATGAGACGATTAGAGGGAGAAATTGGTACTTTGAAAAATGACTTTTCTAATACTTTTAAATTGCAAGACACGAAGATTGGGCAAGGACAAATTGACATTAAAAAGATGTTTTCGGCCATTATGAACAAAGCCTCGGGTGCGTCATCGAGTCGTTACCTAGTGACACCGTTTCAAATCCGAAGGAACAATGTAAAGCCGCCTCGTCTCGTAAGAAAGGTCGTATGATTACCCCTAACCTTGAAGGATTTAGAGTTGTTCCTTCTTCTCAACCCTCGACTTCTAAGACGTCTTATTGTTCTAAAGTCGATGGGGTGAACGTGGCGACCAATGAAAAGAGTGCACACCCTCGTGTACCTCAAATTCCATCCACGGTTCAAAAAGAGAGCTTTATTAACCTTACCAAAGTAACCCTTGAAGAAACTTGTGCTTCGATCCTTCTTAAAAAACCCAAAAGGCGTATGCCGAGAAAGGAAGAGGATCCGGGCCAATTTCTACTACCTTGTGATTTTTCCGAGATTGAGGGATGTGTAGCCCTTTCCGATTTAGGTGCTAGCATCAATCTCATGCCTCATTCTCTTTGGAAATTAATGAGATTGCCTTCACTTGCCCCCACGAACATGACAATCGAGCTTGCAAATTTTACACCTTTAATACCAATTGGAATAGCCGAGGATGTCTATGTCAAAGTTGGAAAGTTTGTTTTTCCTGCAGATTTCGTTATATCCGATTACGAGTGTGACCCTAAATGTCCCATTATTTTAGGCCGACCATTCTTATCGACGGCTCGAACCGTAATCGACATTCACGAGGGGAGATTTACTATGAGATATGGGGATGAGAAAATGGACTTTTTCGCTAGAAAATCCCAAGTTTTTTAATGATCATGAAAAAACCGAGGTTTCAAAACCTAATGATTCAAATCCTAATGATTTCAAAATGTTCACTTTAGCGGAAAGAATGAGGCTTAATGCATGTTTTGAAAGAATTAAGAAAAACGGTTTTAAAGATGATGATTTTAATGATAAAGAGTACGTGTACCTAATTCAAAAGGGTATGTGTAAATTTATGGATGAAAACTCACTTTAGGATGTTTTTAGAGAAACAAGTGAAACACCAATTCCAAAGGGCGACGTTAGTGCCATCACGACAATGACCAAAATGGGCTCGTCTTCACCACCTTCGAAGGACCACGTCTTTGAGGCTTCAACTTCTAACTCCATCGAAGTGCCTCCTTTGCCTAGCCCAACACCCGTTGAGCCTAAAGGGTTTATCGACATCAATCCTCTCGTCTTAGAAAAGTCACCTAAGCGTAGCCCTAGTGCTTGTAAGACCATGGTTGTGAGTGCTCACATCGACTCTTTCTTTGACGATGACGATGGTGATTTTGCCGAGATGGATCACGTACTTCGAAATCCACATGCCATTTTTGATTCTCCTAAAAAGAAACATGTGAAGTACGATGATTACGAGTTTGATCCCGAGATTGAGGAAATCATTGAACGAGAGCTAGCTCTTATGCCTTCACTTCCACCTACGAGTGAGGTCGATCTTTCCAAAATCGATGATGAACTTAATGAGTTGGAACGTCTTATTTTCGATGACAAACCAACTCATGTGACCAAAAATCCAATTCTCGAGGAGTTACCTAATCAACACTCCTCAAATAAGAATTACGTTTACCACATTCGTGAGGATTTAACTTATCAACAATCCCCACAAAAGAATGATGGTTTCGTGCTTGATCGTGATCTTTTCGAGAGAGTTTTTAAGATACTCAAGGAGGGGAATGACAAACCTTGGTTTGACAAGCCTATCTTTGATGAAGAAATCGATGAGATCGACGTTCATGAGGATGACGAGTATGGTGACCCCGAGGGGGCGGTGTTCTTTATTGATAAACGTTTTGAGAACTTATATAATCCACCACCCCCTCCCACCAAAGACTTAAATGTGAGGATTTTTAGCGCGACTAATTTTGAATTTGACACGCCAAATATTTTCGACATTATCAAATCGGGTTTTCATAGAGAGTTTAAAAACGATGAAAAAGGAAAGGATTTTAAAAATGTTTTAAAAGATTTTTCTACATGTTTAACTCCGTCATCACCGCGTTTTATTAGTGTTACCACCTCGTCTACTCCTTTTGACGATGGTTGGTGTGGATCTAGTGTGGGGGAAGCCCCTTATGTTCCCTCACATTTCTCCACCGAGGACGAGATTTACGATCCCGGAATTGCTTGTAAAGGGAAATCTCGGTCTTCCACCGATGCAATAAATGGAAATCTTATTCATTTGCTTGGTGTGAGTCTACCTTGAGTAGCTCATTTTAGTGACTTACCCATTGTCCCACCTTTCTATTTCTCATCTCTTTTCTTAAACCCCTTTGGGGTCTTGGTTCGAGCACGTGTTGAAGTGGCGTTGGTTCGTTTATCCCATGAAAACGAGGACGCCATCTTCGATCCCGGTATTTTGCATCATCAAAGGACTTAGTCCTTAGTACCGGTTGCTTTTGGGCATTGTTTATCATGTAAGCCCCACCAAAAATGACCAAACCATGACTATCCCTAAATGATCACATTTATTGGGATCCGAGTCGAGCTTTTGACTCGGTTATCAAAAACAAGGTGCCTCGTGGGGGATTCTCATGCTTATCCTTGTATATATTATCGCTTTCTTAATTTAATGTAACGAGGGGACTTGTGCTCTTCCAACCTTTGTTTTGTGATTGTTTGTGATTGTGATTTATTAGGTTCATCGTCATCATTGAAGCCTCTCATGTTCGTTTTACGGATCACTCGAGCTTCGATCGTTGCCTTTGGAGATTCTGATATCCGATGATATCCTCTTATATTCTAACGTTTATCTTATTAGCATAATTCATAAACGGCTTTTAGGTTATTCGTTTTACCCTTTCCATGCTCGAGATTAAGCATTCGACTTCGTCTCTAGTATGGGGGTGTTGTCACCCCTAGACTCGAAACATTGAGGACAATGTTTAGTTTTAGTATGGGGGTGAGTAGATACTTCACCTTGCTTACATCACCACGCAATCCAATATTCATCTTTTTGTTATCGTTTTGTTGCAAATAAGGCTAAAAATGGCCAAATTTTAAAAATTTTCTAGTTTTTCATAAGTGTTTAAGACACGAATGTAGGTTTTCCGATGGTGAGAATAAGAGTAATTTTTGACTCGACCGTGCATGTTGATCACTTAGCTCGATTCCTTAACTTTTTAGGCTAAGTCTCTTAAATGAGGACGAGAAATGATATAGTTATTTATAAGTCTCGTAATCGTCACGATCTCATGTGTAGTAATTATTATCTTATTCTCCCCACGTTTTTGCATAATAAATTGTTAATAAATATTGATTTGGCGGTTTAGTCACTATTGTTGATTTCTAATTTGTTTTAGTAGATTCCATGTAATTAAATTGGGAAAACATTAAGGTATCGCCAGCGTCACGATTTTGAAGTATTGGCACCCGAATAATCGAAAGCTTCACCTAATAATAAGATTTCAAGTGCTCACCTAAATTAAGCAAAAATTTAAAGCTCACAAGGCCGAAAAATCTATGCCCAAATTGAAAGTGAATCAACCTTAATCTTTGAAGCTTTAAAGATTTAAAATTCGCTTTAGCGTGAGGATATACGTCTTTGGCTAATAAAACCACCGATGAGGCGGATAATAAAAGGCAAGGCAAGACCAAAGTCATAATAAAAGCTTCATGGCGAAGCTGAACAAAAGATGGAGGTAAACCAAAGATAATAAGGCCCTTCAGTTAGGGGGCGTATAAAAGTCTTGGTAATAAGTCTCATGTTCAAAACCGTTATAAAACCGTGTTTATCGATCCTTCTTGTTGACTTAATTTTTTAACATCGTTGTCTATTAGGGTGAATTATTAATTTAATGATTTTGGTTACACCATTAAGACTCTATTTTTAGACTTAATCTCTATTCACGCATAAGTCAATAATGTATCCTCGTGATCATTAAGACAAAATAAAATATAAGAGATACCATGTAGGAATAAGGGAGTTTAGGTGTGTAATTAACACTCATGAGATATGATCGTGTTGCTAACTTATAATAACAATGATCTCATTACACGCTTAGCATGGAATTGGGTGAAAATCGAGGATGACGAAATTATTTCTAACGAAGCATTCACGTGTTCTTGTTCTATGATCCCAAAAGTCACTTAATCGTGATGAAAACAATACATTATGTCTAAAACGTGTGTAGTAGTTTATTTAAGTTTATGTCTTCAATAAAAGTCATCATAAAATGAATTTTGGAAGTGCTACAATACTTAATTCTAGCATTGCGTGGGGACACGACAATGGTTTAGTATGGGGGAGTGATGAGACTGTAATTATACATAGTCTCATCGTCCAAATCGGGCTTAAAACGCTTAAAATATCATCAAAATACCCAAAAATGTGCTCGTGTTTGTTCATTGTGTATTTCAGGTACGGATATCGTGAATTCACCAAAAGATTACAAGAATGAAGCAAAAATGAACAAGGGAAACGAAGTCGCACAAAGAACCGGGCCCAAGAATGGAATTTCCAAAAATACCCTTGAAGAATTGAAGATTGGCAAGATTGGTCCTTTATCTTTTGAAGACTTGGCAATTTATACCCTTGCAATACTCACTATTTGCATTTGGGTCCCTAAATTATCAAGGTAGTACAAGATCAACCCTTGAAGAATGCAAATTGTGCATTTAAAGCCCTTGATAAAAGTTTGGAAATACATTGTGCCATTTTCAGCAACCTGCCCAAACTTGTTATAAGGGAAAAAGGTTTTTTATGGCTGTTTAATGCAAAGTGATCAAGTGTGGGGAATATGAGGACTAAACCTGCCAAGACATACAAACTACTCCCCTCCAATCCCCATTTGACACATCACCATTCCACCAATCAATAACCTCCACCTCACTCACCCCCCACCCAGTCAGCACTCCACTCACTTATTAACTAATTATATTTTTTAAATATGATTAGTTAAATCATACTGGCGCCTAAGCAACCTTTCTAAACCCCATTTGGATCAAACGTGTACTATTCCACCTTCATCATTGGGCATAGATTTTTCGGCCTTGTGAGATTTTGTGCAATTTGTGATAAACCTGCTTACTTGTTCATTTTTTAGTTAGTTTATGCTTAAAAAGGTTTATTATGCATGTTAGAATGATTATAACCGGTTTTAATTGATTTGGTATAGATTTGGCTTGTTTATTTTCATTTTCAGAAATTTAGAGGGTGTTTGGATGTGGGTTTTAGCTGAATAGGGTGACACAATTTTGGCTTGAAACCAATCTAAACACACTTAGTTTAAGTAGTCTTGTGTTATATCAGCTAGTGGCATTCATCTAGTTAGGTTTTATAAGAGTTTGCATGTTAAAATTTGGTTTATATTGCTTAAAATCAGAAAGTCCTTCTCTGTGTTTGGTTTAGAGTAAATATGCCACATAAGCTTGTCAATTGCTAGATTATAGGTCTGCCTAGGGTTTGTAATCAACTATATGTGATTTGGTTAGGTTATGTGCAAGATTTGAGCTGTTGAAATCCGTTTTTGTGCACATAGCACTAGTGCACTGTTCATCAGATACATCATAGTCTTAACAGTCACCTATTTGACCATTTTGTGTGTAATTGGTGTGAACAACTTGGTGTTTTTATACTTTATTTGACTCCCCACGACCCAACTGGTTGTGGGGGTGCCTTTGGATCCAAAAGAAACTAAGCACATCACAAGTTATTGCACAAAACGTGCCCAGACCTGTTTTTTGCACTAGCAGTGGGAACTCAATTACCCCTGCTAGTGTATTGGTAGGTACTGCCAAGCAAAAGGACAAAAGTCCTACAAAGGGTCATTGTCAGTAACTTACTTTTTTGTCTTTAGTGGCAGAAAATAGGAATTAGGACTTTATTATTTTTCATTATTTTTCTTATTTTAATTCTGATTTTTCTGTTTAATTAATTTTTATTTTACTGTTCATTTAGTATTTTTTAGATTAAATAGCTATTTTAATTACTTTTTAATATTCTGATTTTTGTCTTTTAGTGGTAAAATTCAATATTTTTCAGCTTTAAAAATTTTCTTACATTTAGAAAAATAGTTTAAGATTTTTAGTTTAAAATTTTTTTACTATTCACTTTTTAATTATTTTTTATAATTAATTTAGTTTAATTAAGGTTTTAATTATAATCAGTTATGTCTTTTAGTGCAAAATTTTACTTTTTTCAAACTTTTTCAATTTTCTACAATTCATTAGTATAATTTAGGATTTATTAAATTTAGAAATCATTTTTAGCATTATTTTATTATTTTTTATGATTATTTTAATTTAAAAATAGTTTTTAGTGATTTAAAAATAGAAAAATAGTTTTGAAAATTTAGGAAAAATAATTTTTAGTCTTTAAATAATATAAGTGAGTTATTAGTTCAATAAAATAATATTTTGGACATTTTGTTAATTATATTTAATTTTAGGGCTTTAATTAGCATTTAAAATTGAATATTTAATTAATAAAAGGTTTTAAAATATATTTATTGTATTTTTATTCTTATTTATATTATTTACAATTAGTTTAATTAATTTTTAGGTTTAATTTTTAATTTTGTCGCGTTTTACGTAATTACGTCATCGTTTTACGTCAACGTCGTAGCGTAATCGTAGTCGTAGCTCGTCTTTACTTTTTTCTCTCTTTAAACCAAAAACGTCACTAATCCAGACTTTGATTTTATATAATTGGCACATTAATCCACACACCTCCTTCGAGAACGAACCCGCATTTATTCGACTTGTCGGTTTTCCTAAATCGTCGAGTTTAATACTTGCCCATTATACGTTGTTTTCCTAAACGCGTATTTCTACACCTATCAGTCTTTGTCTCCTATAAATAGTGGATCAAATTTGCATTTTCAATATCCCTTTTTGGACATTTCTTTCAGCCCTCTTTCTCTTTTCTTAATCCTAATCATTTGTAAATGATCACTTAATGTATTAAGTATGTTTACTTATGATTATCCTCTTGATCCCCTTCTTTACCTTGTCCAAAGAGAAGATCACTCACACACTTGTGTTGTGATTAAAGATGAAACCTTGATAAAGATCATCCTCTCCTAAAGATCTAGTCATGTGTATCATATGTTTATTTGTGTCTTGTGTAGATCCAATGTATTTGTGAATACTTAGACTAGTTGTGTTCATCCAAGCTATTTGTGAATACTTGGATTAGTGTTTTGTAAATCCATTGCATATGTGTGTGCTTGAATTTGTGTTGAGTACATCCAAGTTACATGTGTGTACATGGATATGTTTAGTTGAGTTGTAATGTGTAGTGTGTTAGTTCTCACTAAACTACAAAGTGATTTGTGTGTGAGTTGTGTAAGTTCTCGCTTAGCTTCAAAGTGAAGAGTTGTGAAGATTGGTTCTAGCTTTGGATTAGAACTCGACATCTAGCCTTGTGTCGGAAAATGGTGAAGTAGGCAACGTATGAAGATTGGTTCTAGCTTTTGGATTAGAACTCTACATCTAGCCTTGTGTCGGAAAATGGTGAAGTAGGCGACATGTGTAGATTGGTCCTAGCTAAGATTAGGTCTCGAAATTTAGCTTAGTGTCAGAAAATAATGTAAGAAACTTTGTAAGGTTTTCTCCGCCATGAAGGGAGCTTGTCGAACCACTATAAATCTTGGTGTCTCCCTATTAGGTTGTTTCTTTCCTTACTCTTTAATTACTTTCATTATCACTTTACTTACCATTAATACTTGTCATTGTTAATGCATTAGAACTGAACTTAATCATTATGAAACTAGCTTTCAAGTAAAAGATAATTTTGACACAAACCTAATTGAAAGAAATTTTAATTATGAGATAAAACGAAGAGAAACTATTCAACCCCCCCCCCCCCCCCCCCCCCCCTCTAGTTTCTACAGAGTATATGAGGTCAATCGCATCACGCATAAACAAGATTACAATAGTACTCAGAAAAGTGAGTATGAAAAGTCGACAGCATAAGCGCTCCGAATAAAAGTATGAATGTCATAACAATATAAAATTATTGTAACAAAATCAATTCACAAGAACAAGAATTCAAGAAATGCAGTAAGAACATATGTAATCAAGTAATATCCAATGATAATTCATGGAGCACAAGAGATTTGGAGAAAGATAGTAATTATCGTCATGAGGGTATTGTAATATTTCAAAATGTAATCAATAAAGTAATTACTACAACGATAATTAAAAGTAAATAATAAGGATTAGAGAGTTACCCGCGAAGATATCGAACAGCACTGACAGATTTTGTGTTTGACACTTAGAAACATGAAATATTTGAACTTTCGGTTATAGACTAAGCTTTGAAAAACGAATCAGTTCCCTATAACCATCACTCTGAAACCAATATGTGAGACCCCCAATATCAGGCAAGGAACACGTAGGCAGCAAGGGGGTTCCACGTCATGGTATAAGAAATAATGAAATATTGTTGACATAAAGTTGACGTAATAAAAACATATACATCACAGCATAAAAGATCAGAGTTTTTGAACAAAGGTCCCAGAGTATTATAAGCGGAAATATCTATTATTTAATTATGATTTTGTAACATATAGTTACCAAGAATACATGATAAACTTCTGACAGTTTTTACCAAAGTCAAAGTTTAAATATACACAGAGATCTCCATGTTGCGATAATATCTTGCGGGATCCCATCCAAGAAAAGCTAAGTATTATTAGCTGAGATTAAACATGTAAAATCGTCAACATAAAGTTGAGTGATATTCATAGATTTAGCAGTAAAGTTGTGGAACACAAGCATTCATTTGTAAAACAAGAAATATGGAAAATGGCTATGTACATTAACCATAGTCCATAACATTATTATTGCTATTTAGTTCATGACCGAAGCTTAACTCAATGTAAGTTCCTCTAGTGAGTATTCAGCCTAAATACTTGATTGGAGTAAAAATATGCTTTTAGGAAAACAACGTATAATGGGCAAGTATTAAACTCGACGGTTTAGGAAAACCGACGAGTCGAATAAGTGCGAGTTCGTTCTCGAAGGAGGTGTGTGAATTAAGTGCCAATTATATAAAATCAAAGGGATTAGTGTCGTTTTTGGTTTAAAAGAGAGAAAATTAAAGACGAGTTACGACTACGATTACACTACGACGTAATGATGTAAAACGCGAACGTAAAACGTGACGGAATTAAAAATTAAAGCTAAAAATTAGTTAAAAATGAAAACTAAGTCTAAAATAATATAAATAAGAATAAAAATTCAATAAATAAATTTTAAAGCCTTTTATTTAATTAAATATTCAATTCTAAATGCTAATTAAAGCCCTAAAATTAAATATAATTAAGAAAAAGCTCAAAATATTATTTTATTAAACTAATATCTCACTTATATTATTTAAAGACAAAAAAGTATTTTTCCTAAATTTTAAAAACTATTTTTCTAATTTTTAAAGACTAAAAACAATTTTAAACTAAAATAAAGATTAAAAATAATAAAATAATGCTAAAATTAATTTGAACTTTTGAAAAATCCTAAATTATATTACTAAATAGTAGAAAAATGAAAAAAGTTTGAAAAAAGAAATTTTTTTACACTAAAGGCCGAAACAGTTTTAATTAAAAACTATTTAAACTTAGATTAAATCTAAAAATTAAATAAAAAGGGTGAACAGTGTAACTTTTTAACTAAAAATCTTAAAATGATATTCTTAAACTAAGAAAATTTTTAAAACTGAAAAATAAAGATTTTTGGCACTAAAAGACAAAAACTGATTATATAAAACTAATTTAAATTGAATTTAAATCTAAAAAATAGCAAATGAACAATAAAATAAAAACAAACTTAATGAAAAATTATAAAATTAATAAACTATACAAGGAAAAATAAAAGCTATGAGAAATCCTTAAAAAATTGCACTAAAGACAAAATACCAAGAAACTGACAATGACACCACTCTCAGCATTTGTCTAGTAGCAGAGTAGTGGGAACTTGAACACTAGCAGTGGGAAATTTCTTCCCACTGCTTCAAGCAGAAAACGGGTCTGGTGCTTTAAATGCTTATAACTTCTTTGTTTTTGGGTTTTGTTGGATACCAAAGGCACCCCCACAACCAGTTGGGTTGTGGGGAGTCAAGGAAACAATAAAAATACCAAGTTCCAAAGCAAAAATTACACCAAATTGAAAATAAGAGTTACTATAATCAAAAAATGAAGTATGGTGTTTATGACTGGTCTATTGTGAACTTTTGTGAGTTTCAAGTCTCCAAACTCACACAAAACCTATCCAATCTATAGCCAAAAATATCCAAGCCCTAATTAAAAACCTAATCTAGCAAATTCCAAGAGACTAAACAATAATTCACTAAAATCACCTAGTTTTGGGCTGCTGAATGTTCTAACTGATTTTACCAAAAAAATATAGCGTGCAAACTTACCTAAAGCCTACCAAACATGAAACAAACCAATATTACAGTCCTATTACCACTACTAGAGTATGTCTAAACAAGCTTCAAGCCAAATATTTGTCTACTACTACCCTTAAAGCTTAATCCCAAACAACCCTTAATTTTCTGAAATTAAAAATTAACAAAGAAAACTTGATAAGCAACATCCAATCTGATAAAGTATCACTCAAACATGATTCATATGCATGAACAAACAAAAATCAATCCTTATACTAACACCAAACAACTTACACACAAATTCTACAAAATCATAAAAACTCAAATTTTCTAACCAATTTAGGTTCAAGCCATACCTTGGGTTGGCTGAGGCCTTCAAACAAGTGGATATGTGAGCTTTTGTGAGCTTATGAATGTAGAGAGCCCTGTTGGTGGAATCCACAAGGGAACTAAGGGAACAGAATATCTTCAAAAAATGGAGAGAGTGAACAATGGACTTGTTTTGAGGATTTGTTACCTGCACAAACAAAACCAAACCACAAGAGCACTACAAGCTTCACAAGCAAGCTTAGAAGCTGGTGTCAAACAACTTCTAAGTTTGCTTATGGAACAGTAAATGTGAGTAAAATAAAAAAAAGTATACAACTTTTTCTCAAAACCTTGGAATAAAATTTGAACCAGATTTTCCCAAACCAACAAAAGAAAGTAACAAGTGATTGGATTCACATAACAAGACTCCACTTTCACTTCATCTTTTCATATGATCCAATACTTGGGTCTTAAAAATATTTAAAGAAAACGAATTTTCAGAAAATATTTTGTAAAATGAACACTTTTGAAAACAGCTAAATTATATAAAAAGAAAGAATTACACTAAGAAAGTAGTAAAGAACTCAGTTATTTGCATCATTAAAAACTTCCATTATCATTAAAAAGAAACAAAAAACTAGAACAAGAGGCAATACGCATGTTGTATGCTCTCTATATACTACTAGATGGAAGTTTCTAGTGCTAAAACCCTAATACATGGATTTTCCTAAAAGCCCTTGGTTAAAGTCTTCAAATTCGAATTTTACACCCATGTGATCTTGCTTTGGACAGTTGTGGGATGCAAGCTGTGATGAAATGATCTAAACCATTCTTTGTATACTTTGGGACCAAGTATTGAATGAGGGTCGTTGATATGCTGGATGATTCGAAGTTTGCCATGATAAGGGTGACATGTGACAAAAGGGGGTTCACATGGGGGTCACGGGAGAGGGACAATGCGAGTGGGATTGGTGCGACACCCCGGGTAGGCTCAAAATATGTGTTAATATCCACGGTTGTGTCACTAGGGTGGATCGATAACATATAGTCCATAGAGCATAAGATAAAGAGTTATTTAAATCAGTTTACATGTTTGATAGCAAATAAAATAAAATTGTTTAAACTATGATAAAAGGTGATTGTTTATGTTTCCCAAATAGAACCCCTGACGAGTCCTATGATGCAGATTTCTAAGATGCTGGAGACCATGCACACACCACGTACTAACTTCATATTCGTGTGCAAAACATACTAAAGGGGGTCAACATAAAGTTGGTGAATTTACAGATTTTAACAATTAATAGTTTGGACATACATTAAGCATAGAAGTGACAATGCACAAAGCATTCTCGCTAAAATGTAAATAACATTTGTTTATTATTAGAAACTGAAGCTTAATCTCCGTAGTCCTCAATAGATGAGGACGTAGTGTCTTACAAAAAGACACCCATTCCAGTTCCAACTTGGTATACGTCTGTTGTCCCGGCCAAGGCACAGTGAGCATGACTCACCCAGACGGGGATGGTCAATCCATAATAGATCTATTTATAATATTCGGGCGATTTACAATAATTTAACAGTTCAGTAATAAACAATCATAGTCAAGTTTATATAATCCAGTTGTGTCCATTATGTTTTTGCATATTTTCTTTCCCAAAAGGGAAAGTTTTATCAAAAGTTTATATGAGGCTGTAAACTCACCTGGGAGTAGGCAATAGCTGTTTAATATAAATATCCAATTAATGCTCACGCCAAAGTTATGCCTAATCAGATAGTACAGTCTTAATAGATACTAGAAAGAACATATATGTATGCTTATACAGATTTTAGTCAGTTCATTTATGCTACGGTATTCATCTAAATAATCGTAGTTCAAGTATCATCAATATTCATTTACTTATCCATATAAGTTTCGTTTCTAAGTAAACATAAAATTTTTAACTATTAATATCAATTAGTATACATGTAATTATAACAATCATTCAGCTTACAATTAAGTTTCTTATTTAAGTAGACATATAATGTCTTACTTAAAATATTAATTTACGTTCTCTATTCAAGTATTATAATCACTCATTTACTATTAAATTTCATTATTAAGTAAACATAAAGATTTTACTTAATATTAGTTCGAGTTCGTAGTTCATGTATTATACTCATTCATTTAAACTTTAATATTAAGTTTCATATTTTAAGTAGGACGTAAGTTGTTCTACTTAAATATTAACATTCAATTTCACCAACGTTCATATAGATTTTATTTTCTAAAAGTATATGAGTTTATGTATGAGTAATACATATTCATAATTGTTTATACAATTATTTCCTAAAGTAAATATAAATATATTATAAAAAAAAGGAAATATAATATTTTGTTTAACTTTAAAGTTTTCATAAATTATTTTAATATTTATAAAATAATTTAAACTTAAGAATTTATACCTTAATTCTTATGGTCTAAGTATTTTAATTATGTTTTATTATAACTAAAATAGATTTTTAAGGTTAGGGCTTGGTAATGTTTCAAAATATGGCAAAACTAGTCCCTCTATATTTTAAACAAGTATAATTTTCGGATTTTACATATTTAGTACCTAGGGCTTGTTAAAGTTTCAGTTTATGGCAGATTTAGTCCCCCTAGTTATATTCTAGGTTTTGTAACTTTACTAAAATTACAAAAACAGCCTCTAGGGCTTCTTTAAGTTTCGGAAAATCACAAAAATAGTCCTTAGGGTTTTAAAATAACAAAATAACTTTTAGAAACTTCCCAAAATGGTCCCTAGGGTTTAATTTGCCACGGATAGTATTTATTAAACCCTAGACTTTTGGATATTTACATTTTCAGTCCTTGTGTTTACTAGTTTATCTAAACAAGTTTCATAAGTTACGGTTTTAGTCCTCAAGTTTTATAAATTGTCATTTTTGTCCAAAAATTTTTTATAAGTTATATTTTATTATAAAAACTTTTATTTCAACATTTAAAGTTTATATGGGCTCATTAAATGGGTTAAACATCTAATGAGCTATTTTAGTGGCTTAAATGTATTTCAAATCCACTAATTTATTTAAATGGGCCTAAGTGTAATCTTAAGTCCATTTAAGTTAGTAAGATTTATCAAACGGGCTTATTGGGTCCAGTAAGCTTTAGATTAACATTTTATGGACTTAATTAGTCCACTAAAATTACTTTATATTTTATGTATGTTTTTGCTTAGGATATTTTTATAAGCTTATTATGAGCTTATTAATATTTAGTTTTAAATCTAAATAGATGAATAAAACTTAAAATTTGTTTTATGTGTATACCAAATTGGATCTAGGTTTATATAAGGTTACAAGTAAGTCATAAGCCCTAGTAGGAGCTTATATCCCACGGCTAATATTAGTTATAGCTTATTAAGATAAGTCAAGTCTCATTTTAAGGTTGCATGTAATTTATAAGTGCTACAAAAATAGATCTAACTATGTACACATCAAGAAAATAAGTCACAAGTCCAAAATAAGATCTAAACTATGTCTAGACATAAAAATAAAACATAGATCCATGTACACTCATATATAGCCTACGGCTATATTTTTAAATCTTGGTATTTCCAAGATGAACTCTTAAGCAAATTTTAAGTCTTGTAAATAGTTGCAAAATATAATCATGATTATCTAGGTGACATGCATGTTTCCATGGTTTCCATTTTACCAAGGTGACTACATATACCCCACGGCTATATTGTCTCTTCCCAAGGTTCCCATAAGATTTTATAAGCTTTTTTTGATGTTTAACATACTCAAGTTAATTTTTATCATTAGATCTATGGTTAATATAAGCATGCATGTACATCTAATTCATTTTAGGTCATATGTAACCCACAGCTACATTTATACACATAAGTTATATTTTGTGATTTTTAATATTCCATTTAACATGTATCATTTCCTATTCCATTATTCAAAACTAAGTAGACAAATCATATGGTCATCATTTATTTTAGCCGTGACCTTTAAGGTCATGGTTTTCATGATATTTAAGTTTCACAAGTTCATTTTATGAGATCTATGATTATTAGTTAACCATAGTCACATAAAACAAGATTTGTAACCCATGTAACATTTAGATTTATAAAATGCTCCATATGGTTTTTAAATCAAGTTTAAAACATAATATACAAATCATAGGTTTCTTATTAGAAGATTTTAAATCATGTATATGATTTTCATAATTATGTCGTAACCTATAATGGTCATGGCTTCATCAAATCTTGGTTTTAACATGTTATTTACTTGTGTTTATAGATGTATGATGATGCATGCATGAAGAAATGAAAGGACATGATGTGTATACCTTTCTTGCCTAAAAGTACCAAGGGTGATCTAGATGAACAAGGAGATTTGAGATCTACTCGAGATGATGAAGAAAACCCTAGTTATAACTAAGTCGTGGCCTTAATGATTTCGGCTAGGGCTTGTTTATAGGAAGAATGATGCTACCAAATGATTTGTAATCAAGTTGGGACAAAGATTTAGTTGATTTAATGAATCGACTTTGGATTTTTGTGGCTTGTAGCCGATTTATAGAGAGAGAGATGAAGAGAGAAGTGAGTTTGCATGTAAGAGAGAATGTGTATGTGTGTTTCAGCTAAAAGGGAATAGAGAGAGAGAAGGGCAAAAGGTATGATTTACCTTGGTAATACATATTGTGCCAAGTGTCACCTCTTGCCTTTCCAAGGCAACTCTTCTTCTTCCACCTAAGGTGGGGTGCCGTGTTAAGCTAACCAAAAAGGGGTAATGGGCCCTTGGCTTGGGCTTATGTTGGGCTTACACACAATGGCATCTATTCTTGGGCTAGTCCAAGAGTAGTGTAGTATTCAAGGGATGTATGCATATGCCTAAACGGCTAAGCATGCATGATGTAATATTTTTCTCCAACTTGTTAAGTGTGGCACACTCACATTGCTAGTTATAATCTCATTACTTGTTTTCCTAGTTGTATGTTCATGGTCTTAGGTTATGAAGCTATTTCAACAAAGATGTAAGTGAAAGTATAGCTACATGATAGACATGTTTATACACATCTTAAGGAAACATAACATATGCATAAGTGTTCTAGGATTATTGGGTGGAAATTTATTATATAAAATCATGGATTTTACAGCACCACCTCGTTATTTTAGCTTTGTCCTCAAAGATATTTAAAAACGTAGTTATCTTTTAAGTGATTGATGTTCTAAGTATATTATTTGTTTCATGTTCTCTCTGTCAGTTGCGGATGGCGGCATGAACGCGAAGTGGTCTATACCTAGGTTACTTTTATATGTCTGATTCGGCATTAATGGAAGCTTTCGACATTATAAGTGAACAGAAGAGAATGAAAAGAGATTTGTGTCCAGGTTGCACTATTCATCCGATTGAGCAGTAGAAGAGATTATTGCTATGGTCGGATAGGAGCGATGCAAAGAGATCTTTATCCGAATCACATTATACATCCGATTGAGTAGTAAAGGAGACAGCTGTTGTGGATGGATAGGGAAGGAATGCAAAGAGATCTTTATCTAGATCACACTATACATCCGATTGAGCAGTAAAGGAGACTGCTGCTGTGGATGGATAGGCAAGGAATGCAAAGAATTCTTTATCTGGATCGTACTATACATCCGATTGAGCAGTAAAGGAGACTGTTGCTGTGGATGGATAGGGAAGGAATGCAAAGAAATCTTTATCCGGATCACACTATACATCCAATTGAGTAGTAAAGGAGACTGCTGCTGTGGATGGATAGGGAAGGAAAGCAAAGAGATCTTTATCCGGATCACACTATACATCCGATTGAGCAGTAAAGGAGACTGCTGTTGTGGATGGATAGGGAAGGAATGCAAAGAGATCTTTATTCGGATCACACTATACATCCGATTGAGCAGTAAAGGAGACTGATGTTGTGGATGGATAGGGAAGGAATGCAAAGAGATCTTTATCTGGATCATACTATACATCCGATTGAGCAGTAAAGGAGACTGCTGCTGTGGATGGATAGGGAAGGAATGCAAAGAGATCTTTATCCGGATCATACTATACATCCGATTGAGCAGTAAAGGAGACTGCTGCTGTGGATGGATAGGCGCGGGCTGCTTAACGGGGTTGCAGCTATGCCCTTCCAAGATCTGGGAGAAGACTAATGGCGTTGTGGATTTTGTTAGGAGTACAAATCCATGGCAAATGGTTTCTGATATGAGGAGGACACGCCAAATGTTTCATACGCTAGGGAATCTACGGTTGCACTATATCTACATCATTTTCATAGGTGAGATACAAGTTCTATCTCCATACCCGAGGATGAAAATTGGGGGTTGAAGGTAAAACAAAACATTTTAACTTTGACCCCTCCTATATCAACAGCTTTAAGAAAGACTTATGATTTTTATCTCAATCCGGCGGGACACAAACATTAGTTAATGGTACTAAATTTTATATCCAACAAAGAAGTTAAGATTGTTGTTGATGGTGATTGCGTAAGAAGTTGCAAAGAATCTGCTTCCTTTGTCGCGGGGTTGATCGAGAGGGGCGCAGAAAAGAAGTACCTCACATGGTGGAAATAACATAAGATACCAAGAGTAAAGAAGTGTGCGCCTTGCAGGGTGTCGTAACAAGGGTCATGCACTCACTATTATTGGTTCAAAATTTGTACAAATTCTGACTTCTAAAGAGAGGAAATCACATCTCCTAGAGTCTAGTGGGTGATGGTATTGTCGAACTAATTGGACCAGAAGAGGAAAGAGGAATGTCCAAAAACATGGGACATTCAACATCTCCTTACGGGGAATGTGGGGCATAGCCCTACAAAGTACACCCATTGTGAGTTAGATGTGCCTTTCAGGTTTTGGCAGGGAAGAGACAGGTTAGGGAAATGGAGTATTCCCGGACCAAGTACTCTTTGGCTTGTTGGTGCTAGGGATGACACTAAATCTAGTGTTAACTATATCGGGGTTATGACTCCCCAGTATAATCAAGGTTTCATCTTCCCAGGGTAAGCGAACCAATTTGTGGGCATATGGGATAATTGCGTGGTACTTGCTATTCTATACACGCTAATGACGACATTATAGCTATCAAGACTTTATAGGATCTGATTGACGTAAAACGGTGACTTGGAAGGTTTTAAGGAACAACCTAGAATGATCGTGGTTTAACTATCATAACTTTTCCGTCGACTATTCCACCGTATAATGGAAGTCTAGAACTATCGGAGGGATTTCCATTACCTTACTAAATTTAGTAGTTGTAATGCTTTGGTCTACACATGTATCAAACAAGATAGATGCATATCAATGGTTTAGTAAGAACGTACCAGGTACGATGTTGGAGCCTGGATTTGCTTGGGCATTGCTGGCCATGTACACTTGCGAAGGAGTTCCCTTGTTGTCCTTCTTCTGATTGGCCCACTTAGGACAATCGAGTCTCACATGCCCAGAGGTTCCACACTCGTAACAAACCACAACCTTCTTTGGTCCACCACTGCTCCCACCAGTGGGGTTTCGGTTTTCCTGTTGTCCACTACCACTCCCACGTGCACTGGACTTGCCCTTGTTGTTATTCCTGGGATTGGTATTGGGTCGACCTGGGGTAGCAACATTTGTTTGACACTTTCGAGCAAAATGGCCTTGTTGGCCACACTTGTAGCATCCTTGGCATTTTCCTCCAGCAAAATGATGATAGTTGCACTTTGAACACTTAGGCTTGGTCCCTGTGTAGTTCCTGGTGCGGGTTGTGGGAGTAGTGTCATCAGCTTGCCCAACGTTTTGCTTTTTGGAAGACTGCTGGTGTTGGCTACGAGAGCTTTCATCGGACTTTCTCTTGTTGTCCGTTTGCCTATCGGACGGATTGCGGGCTTGCTTATTGATCAGCTCAGTTACAAATTCCATAGCATCTTCCACGGTAGTGGGTCGTGAAGCTAGCACACTATCATGAATGTTGTCAGGGAGTCCGCTGACATACTTCTCAATCTTGTCACTCCTTAGAGGGAACATTCTGGTGCACATTAAGCTTAACTTTGAAATCTTTGGTTGTACCAAAGGATATCATTGTTCTTACACTTTAGATCCCACAGTTCGACTTCCAACTTCTTCATTTCTCCTCTATGACAATATTTCTCAGTCATTCTCTCCTTGATGTCGGCCCAAGTGAGGGTATAAGCAGTGGCATGTACAAGGGTGGCGACCACAGAGTTCCACCAAGTAAGGGCGCTCTCGAGTAGAGTGTATGTAGCATACTTAACTCTGTTCTCGTCAGCACAACCGCTGATGCGGAAAACTGTCTCTAGTCTTTCAAACCATTGCATCAATTCAACAACTCCTTCTTTTCCTCGGTAGTATGAGGGTTTGCATTCCAAGAAGTCAGGGTATGAACAACACCTGTTGAAGTTGTTTCTGTGCATGTTGTGGTTTGGGTCATTGCTCACATTAGCTTCTCTGGCTGCCATAGCTGCCGAAATGCCTTCACCAATCATCTCCCGGAGTTGAGCAGCGGTAACATTATGAGTAGCTTCAGGTACTTCGGTATTAGCGGTATTGGAGGCAATTGCATTATTAGGGTTCGATCGTGAAATCACCATTTGTCTATAATCATACACAAAATGAGATTATTAATTCAATCGTTAGTACATTTTTTATATTATTTGCAAGAGAATGATTTCATGCATAAAATTCATAACAAATTTGGATAACCTGTCAGGATTTCATAATATAATACATTGCACAACATATATAACATAAGAGAGTGATTTCATGCAAATTTCCGTAAGGAATTTAAACATTCATCGAGCATATCAAATCCGGAACAAAGACTTAGCTAGCCTTGCCCTGGGTAGTGGTACACATTGTCTTAAGTACATCATATCCAAAATACATGCCCAAAGAAAAAGAAAGATATAGTACAGGATTACATCACTAAGGCTGATAAAGGAATAAAAGTACAAAGGCCCTATGTCATGATAGCCGGGATGCAACCCATAAGCTTATCATGACGTACAAGAAGTCTAGTACGTATATACTAATCCTGCCTGGATGGTCCACTAGATGATGCTGGGGCTGATGGTGCGGATGGAGCTGGTGGGGCTGTAGAATTCCTCCTGGTGTTCCATAAAGTCCGAACTGTCATTCGGGCCTCCTTGAGCGTACGGAGGGCTGATAGTAGTTGGTTCCGGAGTCGGTCGACGACCCCTCGGAGATAAGCCGTCTCCCCAGTAACCCCATCATGCCGGACAGTGGCGAGATAAAAGAAAATGGATAATGATTGCTCCTGAGCGGCAAGAGCAGCGTGGGTCTGATGATGCAGACCCTCCATGACCTGAATGCGTTGGTGGAGGCGGTAGTTCTTATCCAATAACCACTTCAGTGCCTCGTCCGTCCTAGCCTGGATGCCCTTAGTAGTCTTGGAGTCTCCCCTCATAGTGTGGAAAAGAGTGTCGATACGTTCATAGATGACGGCATGGCTCTGTTGACTGACTGTCAACTGGCTGCGGAGGTCAGATATCTCTTGCTCATGGCGTGCAGCCAGTACAGAGATCTGAGCCTGGACGGAATCGACACGTCCTGCCCCGGAGCCTTCCCCGGTTTCATAAGTGGAGACGGGTGCGGGCCCGGAGAAATAGCCCGATGATAAGGATGGAGGCATGGAAGATGGTATGCTATAAGGGACTCGGTCCTCTCTATAGAGGTTGGGGCCAGTGTGGCTGATGCTGAGATGGAAAAAGGGTCCTCTGGGAGTATAGCTTCGGTGGCTGGGTCATCCTCTGAATCTGAGGCTGACAACCATCCACATTGCGTCGATCGTGGGGATGAACAAACAACTGGGATAGGAGCTACTCTGGGTAGAAGAGTCGTGGATGCAGTAGGAGGAGTCATGATGCTCTGAAATAATATTATTTTAAGTTTGAAGTGAGTATAAGCTTACAAACAAAGAACAATATTATCTAGATTACATGTTTTATGAAATATATCCCTTTTAAGCAATTATTATAATGTTTTAAGGTTACAAATATTAATACTTATATATATATATATATATATATATATATATATATATATATATATATATATATATATATATATATATATATATATATATATATATATATATATATATATATATATATATATATGTATGTATTATCATTTAAGTAGTTTATTTATCAATTTGTAAGTGCGAAGTTTGGTTTAGTATTACCCATATTCTTATTTCAGTATTTTACTATGTAGTGTAAAATTTTCAAGTTTAGCACGTCTAACATTTTTTTTCATTGCAATAACTCACTAAGCAGTGTTAATAATCAAGTTTAGTAAACATATATATATACAATTTGTTCACATAGCATAAAATGCCCTAAGATCTATATGTTTAACAAATACGGTCCCAAAATAAAATCCCAAAAAGATTTTTATAAGTTATAGTCCAGTTTTAAATAAAAAAATCATTTTATTTTAATTTTATTTAAAATTTATCTGGTTCTCTATAACTAATGCTCTGATACCATTCTCTGTGACACCCTGGGTAGGGTCAAAATATGTGGAAATATCAACGGTGGTGTCACTAGGGTGGATCGATAAGATATAGTCCATAGAGCATAAGATAAAGAGTTATTTAAATCAGTTTACATGTTTGATAGCAAATAAAATAAAATTGTTTAAACCATGATAAAAGGTGATTGTTTATGTTTCCCAAATAGAAACCCTGACGAGTCCTATGATGCAGAATTCTCAGATGCTGGAGACCATGCACACACCACGTACTAACTTCATATTCCTGTGCAAAACATACTAAAGGGGGTCAACATAAAGTTGGTGAATTTACATATTTTAACAATTAATAGTTTGGACATACATTAAGCATAGAAGTGACAATGCACAAAGCATTCTCACTAAAATGTAACTAACATTTGTTTATTATTAGAAAATAAAGCTTAACCTCCGTAGTCCTCAACAGATGAGGATGTAGTGTCTTACAAAAAGACACCCATTCCAGTTTCAACATGGTATACTATAGAAACTAGAGGGGGGGGTTGAATAGTTTCTTTTCGATTGGTGACCAAATTAAAATTACTTTCAATTTGGTTTGTATCAAAACTATCTTTTACTTGAGGCTAAGTTGCATAATGATTAGGTTCATTTGAAATGCACTAGCAAGGATAATAAGCAAGTATAATGATAATGAAATAAGTAAAGAGTAAGGAAGGAGACGACCTAGTGGGAAGACACCAAGATTTATAGTGGTTCGACAACGAGGCTTTATCCTCGTTTCTACTCCACTCCTCGAGTACACCTACTCGAGATTTCCACTATATCCACAAGCTCCCTTCTCGGCGGAGAAAACCTTACATCGTTGCTTACATTATTTTCTGACACTAAGCTAAATGTCGAGACCTAATCTTTAGCTAGGACCAATCTACACGACGTTGCCTACTTCACAATTTAACGACACAAGGCTAGATGTCGAGTTCTAATCTTAAGGTAGAACCAATCTTCACGACGTTTCCTACTTCACCATTTTACGACACAAGGCTAGATGTCGAGTTCTAATCGAAAGCTAGAACCAATCTTCACGACTCTTCACTTTGAAGCTAAGTGAGAACTTCACACAACACAACTACTAATCACTTTAAAGTTTAGTGAGAACTCACAAGACACAACCACATCACTTTATAGTTTAGTGAGAACTCCTAATCAAATCTATTACAACTCAACTAGACTTATCCAAGTACACACATGTAGCTTGGATTTACACAACACAAATCCAAGCAAACACATATGCAATGGATGTACACAACAAATCCAAGTATCCACAAATAACTTAGATGAACACAACTAATCCAAGTATTCATAAATACATTGGATTGACCTAAAACAAAAAAGGTATCATGATGAATATGACTAGCTCATAAATTCATCTTTATCACTACACTAGTGAGTGAGTGATCTTCTCATTGGACATGGTAAAGGAGGGGATCAAGAGGATAATCATATGTAAACATCCTTAACAATTTAAGTGATCATTTACTAATGATTATGCTATAGAAAATAGAAAGAGGGCTGAGAAAAATGTCCAAGAGGCTTGCTGGAAAATGAGATTTGACCCACTATTTAAAGGAGACAAAGTTACAACGGATCTATAACGGATACTGTGCGCGGTACCTTATCTCACCCCGCGGTACCATATCGCTAAGGTACCGCGTAGGTACTTAAGGTACCGCCACTAGACTCCGCTCCGTTTTTTGTCTTTTAGTGGGGTGGGAATATCTGAGGTATTTGAACCCTTCAAAGGATATTCTAACAGCATTTGGAATATGCCATTTTCAAATTTTCATTTTCCATTTTAATAAAACATTTTCTAAAAAAGAAAGTTTATTAAAAAGTCTTTTGTCTTATTAACAAAAGTGAGTTTTAAGGATAATCATTTTGATGATCACTAAGTATGATTAAGAAAGGTTATTGATATGATTATTACCTTTGGTGTAGTGTTTTTGCTACCCTTTAGGAAAAGAGCAACAAAATAGGGCAAGTAGGCACGACGATTTAGGAAAACCGTGTGTGAATGACCCTAAATGAAGTGAAGTGAGTTCGTTCTCGAGGAGGCTAGTGCGTTGTGTAATGAATTGATTAATTTTGATTGTGATTTTATTGAGAAAAAGAAAAATAGAAATGGGGTGAGAAGAGAATGACGGTTACAAAGACGGATCGAGCTAAGACGAAAGGATCGTTCACGTAAAACCGTAAAAAGCTACAAATTAAAAATTTTAAACCTAAAAATTAATTAAAAGTTAAAAGAAAGTCTAAAATAATATAAATAAGAATAAAAATCCAATAAAAATATTTTAAAACCTTTTATTAATTAAATATTCAATTTTAAATGCTAATTAAAGCCCTAAAATTAAATATAATTAATAAAAATGTCCAAAATATTATTTTATTGAACAAATAACTTACTTATATTATTTAAAGACTAAAAAGTATTTTTCCTAATTTTAAAAAACTATTTTTCTATTTTTAAATCACTAAAAACTATTTTTAAACCAAAATAATTATAAAAAATAATAAAATAATGCCAAAAACAATTTGACACTTTTAAAAATCCTAAATTACTCTAATGAACAGTAGAAAAATGAAAAAGTTTGAAAAATATTAAATTTTTCACTAAAAGACAAAACAGTTAATAATTAAAACCCTAATTAAACTAAATTAATTTTAAAAAATAAATAAAAAGTGAAAAGTAAAAACTTTTTGAACTAAAAATCTTAAAATGTTTTTCTTAATCTATGAAAAATGTTAAAACTGAAAAATAATTGTTTTTGTCACTAAAAGACAAAAACAGAAACTTAAAAGTTAATTAAAAATGGCTATTAATCCTAAAAAATACTAAATGAACAGTAATAAAAAAAATAATTAAACAAAAAATCAAAAATTAAATAAGAAAAACTTAGAAACTGGTTTCAAGTCCTAACTCTAAAATTAGTGCACTAAAGACAAAAAAATTGCAATTCTGATAGTGACACTTCAAAGGCTTTGTCTTTTAGCAAAGCAATACTAACCCATACACTAGCAGGGGTAACTTTTTTCCCACTGCTAGTGTAAAAACATGGTTTGTGGATGTTTAAGCTTAGGAAAGCTCTTATGCTTGGTTTTCTCTGGACAAATGGGCACCCCTATACTCAGTTGAGTATAGGGAGTCCATGTAAACACAAAAACACACAAGTCATTTAACAAAATCAAGCACAAAAATGCCCTAAAAGCTTACTGATGAAGCCTAACAAGTTACTAATGAAGGGTAACTTATACTTGCACAAAAACGAATTTCAACAGCTTAAAGCTTTCATACAAACTACCCAGATGACTTATAAGCTACACACAATCCTTAAATCACCTAATATCTAGCAGCTATTCAAATTTGATGGTCAAATTCACAAAAAATCATGAACAAAAAGCAGTTACTGGATTTTAGCTAGTTCTCTCAATTTTTAACATGCAAATTGGTGTTAAACTCTACCAAATAGAAACCTAAGTGCATATATTACCTAATAACACCCTAAGAAGTGTGTTAGACCAGTTTATAAGCCAAGAATCTTTAACCAAACTCAAGTAAATACTAGATCCAAACACCCCTTAATTTTCAGAAAACCAATTTTTTCAAACCAAATTCAAACCAAATTGATCCTAATCAATCTAAACATGCATAACAATCAATATAAGACCCAAACAAGCAGATAACACAAACTCACAAACAGATCTTCACAATTTCTTGCAAAATCACATAAACTGAAAATTTCAAAACTCAAACAAGGAAATAGAGATTTACCTTGTGGGACCCACATCCAGGTCCCACAATGGTTGCTTAGCCATCTCCTTCAGGCTGGGGCCTGAGCAGAACCTTGGACAAAACAAGCTTCCAATGAAACCTGCTAAGATCAACAAATGGGAACAATATAACCAATATTTTCTGATTTTTAAACTTTTAAAGCCTTTTTCACAAAACTCTCTCAAATTATTTTCCTTTCAAAAACACTTAAACAGACACTTAAAAACCTGGAAAACCAAGTTTGAACAAGATTTTACCAAAAAAATCTCCCTTTTTTCAGAAACTTGAAAATAATTTTTTGAAAACTCAAAATCAATTCAACAAATAATTTTGGAACTCAGATTTTTTTTAAATCACTTAACACCAACTTTTACTTAACCAAAAGGAATTACAAATCAATTATATGAAAATACCAACTTTGCATTACTTAAAAAGGAATTACATAAAATTTGAGTAAAAAAATCTGGAACAAGTAAAAATGAAATGCTATGCTGCCTTATATAATGGCTACAAGAACTATCTAGAATACTGAAACCCTAACAATGAATTTCCTATCATGCCCTTGGACGATTTTTGAATTTTCAGTCAAAGTGGTTTCATGTGAAGGATGTTGACATGCCAGCTGCAATCTTCAATCTTGGACCCTTCATTTGGTGTGGAGGACAAGTAAAACCAGTTGGGGCGTTGATCCTGTCCCCTCATGGGGGTTTGTGGAAAAGGAAGTGAGTGGGGAATCTTGGGGGTGTCACATGGGTGTGTCCGGGGTTGATTTGGGATGTGGGTTTTGGTGACAACAAGGTTGATTAGTGATCTGGAAAGGGGCAACAAAAACCCCTTTGATATGGAGTTAATTGAACCTGGGCATAATTAGGGTTTATGGGGTGTTTATGGGGTTGGTTAATCTGATTTAGGGATTAAACATTTTAAATAAATGTTAAGGAGGGAAAGATTAAATAATCAGATTAAGTGATTATTTAAGTTGGGTGGAAGTCTGACGTGGGAGGGAGAGTGAGGTGGTGGGTGCTGATTGGCTGGTGGTGATGATGTGGCTGGATGATAGGCTGGGGTGAGTTGTATTGTCTGGCAGTTTTGACCCCCAAAGTTTCTTCACTCTTTCATTTTGTATTAAACAGCAAAAACTTCCATTTTCCTTTATAAACAACTTTGCATCACTTGTCATTTTTGGCACAACATGTTTTTAAACTTGTATCAAGGACTTCAAATGTAATTTCTTCATTCTTCAAGGACTAAACTTGTAACATCTTGATAATTTAGGGACCCAAATGCAAATAGAGAGTATTGCAAGGGTATAAATTGCCAAGTCTTCAAAAATGAGGGACCAATGTTGCCAATCTTCAATTCTTCAAGGTCATTTTTGGAAATTCCATTCTTGGGCCCGGTTCATTGTGCGGCTTCATTTCCCGTGTTCGTTTTTGATTGATTCTTGTGATCTTTTTGCCATTTCCTCAATATCCGTACCTAAAATACACAAGCAACAAACACGAGCATATATTAGGCAGTTTTAATGATATTTTATGCATTTTAAGCCCGAAATGGACGATGAGACTATGTATAAAAGCAGTCTCATCACTCCCCCATACTAAACCATTGTCGTGCCCTCACGCAATGCTAGAATAAAGTATCGTAGCACCTCCAAAATTCATTTTTATTCACTTTATTGAAATGATAAACTAGCTACACTACTACTATTACTACTACTTGCGTTTTAGACATAATGTATGATTTTCATCGCAAAATGGGACGTTTAGGTTCATAGAATAAGAACATGTGAATGCTTCGTTAGAAATAATTTCATCGTCCTCGATTTTCACTCCAATTCCATGCCAAGCGTGCAACTAGATCATTGTCATTATAAGTTAGTAATGCTAACACTACTCATATGCCCTAATCACGTACTTATTCTCCCATTATTCCTAAGTTGTATCTCTTATATTTTATTTTGTCTTGAATGTTCACGAGGATACACGGTTGACTTATGTGATGATAGAGATTTAGGTCTAAAAATAGAGTCCTGACTGTGTAACTAAGACCATCAAATCAATAACCCCTCCTAATAGACGACGATGTTAAAAAATTAAGTTGACAAGAAGGATCGATAAACACGGTTTTATAACGGTTTTGAACATGAGACTTATTACCAAGACTTTTATACGCCCCCTAACGGAAGGGCCTTATTATCTTTGGTTTACCTCCATCTTTTATTCAACTTCGCCATGAAGCTTTTATTATGACTTCGGCCTTGCCTTGCCTTTTATTATCCGCCTCATCGGTGGTTTTATTAGCCAAAGACGTATATCCTCACGCTAAAGCGAATTTTGGATCTTTAAAGCTTCGAAGATTAAGGCTTGATTCACTTTCAATTTTGCATAGATTTTAGGCCTTGTGGGGCTTCAAATTGTTTGCTAGATTTAGGTGAGCACTTGAAATCTTATTATTGGGTGAAGCTTTCGATTATTCGGGTGTCAATACTTCAAAACCGTGACGCTGGCGATACCTTAATGTCTTCCCAATTTAATTACACGGAAGCTACTAGAAAAGACTAGAAACCCAACAATCCTAACTAAATCGCTAAGTCAATATTTATTAAGCAAAAAATATTTACAAGCGAAGGAAGAATAAGCAAACAACGAGAACACATGAGTTTTTGAAAGAATACGAGTACTCTACGTTTAGCATAGTAACTTATAATTAACCCTATCATTTCTCGTCCTCATTTAAGAGACTTAACCTAATGTGAAGTTAAGGAATCAAAGCTAAGTGCTCAACACGTACGGTCGAGTCAAAAATTACTCTTATTCTCGCCATCGGAAAACCTACATTCGTGTCTTCAAACACTTATAAAACATGAGAAAATTTTTAAAATTTGGCCATTTTTAGCCTTATTTTGCAACAAAACGATAAACAAAACATAAACTTTGGAAAGCGTGAAGGTTTGGCAAGGCAAGTATCTATTCACCCCCCCCCCCCCATACAAAAGTTAAACATTGTCCTCAATGTTTCGAGTCTAGGGGTGCAAACACCCCCATACTAGAGACGTAGTCGAATGCCTAATCTAGCATGGAAAGGGTGTAACCAATAAATTAATAGCTGTTTATGAAGCGTGCTAAAAACCTAAGGTTAGAACATCAAAGGATATATCATTTGGATATTGAGAAATTCTTCAAAGAAAACGATCGAGTGTTCCCATAAAACGAACACGAGATGCTCCAATCGTGAAGATCATGATCTAAAAACCACAATTCACAAACAACCACGAAACAAAGGTTGGAAGAGCACAAATCCCCTCACATTAAACTAATTAGAAAGCAATAATATGTACATGGATAAGCATGGGTCTCCCCCACGAGGCACCTCATTTTTGATAATCGAGTCAAACGCTCAACTCGAATCCCCATAAATGTGATCATTTAGGGATAATCATGGTATGGTCAATTTTTAGTGGGGCTTACATGATAAACAAGGCCCAAAAGCAACCGGTATTAAGGACTAAGTCCTTTGATGGTGCAAAATACCGGGATCGAAGATGGCGTTCTCGTTTTCATTGGAAAAACAAATCAACGCCACTTCATCGTGTGCCAACAAAAACCCAAAGGGTTTCAAGAAAATAGATGAGAAGAAATAGAAGGGTGGGACAATGGGTAAGTCATAAAAACATTGAGCTACTCGAGGTAGACTCGAACCAATCAAATGAAAAGATTTTCCATTTATTGCATCGGTGGAAGACCGAGATTTCCCTTTATAAGCAATTCCGGGATCAAATATCTCGTCCTCGGTGGAGAAAGGGGAGGAAACATAAGGGGCTTCCCCCACACTAAGTCCACACAAAGCATTGTCAAAAGGAGAAGACGAGCTTGTAGTACTCAATACACGTGGTGATGACGGAGTTAGCATTGTAGAAAAATCTTTTAAATTCAATTCAAAATCTTTTCCTTTTTCATCTTTTAAACTCTCCTTGTGAAAACCCGATTTAATTATGTCAAAAATATTTGGTGTTTCTAAAGCAATGTTAGTCACACTAAAAATTCTCACATTTGAAAACCGTTTTGGTAAAGGTGGTGGTAAGTTCTCAAAACGTTTGTCAACAAAGAAAACTTCCCCATCGGGATCAACACATTCATCATCCCAAGAATCACTCATAATTGGAATCGTAGGCTTAACACTCTTAACCTCCACCGGCGGAGGGGACGGAACTTCATTTTTATCATCAACTCCTAAAACTCTTTTTGAAATCCTTTTACAAATGTTTTTGATGGGATTTACATTGTACAAAGACGTGATAGAATACACATGAGAAAGTGTGGAGTTTTGAGTTGCATTAATGACGAGTTCTTCCTCATTGAAACGAAGAGTGATTTTCCTTGCATGCACATCGATAAGTGCTCTCGAGGTATCCAAAAATGATCGACCTAAAATTAGAGGAACTTTAGGATCGATGGGAATGTCAACAACAATAAAGTCTACGGGATAGTAGAACTTTCCAACTTTCACGAAGACGTCCTCGGCTACTCTACAAGCTAGAATCGTAGAATGATCGGCCATCTCGATTGACATTCTTGAAGGAGTGAGATTGGGAAGATTGAGCTATTTAAAAATCTCAAGAGGCATCAAATTAATACTAGCACCAAGATCGGCCAAGGCGTAGCATTCTTCCATATCTTGTATAGCACATGGGATTAAAAACTTGTCGGGATCACCGACTTTTTGAGGTATGCGGCTAAGAAAAACCGATGAACAACTAGATGATTTTTGCAATTTCTCTTTGTTATTCAACATACTTTTGAAGTTCGCGGCAAATCGAGGCATCATGACTAAGGCGTCGGCAAAACTTATATTAAAATGAAAGTCACGAAACATTTTCATGAAAAGTTCAAATTGATAATTATTTCGTTCTTGTGCCTTTTCCTTGTCTCGTCTTGAAGGGTAAGGTAAGGGTGGTGTGGGTTGGGGCATAGGCATAGGCATCGGCCTTGGAATCTCGGGTTCCATGATTGGTATTGGTTCAACCGTAGGTGTGGTTTGAGCGATACTTCGTGGGCTTTGAATTTGCTCCTTTTCGACCACCACATCGGGTTCTTTCTCTTTTTCCTTTTCCATAGAAGTACTTGGACGAGAAATGGGTTCTTTGAAAGTTTTACCACTACGAGTAGTAATAACCTTCAATTCTCCTTTCGGGTTCACGATGGTATCACTAGGAAGACCACCCGAAGAAGACGGTTTACACATGATAGCTTCAAACATTTTTCCCATTCGGTCTTCAAACTTAGATTGCCTAGCATCCGCTTTTAATAACTCTTGCTTAATCTCATGTTGACCTTGCTCCATTTTTTGTTGATTTTGTTGGAGTCGTTGAACATTTCCTTCCATTTTATTAGCATGAGTTTTAAGTTCATTAGCAAGTTCATTTTTAAGCTCGTTTTTCAACTCGGACCTTAAGCTAACCATTTCACGTTGCATATTATCAAACTTAGCATCGTTTGCCTTAGCATAATTCAAAAACTCTCCTTGAAGATTTTTGGTGTGATCATTTTGAAAACCTTGAGTGGTAGTTTGAAAATCACGGTTTTGGTTTTGGTTTGAAATTTGCCCATTTCCACTTTGATAATTACCCTTGTTGTAATTACGTTGATTGCCTTGATAATTACCACCTTTGTTGTTGTTTCAATAGTTATTAGCATTTTGATTTGGTGGAGCTTGATTTTGGCGGGAACCTTGACCGTTTTGGTTATAAGTTCCCGTGGCTACATAAGCACTCGAAGTGTTACCATCCGCGGTAATGCACTCGGAAAGATCATGAGCTCCACCATACGACAAACAACTCTTAGCAACCGCTTTAACCGAAGCGGAATTCGAAGCTTCTTGAGCTTTCCAATGGGACATAAGGTTAGCAAATCTATCAAAAAACCGATTCTCTTCATTAGCTTCATCTTGCAAGGCATTAATGCTACGAGACGATGGTGACGATGATGAACCCAATTTGGTAACACTCGGTGTGTTAAGAGGGCTATAAACCTTAGACCTATTCTCAATTATCACCAAAGCTTCTTCAACCGTTTTACACAAAAAATTACCACCCGCAGCGGCATTTAAATAATCTCTTTCATGATCATTAAGTCTATTGTAAAACGTGTCAATTTGATGCAATTCGGAAAAACCGTGATGAGGACATTCATGTAACATCTCCTTAAACCTCTTCCAAGCCGTAGAAAAACTTTCATTTGATTCTTGTGAAAATTTAGAAATCTCATTTTTCAAATGCGTAGTCTTAGAGGGCGGAAAAAATTGGTTCACGAACTTTGAAACGAGATCTTTCCACGTCAATATAGAATTGGGTGGCTCTTTCTCTAACCAAATTTTAGCGGGCCCCGCTAGGAATACGGAAAAAGCATCATCTTAATCGAGTCATTTGAGACATCCTTAAATTTGCAAGTAGCGGTAAGACGATTGAATTGGCGGATATGGTTGTGTGGATTGTCCTTCTCATCACCACGGAATTTGTTGTTTTGGATCATCGACAACAAACCCGTTTTCACCTCAAAATTCTCCGCAAGGATAGCGGGAATCACAATAGCCTCTCCATAACCCTCGGTGGGTGCTTGAAGTAACTCCATCATAGTTCGATTCGCCATGGTTGGTGCTTCTCTTACAATGGGTTCGTCAATAGGAGACTCCTCACTATAATGATTTGGAGTGGGAGTTTTGTTCTTGTGTTTACGTGCACGTCTTGCTTGATTTTGAGTTAGCATAAACGTCACGTACAACGAGGGGACGAGCAAAGAAGATTCTTTTTGGTGTTTTGTATTTTTTTAATTTTTTTGTGGTTTTTGATTGTATTAACCTTTTTGGAAATTGGTGAATGTATTAGGTAGACACAAATCTACAAATCTCCTCCTTAATCAAATCTCTTGATTAAAGAAGCCTCAAGGAATGAAAACGATCACGTGAAGTGAACGCCTTCGATGACTTTAGAACGTTGGTGGAACACCAAAACGTTCAAGAGGGTTTAATCAATAGAAACCAAGAAAATATATATGATACTTAGTAATACTTTGGGCGGCAAAACCCTCGGTTAGCTCTCAAAATCAAATACTCACAAGCAAGCGGGGAAACGAGGCGGCGCGAAGCACTTAAGAGCCTTTTTCCTTAGGATATATTTTATAATATCCACCTTATACCCACCTTATAGTTTGTATTTTCAAGATTAAGCTTCACGAAAGTATTTATCTATTTTTGCCTTTTTCTTTGGTTTGAGATTCGAATACAATGATTGGGTAATGACCTCCCAAGTCAAGGTTGTGATTTCTCACGTATTTGGAGTACTTGTGAATTTATTGTTCTACGTATATAATATAGTAATAGTATTCACACAAAAACCAAAAACCGATAATACGTATTAGTAGAGTGCTACTAATACAAATACTAATTATGGTTAGTATATAAAAACAACAATTGCAATCCAAACACAAAACGCCTCGCCGACAGCGGCGCCAAAAAATGATGTAGTGTTTTGGCTACCATTTAGGAAAAGAGCAACAAAATAGGACAAGTAGGCACGACGATTTAGGAAAATCGTGTGTGAATGACCCTAAATGAAGTGAAGTGAGTTCGTTCTCGAGGAGGCTAGTGCGTTGTGTAATGAATTGATTAATTTTTATTGTGATTTTATTGAGAAAAAGAAAAATAGAAATGGGGTGAGAAGAGAATGACGGTTACGAAGACGGATCGAGCTAAGACGAAAGGATCGTTCACGTAAAACCGTAAAAAGCTACAAATTAAAAATTTTAAACCTAAAAATTAATTAAAAGTTAAAAGAAAGTCTAAAATAATATAAATAAGAATAAAAATCCAATAAAAATATTTTAAAACCTTTTATTAATTAAATATTCAATTTTAAATGCTAATTAAAGCCCTAAAATTAAATATAATTAATCAAAATGTCCAAAATATTATTTTATTGAACAAATAACTTACTTATATTATCTAAAGACTAAAAAGTAATTTTCCTAATTTTTAAAAACTATTTTCCTATTTTTAAATCACTAAAAACTATTTTTAAACCAAAATAATTATAAAAAATAATAAAATAATGCCAAAAATAATTTGACACTTTTAAAAATCCTAAATTACTCTAATGAGCAGTAGAAAAATGAAAAAGTTTGAAAAATATTAAATTTTTCACTAAAAGACAAAACAGTTAATAATTAAAACCCTAATTAAACTAAATTAATTTTAAAAAATAAATAAAAAGTGAACAGTAAAAACTTTTTGAACTAAAAATCTTAAAATGTTTTTCTTAATCTATGAAAAATGTTAAAACTGAAAAATAATTGTTTTTGTCACTAAAATACAAAAACAGAAACTTAAAAGTTAATTAAAAATGGATATTAATCCTAAAAAATACTAAATGAACAGTAATAAAAAAATAATTAAACAGAAAAATCAAAAATTAAATAAGAAAAATTTAGAAACTGGTTTCAAGTCCTAACTCTAAAATTAGTGCACTAAAGACAAAAAAATTGCAATTCTGATAGTGACACTTCAAAGGCTTTGTCTTTTAGCAAAGCAGTACTAACCCATATACTAGCAGGGGTAACTTTTTTCCCACTGCTAGTGTAAAAATATGGTCTGTGGATGTTTAAGCTTAGGAAAGCTCTTATGCTTGGTTTTCTCTGGACAAATGGGCACCCCTATACTCAGTTGAGTATAGGGAGTCAATGTAAACACAAAACACACACAAGTCACTTAACAAAATCAAGCACAAAAATGCCCTAAAAGCTTACTGATGAAGCCTAACAAGTTACTGATGAAGGGTAACTTATACTTGCACAAAAACGAATTTCAACAGCTTAAAGCTTTCATACAAACTACCCAGATGACTTATAAGCTACACACAATCCTTAAATCACCTAATATCTAGCAGCTATTCAAATTTGATGGTCAAATTCACAAAAAATCATGCACAAAAAGCAGTTACTGGATATTAGCTAGTTCTCTCAATTTTTAACATGCAAATTGGTTTTAAACTCTACCAAATAGAAACCTAAGTGCATATATTACCTAATAACACCCTAAGAAGTGTGTTAGACCAGTTTATAAGCCAAGAATCTTTAACCAAACTCAAGTAAATACTAGATCCAAACACCCCTTAATTTTCAGAAAACCAATTTTTTCAAACCAAATTCAAACCAAATTGATCCTAATCAATCTAAACATGCATAACAATCAATATAAGACCCAAATAAGCAGATAACACAAACTCACAAACAGATCTTCACAATTTCTTGCAAAATCACATAAACTGAAAATTTGAAAACTCAAACAAGGAAATAGAGATTTACCTTGTGGGACCCACATCCAGGTCCCACAATGGCTGCTTAGCCATCTCCTTCAGGCTGGGGCCTGAGCAGAACCTTGGACAAAACAAGCTTCCAATGAAACCTGCTAAGATCAACAAATGGGAACAATATAACCAATATTTTCTGATTTTTAAACTTTTAAAGCCTTTTTCACAAAACTCTCTCAAATTCTTTTCCTTTCAAAAACACTTAAACAAACACTTAAAAACCTGGAAAACCAAGTTTGAACAAGATGTTACCAAAAAAATCTCCCTTTTTTCAGAAACTTGAAAATAATTTTTTGAAAACTCAAAATCAATTCAACAAATAATTTTGGAACTCAGATTTTTTTAACTCACTTAACACCAACTTTTACTTAACCAAAAGGAATTACAAATCAATTATATGAAAATACCAACTTTGCATTACTTAAAAAGGAATTACATAAAGTTTGAGTAAAAAAATCTGGAACAAGTAAAAATGAAATGCTATGCTGCCTTATATAATGGCTACAAGAACTATCTAGAATACTGAAACCCTAACAATGAATTTCCTATCATGCCCTTGGACGATTTTTGAATTTTCAGTCAAAGTGGTTTCATGTGAAGGATGTTGACATGCCAGCTGCAATCTTCAATCTTGGACCCTTCATTTGGTGTGGAGGACAAGTAAAACCATTTGGGGCGTTGATCCTGTCCCCTCATGGGGTTTTGTGGAAAAGGACGTGAGTGGGGAATCTTGGGGGTGTCACATGGGTGTGTCTGGGGTTGATTTGGGATGTGGGTTTTGGTGACAATAAGGTTGATTAGTGATCTGGAAAGGGGCAACAAAAACCCCTTTGATATGGAGTTAATTGAACCTTGGCATAATTAGGGTTTATGGGGTGTTTTTGGGGTTGGTTAATCTGATTTGGGGATTAAACATTTTAAATAAATGTTAAGGAGGGAAAGATTAAATAATCAGATTAAGTGATTATTTAAGTTGGGTGGAAGTCTGACGTGGGAGGGAGAGTGAGGTGGTGGGTGCTGATTGGCTGGTGGTGATGATGTGGCTGGATGATAGGCTGGGGTGAGTTGTATTGTCTGGCAGTTTTGACCCCCAAAGTTTCTTCACTCTTTCATTTTGTATTAAACAGAAAAAACTTCCATTTTCCTTTATAAACAACTTTGCATCACTTGTCATTTTTGGCACAACATGTTTTTAAACTTGTATCAAGGACTTCAAATGTAATTTCTTCATTCTTCAAGGACTAAACTTGTAACATCTTGATAATTTAGGGACCCAAATGCAAATAGAGAGTATTGCAAGGGTATAAATTGCCAAGTCTTCAAAAATGAGGGACCAATGTTGCCAATCTTCAATTCTTCAAGGTCATTTTTGGAAATTCCATTCTTGGGCCCGGTTCATTGTGCGGCTTCGTTTCCCGTGTTCGTTTTTGATTGATTCTTGTGATCTTTTTGCCATTTCCTCAATATTCGTACCTAAAATACACAAGCAACAAACACGAGCATATATTTGGCAGTTTTAATGATATTTTATGCATTTTAAGCCCGAAATGGACGATGAGACTATGTATAAAAGCAGTCTCATCAACCTTGATGATAGTGTTAGTTAAATAATTCATTTTGTGTTTTACACTAAATGTGTTGTATGGTTTGTTGTGATCAAAACTAAGTAAGATTAGTTAACACCAATAATGTTTTTAGGCATTACTTGCATTAACAATCTCCCCCTTTTTATTACGACAAACGATAAACTCATTTACGTAGAAACACAAACTATGGAATTATTAACTAGTTTATCACTATCATTTCTCCCCCTTTGTCGTAGCAAAAAGGTTAGCATAAGTCTTTGAAGAGCATCGAACTTTGCTAGTAGCTCCCCCTTGGTGGTTGTTCCCCCTTGCTTGGGGCACCAAGTTTGTGAGATAAGGTGACATGCTACACAAAGGTTAGTAGAAAAGAAAGAAACACCAGTGTATATATGATCACTACCTACTAAGTAACTTAAGAGGGAGAAAGAGAAGAAATCTCAAATTAGAAGCAAGTATTTTGCTAAGTATGTCCAAAGAGGTAATTGACAAAATCAAACTTCAATCCAATGAAGATGATAAGCTTGTCAATGTGTTAAAGCTTTAGAATTGATGGAATCACCCATAAGCAATTGTAAAAAATTAACCAAGATCAACTCAAAGTAGAACTAATTAAATAGCACACAAATAACATAAAGGTTACATAAAAAAACAACAAAGAAGATAGTCATACACATAGTATGAGTATCTTAAAAGCAATAAATATGGAAAATAAACCACTAAGCATAAGCTAGTCTAATAGAGATATTTTCCAAGATTGCTAAAAATAAAATAAAACTAAAAAGACGACGATGCATCATTCGAAGTTTTGTCCACCGGAACGAAAACTTGAATAGGAGGTCGAGTGAGGAGGAATTCAAGAAAATTTAACTTCTCATACACATGAGCAAGTTCAATTTGTTGAAATTGGCAACAATCACACGAGGATCCATGATGCAACATAAAATCGTTTGATGGGGGTATGGCATTAAACTTAGGGTTTGGTGGTGGTGGGGTAAAGGGTTTGGGAGTGTTTTCACAATGCCTTGTGAGGTTTGGGAAAGTGGAAAGGTCATTGAGTTGGGGGGTATTGAAGGATTATGGTGGTGGTGGAACATGTTCTTTTGCTCCGGTGATGGGGTTTATGGTGTAAGTCTCATTCCAATACTTGATTGGAGAGAAGGTAGGGTTTTTGGGTGGTTTGGACGAAGATGGTTCATTCTTCTTAACCCAAACGGGTCGAACCGAGATTTTCGGTTTCTTTGAAAGCTTGGATGAGGAAGCTTTGGGTGAGTGGGGTTGTGACAAAGAAATGTCAAGGTTAGGAATGTAGGAGTTAGGCATTGTGAGAGTGTGAGAATGATATCTCAAGGTTATGTGAGAATGAATTCTCAAGGTTGGGAAGGTGTGAGAATGAAATCTCAAGGTTGGGGTATAAGTATAATGTGATCAAGGTAAGAGTTTAAATACAAGATGTGTAGTGTCAAGGAATGTTTAGTCAATTTGAGTAAACAAGGAATCTTGACTGGGAATAGGGTTTTAAAGGTTTTGACCAAAAATTCGTCAAAAGTCACTTTTTGGCCGTGGTACCTTAAAGGGGCCGGCGGTTCCATATCACTAAGGAACCGCGGGTCTTTAAGGAACCGCGTCCAGAGGACTTTGAACCATGTTTTTCCTGGGTTTTGGGAAAAACTAAGACTTTTTCAAAAAGTTGCAAATCTTGGAATTTTACCTCTATTAGAACCAAAATATGATAGGGTTGCATAAAGCAACACATTCACAAAGAATGTCTTGACAAAGGGTGACAAAATAATTTAGATATCATTTTGAACCAATTTTAGTCAAGTTTAGGGGTTGTGATAGATTTAGGTTCAATTTTAATTTCAGATTAAAGTTGATTAGTGTGCACAAAAGGATAGAATCACACAAAGCTAAATCCATAAGTCAACAACATAAAACATTCATTAATGAGGCAAGTACAAAGATAAATAAGAACTAACTAATACATAGCTAGCTTAACATAGAATCTAGATAAGTAGTTTTCTTAGGCTTGGTTTTGTTGAAAACTCTTATTAAGACAACTCCATCATTCATCTCCTAGGAGGAGGCATGGAGAACAAAGTAAGCAAGAAATCTTGCAAACCCCTATGTAGTCCATACATATCCATCCTTAGGTTTTGGATGAGGAAGTGGTTGTAGAGACAACATGGACATCTAGGACCATGAGTTTGTTGAAACCCAAAGTAAGGATCACCCAAGAGGAGGGAAAGGGGGACACCCAAAATTGGGATGTTTGAGTTGGGTGGAGGTGGAGGAGGCATGTTCTCCAAGGGTGAAGTGGGTGAAAGTGGAGGCATATTCTTCAAAGGGGAAATGGGTGAGTGTGGAGGTAAATGGTGAAGTCACCAAAATGTCATCAAAGTCATTCCCAAAAGAAATGCTTTGGATTGGTTGAGGTTGTGTGGTCACTTCCAAGGGTGCACTTGGAGTGAAGGGTGAAGAAAGCTCATTCATTCTAGAATTGAATGAAGAGGAGGTAGAACCAATGGAGTGGTTAGTACCATGGGTGGAGGAGGTCTTGCATGGTGCAAGAGGTGGGGAAGGTGATGAAGAAATGAGGATAGGATCATTCTCATTCTTAGGTGTGTGGAAAGGTGAAGAGTTAGGCTTAGCTACCTTAACCCTTATTTTGAGTGTTTTTCTTGGGGTGGAGGTCTTGGAAGTGTTTGAGGTTTTGGTACATACAATGGTTGATTAGGGTGGTTTAAGGTTTAGGGAAGTATGTTTGATGTGTGAAGAACATGGCAAACAAGGTGGGTTTAAATGGGTGAGGGGATGATCCAAACTAGTAATGGGTTAAAATCATTTTAGGTGAATAATGAATTTAGATACCCTAGTTTAAGAAATGTACAGTTTATTACTGAAAATCATGCAAGCTTTACACAAAATTAAGAAAACAGTGTAAAGCAAAGATGTTGTCGTGCACAGTGACCGGCGGTTCCTTATCTAGGACCGGCGGTACCTTATCGATAAGGAACCGCGGGTCGATATTGAACCGCGACCAAATTGTTTTCAAAAATTTCCCATCCTAGTTTTTGATAAACCCAGATTTCTCCCAATGGTTTCACAAGCCAAAGTTAACTACAGATCATAATCTAATAAGCTAACTATCAAAAGGCATGCACAAAGCTATGTAAAACACAAACATGAAGGCATAATTAACATTAAGGATCAAGATAAATGATAATTCTAACATGCAATCACAAGTTAATACATATCCAAGATAAAATAAAATTGTTCAACAATACAAGTTTACCAACATGTATTCTTTGAAAAGCTTCAAGGATTTCACCTTCTCTTCTTCCCCAATCCCTTGATCATATTCCCCAAGAACTTGAAACCTTTTCTTGATTCAACCCGGTGTTCTTGCAATTCCCCTCGAGTTCTAAGGTTTTCACGGTAAAGATGCTCCATATTGAGATCTTCCGGTACTTCACTAGAATGATGAGAAGGAGGAGCTAAGTCTTCAAATTCATCCTCGAATGGGTTTGAGGATGGATGGGAATTACTCGAAGAGTGGAAATGAGAACTAGTACCTATGCCATCACCATCACTTGTTGGCATGTCCATGTCCTCATCATCCATCTCTTGATGAACAGATTTTCTCGATCCTCGATCACTTCTTGTCTTTCTTGTATATGCCTCTTGAATAGGCAACATAACCCGACGAGCCGGGTAGAAGCGAGAAAGATCAAGGTGGGGAAAATCATGAGCAACCCTTTTGAAAAGGCGAGTTAGAACCATAGTATAGGGAAGGTTTGTCTTGGGCTTCGAAAGGGCATAATTGATTCGTCGAGTGATATAGAATGCCAAGTTGTACTTGGTGGATGTAAAGATGCAACTCAACATATGCACCATACACGCCGGGATATGATCTCGGTTTCCACCAAGACAAAAGACATTCTCCCTAAGGATATTGGCCCATTGAACCATGAAATCCTTAAGGTCGCTAGAGAGCACTTCATATCGATTCACATTTCGTACATTTGAATGAAGGCTTCTCACAACGTTACCATCACGCTCTTTCGAGATGATTTCAAGAATGAACTCTAGATCAATTCGGTGAGGTCATTTGGAGGTTTATCGAAGGATTCCGAGAGAGCATCAAGTCTCCATTTATCCGTAAAACGACAAGTGCCTTCATATGGCACACCGAGAATTTGACCAAAGTCTTCAAGAGAGTATTGAATTAATTGATCATTCAATACGAAACGAATGAAGATTTCTCCATTGTATTCAATCATCGAGTAGGTGCTAAAGAATTCAAGAAGGAATAAGGGGTAAATATCTTCTTCTATGTTGAGCAAGCAATCAAACCCCGAAAGCTCAAACATAGATAGGATATAGACATGACCCGTTATTTCCTTGCCAACGACTCTACCCTCATGGAAACAACGAGCGGAAAGGGATGGAAACACGTTTTGAAGTTGGGGGGAAGCATAGGTTTGGGAGATGTCGGGCATATAATCTTTAGTGAATTGATGATCTTTTTAATATTGAGAAGGCATGATTAAGTACCTAAATGCAAACACAAGACAATATTTTTCCAATCACTCATATGAAAAATAAGAAGGAAGACGAAAAATGAAAATGTGTTATATCAATTTCTTGACAAACATAGGATTGAATCCATATCATTTTCATGTTCACAATGTGTCTATTCCATCATTAACCAAGAACACATGATCTATGTTAGATCAACAATGGATTAGAACATTGGTTTTTCAAAACAAGGTTTTTAGGTAAGCATTAACAATTGCATTACCTACTTGTTCATGGGTTCATCTCAAATCCATCATTCAACCAAAATCATTTAGCCTAAATTCGGATTTGTTCTACAAGTGGGTTTTAGTGAAATCTTAATGAATATCAACCTAAGGAATCATAGTAAGATTACCATGTCAACCCACATTCCTATTAAGGTTTTAATTCAATTTCAATTTTAAAAATCCCCAATTATGAAAGGATGAACCCTAGAACAAAATAGATGAAATTGAAAGAAAATACTTACAATTAATTGATGTTAGATAAAGGATGAGTGAAACCCACAACTTGGAATCAATTAATTTGAGTGATTGAAGGTTTTGGAAGCTTCAACAATGGTGGAAAAGGTAAAACCCGTCGGCTGCGTGTTTTTGGGAGAGAGAGAGAGTTTGGTTTGAAAAAGAATAAAAACTCAAATTGGCGCTCTGACAAAAGTTACTGCCCGCGGTACCTTATCGATAAGGAACCGCGGGTTTGAGCCGCGGAGATAAGGAACCGCCTACAGAGGCAGGTTTCTATCTCTGAAAAACGCCAAATTTTGAAAATCCAGTTTTTCTAAAATGCTTAAAATTAAATCATGAGCCTTTTAGAATATCATTGGATCATCATAACACTAAGCAATATGCCTTAATGAAGGATTACGAGTTAAATCAAGATCGAAAAGAACCGAAACGGACAAACGACTACTCTTAGCAAAACGACTAAGTAGAGAGAAGTCAAGAGAAGTGAATCAAGACTAGGATCAATGCTCAAGGGATTAATGACAATTTTCAAGTAGTTGAAACGAAGAGCTTGTGTCATATATAGTGGTTTAAGACGTGTCTTTCCGGTGAAACGATAAACAGCTTTGGTAATGAATAAGCACAAAGCAATTATTCAAGTCTAAACTAAGATCACTTTCAATAATAGTCTTAGTCTAAACTAAAATATGAGCAAAGTATTAATTCACTTTCTCTCCCACAAAGGGCCTACTAACCGTATGGGTGCAAACCATTTAAATCATGCTTGATACTTTAAGCTTCTACTAACTCACTCTACATCACCATAGTGAGTCAAGTATCCAAGCAATGAAGGTTTGAGAGGATAAAAGAAAAGAAACACAAACCACAAATAAATGTCAAGGCAAGGATGCCGAGAACAAGCACATAGTCAAGTAATGATCAAAGGGCGTGTGGAAGAACGAAAGCGTACCTTGGCCACAAAGAGCAATCCATGAAGGAATAAGTGCTATGCCCAATCAATGACTATGATGAGTACCAAGTCTTCAAGGACTAGTATCATTCCCAATCATCTTGGTATCATCATTCAAAGATGTTAAAGATCAATGAAGATGATTCTTCTAAAAGTGCAAGTAACTCAATCCATAACCAATAAATTGATTGATCTTCATGAGTACCTACACAAAGCAAGATGCAAACTAGTAGATAAATTTCAAAAGTATATCTAAAATGCATAAAGGCTACTAATCTTAAGTGGGATGCAAAATTATCAATTAAAATACCTATTTTCAAAGAAAACATAGTTTTGACCAAAGAGAAACTTTAGTACAACTAGACCTTCTAATTTGAGGAGGCAATGGATCGATCCAAGTTTCAAAGTACAATATACTTCAAAGATCTTGAGTGACCATCTCTCTGATACCAATTGTAGAAACTAGAAGGGGGGTTGAATAGTTTCTTTTCGATTGGTGACCAAATTAAAATTACTTTCAATTTGGTTTGTATCAAAACTATCTTTTACTTGAGGCTAAGTTGCATAATGATTAGGTTCAATTGAAATGCACTAGCAAGGATAATAAGCAAGTATAATGATAATGAAATAAGTAAAGAGTAAGGAAGGAGACGACCTAGTGGGAAGACACCAAGATTTATAGTGGTTCGACAACGAGGCTTTATCCTCGTTTCTACTCCACTCCTCGAGTACACCTACTCGAGATTTCCACTATATCCACAAGCTCCCTTCTCGGCGGAGAAAACCTTACATCGTTGCTTACATTATTTTCCGACACTAAGCTAAATGTCGAGACCTAATCTTTAGCTAGGACCAATCTACACGACGTTGCCCTACTTCACAATTTAACGACACAAGGCTAGATGTCGAGTTCTAATCTTTAGGTAGAACCAATCTTCACGACGTTGCCTACTTCACCATTTTACGACACAAGGCTAGATGTCGAGTTCTAATCGAAAGCTAGAACCAATCTTCACGACTCTTTACTTTGAAGATAAGTGAGAACTTCACACAACACAACTACTAATCACTTTAAAGTTTAGTGAGAACTCACAAGACACAACCACATCACTTTATAGTTTAGTGAGAACTCCTAATCAAATCTATTACAACTCAACTAGACTTATCCAAGTACACACATGTAGCTTAGATTTACACAACACAAATCCAAGCAAACACATATGCAATGGATGTACACAACAAATCCAAGTATCCACAAATAACTTGGATGAACACAACTAGTCCAAGTATTCATAAATAAATTGGATTGACCTAAAACAAAAAAGGTATCATGATGAATATGACTAGCTCATAAATTCATCTTTATTACTACACTAGTGAGTGAGTGATCTTCTCATTGGACATGGTAAAGGAGGGGATCAAGAGGATAATCATATGTAAACATCCTTAACAATTTAAGTGATCATTTACTAATGATTATGCTATAGAATATAGAAAGAGGGCTGAGAAAAACATCCAAGAGGCTTGCTGGAAAATGAGATTTGACCTACTATTTAAAGGAGACAAAGTTACAACGGATCTATAACGGATACTGTGCGCGGTACCTTATCTCACCCCACGGTACCATATCGCTAAGGTACCGCGTAGGTACTTAAGGTACCGCCACTAGACTCTGCTCCGTTTTTTGTCTTTTAGTGGGGTGGGAATATCTGAGGTATTTGAACCCTTCAAAGGATATTCTAACAGCATTTGGAATATGCCATTTTCAAATTTTCATTTTCCATTTTAATAAAACATTTTCTAAAAAAGAAAGTTTATTAAAAAGTCTTTTAACAAAAGTGAGTTTTAAGGATAATCATTTTGATGATCACTAAGTATGATTAAGAAAGGTTAGTGATATGCTTATTACCTTGATGATAGTGTTAGTTAAATAATTCATTTTGTGTTTTACACTAAATGTGTTGTATGGTTTGTTGTGATCAAAACTAAGAAAGATTAGTTAACACTAATAATGTTTTTAGGCATTACTTGCATTAACATATACGTCTGTTGTCCCGGCCAAGGCACAGTGAGCATGACTCACCCAGACGGGGATGGTCAATCCCTAATAGATCTATTTCTAACATTCGGGCGATTTACAACAATTTAACAGTTCAATAATAAACAATCATAGTCAAGTTTATACAATCCAGTTGTGTCCATTATGTTTTTGCATATTTTCTTTCCCAAAAGGGAAAGTTTTATCAAAAGTTTATATGAGGATATAAACTCACCTGGGAGTAGGAAATAGCTGTTTAATATGAATATCCAATTAATGCTCACGCCAAAGTTATGTCTAATCAGATAGTACAGTCCTAATAGATAGTACAAAGAACATATATGTATGCTTATACAGATTTTAGTCAGTTCATTTATGCTACGGTATTCATCTAAATAACCATAGTTCAAGTAGCATCAATATTCATTTACTTATCTATATAAGTTTCATTTCTAAGTAAACATAAAATGTTTAACTATTAATATCAGTTAGCATACATGTAATTATAATAATCATTCAGCTTACAATTAAATTTCTTATTTAAGTAGACATATAATGTCTTATTTAAAATATTAATTTACGTTCTCTGTTCAAGTATTATAATCACTCATTTACTATTAAATTTCATTATTAAGTAAACATAAATATTTTACTTAATATTAGTTCGCGTTCGTAGTTCATGTATTATACTCATTCATTTAAACTCTAATATTAAGTTTCATATTTTAAGTAGGACGTAAGCTGTTCTACTTAAATATTAACATTCAATTTCTCCAACGTTCATACAGACTTTATTTTCTAAAAGTATATGAGTTTATGTATGAGTAATATATATTCATAATTTTTTATACAATTATTTCCTAAAGTAAATATAAATATTTTATAAAAAAAATGAAATATAATATTTTATTTATCTTTAAAGTTTTCATAAATTTTTTTAATATTTATAAAATAATTTAAACTTAAGAATTTATACCTTAATTCTTATGGTCTAAGTATTTTAATTATGTTTTATTATAACTAAAATAGATTTTTAAGGTTAGGGCTTGGTAATGTTTCGGAATATGGCAAAACTAGTCCCTCTATATTTTTAAACAAGTATAATTTTCGGATTTTACATATTTAGTACCTAGGGCTTGTTAAAGTTTCGGTTTATGGTAGATTTAGTCCCCCTAGTTATATTCTAGGTTTTGTAACTTTACTAAAATTACAAAAACAGCCCCTAGGGCTTCTTTAAGTTTCGCAAATTACAAAAATAGTCCTTAGGGTTTTAAAATAACAAAATAACTTTTAGAAACTTCCCAAAATGGTCCCTAGGGTTTAATTTGCCACGGATAGTATTTATTAAACCCTAGACTTTTGGATATTTATATTTTCATTCCTTGTGTTTATAGTTTATCAAAACAAGTTTCATAAGTTACGGTTTTAGTCCTCAAGTTTTATAAATTGTCATTTTTGTCCAAAAAGTTTTTATAAGTTATATTTTATTATAAAAACTTTTATTTCAACATTCAAGCTTTATATGGGCTCATTAAATGGGCTAAACATCTAATGGGCTATTTTAGTGGCTTAAATGTATTTCAAGTCCACTAATTTATTTAAATGGGCCTAAGTGTAATCTTAAGTCCATTTAAGTTACTAAGATTTATCAAATGGGCTTATTGGGTCCATTAAGCTTTAGATTAACATTTCATGGACTTAATTAGTCCACTAACATTACTTTATATTTTATGTATGTTTTTGCTTAGGATATTTTTATAAGCTTATTACGAGCTTATTAATATTTAGTTTTAAATCTAAATAGATGAATAAAACTTAAAATTTGTTTTATGTCTTATACCAAATTAGATCTGGGTTTATATAAGGTTACAAGTAAGTCATAAGCCCTAGTAGGAGCTTATATCCCACGGCTAATATAGTTATAGCTTATTAAGATAATTCAAGTCTCATTTTAAGGTTGCATGTAATTTATAAGTGCTACAAAAATAGATCTAACTATGTACACATCAAGAAAATAAGTCACAAGTCCAAAATAAGATCTAAACTATGTCTAGACCTAAAAATCAAACATAGCTCCATGTACACTCATATATAGCCCACGACTATATTTTTAAATCTTGGTATTTCCAAGATGAACTCTTAATCAAATTTTAAGTCTTGTAAATAGTTGCAAAATATAATCATGATTATCTAGGTGACATGCATGTTTCCAAGGTTTCCATTTTACCAAGGTGACTACATATAGCCCACGGCTATATTGTCTCTTCCCAAGGTTCCCATAAGATTTTATAAGCTTGTTTTTATGTTTAACACACTCAAGTTAATTTTTATCATTAGATTTATGGTTAATATAAGCATGCATGTACATCTAATTCATTTTAGGTCATATGTAACCCACGGCTACATTTATACACATAAGTTATATTTTGTGATTTTCAATATTCCATTTAACATGTATCAATTCCTATTCCATTATTCAAAACTAAGTAGACAAATCATATTGTCATCATTTATTTTAGCCGTGACCTTTAAGGTCATCGTTTTCATGATCTTTAAGTTTCACAAGTTTATTTTATGAGATCTATGATTATTAGTTAACCATAGTCCCATAAAACAAGATTTGTAACCCATGCAACATTTAGATTTATAAAATGCTCCATATGGTTTATAAATCAAGTTTAAAACATAATATACAAATCATAGGTTTCTTATTAGAAGACTTTAAATCATGTATATGATTTTCATAATTATGTCGTGGCCTATAATGGTCATGGCTTCATCAAATCTTAGTTTTAATATGTTATTTACATGTGTTTATAGATGTATGATGATGCATGCATGAAGAAATGAAAGGACATTATGCGTATACCTTTCTTGCCTAAAAGTACCAAGGGTGATCTAGATGAACAAGGAGATTTGAGATATACTCAAGATGATGAAGAAAACCCTAGTTATAACTAAGCTGTGGCCTTAATGATTTCAGCTAGGGCTTGTTTATAGGAGGAATGATGCTACCAAATGATTTGTAATCAAGGTGGGACAAAGATTTAGTTGATATAATGAATCAACTTTGGATTTTTGTGGCTTGTAGCCGAAATATAGAGAGAGAGATGAAGAGAGAAGTGAGTTTGCATGTAAGAGAGAATGTGTATGTGTGTTTCGGCTAAAAGGGAATAGAGAGAGAGAAGGGCAAAAGGTATGATTCACTTTGGTAAGACATATTGTGCCAAGTGTCACCTCTTGCCTTTCCAAGGCAACTCTTCTTCTTCCACCTAAGGTGGGGTGCCGTGTTAAGCTAACTAAAAAGGGGTAATGGGCCCTTGGCTTGGGCTTATGTTGGGCTTACACACAACGGCATCTATTCTTGGGCTAGTCCAAGAGTAGTGTAGTATGCAAGGGATGTATGCATATGCCTAAATGGCTAAGCATGCATGATGTAATATTTTTCTCCAACTTGTTAAGTGTGTCACACTCACATTGCTAGTTATAATCTCATTACTTGTTTTCCTAGTTGTATGTTCATGGTCTTAGGTTATGAAGCTATTTTAACAAAGATGTAAGTAAAAGTATAGCTACATGATAGACATGTTTATACACATCTTAAGGAAATATAACACATGCATAAGTGTTCTAGGATTATTGGGTGGAATTTTATATTATAAAATCATGGATTTTACATTGGTTTAGGGTGGGATGAATCAAGGATCTGCATAGTTAGGGGCAAAACCCCTTTGGTTTAGTGGGTATTTAGGATTAGGGCTTATGGGTTCATAAGTATGTGTTGTGTGTGTGTTTAATCAGGATTTAGGTTTAAAAATGTGTTTAAGAGGGAAAAGTTTATAATCAGTTTAATGACTGATTATTATTGTAGGTGGATTGTGATGTGGCGTGGGGTGGTGATGTGGTGGACTGGTATTGGTGGAAGGGGGTTACGTGTAAAGATGATTGGTGGGGGTAAATTGTGATGTCGCCCATGTTTAGTCCCTGGCTTTCCCAACTCTTGCTAAATGAAGTTTAATCAGTCCCAAACTTGTTTTCCCTGTATAAACAAGTTTTCTTTTTCTTAGTTTGGCCACAAGAGTTTTTGCAAACATGTATCAAGGACATGTTGTGTAATTTGAGCAACTTTCAAGGGTATATTCTGCACAATATTGAAACTTTATGGACCATACTTGTACAAAGAAGATTCACAAGGGCCAAAAGTATCAAATCTTCAAAAGATGAGGGACCAATCTTGCCAAACCTTCAAACTTCAAGGACTTCAAAGCAAATTCATGATTCGGGTCCGGTTCTTTGTGCGGCTTCATTTCCCGTGTTTGTTTTTGTTTCATTCTTGTGATCTTTTGTTGATTTCACGATATCCGTACCTAAAATACACAATAAACAAACACAGGCATATTTTTGGGTATTTTGATGATATTTTAAGCGTTTTAAACCCGATTTGGACGATGATATTATGTATATTTGAGGTCTCATCACTCCCCCATACTAAACCATTACCGTGCCCTCACGCAATGCTAGAATTAAGTATCGTAGCACTTCCAAAATTCATTTTATGATGACACTTATTAAAGACGTAAACTTAAATAAACTACTACATGTATTCTAGACATAATGTATCGTTTTCATCACGATTAAGTGACTTTTAAGATCATAGAACAAGAACACTTGAATGCTTTGTTAGAAATAATTTCGTCGTCTTCGATTTTCACCCAATTCCATGCTAAGCGTGTAACGAGATCATTGTTATTATAAGTTAGCAACACAATCATATCTCATGAGTGTTAATTACATACCTAAACTCCCTTATTCCTAATTGGTATCTCTTATATTTTATTTTTGTCTTAATGATCGCGAGGATACATCATTGACTTATGCGTGAATAGAGATTAGGTCCAAAAATAGAGCCTTAACGGTGTAACCAAAATCATCGAGTTAATAATTCACCCTAATAGACAATGATTTAAAAAAATTAAGTCAACAAGAAGGATCGATAAACACGGTTTTATAACGGTTTTGAACATGAGACTTATTACCAAGACTTTTATACGCCCCCTAACGGATGGGCCTTATTATCATAGGTTTACCTTCATCTTTTATTCAAATCCGCCATGGAGCTTTTATTATGACTTTGGTCTTGCCTTGCCTTTTATTTAACCTCGCCATGAGGTGTTTTTTATGGCCAAAGACGTATATCCTCACGCTAAAGTGAATTTTGGATCTTTAAAGCATCAAAGATTAAGGCTTGATTCACTTTGAATTTGGGCATAGATTTTTCGGCCTTGTGAGCTTCAAATTGTTTCTTAATTTAGGTCAGCACTTGAAATCTTATTATTGGGTGAAGCTTTCGATTATTCGGGTTGCCAATACTTCAAAACCGTGACGCTGGCGATACCTTAATGTTTTCCCAATTTAATTACATGGAAGCTACTAAAACAAATTAGAAACCAACAATAGTGACTAAACCGCTAAATCAATATTTATTAACAATTTATTATAAAAGCATGGGGAGAATAAGCTAATAATTACTACACATGAGATCCTGAAAGATTACGAGACTTATAAATAACTCTATCATTTCTCGTCCTCATTTAAGAGACTTAGCCTAAAAAGTTAAGGAATCGAAGCTAAGTGCTCAACACACACGGTCGAGTCAAAAATTACTCTTACTCTCACCATCAGAAAACCTACATTCGTGTCTTAAACACTTATGAAAAACAAGAAAAATTTTAAAATTTGGCCATTTTTAGCATTATTTTGCAACAAAATGATGAAAATTGGATTGCGTGGTAACGTAAACAAGGTGAAGTATCTACTCACCCCCCCCCCCCCCCATACTAAAACTAAACATTATCCTCAATGTTTCGAGTCTAGGGGTGAAAACAGCCCCATACTAGAGACGAAGTCGAATGCTTAATCTCTAGCTTGGAAAGGTAAAACGAATAAACTAAAAGCCGTTTATGAATTATGCTAATAAGATAAACGTTAGAACATAAAAGGATATCATCGGATATCGGAATCTCCAAAGGCAACGATCAAAGCTGGATTGATCCGTAAAACAAACACGAGAGGCTTTAATGATGACGATGAACCTAATAAATCACAATCACAAACAACCACGGAACAAAGGTTGGAAGAGCACAAGTCCCCCCGCTACACTATTAGGAAAACGATAATATTTACAAGGATAATCATGAGAATCCCCCACGAGGCACCTTGTTTTTGATAACCGAGTCAAAAGCTCGACTCGAATCCCCATAAATGTGACCATTTAGGGATAATCATGGTTTTGTCATTTTTGGTGGGGCTTACATGATAAACAATGCCCAAAAGCAACCGGTATAAAGGACTAAGTCCTTTGATGATACAAAATACCAGGATCGAAGATGGTGTCCTCGTTCTCATGGGATAAACGAACCAACGCCACTTCAACACATGCAAAAACCCCAAAGGGGTAGAAGAAAAGAGATGAGAAGTAGAAAGGTGGGGCAATAGGTAAGGCAAACTTATGAGCTACTCGAGGTAGACTCACATCAAGCAAATAGATATATTTTCCATTTATTGCATCGGTGGAAGACCGAGATTTCCCTTTACAAGAAATTCCAGGATCGAATATCTCGTCCTCGGTGGTAAAGTGTGAAGAAACATAAGGGGCTTCCCCCACACTAAAACCACACACACCATCGTCAAAAGGAGTAGACGAGATGGTAGAACTCATATACGCGGTGATGACGGAGTTAAACTTGTAGAAAAATCTTTTAAATCAATTTTAAAATCTTTTCCTTTTTCATCGTTTAAAAACTCTTTATGAAAACCCGATTGAATTATGTCGAAAATATTTGGCGTTTCAAATTCAAGATTAGTCACGCTAAAAATCCTCACATTAAAGTTGCGGTTAGGGGGTGGTGGATTGTATAAGTCCTCAAAATGTCGATCAACAAAGAACACCGCCCCTGATAGGTGTGAAAACACCCATCCTTTTACCACTTATAACAATTAAAAACGAGACCATAACGTGTATTTTATGTCGTAAATGTCAGAATTATGCGTGGTTTGTGCTTTTGTTGTGTTTTAGGACCAAAATGTGAAAAGGGAAGAAAACACGGGCTTTCACAGGCTTTTATCGAAGAAAAGGACGAAGTCAAAAGATCAAGAGTGCAAAAAGAACGGAAGTCAAAGGCCTATTCTGAAGATTTATCGAAGAAAGAGTCTAAAGACGGAAGTTTAACGAAGTCGAAAAACCAAGTCTAATTAATGAAGAAATTAGAAGACGAGTTCATTTTATTTATCGACAAATCCCGAGACAAAGTCGAGAATGACGAGTTTATTGTCAAAGACGAAAGACGAGAAGACAAAAGAAAAGAAAGAAAGAAGGAAGCAACCAACAACTCCCCTCCTATAAATACCCTCCTAATGACACATTAGGAGGTGTTAGCTAATTGACAACTAGCTCTCCACTTTATTTTTCTAGCACTTTTCATATTGTCATTTACTTTAATTGTCTTTCTTTTCAAGTAATCCATGTAAGTCTTTACTCTTTAATCTTGTCTTTAATCTTTAATCTTTTATTTTCAAGCTTTTTAATCATCTCCTTCTACCTTTCTTCTTTGCTTAATCTTAATCTTTTTCATCATCTTTGTTCGTGTTGATTTCGTGTTCTAATCTTCATTTATTTCGTCATCTTTTTATATAAAGTTCTTAGCTTTTTGCGTTTCTTGGTTCGTGTTTAAAAAGTTTTACAAGTTTTATCTTTGATCTAGGATTCTTGTTAAGCTTATTGGTGTTTTTGTTAGCTTATTATCCCTTAAAAGTTGTGAAAAGAGTGCCCAAATTCGTCCTTTTACGAGTTCCCCTTTTTTAGGAAAATCTGATTCAATTTAGAAATTTTTGTGTATTGCGAAATTGAACTTTTTTGTGAATTGTGAATTGCGAAATTGAAATTTTTTGTGAATTGTGACATTGAACTTTTTTGTGAATTACGACATTGAACATTTTTGTGAATTGCGACATTGAACTTTTTTGTGAATTGCGACATTGAACTTTTTTGTGAATTGCGACATTGAACTTTTTTGTGTATTGCGACATTGAACTTTTTTGTGAGTTGCGAAATTGAATCCAAAATCTTGCATTGCGGGTTTATACCAAGGATTGCGGAATTATTCAATTTTGCAATATTGCGAAATTGTATCAAAGTTTTGCATTGTGAAATCGAATCAAACTGCTATATTGTGAAATCATACCCAAAATCTAGATATTGCGGAATCACTGATTTCGCAACATTGTGAAATTGTGTGTACTTTGCGTTGCGAATTTAATTCATATTTCCAGCATTGCGAGATTAAGTGTTTGATTGCGAAATTAATTTAATTTTTTTATATTGCGGAATTAATTAGTTTTTGTTCAAGTTTAATTTAAAATTTATTTTTCCCACCAATTTCTTAAGTCTCGTTTTTACTTATTTAGTTTTATTTTCTGCTTTATTTTAACTTGTCGTTTCTTAGTTGATTTTTAAAAGTATTTTATTTTCACGTTTTCATTTTATTACGTTTTAATTTCTCGTCATTTATTTTTAAAAGTCTTTGTTTTTAATTTAATCTTTTCTAGCTTTCATTTTTGTGCTTTAATTAGTTATAGACAACGACACCTTTTCTTCTATACACCAAAGACATCTGAGTCGCACATTTAACCGAGATCAATTCGATTAGACCAATTCAAAGAACTTTTAATATACAAAATCTCGACTTTTAAATGGCGCCGCTGCCGGCTCTTTCGTGCAGATTAACGATTTTTGTGAGAGAGCGTTAGATTTTGGGATCCGTTTACTTTTGAACGTTATTTTTCGTGTCAAAAATTATCAAAAAAAATCCTAAAAATCAAAAATTTCAAAAATACAAAAACATTTAAAAAATCATAAAAAGCATTTCTTTTTTCAAAGTTTTGCACCAAAATTATTCCTCTTAACCCTCTATTATGTTTAATTCTTTTTCTCAAACCCTCTTATTTTTAATTATTCATGGATTCGTATGTGTATTTCGTAGGGTGTGGGAGACCATTGTATGGTTATCAAACTTGTCAATGGTGTACATGTGAGCGGTGCGGAAATGATATCGACAATACACAATTTGGATTTTGTCCCTCGTGCAATTCGATTAACTCATCCTTTGCTCCTAATGCACTTACTTCCACCTCTTGCATATATTGTAGAAGCAATTCTCATTGGCATGTTTCGTGTCCGATTCGATACCCGTCTCATGACGGGCAATAATCGGGTTTCAATTATGATAATGGTAATAGCTATCCACAAGATGCACCAGGTTTTTCTCAATACCCGTGTTGCAATCATTGTGGGGGGCCTCACGATACTTCTTATTGTCAACCGATGAATTATTATGAGCCACATCCGTGCTATAATTCTGGTTTTCAACATTTTGAGCCCAACAATACTCTGTCGTTCATCAACCTTCTTTTGAAATAAGTGCGGAACTACTCACTAATTTGGCTGGAATTCTAGATCGCCTCCCAGCTATCTTGGAGAGGGCAAGCTGACAAGAGAAAATATCGAACATCGAGGCTTATACTCCTCCTCCTGTGCTTCCATACTATTATGATGATGATGACGATGAGAATACTATTTCTTGGAATGATCTTGTTGCTCAATGTCCTAGTGCAATTGAACCTCCTTCTCTCGATATCCCAAATGCGTCTAAGGATACTGATTCATCAAGTGAGATTAGTGAAGTTGGTCTCGATAACTTATTTGAGGAGGTTTGTGATGTACCGACTTGTGTTGAGCTTACGGACGAGGTCGCTCTTAATGATGATTTTTCTCCATGCTATGAGAATTTCACTTTTGAAATTTCTCAATCTCCTCCGGGCGATGAGGGCGATGTTGATTTATTTTCTCCAACTTACGAGAAGTTCACCACTGAACTTGGTCTTGTAGATGAGGTGGAAGACGTTATTCTTCGCGACAAATTATTGAAAGTTCATCTTCTTATTGCTAAAATTGAAGCGTTGAATTCTGCTCCTAATATCGAGTCTTTACCTCCATCTATTACTCCCGTCGAGAATAATGATACAGTTATGGAGGAAATCGACATTCTCTCAATACCTCGGGTATTGATGATTACGACACGGAGGGGGGGTATTCTTTTTGATAATTTGCTACATGAAGATATTGTCCCAAGTCCTCCTCCCGAGCACCTTTCATCCCATACTTTGGAGCCCATTACCGAGGATGAGTGCTTTGACCCGAGAGGTGCCATTGACTATTCTATGAGTGATAACGTTACAGCTTTGCCGCCTAGTGACCATCCATTATCTTTGGGGGATGTCAATTTGCTTCCTTTACCCACCCCACCTCTCGTGGATCATGATTTCACATACTTTTCGTATGTTGATAGGACTTTTTTGCCGTTAAAGACTTATCCTCCAGCCTCTCCTTTATTATTTTCCTCCGGGAACAAGGATAAGGTCTTTGATCCCGGTATTACATTTGAGGCTTCCCCATGGACCATTTAATTCGGGGTCGAGTCAGGCTCATGACTTGGTTAACAAAAACAAGCGCTTCTCGGGAGGCAACCCGATTATCTTTCTTTCTTTATTCGTTTTATAATAAGTGTAGGGGGATCCCCGTTGTTGTTTGTTGCTTTGTTTCTTACGATGTGCATGGATTGGCGCTCTCAAATATCAAGTCTTGATGACTTTTGACGATCCGTGATTGCGTGTTCCCTTCTTCCTGGTTCTATCCTAAACTCTTTTGATTCACTATTTTTACATTTTTCAATATTAAAATAGGAATCACTTTAGTTGTCTCTTCCTTAGCAAGATTTAAACAACGTGCACAATGTCCGAAGTGTAGGGGAGTTTACTTCCACATGCTTAAACATTGAGGACAATGTTTATATTAAGTGTAAGGGGACTTCTATCGAAGTTAAGTGGGCTTTTCCATGAATTTGTCCTCATTTTAACCGGAAAATTGATTTTTCGACATTTTTCAAAGATTTTAATCTATTGTGGCCTATTAGTATTTTACTTTGTTATCGTTAATTTTCTTTCATTAGAATAAATTTTAATAAAATGGTTTTAATAAGTTTAGATATCTTTGATATATTAGGCCCGTCATGAATCTTTTGACTCAACCCGAGTTTACTTATCTAAGTTTACTCTAGGTAGTATCCTTAATGAGTTTAAGTCAAGTTTTGCTAGGCTTTTATATATGGAACTTTAAAACGCGAAAGTCTTAACTCATACGGGTTAAGAACAATAACTTTTCGCAAGTTCCTATAATTGATCCTAGAAAATCATTTATCAAGGGAACTTTAAAATGCAAATTCTAAACTTGAAAATTCTAAGAAGATGCAAGATCCTATAGATGACTTGAAAACCCAAAACTTTGATTTAATAGGCTAAGCATCCATGAGTCTCATTCCTTGAGATTTTAAATTGTGGAGAACGAGAGATGATAGAGTCAATTATAAGTTTGGTATTCTTTCATGAATTTATGTGAGTTAATTATGAGCTTTTTCTCCCATCGCTTGTTAATAAATATAATTGCAATAAGTAAGGTCGTACGATTTGAAAAGTTACTTATCTTCTAGCACAAGATCGTTTAAAAGTTGCTCGGTATTAATTAGAGTTCATAGCCAAGGAATAACTTATTTAAGCGGGATGCGAAGATTGGCGAGTCCGAAAAGGCCCTAACAAGGCATGAGGGCTACACTTTGTTGCTAAAGATCCAAAGTGATGTGAAGAATCATTTATCAAAAATCAATATGAAGGATCAACACATACGACGAAAAGTAAATACTCCCCTAAAGATCATGGAGAAGTCTATCCGAACAGACCCTAGCACGGTATGAGGATAAATAGATCCAAGTCCGAAAAGGAGGCGCATCGTTGTATATCAAAATCCCAAATAAATATTGGAGAAAAATGAAGAAGTCGTGGTCCAAGTTTGAAGAATCTCTCAAAAACTTCAAGTGAAGAAATACCTATTATAAACAGAAGACCGTTATTTCAAGAACGTCTCTCAAGATTTGAAGTATGAAGTCGCTGCCAAATATCGATCCGAGAAAGGTCTCGAATCGTGAAGCGAGTTATGCCAAGATATGAACTTTATGAGTTCTCGAGAAGTAGTTTTAAAAGATTTTGTCATTTAGCTAACTATTGATTAAAACGTCCTACTTTATTTTCAGCCTAAATAACTATCAAAATAAGTCAACAATGCATCCTCATGATCATTCAAGGAAACAATAAAATATAAGAGATACACCTAGGAATAAGGGAGTCTAAGTGAATAATTGAGCCACATGAGTTTCTGTTAGTTTGCTAACTTATAATAACAATGATCTCGTTTTTAAGCCTGGTATGGGGAACGTGAAACTTGAGTGTGATAAATATTCATGACATCCAAAGCCCTAATGTAAGTCTTCGATATCTTTACTTTTTCCCCTTTCAAATATTTTGTTATTTACTATCTTTTTAGTTTCATTAGTATCTTGTATTTAATGAATGCTAAGGTAGATTAATTATGATAGAAAATGTAAATCTTGCTTTGTAATTAATGCATTACATGAGGGCATTGCAATGGTCAAGTGTAGGGGATTTGATTGGTGTGAAAACACCCATCCTTTTACCACTTATAACAATTAAAAATGAGACCATAACGTGTATTTTATGTCGTAAATGTCGGAATTATGCGTGGTTTGTGTTTTTGTTGTGTTTTAGGACCAAAATGTGAAAAGGGAAGAAAACATGGGCTTTCACGGGCTTTTATCGAAGAAAAAGACAAAAGACGAAGTCAAAAGATCATGAGTGCAAAAAGAACGGAAGTCAAAGGCCTATTCTGAAGATTTATCGAAGAAAAAGTCTAAAGACGGAAGTTTAACGAAGTCGAAGAACCAAGTCTAATTAATGAATAAATTAGAAAACGAGTTCATTTTATTTATCGACAAATCTCGAGACAAAGTCGAGAATGACGAGTTTATTGTCAAAGACGAAAGACGAGAAGACAAAAGAAAATAAAGAAAAAAGGAAGCAATCAACAACTCCCCTCCTATAAAATCCTCCTAATGACACATTAGGAGGTGTTAGCTAATTGACAACTAGCTCTCCACTTTATTTTTCTAGCACTTTTCATATTGTCATTTACTTTAATTGTCTTTCTTTTCAAGTAATCCATGTAAGTCTTTACTCTTTAATCTTGTCTTTAATCTTTAATCTTTTATTTTCAAGCTTTTTAATCATCTCCTTCTACCTTTCTTCTTTGCTTAATCTTAATCTTTTTCATCATCTTTGTTCGTGTTGATTTCGTGTTCTAATCTTCATTTATTTCGTCATCTTTTTATATAAAGTTCTTAGCTTTTTGCGTTTCTTGGTTCGTGTTTAAAAAGTTTTACAAGTTTTATCTTTGATCTAGGATTCTTGTTAAGCTTATTGGTGTTTTTGTTAGCTTATTATCCCTTAAAAGTTGTGAAAAGAGTGCCCAAATTCGTCCTTTTACGAGTTCCCCTTTTTTAGGAAAATCTGATTCAATTTAACATTTTTTGTGTATTTGAACTTTTGTGAATTGCGAAATTGAACTTTTTTGTGAATTGCGACATTGAACTTTTTTGTGAATTGCGACATTGAACTATTTTGTGAATTGCGACATTGAACTTTTTTGTGAATTACGACATTGAACTTTTTTGTGAATTGCGACATTGAACTTTTTTGTGAATTGCGACATTGAACTTTTTTGTGAATTGTGACATTGAACTCTTTTGTGAATTGCGACATTGAACTTTTTTGTGTCTTGCGACATTGAACTTTTTTGTGAGTTGCGAAATTGAATCCAAAATCTTGCATTGCGGATTTATACCAAGCATTGCGGAATTATTCAATTTTGCAATATTGCGAAATTGTATCAAAGTTTTGCATTGCGAAATCGAATCAAACTACCATATTGCGAAATCATACCCAAAATCTAGATATTGCGGAATCACTGATTTCGCAATATTGCGAAATTGTGTGTACTTTGCATTGCGGATTTAATTCATATTTCCAGCATTGCGAGATTAAGTGTTTGATTGCGAAATTAATTTAATTTTTTTGTATATTGCGGAATTAATTAGTTTTTGTTCAAGTTTAATTTCAAATTTGTTTTTCCCACAAATTTCTTAAGTCTCATTTATACTTATTTAGTTTTATTTTTCGGAAGCTTTTATTTTAACTTGTCGTTTCTTAGTTTATTTTTAAAAGTACTTTATTTTCACGTTTTCATTTTATTACGTTTTAATTTCTCGTCATTTATTTTTAAAAGTCTTTCTTTTTAATTTAATCTTTTCAAGCTTTCATTTTTGTGCTTTAATTAGTTACAGACAACGACACCTTTTCTTCTATTCACCAAAGACAACTGATTCGCACATTTAACCGAGATCAATTCGATTAGACAACGAGAATAACGAACTTTTTAATATATAAAATCTCTACTTTCAGCCCCCTCGGGGTCTACATACTCGTCATCCTCATGAACGTCGGTCTCTTTAATTTCCTCATCCAAAATAGGCTTGTCAAACCACGGTTTGTCATTCCCTTCCTTGAGTATCTTAGAAACTCTCTCGAAAATATCATGATCAAGCACGAAACCATCATTCATTTGTGGGGATTGTTGATAAGTTAAATACTCACGAATGTGGTAAACGTAATTCTCATTTGAGGAGTGTTGATTAGGTAACTCCTCGAGAATTGGATTTTGGATGATCACATGAGTTGGTTCGTCATCGAAAATAAGACTTCCAACTCATTTAGTTCATCGTTGATCTTGGAAAAATCAACCTCACTCGTAGGTGGAAGTGGAGGCAAAAGAGCTAGCTCTTGTTGGATAATTTCCTCAATCTCGGGATCAAACTCGTAATCATCGTACTTCACATGTGAAGAGATCTATTTTGGAGAATCCTCAAAAATGGCATGTGGATTTTTAAGCACGTGATCAATCTCGGCAAAATCGCCATCGTCATCGTCAAATAAAGAGTCGATGTGAGCAATCACAACCATGGTCTTACAAGTCGAATGACTATGCTTAGGTGACTTTTCTAAGACGAGAGGATCGATGTCGATAAAACCTTTAGCCTTAATGGGTGTAGGGATAGGAAATGGAGGCACTTCGATGGAGTTAGAAGTTGAAGCCTCAAAGACATGGTCCTTCGAAGGTGGTGAAGACGAGTCCATTTTTGTCATTGTCGTGATGGCACTAATGTCGCCCTTCTGAATTGGTGTTTCACTTGTTTCGCCAAATATATCCCAAAGTGATTTTTCGTCCATAAATCTACGCATACCCTTTTGGATTAGGTACACGTATTCTTTATCGTTAAAATCATATTCTTTAAAACCGTTCTTCTTAATTCATTCAAAACATGCATTAAGCCTCATATTTTCCGCTAAAGTTAACATTTTGAATTCATTAGAATTTGAAACATTAGGTTTTGAAACCTCGTTTTTTCATGATCATTAGACACTTGGGATTTATTTGCGAAAAAGTCCATTTTGTCATCCCCATATCTCATAGTAAGTCTCCCCTCGTGAACATCGATTACGGTTCGAGCCATCGGTAAAAATGGTCGGCCTAAAATAATGGGACATTTAGGATCACACTCATAACCGGATATGACAAAATCCGTGGGAAAAATAAACTTTCCAACTTTAACATAGACATCCTCGGCTATTCCAATTGGTATAAGTGGTGTACAATTTGCAAGCTCGATTGTCATGTTCGTGGGGGTAAGTGAAGGTAATCTCATCAATTTCCAAAGAGAATGAGGCATGAGATTGATGCTAGCACCTAAATCGGCAAGGGCTAAACATCCTTCAATCTCGGAAAAATCACAAGGTAGGAGAAATTGGTCTGTATCCTCTTCCTTTCTCGGCATATGCCTTTTGGGTTTTTTAAGAAGGATCGATGCACAAGTTTCTTCAAGGGTTACTTTGGTAAGGTCGATAAAGCTCTCTTTTTGAACCATGGATGGAATTTGAGGTACACGAGGATGTGCACTCTCTTCTTTGGTCGCCACGTTCACCCCATCGGCTTTAGAACAAAAAGGCGTCTTAGAAGTCGAGGGTTGAGAAAAAGGAACAACTCGAAATCCATCAAGGGTAGGGGTAATCACACGACCTTTCTCACGAGACGAGGCGGCTTTACATTGTTCCTTCGGATTTGAAACAGTGTCACTAGGTAACGAACTTGATGAAGCACCCGAGGCTTTGTTCATAATAGCCGAAAACATCTTTTTAATGTCGATTTGTCCTTGTTCAATTTTGTTGTTTTGTCCTCTCAACGTGTTTGAAAATTCGTTTTTCATATCACCAATTTGCGTTTCTAATCTCTTCATATTAGCGTCATTTGATTTAATGTAATTTTGAAAATCATTTGAGCCATTATAGTTTTGATTGAAAGCTTGGTTTCGATTCCCTTGAAAATTTTTCCCTTGGTTAGCGTTGTTCGAAAAATTTAAATTTTACCCAATGTTAAAATACCGGTTTCGATTGTTGTTGTTAAAACCTCGATTTTGCCAATTCAAGTTTTGACCTTGATTATAACCTTGATTACCATGATTATATCCTAGAAAATTGTTGCGGTTTTGAAAATTATTACCTTGATTGTTGTTGTTCGTTTGTTGGGATGGACCGACGTTATTTTGATTTTGATTAGAAAAATTGTTGTTTAACGCACTCACATTCGACGTTTGGCCATCCGTATCCGCACACTCGTAATGATTATGAGGTCCACCACAAAACGTACACGACGTCTCAACCGCTTTCACCGTAGCGGGAGCGTCTTTCTTTTGCATTTCGATGAGAAAAGACGTAAACACATTCGTCAACTTGTCGAATTTCGCATCAACTCTCTTAATGTCGCGATTAGAACTACTAACATTGGCGACATTGGCAACACTCGGTGTGCTGCGGATTTGGTAAACCTTGGATCGATTCTCGATAATCATCAATGCATCTTTCAGAGTCTTAAACAAAAAGTTGCCACCGGCGGCGGAATTCAACGAATCTTGTTCTTGAAAACAAAGACCGTTGTAAAACGTATCAATTTGGTGCAACTCGTAAAATCCATGGTGAGGACATTGCCTAAGCAATTCCTTAAACCGATCCCACGCGTCTCTAAAAGATTCATTCGGTTTTTGCTCAAATCTCGTAATCTCGTTTTTGAAAAACGTCGTCTTAGACGGTGGAAAAAAATGATTAACGAATTTGGAAACGAGATCCTTCCACGTAATTATAGAATTAGGTGGCTCTTTCTCGTACCAATCCTTGGCGGCACCATCGGGTGAGCACGGAAAAAGCATAAGCTTGACGACATCGGTGTCGACGTTCTTAAACTTGCGCGTGGCTGAAAGACGATCAAAATTTCGAATGTGGTCGTGAGGATTATCGGCTTCACGACCTCGAAACTTCGTAGCTTGAATCAACGAAAGCATTCCGCTCTTAATCTCAAAATTCTCCGCTTCGATAGCGGGAATTACGATCGCGTCTCCATAACCCTCGGTGGGCGTTTGGAGCAATTCCATCATCGAACGTTGTCGGCCATCTCGTCTAAGTTCTCTTCAACAACGATATTAGGAACGCCGCTTTCTAAATCTCGTCTACGTCGTCGATTCCTTCGATTACGACTGCGTTGATTCGAAGCGTCGCTAGAATTAGAATAATCCTTCGATCGAGTGCGCATACACTAAGCGTAGAATGGGGGTAGCGAAGAAGATTCTTTTTGCGGCTTTTCGATTTTTCAATTTTTTATTGGTTTTTGATTGTTTTTAATTTTTTTTGGATTTTTTGTGTATTACGTTGACTCAAATCTACAAATCTCTCCTCGAATCGATTTCTCGATTAAAGGAGCCTCAAAGAATGAAAACGATCACGTGGAGTGAACGCTTTCGATGACTTTAGAACGTTGGTGGAACACCAAAATGTTCAAGAGGGTTTAATCTTGAAAACAAGCAAATATAGTATACGTAGATAATACTTGGACGGAAAACCCTCGATTATCCCTCTTTCTCAAAACACGCACAAGCAAGCGGGGGAAACGAGGCGGCACTAAGCACTTAAGAGCCTTTTTCCCTTAGGTCGTGAAACACAACCGCCTTATACCCACCTTATAGTTTGTGTTAATCAAAATTAATCCTCACGAAAGTATTTATCTATTTTGCCTTTAAACTTTTGCTTTGGATTCGAATACAATAATTGAGTGATGAAATACCAATTAAGGTTGCGTTTTTACGCTTTTGGAGTACTTGTATATTTATTGTGATACGTAGTACAATATATTAATAATATTCACAAAGAAAATGAAAATCAATATATCTACAATATAGTAAAAGATTGTTTTGTGTTTAATTTAGGAAAACTAAACACGTTTTATTTGGATATTATAATATATTAAGGAAAAATAACAAAAATGAGTATGTACGTTATATACGCTTTCCAAAAATTGAAAGGCAAAAACGCACTACTCACACAAACACGATAATAATAATGGCAACTCAAAAAGACCTCCCCCAGAAGCGGCGCCAAAAATAATAGTAGTAAAAATACGTGTTTAGGAAAACAACGTATAATGGGCAAGTATTAAACTCGACGGTTTAGAAAAACCGACGAGTCGAATAAGTGCGAGTTCGTTCTCGAAGGAGGTGTGTGAATTAAGAGTCAATTATATAAAAACAAAGTTTGAATTAGTGTCGTTTTTTGTTTAGAAGAGAGAAAATTAAAGACGAGCTACAACTACGATTACACTACGACGTAATGACGTAAAATGCGAACGTAAAATGCGAACGTAAAACGTGACGAAATTAAAAATTAAAGCTATAAATTAATTAAAAATGAAAACTAAGTCTAAAATAATATAAATAAGAATAAAAATTCAATAAATAAATTTTAAACCCTTTTATTAATTAAATATTCAGTTTTAAATGCTAATTAAATCCCTAAAATTAAATATAATTAAGAAAAAGCTCAAAATATTATTTTATTAAACTAATATCTCACTTATATTAAGACTAAAAATTATTTTTCCAAAATTTTAAAAACTATTTTTCAAATTTTTAAAGGCTAAAAACAATTTTTAAACTAAAATAATGATTAAAAATAATAAAATAATGCTAAAATTAATTTGACTTTTTGAAAAATCCTAAATTATAATACGGAATAGTAGAAAAATGAAAAAAGTTTGAAAAAAGAAGTTTTTTACACTAAAGGACAAAACAGTTTTGATAAAAAAACTATATAAACTTAGATTAAATCTAAAAATTAAATAAAAAGGATGAACAGTGAAACTTTTTAACTAAAAATCTTAAAATGATATTCTTAAACTAAGAAAATTTTTAAAACTGAAAAATAAAGATTTTTAGCACTAAAAGACAAAAAAAATTAAATAAAACTAATTTAAATTGAATTTAAATCTAAAAAATAGCAAATGAACAGTAAAATAAAAACAAACTTAATGAAAAAATCATAAAATTAATAAACAATACCAGGAAAAATAAAAGCTATGAGAAATCCTTAAAAAATTGCACTAAAGACAAAATACCAAGAAATTGAAAATGACACCACTCTCAGCTTTTGTCTGGTAGCAGAGCAGTGGGAACTTGAACACTAGCAGTGGGAAATTTCTTCCCACTGCTTCAAGCAGAAAACAGGTCTGGTGATTTAAATGCTTATAACTTCTTCTTTTTTGGATTTTGTTGGATACCAAAGGCACCCCCACAACCAGTTGGGTTGTGGGGAGTGAAGGAAACAATAAAAATACCAAGTTCCAAAGCAAAAATCATACCAAATTGAAAATAAGAGTTACTGTAATCAGAAAATGGAGTATGGTGTTTATGACTGGTCTGTTGTGCACTTTTGTGAGTTTCAAGTCTCCCAAACTCACACAAAACCTATCCAATCTATAACCAACAATATCCAAGCCCTAATTAACAAGCTAATCTAGCAGATTCCAAGAGATTAAACAATAATTCACTAAAATCACCTATTTTGGGCTGCGAATGTTCTGACTGATTTTACCAAAAAAAATATAGCATGCAAACTTACCTAAATCCTACCAAACATGAAAAAACCCGATATTACAGTCCTATTACCACTACTAGAGTATGTCTAAACAAACTTCAAGCCAAATATTTGTCTACTGCTACCCTTAAAGCTTAATCCCAAACAACCCTTAATTTTCTGAAATTAAAAATTAACAAAGAATACTTGATAATCAACACTCAAATCTGATAAAGTATTACTCAAACATGATTCAAAAGCATGAACAAACAAAAATCAATCCTTATACTAACACCAAATAGCTTACACATAAATTCCACAAAAATCACAAAAACTTAAATTTTCTAACCTATTTGGGTTCAAGTCGTACCTTGGGTTGGCTGAGGCCTTCAAACAAGTGGATATGTGAGCTTTTGTGAGCTTATGAATGTAGAGAGCCCTCTTGGTGGAATCCACAAGGGACCCAAGGGAATAAAATAGCTTCAAAAAATGGAGAGAGTGAATAATGGACTTGTTTTGAGGATTTGTTACCTGCATAAACAAAAACAAACCACAAGAGCACTACAAGATTCACAAGCAAACTTAGAAGCTGATGTCAAACAGCTTCTAAGTTTGCTTATGGAACAGTAAATGTGAGTAAGATAAAAAAAGTATACAACTTTTACTCAAAACCTTGGAATAAAATTTGAACCAGATTTTCCCAAACCAACAAAAGAAAGTAACAAGTGATTGGATTCACATAACAAGACTCCATTTTCACTTCATCTTGTCATATGATCCAATACTTGGATCTTAAAAATATTTAAAGAAAACGAATTTTCAGAAAATATTTTGTAAAATGAACACTTTTGAAAACATAGCTAAATTGCATAAAAAGAAAGAATTACACTAAGTAAGTAGTAAGGAACTCATTTATTTGCATCATTCAAAACGTTCATTATCATTAATAATTTTAAAAAAGATACAAAAAACCTGGAACAAGAGGCAATACACATGTTGTATGCTCTCTTTAAACTACTAGATGGAAGTTTCTAGTGCTAAAACCCCAATACATGGATTTCCCTAAAAGCCCTTGGTCAAAGTCTTCAAATTCGAATTTTACACCCATGTGATCTTGCTTTTGACAGTTGTTGGATGCAAGTTGTGATGAAATGATCTAAACCGTTCTTTGTATACTTTGGGACCAAGTATTGAAGGAGGGTCGTTGATTTGCTGGATGATTCGAAGTTTTCCATATTAAGGGTGACAGGGAACAATGGGGGGTCCACATGAGGGTCACGGGAGAGGGACAATGTGAGTGGGATTGGTTTACGGTGGGATGAATCAAGGATCTGCATAGTTATGGGCAAAACCCCTTTGGTTTAGTGGGTATTTAGGATTAGGGTTTATGGGTTCATAAGTGTGTGTTGTGTGTGTGTTTAATCAGGATTTAGGTTTTAAAATGTGTTTAAAAGGGAAAAGTTTATAATCAGTTTAATAACTGATTATTATTGTGGGTGGATTATGATGTGGCGTGGGGTGGTGATGTGGTGGACTGGTATTGGTAGAAGGGGTGACGGGTAAAGATGATTGGTGGGGTAAATGAAGTTTAATCAGTCCCAAACTTGTTTTTCCTTTATAAACAAGTTTTCTTTTTCTTAGTTTGGCCACAAGAGTTTTTGCAAACATGTATCAAGGACTTGTTGTGTAATTTGAGCAACTTTCAAGGGTATATTTTGCACAATCTTGAAACTTTATGGACCATAATTGTACAGAGAAGATTTTCAAGGGCCAAAAGTCTCAAGTCTTCAAAAGATGAGGGACCAATCTTGCCAAACCTTCAAACTTCAAGGACTTCAAAGGAAATTCATGATTCGGGTCCGGTTCTTTGTGCGGCTTCGTTTCCCGTGTTCGTTTTTGCTTCATTCTTGGGATCTTTTGTTGATTTCACGATATCCGTACCTAAAATACACAATAAACAAACACAGGCATATTTTTGGGTATTTTGATGATATTTTAAGCGTTTTAAGCCCGATTTAGACGATGACACTATGTATAATTGCAGTTTCATCAATACTCAAGCAACAAATCAAATGTTAAATGCGTCAATGGTTAAACAACCGCAACATGGGACGGGGATTGTCTGTCCCGATAGATCCACCCACAACATTCGCGCTTAGCAACACAAGTAAATTAACGGTTCATGATCAAGAGAGGAAACTTAAGGGCTAGAGATTAAAAGCAATAATATCAATGAAAACTGTTGGAAAGCATACAAGTTCTGGATAGCATACAGCTTTTAGGTGAATGTGTTCCACCATGTATAATCTCACCTCGCGTTTAGAAAGGATGTGCAAGTAGTAAAAAGGGGCTATGAACTCACCTTAGCCACGAGGTAAGTGAATCACGGAACTCAGAAGCTGATTAGAATCAGTAGTGGTAAGACGATCACTGACGATGTGGATGCCCAGTAAACACGAAAGCGGCAACCTACCAAATAAGGCGCGCACTTTATTAATAATTGACTAAAGTATAAACCATACTTAAAATCAAACTAACTCAAAATTACTAAACCATGACAAACTCGAAAGATTAACAATGCAAGTGAGACTACAATACCCTTCTATATGTTCACTTTATTAAACTACATTCTCGATAAAAATCTACCGGAACATACTAAATGTACAAGCTCTTTTCCCTTACTTAGAAAACTCGGATTTTTATGAAACTTGTGAAAAACTCAATCATAACCTCAATAGAACTCATTTTAAATTTCATCCAATGGTTTATATTTTAAAACCACCTGCTCAACACATTTCAAAACTTGAAAAACTAGAAAGATTTGAATACTTGACTCGTGAAACCATTTTGAACATCATAACCTTTACCATTTGCAAAACCAACCATTGACTTTGAAAATAGACTCAAAATTCTAAGTTTAGGGCCTGAGTTCAGCCCTTGAACATTTTTGAAACTCATTCTATAGTCCCCGAGATTTGACCAAATATCGACAACAATTTCGTGTTCTGTCGATACTCGCCTCCCGGTACATGAATATTCAAACTATCGTAACTTCTTCCTCGTTTTGAGTTAGAAGCTCTAATTTATATCAAAACGAGCGTCTTGACAACCACTACAACTATATCCTATCATCTCAACCTATAGTCAAACTTCTATGGTGTTTTTGAGTGGTGAGGGGTGGCGGAAATATTAAGGGAAGAAGAGATGATTGTGTGTGTGTTTTTATAAAAAATAAGGTGAAGTTAGGTGTAAAATTAATATATAGTAGGGTGGAGGGTAAATTTTTCCAATTGTGAAATCTTTTGGACTAGAATGCAATTAAATAGTTTAAAGGGGAAAAATGACTATTAGTAAATTTTTGAAAATATTTATGTGACTCGGGTTTCATAAAAATATTTTTCAAAAGTTAAAACGCATTAAAAATATATTAATGTAATCTCCCGACACAAGTTAACACGTCATTAAAAAGAAGACAACGAAAACGTCAAACATTGAAACAATCGACAGTGAAATGTAAGTTATCGGGCATCCGTCGGCATCGATCATTAGTAATTCTCGTTATTCATTGATTTTGAGTAAACTCTTGTAAAATGCACGTGGGTGTTTTTAAATCAAAAACTTTGATTTAAATAAATATGAAAAAATAAAATAAGAAATTTTATAATTTAAAATAAAGTATTATCAATGATCAGAAAATACTTAAAAAGTATAATTTATTAAAATTATCATGATCTCAAGATTTACATATAAGAAGAAAAGAAAATGTAATACGTTAGAAAATTCAAGAAGCACGAATAAAAGAATAAAATAATACGGGGAAAATACTAGTTCTCACAAGAAGTACGCCTTCAACATATTCACGATACAACATATGGGTTTTACCTTCGCCTTCACAAAACCTTCTCATTGATGACGTATAGTCCCTAGTCAGGCTGGATAGTCCGACTACGGGTACTACCCGTATCCATCAGGAATGGATACGTATACAGCGCGCGCACAGCCAGGAGGCCCGGTAAGCCGTTGTCGCACATACGGTTCATTACTTAACCGTGTCCTCGTCGCACTGCGACAGGATCAAACAAGAATATAATCTATCTTATGATTATATTCGCCTAAGGAAATAGGATATACACTTCCCATAGTTATGCGATAAGGATCAATCTATTTTGAGTAATAATCTCTTCCTTAGGCCGCAAGAATAGGGAGCTCAGCCAGGACTCCTTCGAGTATAAAAGGAACCCCCACGGTTCCACAAAGGTACGATACACAAAATACCCTAAACCTTAACATACTCAAATTGATTACTTACTCTAATCGTGGGTTACAAACCCACGGTAAGCCTAGCGGTGTCTGTTTTTAGTGCACAGGGTTCTCAAACAAGTTTCACTTGGTGCAAGAGCCAGAGTCCACAAGACCCCGAATTAAGCCTAATTCGGGTCAAGCTCGGTCCATCCAGCTTTTGTATCAAAAAGTTGGCGCCATCCGTAGGACCCTACACTAAACTCTAAGCAATGACGAAAAACAGTGTAAACGAAGGCCATCAAAGATCTTTGACGGTAGACGGTCACATTGCATCCGCGAATGTTATCCCTGGATCTGCCAGTGAGGCAAACAGTCGGGATGTGACAAATCCACCTTTCAAATGAACAAATACACTATTCTCAACTCCCCTATTTACTGTTGGGGTAAGAGATGTAGGACAAGAGTCAGCTCAGCCTCCTCCTAATAAAGATAAAAAGAGGATACCCCCCGCATCAGAATCGCTACTGATGCACGAGCAACGGAAGAATATGTAGCGAATCATCTGCAAACCCTCATCCCACTGGTTGCCAAACATATAAAAAAGCCAGAAGGGAATAGAAGGAAGGGAACACTCAAAGGGCGGTCAGTCCTCTGAAAGCAAACCATCAAGAGCGGATGACAATCATCCTACAAAGCGCAGACGTGAATATCACCCCTCAGATGACCTAGACTTCTCACAACCTTGGAGAAGAGCTAGAAAAAATGCTTTCACAAGACGCATACAATATTACCCCGATACAAGAAGGCGTCGCATGCCAGCAAACGTAAAAACATACGATGGCACCTCAAACCCAAAGGATCACCTAAAAGTTTTCGAAACCCAAGCAGGTATCGAGCAATGGCCAGAACCCGTGGGGTGCAACATGTTCAGTTCTACACTCGTAGAAAATGCGCGAATCTGGTTTGATAGACTTCCACCATGAACGATCGAAGGGTTTCAAGTATGGCGAAAGGCATTCAAAAGAAATTATGTGCAACAAAAAAGGCATGATAGGAGCACCGTGTCACTCGCAAGAATTAGTCATAACCATGGCGAATATTTGGAAGACTTTGTGGAGCGTTTCAAAAGAAAATGTCTTCAAAGAAAGGAATACCCAGACATTCAGAAAGTATCTTGCTTCGTGGCAGGTATACGCAACAGTGATCTAATACGAAATCTGAATGAAAGAACCCCAGGAACCTTCGATGGAGTACTACGGCGAGTGAGATCCTTCATACAGGGGGAATCGACTGCCTCAAAAGTCATACAAAACACCTATGGTTATAGATCCCGTGACGCGCCTAACAAAGGACCTGGTAATCAAAGCAGGTCTAGAGATTTCGACTACCGAGGGAATAAAGGAAAGGGACGAGCCAGTAACTTCAAGTTCACTCCCCTTAAGTTAACTCTAAGGGAAATCCTTATATTAGAAGGCGTGAACTTTCGAAGACCATCGCCAATGACCACTCCGGTAGAAAGGCGCATTGGCAACAGATATTGTGAATATCATGATGAGAAGGGACACGCTACGAATGAATGTATTCAGTTACAGAAACATATCGAGAATATGGTAAAAGAAGGCAAGCTAAAACACCTTGTCAAAGAAACCGCAGAGGAGGGGAAACCAAAAATCGCTAACGAAAATGTTTACATGGTATAAGCGTGGTAGCAAAGGACAAAGCCAAAGGTGAGCCAAAAATTCTAAAAGGGAAGAGACATCTCTTTCCCACCCCTGTCGGCGAAGAATGTGGCAGAAGGCCCGTTAGTAATAGAAATAAACATTAGTGAACATAGTATACATCGTATGTATGTTGATGGAGGCTCATCAGTAGAAATAATGTATGAACATTGCTTCCTAAAACTCATCACAGAAGTAAGGAGCCAGATGATATCTGCAACTTCACCGCTCATCGGATTCAGTGGAGAAGCGGTGTGACATTTGGGCCAATTAAAGCTAGTAGTGAAAGTGGGAAGCGATGAACATTCAACGAAGGTCTCAATGAATTTCTTGATAATACGATTACCATCGCAGTATAATGGAATCATTGGGCGACCTGCCATACTAGCAATGCGAGCAGTACCTTCTATGGCATATGGCATGATAAAGTTCCCAGTGAAGGGAGGAATCGTAACGATCTTCAACACATCTATCACACTCCCAGAGTGCAACACGATCGCGGAACCCCCTCGGGTCACAATAGAACCCAAGATAGATTCACCACCGAACTTAAAAGTGGCAGTCCATCTGCAATATTCGGATCAAGAGATAATGATTAGAGGGACATTGTCTGACAAAGGCAAGGTTGATATGTGCCACCTCCTAAAAGATAACCTAGACATCTTCACGTGGGAACCCAAAGACATGACGGGGGTACCGGGTCAATAACCGAACACAAGCTGCAAATCCGCGAAGGATATCTCCCAGTCAGGCAAAAGAAAAGAGGACAGGCTCTAGAGCGTAACAAGGAAGTAAAGAAACTGGTGGATGCAGGAATCATGCGAGAAGTCGACTACCATGACTGGCTCCCTAATCCAGTAATGGTAAAAAAACATGATGGCAGCTGGCGTATGTGTGTTGAATTCACAGACCTTAATAAAGCTTGTCCCCAAGACTGCTATCCCCTCCTAGAGATAGATTGGAAGGTAGAATCGCTATGCGGATATCCTTTTAAATGCTTCCTAGACTCATACAAGGGATTACCACCAGATACAAATGGCAGAGCAAGACGAGGAAAAAACAACATTTCATACCAGCCAGGGTGTGTATTGCTACACAAAAATGCCATTTGGACTTAAGAACGTAGGGGTCACGTACCAGCAATTGGTCGATAAGGCGTACGAAGGTCAAATCAGACAAAATTTGGAAGTCTATGTTGATGACTTGGTGATAAAAAGTCATACAGAGGATGAACTTATACGGGATATAGAGGAAACATTCTCAACACTTAGGAGAATAAACATGAAGCTAAACCCAAAGAAGTTCACTTTTAGGGCAACAGAAGGTATGTTCCTAGGCTACATGATTGACCCCAATGGCATCAAACCCTGCCCAGAAAAAACGGAGGCAGTCATACAGCTTCAAAGACCAAAGACTAAAAAGGAAATGCAATCGCTAAACAGGAAGCTCGCAGGGTTGAACAGGTTCTTGTCCAAATCCACTAAAAAATCGCTCCCTTTATTTAAGACACTCAAAAAGTGTATAAAAAAAGAGACTTTAATTGGACAAAGGAAGCGGAGAAATCCTTCGAGGAACTGAAAATACATTTAACGTCGCTTCCTATGTTGGTCGCACCACGACCAAAAGAGGAGCTGATAATATACTTATCAGCTACACATGGAGCGATCATCGCGGTGCTAATGACGGACAGGGAGAACGTGCAAACACCAGTATACTTCATAAGCAGAGCATTACAAAGCTCGGAGCTGAATTATACCCCCATGGAGAAGTTGGTACTCGCACTAGTATTCGCGGCGAAAAGGTTGCGCAGATACTTCCAAGTGCATCCTATAGTGGTAATCACAGATCAACCCATAAAACAGATAATATCAAATCCGTATGTAGCGGGTAGGCTACAGAAATGGAGTGTTCTACTCGGAGAACGCAACATTACGTACAGACCACGCAACGCCGTAAAAGGACAAATTCTGACAGACTTCATCGTTGAAAAACTAGAAGAAGGCGGGCAGGACCCAAAATAGGAGGAGGAAGACCAAGAGCCATGGATACTAACCAATCCTGAAGGAATGGAGTTTACATACGTACTGCGTTTTGAATTCACAGCTACAAATAATGAGGCAGAGTATGAGGCGCTTATAAAAGGACTAAGAATCGTAGCCTGAATGGGTGTGCGAAATCTCGAAGCAAATGTAGATTCTCGCCTGGTAGCAAACCACATACTTGGTGAATATGAAGCAAAGGAGGAAAATATGATACAGTACTTACAAAAAGCCAAGTCATTGATTGAAGGATTCAAAAAAATTCCTAATACGCCAAGTACCTAGAGGGGAGAACAATAAAGCAGGCGCGCTCAGCAAGATAGCGTCCACCAGTTTCGTACACCTATCAAAGCAGGCCCTGGTCGAGATCCTAAAAGACAAATCCATAAAAGAGCAAGAATTCACATCAGTCGTGGAGGAAGAAGGTCCTACATGGATGACACCGATTATAGACTACTTGACGAAGGACTCACTCCCACATGATGAAACCGAAGCGCAACGAATACGAAGACGATCGAGGCATTTCAAAATCAGGGACGGGATTCTTTACAAATGATCATTCCTTCAGCCATGTCTAAGGTACGTAGGGCCGTGGCAAGCGCAGTATGTCTAGTGAAATACACGAGGGATCTTGCGGCATGCAAGCAGGACCAAGGTCAGTAGTGGCGACAGCGTTGCGCAATGGGTATTATTGGCCAACCATGCACGCGGACGCACGTACACTCATATACAAATGCAATGACTGCCAGGTACACAGGCCGGTACCATGTCAGCCCCAAGAGGAACTAATACCCATCACTTCACCTTGGCCATTTTAAGTGGGGAATAGACATCGTAGGACCTTTCCTCGTGGCCGCGGGTGGAATCAAGTTCCTAATAGTCGTGATGGACTATTTCACAAGTTGGATTGAAGCTAAGGCGGTTGCAACAATCACAGGAAACTAAGTAAAAAGGATTGTATGGGAAAATATAGTATGTCGCTTCGGGCTACCTGAAGATATCATTTCAGATGGAAAACAATTTGCGGAGAATCCATTCAAAGATTGGTGCGCAAAAAACAACATCAATCAAAGGTTTGAATCGGTAGCCCATCCACAAACAAACGGACTTGTGGAAAGAGCAAATAGGAGTCTAGGAGACGGCATAAAGGCGTGATTAGGGGAAAACAATAAAAGATGGGTCGACGAGTTATCGCATGTCTTATGGGCACATCGCACAATGATAAAGACCGCTACAGGTGATACCCCTTTCGCACTAACGTACGGAACAGAGGCAGTCATCCCAGCCAAAATTGGGTTACAAACGCTCCGCTCAGCAGAAATAGACATGGTCACGAACGATGATCAACTACGGCTGAACTTAGACATAATAGACGAAAGGAGAGAACTGTCAGTTATCCACGAGGCCAAGTCGAACGCAAATACAAAGGGTTACTACGATGCTAGGGTAAGAAAAACTTCCATTAGGCCAGGTGATTTTGTGTACCGTGCAAACGCTGCCAGCTGCGCTGAGAATATAGGAAAACCTGGACCTAAGTGGGAGGGACCTTACATAGTGACGGACGAATTAGACAAGGGTGCATACTGACTGCGCGACATGAATGATCGCGACCTACAGAGGCCCTGGAACATATGCCACCTAAAGAAGTGCTACCTTTAGCAGCGAACTTCTGAAACTAATGTATTATTTTTATTTTATATCATGTATTTTAAAAACTTGCAAGTATTAATAAAACTGTCGTAGTCCCTAGCTAGTTCCACGACGCATTCCAAAACACGTTTCTTTTTGTCATACACTTTGTATATACTATATGTTGCCTACTGGCGTATGCGTACACAACGTTTCTAGGAGAAATAAGAGGAATGGGTCTAACCTACTAATTAGACTCGTCGAGTAAGAGGGATGCAACTCCATCGACCACGGATCATGTATCCTTGTTAGGCCCCTTGCTATTAATGACGTCGTAGCAAGTTATAGCCAGTACATTCTGATACTGAGAAGACACAATCGTACGCACCTAACAACTAGTCAGCCTCACCTAGCCGTCCTTATGGTAGTAGCGGTATACCGCACATAATGAGTGCCTCACCCATAAGGACCACTTATGCAATTACACTAATTCATAAAATAACTTTGCGCTATAAACATTAAAGCGTAGAAAACATAGCAAAAGTGGAAAATGTTTATTACATACCAAGCGCGAACATTCGCACATATAAAATACACAGATATCGACAAGTCAGATAAATTGTTGGAAACTAAATCGATGTCAGAAGAAGACCTCTTCAGCTTTAACAGGGGAGGACAATCTGTTGAGGATCAGTGCTCATTCAGGTTCTTCTCCATTCTATCAAGCGCGCGAGCATCTCTCTCTAAAAGAGGCAAGGGCAACACAGGGATGGAAGAAATGAGGTGAGCAGCACCAATAGAAGATGAGGCCTCTAAGCCCGATGCGGCTTTCTTGGCAGCAGCACGGCTGGCGTGCGCCGCGAGTACCTCAGATAAAGGAACCTCCCTCTCAATCTTGAAGGGGTTGAGCGCATCCCTAGGATGGGAAAAGACTGGCACCATCAACTGCTCTGGTGAGGGCTTCAAGTGGAAATCAGCATGTGCCTCCGCGCCCTCAACTTTATGGTGCGTAAGGGTCAAGCCTTCCATCACGACTTCAAGGGGTACCTCATGTTCATCAGCATCAAGGTCGAAGGTAGGCAGAGGACATGTCTCCATACTCTGCATCGCTTTGGTGACCTTCGCCTTGGCAGAGGAATCATAAAAAGGCACTTAGGCCAAGTCCTTATTTAGCAATTTGGCTTCATGCGCCATAGTCACACCCTTGGAAGTGCCCTCATTCACAGCAGCAATAATAGATTGGGCAAAGCTAGCCCGCATAGTGGGGTCTTCAAGCGCACCCATTGCAGCCAGATGTAAGCCATGGCACACTAGCCAACGCTTCTCAGCTATTTCTTGCATCAAGCGTGGATACAAGTCTGCATCAAGCTCAATACTCAATCTCTTCAACCGGATATCGAGATCCTTCACATCATCTTCCACCCTTGCGCCCAGCGCATCTACAGCAGCCACAAAATGATCCTTACCCTACTCGAAGGTCCTCATTGCCTCTTGGTTTGAGGCTTTTAGCAGGTTGAGCTGGGCGCGCTCGTCATTAAGTGTGGTAGCTAGATCATCCCTCTCTTCAAATAAGGAATGGATGAGGGCAGCATCTTGTCTCCCTCTCTCGGCTTCTTGATCAATATTAGCTTGCATTTCCCCAAGAGCGACAGTGTTCTCATTAATAACCTGCTCAAGTCTCTCCTCCGTAGTTTGAACCTGGCTGGAGAGCTCTAAGAACCTCTTCTTGATGAGTGACACCTCTCCGACGAGAAGTAACTAAGTTCGTACACCAGAAACGCATCATTCATCCCTTCGAGCACAGCAGCTCGGCCGGGGGGCACAATGTTGTCCAAAAGACTGGCGCAATAAAAAGTGCCTGTCAGCACTGAAGACGCGAGGAGATCCTAGTTGGGGGCAAAAGGGGGACGGGCTCCCCCCTGCTGCTTCAGTATCCTTTAGAGGGGAAGGAATATTTGCTACCTTGGGAGCTGAGTCTTCCCGTTCATCACTGTTACAAGGAGAGGAGAAAATATTTATAATAAAAAAAACTTAGGTGCCGTAATCCTAGACAAATGCAAGTACATTTACCTTAGATGGATGGTCGAAGGAGGAGTTCGGGGAGGAGTCTTTGCAGCATCTTCCTCGATATCTTCTTCGGCCTGGCGCACGCTCGAGGCTTCCTCCTGGTGGTGGCGCGCCTTTGTGGCCGAAGGCCCAGCCCCCATGCGCACGGACTTACGAGAGGTAGTTGGAGAACCTCTATGCCTCTTCCCTAGTAAAGAAGAGATCACCTTATCGTCTTTCTCGGTCTGTTGCGAGGCGTACTCAGCATCGAGAATAAAATTATCCTCAGACAAAGAGGAGCTCATTCCGAGGTACTGCCGTGGTGGCGGTTGTTCTTGAGGTTGTTGTTGTTGTTGTTGTTGCACTTGTTGTCGTTGTGGTTGCTCTGCGATGGTGTCTTCTTGCTCTTGCGTCGCGGACGCTTCTCCTATTTCTAGGTCCATAGTGTTCTTTTGTGCGCGTTCCTGAATCGACTCCTCGTTCTCCTTTTCAGGGCGAGAGTAGACTAATAAATCCTCGGGGAATGCACCACGCACAAGGTCGAACACATCCATCGCTGTGTACATACAAGACAGACAAACAAAGAGACAAAATTTTAGTTTTTTAGAAATTGATGGTACTTACATGATGTTATAAAGAACGCGGGAAGAACCACTAACCCTGGCCAGTTTGGGTACGGAAGACAGGTATCTGGTGTGCGCCACAGATGACTGCGCGACTCAGGCCAAGAATAACCAACAAAGCCTCCGGGTATGGTTGCACAGGAATGCGGTTGTTATTCAAGGTCTCCGCGTCCCCAGTATTGTAAGAGTTAGGGCCAGGTGTTGGGTCCTTCCTCACCGTTCCAAGAGTCAAAAAGGGTAAATGAAAGGGAAAGGCGGCTTCGTCAATCCAGAAAAACCTATCATTCCAATCCCTTAACGAATCTACTTTTCCATTATAGCACTACATTCCATTCTTTCGCTTAGCGAATGAAACCCAACCATTGGCAAGTTGTCGTTGGTAGAACACACGGAATAAGTCCACAGTGGGTTCTGTATCTAAAGTACGGCAATTTATTTTGAAGTTTGAAATTTTTGCCGCCCCTATACAAAGCAATTGAGATACGTGGATCTCATAATGCAGTAACACGCTGATAAGAAAGCGTCACATAGGAATACGCTGATTAGCATAATAAAAAAAGCGGGTGTATACTCCTATTTTTTCCTCGGGTGCCTGACTTATATTGTGCCGAGGGTTGGGGACTTCTGGGTGTAAATAATTCGGAATATAATAGTCTGTTGTGAACTGGTCAAGTGACTCGATGGTCAGGATCGAGGTAACATCGGAAAGTTTTCTAACCATGATTGCGCGTATAAAAGGTGGTGGTCGCAAGAATTACCTTAGGAAATTTCTGGCGAAGATGGAGGTTTTGGAAGTTGTCAATGGAAGCTCGAAGGTTTGGGAGTGATGGGCAGTCAATGGGCGGCGTCAGTAGTATATATATCCCTCCTAATTTATTGTTCAATGCTTGGATCTTTGCCACGTGTTGCCCACTTGCTAAATCCAGCGGTGGAATATGAAGAGGTAAAAATGATGTGGCAGACGCTTTTCCTGGGTTTCGAGGAGGTTAGGAAACAATGGGGGATGAATGTCTTCTTGGCGGGAGTACTCTAATTCTTCTTGGGTACTCATATGGCGCTTGTGCGCATATTGTTTTTTGGAGCATTTAGAAGGTTGTAGTCTAGTAGCCGCGGTTGGAACCTGTGACCACTAGACTGGGGGACATGATGACGTATAGTCCCTAGTCGGGCTGGATATTCCGACTCACGGGTACTACCCGTATCTATCAGGAATGGATTAAATACTTATACAACGCGTGCACAGCCCAGGAGGCCCGGTAAGCCGCTGTCGCACATACGGTTCATTACTTAACCGTGTCCTCGTCGCACTGCGACAGGATCAAACAAGAATATAATCTATCTTATGATTATATTCGCCTAAGGAAAGAGGATATACACTTTCCATAGTTATGCGATAAGGATCAATCTATTTTGAGTAATTATCTCTTCCTTAGGCCGCAAGAATAGGGAGCCCAGCCAGGACTCCCTCGAGTATAAAAGGAACCCCCATGGTTCCACAAAGGTAAGATACACACAATACCCTAAACCCTAACATACTCAAATCGATTACTTACTCTCACGCTGGAGTCTAATCGTGGGTTACAAACCCACGGTAAGCCTAACGGTGTCTATTTTTAGTGTGCATGGTTCTCAAACAAGTTTCACTTGGTGCAAGAGCCGGAGTCCACAAAACCCCGAATTAAGCCTAATTCGGGTCAAGCTCGGTCCATCCAACTTTTGTATCAACACTCATCATCCTCACATTCGAGATGAATCAGAATGGTAGCTTGCCAATGTTAGTGTTACCCCGACTATAGAAAACTATTCTTCTTACGGGGTCTTTACCGTCACATAATGAATCAGAATGGTAGCTTGCCCGTTTTGCCACCTCTAGATTAACTTCAATGGTAGGTGAATTCACCTCGCCCTCTGGTCGAGCCTCCTGCTGCGTCAATGCCTCTTGTTGTGGCGGTGTCATTTTTTTGGCGATGTCGTTTGTTGTGGCGGTTCCTTTTGTTGTGGCGGTGCCATTGATTATAGTACTACTGCTGGTTTTGGGGTTGCCACATGTTGTGGCTGTTTCCTTCAGTGTTTGAAATGTTTGAATCCACATATGTACTTTCTTATTGAAAGTTCTGTCTCGCACCTACAATCAAAGAAGATGAGATCAGGGGCATATCAGTTTGATGGCTCTTCTTTCCCAACGGAGTACGATAGTGAGAAGACCTTAAGGTCGTCTTAGTTATCGTAGAGTTTTAGTGTAGGGTCTCATAGATTGCGCCAACTTGATGATATAAAAGTTGGATTGGACCTTTTTAGCCCGAATTAGTTGTAATTCAGGCGTTTAGGGCTCCGGCCCCTACACCAAGTGAATTTAATGAGGACCATGCACAATGGAAAAACACCATTAAGCTTACCGTGTGATTGTTTCCCACGATTAACCTTCAACGTGAGAGTAAGTAATCAGTTTAGGATTTATAATCGAATAGTGATTATTAGTGAGGATATCATACCTTAAATAGAACCATGAGGGTTCCTTTAATAGCCGGTAAAACCCAACTAGGGTTCCGAAATCTTGTGACCTAAGGTTAAGCGATATATACGGGATCCTTACCGCTAAATAAGGAACATGTATCCATTCATATTCTTGGGCGAATCTAGTCCTTATTTGACTAGGATTTTGTTTTATTATAGTCGTGTGCGGCTTGTCGTGGTTCGCTTGAAATCGTGTGTGACTCACCTCAGACCAAGCCCATTAGGTTAGCCGTGATGCTCCAACCCATTCGCGATGGGTTGGATATGAATAGTTGTACGTGTGCCGAGTCGAATAGCCCGATTGGCCACTGTACGTCATCAGTAGCATTTGGCACTTTTGATTACGCGACTAGTCATCAACTTCTTTCAAGTTATATTACTCACTCAATGCACATCTTCAGCCTAGCTAGGCTAAAGAGGAGATAAAATATTTTATAATAATCCAGTTTAATATATAAAAAAATAAATTTATGTTTAATATTTTATAATTGTGCTATTAAATTTCGATATAACTAATATTTATGTACATGGTTTACATAAAAAGTTTTATTATGTATTAATAGTAGTTTTCAAATAGATTTTAGAGTAAATTACATAAATCTTTCGTGTGATTTGTCAAATCCTACAATTTTGGTCCTTGTGCTTTTTATTTAGAGGTCATGCTCTTATGTTTTTAAGTCGAGAAATGCTAGAACCACAAAAAGACTCTCACAAAATTGTTTACAAAATGATGTGGCATGAAATTAGTGGTAATATGAAATTTACTTTTGAACTCTCTCATATATGCATCCACTAATTTTATGACAAATCATTTTGTAAACTCTTTTGTGAAAATCTCTTTGTGGTGCTAGCATTTCTCTTTTAAGTCATTACAGGTTTGGTTTTTATAGTTTGTCTGGTTTCACATGTATCATCCATGTGGTTTGTTTATGATAGTACTAAACTCGTAACGAGTTAAAACCACAACGACATGACTCGCTTAAAAAAAATAAACAAGACTCAAATGTGAATGATTCACAAACCACAATGGTTTATGTAATTAAGGTATAAAGTCTAAAATGCATAAAGTGTAAAAAATATTTATTTATTTTTAAGAATTTATTTATTTTTAAGAATTATTAGAAACATATTTAGAATTATATGTTTTATTTAATTTCATCTAACTTATTTAAAAGTTAACTACAAATTTTTTATTTCTACTTATTTGTTCTTTTTAAGTTTTTGTTTATCACAAATTTGACACATATATTCTTTTTCTTCATGAAATTCCTTTATCACTTTTTCTAATACTAAATAGATAAAAACTTTTGCTAAATAACTTTTTTAGGTTGTTTCTAAAAGAATTAAAAAAAAGTTAAAAGAATGTATTTATTACAAAAAATATTTTTTATTACAAAAAGTATTTTTTTAATATCTTCTTCTTTACTATATAAAAGATTTAGAGGTATTACGAGATAGTGATTTCCCGATTTGTGTTCATCGTGACAATCATTTTTCTTTTGCGAGAAATTCTTGTAGATAGAGTGTTGTTAACGTTTATTCGTTCAATTTTACCTGAACGGATAAATAGATACGAGCGTTCAAATGGACTAAGAAAATTATTTTTTCATATTCATTCATTAAAACACTAAACTAATATAAACGAACAAATGTTAATAACCAATGAAAAACAAACATAAGCTTTATTTAATTAGACATAAAATCATGTTTTATAAATGTTGTTTTTTTAAAAGTATATAAGCTTCAATACTATTTAGAAGAACATAAATGAACGTTGAAGGGATGTTTACGAACATGAATGACGACTTTTATTTATGTTCAGTCAACGAACATATAATATTGTTCATGTTAGTTGATCTATCAAATAAAAAATATATGCGAGTTTTTTTAGCGAATAGTTCGTAAAATATTCGATGAAAATTCAGTCAGTTTACAGCTCTACTTGTAAATTACTCCATCGTCCTAAGATTATTGTTCATGAATAAAAAACACACAATTAAAGAAAAACATATTATTAAAGCTTTTTCTCCTTTATTTTTTACTGAATGACGGTTTTAATTTTAATTAATTAAATATTCCGTACTCACTTAATGTTTGCAATAACAACTTAAATCGAAGATAATATGAAAAATTTGAACTAAATCTTTATTTATTTTTAAAATAGACAATTATTTTAAGACAACTTACAATATAACATTGGATAATAATTTGAAACGAGGATAGATTACTAATGACTTTCTAAGGGTAGTTTGGTTTAAAGGTTTCATGGCTTTAGGCTCAAGCCCATCAAAATTCATTGTTTGGCATGATATTCGTACAGGATTATAATCTAATAAACCACTTTTTGTAAATCTCATTTAAAGCCGTTGGTTGTAGTTAGGGTTGAGCATGTCAGACTCAAAACCAATCTGGATCAGAAAATCGGACTGAATCGGAGCGAACCGGACCGGATCGTACAATTTCGGTCCAGTCCTCGGTTCGAAGTTTTGGACAAATTCGGTCTTTGGTCCAGTCCAATCCGGTTCGGTCTTACAAAAAATATTATCAATTTTGCCTATTAGAACCGGACCGAACCGAGGACCAGACCGGACTATTTCGGTCCGGTCTCGGTCCGGGGTTTCGGACCATTTCGGTCTTCGGTCTGGTCCGATCCGGTCCTTAACCGATGCTCAACCCTAGTTGTAGTTTGTTAATCCCATTTAATCCATAACACAAGATTTAGAAGAGATATTTAGAGAGAGAAAGAGAAGAAAAGTAGAGAGAGAAACAAGAGAGATTTTGGAAGGTTTATGTTTACTAGAGAGAGAAAGTAAAATGAACCAACACCCTCTTCCACACATGGAAGAGGGTATATATACCCTTGGCTTATGGGCCGTGGGTTTAAGTGACTTGGGCCGGGCTTGGCTTTGTCTTGGGCTTACGCCACTAACTTATACAATATTAGCTTAAAGTCCAAGCCCGGTTTTCCCGACTAACCTATTACAATACAAGACCATTTACGACTAAGATGACCTATTACATTCTTGTTCGACTATATTAAATATAGGGCTAACAATCTCCCCCAATGTATCGGTCATCTTAAAAAGCTTAAAAAACATAAGATGATTCAGTGAATAAATTCTTGTAGAGGAGATCTTCCTGCTTTGGTCTTGTATCTTGGTCTTGATCTTGTTTGTAACGGCTTTGTTCCTTCATGCCTTGTGATCTTTATCTTGAGCCTTTGTCATTTGACTTTGAGTGCTTGAGATCTTCATTTTGTGCTCCTTGTGACTAAGATGACCTATTACATTCTTACATTCTTAGGTATCTTGATTATCGCCATATTGTGCTCTTGTGACTTCTGAATCGACATCGGTAGCACAGCTACACCACCTTCTTGATATGCAACAACATATATAGACACGGATAAAATAGCTTTGAACATTTCATCCTAACTCGGTAGCGTTTTACCTCCGGTCGGTGAAGACCGTTTAGACGGTATTAGATACCGTACCTGTGATCGGGTAGATTCGATTAAGAATCTCCTTGACAGGGTTTCCCGGCGGTAGTAGCCAGTTATCTTTACTCGACCGTCTCAAAGCAGACTGCGAACGTAAAGAGTGAATCATAAGGATAAATTATCCGTCTGATTAGAGTCGTCAATTCAGATTTCCTGGAACAAGTTTGATTCTAAAAGAATCGCACCATTGTTGCTTTCCAGTTTCTCACAAGCTTGATTCATAGAGAATCTTGCGAGTTACCTACCGCAGTGTTGTTTGAGTGTCACTCTGAATGTTCTGGCAAGATCACACGGATTTTGCGGAGAAACCTGGAATCAAGTTTGAATCAATTAAGAATCCAAACTTAGTTGCTTTCCAGTTCTCACAAGTTTGATTCGTGTAGAATCGCACAAGTTACCTACCATGAGCTTGTTTGATGCTGGCTCAAGCAGGATTTCCATCTTCATTGTGAATCGTATCACTCAGATGTTCTGGCAATATCACAAGGATAATGCGTAGGACTCGATTGTGTTCTAATGAGATGATAGATAGATCTCGTTTGGTTCTAGACTCAATAAGTGCATTTTTGGTAATCGGAGGCTGGAGCAGACTGCCACCTTTTCAATATTAACTGACTCGCAGTGAGAAAGTCAATAGATACGTGTTGATCTCTGTGACAATGAGACAAGTTTCTTTTGAGAGAAACTCGAATGGCTGGGGAAGGGTTGTGCATCGCATCACTGGGTCCATGACACTTGTCTTCAAAAGATGTGTTAACCCGGTTTCTGCCTAAGTTGCATAGAATATTAAAATCCTTCAATGCTTACTAATACATCATCACTAGCACCTTTTTGTGATTGTTCCAGTGCTAACTTAAGTAATTGGTCCGCATTCATCTTCATTCAACTCCATCTTTCCTAAGGACAACTATTTCTAGCTATGGAATGTCCTTGGGTAGATCCCTCCGGTTCTGGTTGGATCATAAGACTTAGTTTCCTATCCTAAACCACCTTTTGACTCCATCGTTCCGTCGTGGATAGTAGGTTGTTTTGGGTAAAGATTGTAACCATAAAACCATTGAAAACCATTCAAAGTGTTTGATAAAAATCAAAACTTTTAACACTTTGAAAGTTTTACATTTCCAAAAAGCTCCCCCTACACACATGCATCGATATACGAAATAGTTTGGCATGTGAAGGAAAGAGTTGCACTTGAGTCCTTAAGATCACATGTTGCGATATATTACATTTTAATCACATTTTCTCCCCCTATCTCTAATATAGAAATATAATATTAGAGATACCAATTGATTAAAATATGACAATTTCCGAAAAATCGACGGGAGAGAAACATGTGTGCACGCATGAATCATGGAACATTTTCAGTCGGGTCGCTCCCCCTCAACAATATATGTGTGTCTTGAGACAAAATTTGACAAAATTTTAGAAAAACGACACCACAAAATATGTTGAGGTACGGAGTTGAGATGCCTTTATCGATAATATATGACAGATTTAATATCATTTTCGGAATGTGTTGGATACATAAAATATGACAATTTTAGAGATGTACCCAACAACATTAAAAGGCTTGATTTTAAAACGCCCCCCCTCAAAAATTGATCAAAATAACATATGACAATTTTGAGATATGAAAACCACATATGAGGAAGGGAGTGTTGAACACACAATTTTGAAAGATTTAGAAAAACCTTTTGAGAAATTCTTGAAAAATTATGTTCAACGGTTTTAAAATAATCAAGATAGAAGACTTCTCTTCTATTGCATAGGGAAAGCGCACTAAAACTTACACTTCCCTGTCGGGTCCGTTTTTCATGAGCTCAAAACTTTTATTGTTTTGTGACTAGCTCATGACCGAGAAAAATAAATTTCCCGTTGTGAAGGATAAGTTATCATCCGTGATAAACTTTCCTTAAGTTGAAGTTCGAGGTCTAAGCTAACATTTACTTAGAAATCGTTTTTCATGAACTTAAAAACTTTGAATGTTTTTATGAGAAGCTCATGACCGAGAAATATGATTTTCTCGTTGAGAAGGATAAGTTATCGTCCGAGATAAACTTTCCTTAGTTGAGGTTCGAGTCCTAAGCTGTGATGCGCTTAGAAGTCATCGTGAGAGTATATCAAGCAGCTTCATTTGCCAAAACCTCCAAGTCTTCTGGAGTCATATACTTCATACCAAGATGGCCAACGAGATACGCAATCCTATCTTTCGAGAGAGCTTTTGTAAACAAGTCTGCCAGCTGGTACTCAGTTCTGACAAAGTATAATTCCACGATGCCGCGTTCCACTTGTTCCTTGATGAAGTGATATCTGACATCGATGTGCTTGGTGCGAGAGTGCTGAACCGGATTGCAAGATATGGCTATGGCCGACTTTGAGTCACAATACATAGGTATTTTATCAAAGTGGAATCCATAATCCGTGAGTTGAGTTCTCATCCAGAGGACTTGAGCATAGCACGCGGATAGAGCCACATATTCTGCTTCAGCTGATGAGAGCGAAGTGAAATCCTGCTTCTTTGACGACCAGCTGACAAGCTTGTCTTCCCCTAGAAATTGTATGCTACCAGAAGTGCTTTTTTGACTATCAAGGCAACCTGCGTGTTCATAATCTAAAAAAGCTGTTAGATGAAAACCGGTTCCCTTCGGATACCAGAGTCCCATGTGAATGATATTCTTAAGGTACCGAAAGATCCGTTTAACCTCTTTGAGGTGCTTTTGAGTAGGTCTGGCTTGATATCATGCACAATAGCATGTGGCATGATGAATATCAGGCCTGGTGGCTGTAAGGTACATAAGTGACCCGATCATACTGCGATATCGCGTTTGATCTACGGGATATGAGTACAAGTCAGCATCTAGGGATATGGTCGACAATGGTGTACCAACGCGAGCACATGAGGTCATACCATTGTAAAACCCGTATTTAAAAATCAGAATATTTAAATACGCAGGTTAATTTTAATAAACTATATAAGTATTAATTATTAGACAGAGATATAAACGCAGAAATTAAATACGCAATCCCAGTTTATTTAAATACTAAATATTACAGTTTATACAGATAATAAGTACTTAGTCTCATAAAATATTTCAGATGAATTATTTATTTTATAGAAATAATTAAACGTTAACAAGAATCACGCAGTCTCAGTTTTAATTAATATCGCGACGTAATTTAATTATTAAGAAAATAATTATTGGTTAATAATTTAATTACTAGCTATTTAGTATTACGTGCATATTTATGTTCAGAAAATAAACAGATACGTAACGGGATTTAAATCACGAACACGCAAGTTATATGACTTTAAACGAAGCAAGTCGAAAACATTGCGAGAATTGAATATGTTGGCACGTAAACAATACTTAAAGTCTTTTTAAATAAAAAAAAATGGAAGTTATATAAGTAAAAGGGCCTTAAGGCCGGTTTGTTAAAAAAAAAGAGAGAAAAGAAAGAATTGGGCTTGGCCCGTTTGGTTATAGAGAAAGAAAAGGAACGGGGTTTCCCCTTTACACTCACAGCGAACAAAAAAAAGAATTCCTAGGGTTTGTGCTTGTGTTTGGCCGCCGGCTTAGAAGAAAAAAAAGGGGTGTTTCGACCCCATTGTTACCAAAGATTCGTGTAAGCAATCGTCCTTATCAGTCCTGAAACGGTATTTACACTCGTTCCTATTCCTTTTGATTATCACGTTTTCTCTTGTTTTGATTTGGTGTACACAAACAGAATCATGGGATAACCATGATATAATCATAAAGGGGTGTCGTGGTTTTGCCTAGATCACGGAAACCGAGAGCCCAAGGCTCTCGGTGTGTTGCTGCCCGACCCAGCCGAGACCACAGCAAGGTCTCGGTGTTTCTTTTTGTGACCAGCCCGAAACAAACCCCACAGCAGGGGTGTTTGGCTTTTCGAACAGCAGAAAACACCAACGGGGGTGTTTGGGTTTAATTTTGCATAAGGGTGCGTTTGGCTAGTATAAACGGTGGGAAAATAGAACCTAGCAGTGGGAACTAGGTGCTTAATCAGTGGGAAAAAAAAGGAGACAGAAAAACAGAAATATTACATAACTTTAGCGACAGTTTTGCGACAGTTTTCCTGTCGCAGAGTTGTTATATATATGCAGTTTATAAGGGACAGCTTTAGCGACAGTTTTTAGTGACACAGATTTCTGCCACAAATTCTTGTTGACAGATTTCGTATTATATGTGGATTCGGTTAGTGCGACCGAGATGGGCTCGGTAGGCTCGGGACATGGTTGTAAATAATAAAATAAATATTTTTAATTATACCTTTTTTAAATTAAATTGTATTATAAATATTTAAAATATATTGTAAGTGTATTAAATTAAAATATTTCTTTAATATTTAAAAAGGGTATATTTTTTTAGGAAATGAGTTAAAGTATTTGAGAACTTTCTAAATTAAGAAACTTTCTATTTTAGCGGGGTTCTTAATATGGCAATATTATAACGTCAAGAAATACGTTGTACTGTAATTAATACTAGAAAATAATACATTAAGATGAATTATTATAAGTTCAGATTTATCGGTTGGTATACGTACAGAATTTCAGAATCAAAATAAATGAATAAATAAGAAACCAATAAGATCAGTAAAATTTAATAACGAAATTCAGTTAACTTATTCGCGTCCTTTATTCATGTAGCACGCGTGAAGCCTTAGTAGTATTCGTTCAGTCTTCCATTCAGTCAGTTACTGGACTAGAGGTACGGATTTCCCGTCCTTTCAGTAAGGACTTCCTTTTTATGCATGATTAGGGTTTCCCCATCTTCAGCCAAATGTTTTTCCCCGGTATATGTTTAAACTTATCAGTAATCATGTTAAGAATTAAATAAATTGCCTGAGCATTATATACAAGCATGTTTAGTTTATGTACTAGTTACGGAGGTACCGTAACCACGGCACTAGAGGCACCGGTGTCGTGACTCACATGCAGGAGAGTGATATCCTGCATCGTCCCACTCAGCTCAGCTTGGCCATTTTATCAGTATTATTAGTGGGGCGTATGGATGCATCCTAGGCTACAGATTACAGTTTAGCAGGTGAATGTGGTGTGTGCTCTACATCCTTCACATTGGAGCTGATCCCTCCACCCAGCACAGTTATTTAGAGGTCACCCCTCTACAGCATGACGAGGTCACCCCTCTATGTATTCATGCAGCAGTTGTTACAGCACATGACCTATATAAGCTCTTGGCAATTAAAATACAGTAAATGCATGTTTTACAGATTTAACAGATAACAGTTCAGTTTCATTTTTGATAAATCAGACTTTACAGATTATTTACAGATTTCCGCTGAAACCTTATTTATCAGTCTTACAGCTTCAGTATTTATCATCTACTTCATTTCAGTAATCCCTTATCATGTTTCATATCCGTTCACTGAGCGTTATGCTCAGCCGTAGTTCCTTTCATGTTCTAACGGCAGGTACACCAGGATGCTTTTAGGATTCTAAGAGCATGTGCATTTGGAGGGAAGCTATCCAGACTTCTTACTTTATGCATTTCTTACATTAGTCTGCTTATTTGGACGTTGTTTAGTCCTTTCATTCAGTATTTTATTTTTCATGTTTTGGGCTTATGTTTGGATTGCCGATGTTTGATTCCGGTATTTCCTTTATGGTCAGTTAATGTTTTAGGACATTTACCTTATGCTTTGATGACATGCCATAAATACACGTAACGGTCCACTTATCCAAGTGGGGTGTTACAACCATGCTTTTTAAGTATCTCTTGAGCATACTTAGCTTGGTTTATGAAGATACCACGTGGGGATTGATGAATCTGGAGGCCTAAAAAGAATTTTAGCTCCCCCATCATGGACATTTCAAATCTGCTGTGCATTGATTTTTCAAAACGTTTTGAAAGTTTTGGGTTCGTAGAACCAAAAATAATGTCATCAACATAAACTTGCACCAGCAGTATGTCATCCCCATATTTATTAATAAAGAGAGTATGAGCAATAGAACCTTTGGAGAATCCTTTGGAAACCAAGAAGTTGGATAGTTCTTCGTACCATGCCCTTGGAGCTTGTTTAAGTCCATATACAGCCTTCTTGAGACGATAGACTTTTTCAGGATGATGAGGATCGATGAATCCTTCCGGCTGATTCACATACACTTCTTCCTTCAAATGACCGTTGAGAAAAGCAGTTTTAACGTCCATCTGAAAAACCGTGAAGCCCTTATGTGCAGCATAAGCAAGGAATATCCTGACTGCTTCCAAACGAGCGACTGGAGCGAATGATTCATCGTAGTCTATGCCTTCTTATTGACGGTATCCCTTAACCACAAGACGAGATTTGTTTTTGATGATGGTTTGTTCTTCATCCAGTTTGTTTTTCCAGATCCATTTGAAATCTAAAATTGACATTCCATAGGGTCGGTCAACAAGTTCCCAACATTTAGGCGTTCAAAATGATGAATTTCGTCTTGCATTGATTCGATCCACGCATGATCAGTCATGGCTTGTTTGATGTTTGTAGGTACAGTTGAACTCACGGTGAGTGCATACATACACACATCGCCATCGGTTTCGAGTTGTCTGCGTGTTCGAACCGGTTGTGAAGGATTTCCAATGACTTGCTCCAATGGATGATCACATGTCCAATGGTGAGTGGATGGATATGGTTGGTAGAATGTATGCATGTTGGACGGATCAACATGTTGAGTAGAAGACTCTCTGACTTCGTGTACCGGTGTACCGAACGGATTGATAAATTCTTCTTCGTCGGGTTGTGCATCGACTGCCTGATTGTTGTTTCCTTCTTCAGCATTGACAGTTGATGATGTTGGTTGTATGACTGTTTCTTGAGTTTGTTGAGTATCCAATGGAATAGTCTCTTGAGCAACGGTTGTTGAAGTAGAGGCAATTGTGTCTTGTGAACTTGGTTCGGGTTCATCAGCATTATTGACAGGGGAAGGTTTTGACACAACTTGATTGTTTCCATAGTAATATTCTTCAAACATTGGATCATATAAATCAACCAACTCATTCATATGTGTCGTATCCGTCGATTCTGCTGTAGGAGTATTTTCTTGACATTCTTGCAAGGGACGTACACTATTGTGTGTAGGTGCCATTGTTGGACATTGAGGAGCGGGACTTGAGCTGTTGTGATCAAGTACCATGTGAGGCAATTCGTCAAAGTTCACATGAATTGTTTCGACAATAATCTTTGTTCCCTTGTTATAGACCCGATATCCTTTCGATAATGTCGCATACCCCACAAAAATACATGCATCACCTTTTTCTTTCATCTTGTCGAGATTCTCACCGTCTTTAAGAATGTAGCATAAAGATCCAAATACGTGAAAGAAATTGACAGTAGGTTTCCTTCCATTGATGATGTGGTAAGGTGTCTTTTCATGTCTAGGGATGACGAGAGAACGATTCTGAGTATAACAGGCAGTTGCAATTGCTTCAGCCCAGAAGAATAGCGGTAATTTTGAAGCAGAAAGCATTGTTCGAGCAGCCTCAACCAAAGTACGGTTCCGCCTTTCGACAACGCCGTTTTGTTCAGGAGTTCGAGCAATATACGTTTGATGTTCGATGCCTTCTTCTTGAAAGTAAGATTGCAAGTTCTTGTTCAAAAATTCAGTACCCCTATCCGTTCTTACGGTTAAGACTTGAGCTTGAATATTGCGTTGTATCATCTTGAGAAAGTTTTTGAGAACCTCTGGTGTTTCATCTTTGGACCTTAAGAATAAAGTCCATGTGTATCTAGAGTAATCATCAACAATCACAAGAATATACTTTTTTCCCGTTAATACTTTCTACACGCATGGGACCACATAAATCCATGTGTAGAAGTTCTAATCGTCCTTTTGAGCTTGGGGTAGTCTTTGATTTGAAAGACTTCCGTTTTGCTTTCCCCAACTCACAAGAAGAACAAGGATGGTCTTTGACGAATTTTAACTTTCGGAGACCGGTCACAATATCATTTTTCGAAAGCAAGTTGATGGTGTCAAAGTTGAGATGTGACAATCGTTGATGCCATAACCATGCTTGAGATGATGAAGCTTTAGCCATTAAGCAAATTGGATTTGTGGAAGATGTGTCTTGAAGAGTTATTGTGTAGAGATCAGAACCACGAGAACCTGTAAGAAGGTCATTCCCATCGTAGTCTTTAACATAGCAAGTAGATTTCCGAAAAGCCACTTCCGAATCCGCATCACAAAATTGACCAACCGAGAATAAATTGTGATTCAGTCCCTCGACGTAATAAACCCATTTGATAGTGAGATTTCCTTGAACCAAATCGCCATATCCAAGTATCGGTGCAAACTGATCATTTCCAAACTGAACCGTACCCAGAAACTGCTCCACGAAGTTAATGAGAAGCTTGAGATTTCCCGTCATGTGCTTTGTGCACCCGGAGTCCATTATGAATAGGATGATTTCGACGAGCTGCAGAAGAATTAGAAGACAATGTAGCATTTGACAAATGGGATCCCTTGATAGAAACGGGTTCCAAAATAGTAGTGGACCTAGATTCTAAAGGCAAGCTAACATTCATAGACCCAATTAGAATAGGGGTTGTCTTAGGTACCTATTTGTATCCGGGTGGTGTAAATCTTGAATACCCCCGTGTACATGTCCTAATCATGTTCTCATAAAGCTTCTTTAACCTACTTTGTTTACGTAGAGTAGTGGATTCTGACGCACTTATTTCTTAAGTGGTTGATTAATGGATTGGTTTAAAGTTCTTGTGGGTTCACTAGTACTAGTGGGCACACGAATAGGCTTCCTAGTTCTAGTATTCACGCCATTATGATTAAGAGCACAAGCATCATGATTGAAAGTACGAACACATTGCCACATTCAACACAAACAAATTCAACATTCGAGGTCTTAGCCTTTAAACTGTCATTACATGCAGTTACAGACGTTTTATTCTTAGAAAACTTAAAATTCCTACGGTGGTCTTCAACTTCCAACTTCTTTCCTTGACTATTGTTAGGCATGACCTTATCTTGCATTATATTGCTCTTAAGATGTGGTCCGCTAACGCTAGTAGTGGGGATTACTCTTGTAGAAGAAGACACACGTTGATTAGTTTTCTTAATATTCTAAGGTAACCATGATGTTCTAGTTTGAGTAGGCTTAGTGTTCATCTTATACATTCCATGTGCTAACACACTGGTACTCTTATCATTTCCTATCTTAGGCAACGTCTCTGGGGATTGTCCCAAAATAGATGATTTAGGGCATTTAACCGCATTCGGTTGACGAACGGCGGATGGTTTACCCAAAACAGACTTTCCTTTCATTTTCTCAATGAGTTTCCGTAACTCACTTATGGCTATGTCCCTTTCTTTTAGCAGAGCTTTCAAATCATTTATTTCGAAATCTTTTTCGTTTAGTTGACGAAACGAAGAAGCTGACATTTCTGTACGCTTTTTATGATTATGAGATTTTTCACCTTTTTGTAAAGCAAGTTCAAGAGAAATGGAGTGTTTCTCAAGTTGAGAAAAACTTTTCGAAAGTTTGTTATATGACTGAATTTGTTTCGAAAGCTCTACTTCAAGATTGCAACATTTCTCGTCCGATTCTGACACTAGACATGCTACATGACAATATTGATCAAGATTGGTATACACACCAAGTATAGCATTCATATGGTTAGCATAAAAGTATTCCTTAGAAAGTCGATCAATTTCGTTAGAAAGTTGGTGTTCTTGTGTCTGTAATTTAATTTGAAGAAAATCAACTTCATCTTCAAGAGATTTGACATAGCTTAAATCAGTTAACATTTCCTCAGTGAGAGCATTATAAAACATTTCCACATTTTTTGAAAGATCATCAATGGTTGGAACAATGCATTGTTGAATGACGACTTCTACTTGTGGGTTAGGTTTAATATTCCAAATGGTATCCCTAGAAACTTTTTCATAGTCGACGACACCTTTGTACAAATTTAAAACTCCTTGTTTTATAAACTCAAATTGCTGAACACTTTTGCTTTTCTCATCCCATTTACGTTTTTCATCCGAAATTTGTTTTTCTAACAAAATTGATTGATTTTTGAAACTCCTTTTTAAAGAAACTTTCTTTTGGGGTTCATCACTTGGTGGTGGAACACTATTGTACATCTTTTGTTCTTTGGAAAGTTCTTTTTGAGGAGCAAACTTAATATAATTATCAGAATCAGAAAGGTTTATTAAATCACTTAAGTTTGATCGACTTTCTTCTTGTTGACGAATGATTATCAACATAACAACCGATATCATAAAGAGCAGGCTTGGTACTTTGAACTTTCTTGAGATATTCAGGCTTGACAAAACTCGTTTTCATATTTCCATTGAGCATATTCATAGTTTGAATAGACTGACCCGTTTTGTAAACAATGTTGTTTAACGTGTCGACTCTCTTTTCCAAAGCAAGAATTTTTTCAATATCCTTTTCTTCACGAGTTTTATAAAGCTCAGTTTGTTCTTTGTTAACCGACTCTAATTCAGTAACTTGGAGTTTATGTAGCAGCAGTTGTTCTTCAAGGTCCAATATCTTTTGTTTTGACATATGAATTTCGTGTGTTACTTCAGAACAATATTGTTCATTGAGCACCTTACGTTCATATACCAAACCATTAGCTATTGCAACCCGTCGATCAGCTTCTTTTACATAATCACACTCTTTAAGCCTGTCTATCTCCTCGGCTACGGATGTGTTTGCTTGCTTCAAACGTTTATTAGCCTCTTTGTTTTCCTCAATTTCATGTTTTAAAGAATCAATAATAGACGCAAGCAAATCACGGTCATGTTCCGAAACTAGTCTAGATAGTGGCTAAGTCTAAAAATTACTCAAACAAAATATCCATCGGAATGTCCAGAATAACCTTGTCGGAATGTCCTTGATCGGAATACCCTTGTCGGAATAACCTTGTCGGAATAAACCCTATCGGAATACCCTGATCGGAATATCCCTAATCGAAATACCCTTGTCGGAATAATCTTGTTGGAATCTCCCTATCGGAATGTCCAAATCAGAATGTCCAAAACCGGAATGTCCAAATTGGAATACTCAAATCGGAATGCAATCGGAATCACTTGATCGGAATGTGATCGGAAAACTTAAACCCTTTTCCGATGACACGGATCGGAATATCCCTAATCGGAATAAATCCCACTTTTCTCGGACAAAACTCAACCAATTCGAGATTTTAAGCCAAAAAATGATCAAAACACCAAAAAATTTTGTGTTTTTAGCTAAAGTAAATATACAAAATCTCTACCACAACTATGTAGAAGATTTGTATCGAGAAAAAACCATAAAAAAAACACAAGAAAAAATTTGGGACGTGAGATATAGATCAAAATAACCACGAAAAATCAAGAACTCACCACACGAATCTTCAATCACCTATCCACAATAGGCTCTTGATACCAAATGTTAATCCCATTTAATCCATAACACAAGATTTAGAAGAGATATTTAGAGAGAGAAAGAGAAGAAAAGTAGAGAGAGAAACAAGAGAGATTTTGGAAGGTTTATGTTTACTAGAGAGAGAAAGTAAAATGAACCAACACCCTCTTCCACACATGGAAGAGGGTATATATACCCTTGGCTTATGGGCCGTAAGTTTAAGTGACTTGGGTCGGGCTTGGCTTTGTCTTGGGCTTACGCCCCTAACTTATACAATATTAGCTTAAAGTCCAAGCCCAATTTTTCCGACTAACCTATTACAATACAAGACCATTTACGACTAAGATGACCTATTACATTCTTGTTCGACTATATAAAATATAGGGCTAACATAGTTGGATTTTATGAGAAAGAAGAGTATATGATAATAAAAAAAATTAAGCCAAACATTCTCTCATGTATAATTAATAAATTATTAATTTATATCATTTCTCTATTATTTAAATATTAAAATAGTATAAAAAATAATATTAAAATAATTTTTTTATTTTCTCTTTCTTACATTATTCAATAAATTTACTCTAAACTTAAATCTTACCTAATCCTAAACTCTTTACTTTATAAATCTACACCAGTTATGTTTAGTCTTCTATTAGCCTAAGTCTATTGTCAAGCTTCCTAATTACTTAGTCGAATAAAAGGTCGATTGGTCGCTTGTGTCCCAAGCCCAACCCGTAGGTTTCTTTCCTTGTAATCGAAACTGACTTCCCCCTCATCTCTATAAAAGGAGATGATGGGGGAGGGGATTATGTACGTCATTTTTTCAATAAAACTAATCGGGAACGATTAGGGATTTACCTTGTAGGCGTCGCTTTTCTGTCGATTCTACTGTGTATGTTCTTCGGGATCGATATTCCGCATCTAGTAATCAGGGTTGTAGGGGATTAAACCCTGCAAGTGGTATCAGAGCCTGGTTCTTCGAGCGCTGGTTATCTAGGATCGATCGAAGGTTCTTGGTGTTGAGGGTGATCGACATCAAGTAGCAGCACGGAGAGATCGGCATTAGAAAAGGCTTCTTCATCTTTGGTTGTTGTCTGCCATTATTGTTATCAGTGGTGGCTGGTTTGGAGGCTGGATAATACGAAGAAGAAGGGGTTGATTTTTTTTTGGTATAATAAAAAGTCAACAAATACTACAAAGGGTTTTAAAAATCAGGGGTTGTATTGGGCCTAAGTTTTTGGGCTGAACCTGATTAATTTAATTTATTTTGTTTTGTTTTAAATAAAATAAAAGGATTTACTTTGTAGTATCTTAACACAAGGGGATTTCGTAATTCGTGATTGTGAGGTTTAACGTATCACAAGGTTTAGCGAGTTACTGAAGGGACTTTATTGGTTTGTGATTGTGAGGGTTTATCACAAGGTTTAGCAAATCAACAAAGGGATAAAGAATGACGGGAGCCAAGTTTGACATCGAGAAATTCGATGGAAATGGCGATTTCGGGTTATGGAGAATCAAGATGCGTGCTTTATTAATCCATAACGGATGTAAAGCAGCTCTGGAGGTTTTACCCGCGAATATGGAAGCTGGAGAGAAATCTAAGCTTGACAAGAAAGCTCACAGTGCCATGATTTTGTGTTTAGGTAACAAGGTCCTGAGAGAGGTTACCAGGGAGACGACTACAGCAGGGGTTTGGTCAAAGCTCGAGTCTTTGTACATGACAAAGTCATTGGCCAACAAGTTGTACCTGAAGAAGAAGTTGTATAGATTCTACATGCCGTCTGGACGAAAGATTTCCGAGCATATAGATGAGTTCAACAAAATCGTTCTTGATTTAGAAAATATTGAGGTAAAATTCGAAGATGAAGATCTTGCTTTATTGTTACTCACGTCTTTACCAGCATCATACGAACACTTTGTGGATACCTTGCTTTTTGGACGGGAAGATTTGACTTTGGAGGACGTAATGGCCACACTAAATTCAAAGGAAATCAAAGAAAGGTTCAAGGCGAAGGGGGATGATGGTGAAGGGTTATATGTGAGGGGAAGAACTGATCGCAAGAATTCGCATCAGTCAAAGGGAAAGTCAAGATCGAAGTCTCGAGGTGGAAGACTCAAATGCTTTATTTGCCAATATGAGGAGCACTTGATAAGAAACTGTCCGAAGAATAATCGCAAGAAGTCAAAAAGTTACGTCAAGAAAGATGATCAACCAAGCTCCAGTTGTTCGATTTACGACGATTCTGAGGTGATGATGGTGATTAGTGTAGAAAGACTGTAAGATTGGATCATGGATTCAGGAGGTTCATATCACATGTCACCCAGGTTAGATGTATTTTTTGATTTTCTGGAATGCGATAGGGGCAGCGTATTGTTGGGCGACAACAAGGAGTGCAAGATCAGGGGTATTGGCAAGGTAAATGTACAACTGAAAGATGGGTCAAGTTTTGTGTTACACAATGTCAGGTACATTCATGAATTGAAAAGAAACTTGATATCGCTCGGAACTCTTGAAAAAGAGGGATATACCGTAAAATTGCAGTCGGTCAAAGTCAAGGTGATTAATGGTTCTAGGTTTATTATATCTGGAACCCGAAGGGAGAACTGTGTGTACTATTTGGATGGCCATGCATTGGCCGGTGAGCTTAATGCTAGTGTTGAAGAGAAAGACAGTCTTGTGTAGGTTTGGCATAAAAGACTAAGACATATCAGTGAGGCGGGACTACACGTGCTGGAAAAGCAGGGTTTGTTTGGCAAGAAGAGTCTAGGTAAGCTCAATTTTTGTGAGAATTGTGTTTTGGGAAAGTCACATCGAGTCCGTTTCGGTGTAGGAAGGCACACTACTCAGGGAGTGATAGACTATGTTCATTCAGACTTATGGGGTCCGTCTCAGGTGGAATCATTGGGAGGTAAGAGGTATTTCTTATCTATAGTTGATGATTATTCCAGGAGGGTATGGGTTTATGTTCTCAGGTTCAAACACGAAGCATTTGAAAAGTTCAAAGAGTGGAAGCAGTTAGTAGAAAATCAGACTAGGAGGACGGTTAAGAAGCTTAGGACGGATAATGGTCTTGAGTTCTGTAACCGGGAGTTTAATCAGCTATGCACTGAGAGTGGGATTGCTAGACATTTGACAGTTACCGGGACGCCGCAGCAGAATGGGTTAGCAGAACGGATGAACAGAACTCTCATGGACAAGGTACGTTGTTTATTAATACAGTCTGGATTGCCCAAGACCTTCTGGGCGGAAGCGACATGTACGGCCGCATATCTTATAAATAGGTCACCATCGACAGCGATTGAGAAGAAGACACCTATGGAGATATGGTCGGGACATCCCAGTGATTATGAGATGTTGAGGGTTTCCGGTTGTGTCGCGTATACACACGTTAAACAAGGTAAGCTCGAGCCGAGATCGGTAAAATGCGTTCTTTTGGGGTATCCTGAAGGTGTGAAAGGGGTACAGACTATATAGGCTTGATAATGAATCACCTAAAATAGTCACAAGCAGGAACGTGGTCTTCAATGAAAGTGTCATGTACAAAGACACGTTGAAGGATACTGGTGCTGGTAAAGATAAGTCTGTTGAGGAATTACAGTTTGAGGTGGAACTGCAGAGGTTAAATAATCATACGCCCGAGGAAGACCAGACAGGTCAAGAAGATCAAACAGGTCAGGAAGATCAGACAGATCAGGAAGACCAGACAGATCAGGAAAATGGCTATGATGAAGGTGCAGGGGTTCAAGAAATTGATCATCCACCGGATCTCAAAGATTATCAATTGGTTCAGGATAGAGAACCAAGGACAAGAACGAAACCGACAAGGTTTCGGGATGAGAGTAATATGGTTGCTTACGCGTTCGCTTCAGCAGAGGAAGAAGATACTCATGAACCATTGACATACCAGGAAGCAGTTGCTTGTGAAGACAGTTTTAAGTGGAAAGCTGCTATGAAAGAAGAGATGCATTCTCTGAAGAAGAACAAGACCTGGGTGTTAGTAGATCATCCAGCTGGGCAAAAGCTGGTGAGCTGCAAATGGCTGTACAAAATAAAGGAAGGGATTGAAGGTGTTCAAAAGCCTAGGTACAAGGCAAGGTTGGTGGCTCGTGGATTCACACAAAGAGCACGTATTGATTACAATGAAGTATTTTCGCCGGTAGTTCGACACACATCTATTCGGGTTATACTTGCATTGACTGCGTGTAAAGATTATGAGCTGGAGCAGCTTGATGTAAAGACGGCGTTTTTACATGGAAATCTTGAAGAAGTGATCTACATGAGGCAGCCACCGGGATTTGAACAAGGTAACAAGGTATGTTTGTTAAAGAAATCTCTTTATGGTTTGAAGCAGTCACCTAGGCAATGGTACAAGAGGTTCGATGAGTATATGCTGAGCAACGGGTTTAAGCGTAGCAGTTACGACAGCTGCGTATATTACAAGAGTTATGCACCAGGGGAGTATATCTATCTATTGTTATATGTAGAAGATATGTTGATTGCTTGTAAAAGCAAGGCTGAGATAGCGGCTACCAAGTTTTTGCTTAAAAGGGAGTTCGACATGAAAGAGCTCGGGGAAGCAAAGAAGATTCTTGGTATGGAGATCGTCAGGGATCGGAGTCGCAAGATTCTGAGGGTGTCACAATCCGGGTACGTATCTAAAGTTCTAAACAGGTTTAGAATAAACAATGGGAAATCGGTAGAGATGCCATTGGGTGGGCACTTCAAGCTGTCGTTGAAGGATTGCCCGGTTAGGGATTGTGATGTTGAAAGAATGAGTAGGGTGCCGTATGCAAATGCGGCTGGGAGCTTAATGTACTTGATGGTGTGCACAAGGCCAGACATAGCGTATGCAGAAAGTGTAGTTAGCAGATATTTGGCGAATCCGGGTAAACTCTAGTAGGAAGCAGTGAAGTGGATTATGAAATATTTGCAGGGCACTATAAACGTGGGTTTGGTGTATGGGAAAAATCGTGGCAACCATGTGGACGTAACAGGTTTTGTTGATTCAGACTACGCTAAGGATCCGGATAAAGGTAGGTCTCTCACTGGTTACGCATTTTTAGTACAGGGTTGTGTTGTAAGCTGGAAAGCAACGCTACAACACGTGGTGGCTCTTTCAACTACAGAGGCAGAGTATTTGGCCCTTACGGAGGCTATGAGGGAAGCTATTTGGCTAAGGGGACTCTTGCAAGAGTTGGGCGTGAAACTTGACAATGTTGCAGTTAATTGTGATAATCAGGGTGCGATTCACTTATCGCGGAATCATGTTTTTCATGAACGGACAAAGCACATCAATGTGCGTTATCACTTTATCAGAGAAGTCTTAGAAGTAAAGACGGTTGAAGTTTTGAAGGTGGGTACTGAACACAATGTTGCGGATGCCTTGACGAAGGTGGTACCTGGACGCAAGTTACAACACTGCTTGGAGTTGTTGAGTGTTGGGATAGGCTAATTTAAGCCTAAGGTGGAAATTGTTATGTTTAGTCTTCTATTAGCCTAAGTCTATTGTCAAGCTTCTTAATTACTTAGTCGAATAAAGGTCGGTTAGTCGCTTGTATCCCAAGCCCAACCCGTAGGTTTCTTTCCTTGTAATCGGAACCGACTTCCCCCCTCATCTCTATAAAAGGGGATGAGGGGGGAGGGGATTATGTACGTCATTCTTTCAATAAAACTAATCGGGAACGATTAGGGATTTACCTTGTGGACGTCGCTTTTCTTTCGATTCTACTATGTGTGTTCTTCGGGATCGATATTCCGCATCTAGTAATTAGGGTTGTAGGAGATTAAACCCTGCAACACCTAAAATAAAACCCGATTTCAAACCAAACGAGCTTTAAGTTTACCAACATTGTGATTATTGTTATCTTTATTGTATGAGTAAGACACAAAACATGATTTGATAGCATTGACTTTGTGTAACAAAGAGAAGTCAAAAAGACCAAAAAGTGGGAGAAGAAGTGCAAATGGTGCATGCTCCAAACCAAAGTGTTATGTGAGCTGGTTCCCCACTCTAGTTTCACCCAATATGTTTTTCTTTTCTTTTATTGCAAGGCGGCATTATAAAATGACTCCAAATATCTCACTTAAATTAAAATAACATGTGTGTATAAAGCATAGGTTAATTAGAACCAGGAACTTAGCATTATTTAAAACAGAAACGTGAACCATAAGTTTTTATTATTAATTACTCAATCGTTAATAAAAAAGTTAGGAGATGGCATTTTTCGGTTTCTATTTAAATCGCAATATTTTATGCTCAATAGTGTCCACAATGTCCACTATGCTCCACTAGAATTACAATGGCGGCCAACTAGTAGCTTCAACCAACGGCAGCAATCGAATCGTGCTCATTTCAACCTGTTCGAGTTCGCGAGTTAATGTGTTAATATGTTATTATAATATTAACTCAAACACAAACTATTTATTAATCGTGTCAAAAAATCTAATCCACACCTACATAATACTCGTTATTCATGTTTGACCCATTTAACATATTTAAGTAAATATGTCAAGCGGTTATTAAGGTTTATATTTGTCCATCTGACTTTATATGAGAAAATGATATAAAAATGTAAAAAATATAACATAACATATAAATAATTATGTAACAATTCTAACGATATATAAATTATAATGACAATTCACTCCTATTAAATACATAACAAATTATATTTAATCTAAATCTAACATCAAAATTAAGTTATATATTAATATTTAGAGGCTTATATATATTTAAACGGGTTCACGTGTCGATCTGTTTAATATTTACTCAACCCAAACACAACTCAATTATTAAACGAGTTATACGAATTGACCTGTTTTTTACCCAAACTTGTTTATCCTCGACTCATACCTGTTTAACATCATGTCAAGTTCGTGTCGTTTATCATGTCGTATCAAAAATTGTAATCCCTAACTTCAACAAGTAAACCTCAGTTGACCACTTAAAGATAACATTTGAAAACTTTTTTTAAAAAAGCTTTTAAGTTTAAGTCTCACTAAAAATTTTTAAATATTCGAATTAAATAAAAGTAAAAGTAAAATTTATCCCTTAAAGAAAAAATTAAACTTACATACTGTCCAATTTAATAAAACCTAATTATTATAACTTATAGCTTGCGTGTATAAACTTCTATGACTCAATTAATAATAAGATCAACCAAATTTTAGATTAATGATCAGCCCACTAACAAATGTACTCGTTTGCTATCACTTGAAATCTTTGTCTAGAAGACAATTGATAATTTGATAATGCATGCATGGAGATAGTGATTGAAATATAAAACTTTAATGTAATTAAGTGGTTATTGGTATGTGTCTAACTAACACGCAATTCCCACAAATTCACAATTATATTTCCCATTAAATTATGATTATCTTGACAACCCACTTCATTTAACACCCACAGACAAGGTTCTAAAAGACACGCCATGGCGATGCAAAAGCGTCGTTAAGACGTGAGGCGTGGCATCGCCGTTACGATATAGACCATGACGTAGATTTTAGACGTGGCGTGAGAAAGGCGTAATATAGCGGGCAAAGACGTGAGGCGTGACGAGTTTTTTTCATTCAACTGTAATTTTTTTTAATTTCTTTATGCAACTAAATTAATTGTAAAAATAGGAGTTTAACCTTACTTATTATGTAATACAACGTTTTTTTAATCTCGGTTTCTATAAAAACTATATAAATATAAAAATAAAATCACATTTCTGTGTCGCCTTAAGTCACATCTTAAAAACGCAAAAACTTCACCTTAGCCGCAAAAGTTTGAGGCTTGACCTTACCGCCACGCCACGCCTTACACTATTTAAAACATTGCCCACAGATTTCTTTCTAAACCAAATCAGATAATTTAAAGTAAAGTTTTCAATAGGTTTATTATCATTGATTTACAAGGCAAAAGTTTAATATTAATCTTACTTTAACATAGATTCGATTAATCAATTTTAGCTCTCTATTTTTTTATCTATTAAATTTTATTATTTTTTAAAAATTAAATATCTCATAAACCGTTAATCGTTACTCAAAACGAAACATGTCATTGCGACGAGAATTAAATCATATTTCTAACGAGGAGCACATGTATATAATTCTGACAAACTATTTTTTGTCTGAGAAAATTATATATGATTCGTATCACGAATCATATATGATTTTCTGAAATCGTATATGATTATGGGAAATCATATATAATTCGTGATACGAATCATATATGATTTTTTCAGACAAAAAAAAGTTCGTCGAAAGTTTATATGTAAAGATGATTTAATTCTCGTTGTATTGATGTATTTTTTGTCGTTTGACAATTTACCGTTTGTGAGATTTTTTTTTAAATAATTGGAAATGGATTTTTTTTTAATGATGAATATAATTGATTGATTGAGTTTATAATAAATTAGAGGTTTACATTGATCTCAACTAAGACTGTAATCAAGTCAAACTTTTATCAAACAACTTTAGCTCGAGCTTGAGTTTGACTCGATCAAGCCCACAAAATAGCTTGAAACATATATCAAGCTCAAACTCAAGCTCAAACTTTTGATAACTCGGCTCGAACTCTTATCACGCTTTTTCAAGCTTTATTAAAATGTATTTTTATGATTAATTCATATAAGCAATTTATGTTTAATTTGAGTATTAACTTAATTATAAGAGTTTATTTCATAGTAAATAAATAATATTCTTTAATTAAATTTATTTAATTAAATAAATAATATATACTTTAATTAAATTTATAATTTAGCTCATCGTATTTTAAGTAATTTATTTATAACTTTATTACATGCATTTGGTACTTGGTGAAATATAATACGTATAATTTATTTATTTTACTCTTTTTAATACGAGGGTGCCGTAATTGCGTTAGCAATCACACCAGGCAATGGCCTTTGAGACTTCAATCGCATTGGATTGCAAAAGGCATGTTTAAACCAAGACTGTATGATTATATTATTTTTGTTTTATTGATGCTAAATAAATCGAATTTGGTTTCGATTTATGATTTATGTTTGTTAAACTTTATGTTTTTATGTTTTTATTAATGAGTTTTGTATTATAAAAAAATAATTTTATACACATTCAAGTTTTTTAAGTCAAGCTCAAGCTTTTATCAAATCTTATCAAACCAAACTCAAACTTATATTGTTAAAGCTTGACAAGCTATCAAGCCAAGCTCAAACCTACAATTGTATTATCAAGCCAAGATCAAGCCCTATAAAACTTGAACTCGGCTTGACTCGATTACACCCCTAATCTCAACTCTTATTTATAAATTTTTGATGCTATAAATTTAGGTTTGCTATGTATAGACCTTTTATAATTTATTATAAGATTTACAATAATAAATGAATTAAATTATAAAAAGATTTGAAAATATTAACCTTTTCATTTTATATGTACATAAAACAAATAATCGCCATTATTAAAACGAAATCTAAAAATCTACAAATAATTTAGACTTTTTGATGAAACAACAATAATAACCACAAAAGCATTTCATTATGTCCCAACTTACCTATCAAGCAACCATAACATCATTAAAATGAACATGATTAATCATTAACCATAAAAATGCTTTAGATTTGTCAAAAAAAAACTTGATTTTACATTTTTACCTGTTAATCAGTAAATAAAACCATTGTTGCTTTGTAGCAATTGCATCTTTTGTTTAAACTTGTTGTAAAATATTTTTCTTTTAAATAAGAATTGTTGACCTCACAATCATTGGCGAAAATAAAAAGGGCAAGTAACCCTCCCTAACTATTGAAAACATTCTTTTTAAATTTTGACTTTAAATTATTTTGTTTGTTTTATGTAATAATTAATGAAAGTTATACAAGTAAAAATATATTTAAAACTCAATTCATTCGTATAATTTGTATAAGTTATTATATAACACAAAAAGATAAAGTCAACAATGGACATTTATTTGAGGACATAGTTGATTTGTAAAAAAAATTTAGTGTAAATTTTTAATTTTTAATTTTTTTAATTTTTAATTTTTTTAATTTTTTTAATTTTTTTTAATTTACCCTTCCTAAGTCTTGATTTGTAAAAAATTATTAGAATATATATATTCTCAACCAAAAATTTCTGACTTCGCGTTACTCACGATATGATGACGTATAGAATGAGCCGGAAATGAGCTAGGCTTGATAGAAAATCGATCCACATTCCACGTGTGACAACCCTGGTTTTAAGGTTCGTCACTTAGTTTTATTTTGTGCTAGTTACGTGTCTTTACGTGGGCTAATTGGTGTGTATAGATTGTGGTTTGGATATCGTTTCAGGTACGGGGTACCTTGTGAGTAAAACGATGTGAGATGATTTCATGTTCATGAGCTCACATGGTAGTGACTATGAAATGAGATGGTGATATTTAGTGGTTTTACGTATACGTATATGTATTATAGAAAATCGTATTTTTACGATTTACGGTTTAGCATTTAGAGGTCTCGGATGAGGTAATTAGTCATATGGATATTTTTCGGGATGGTTTTAAGTCATTTAGGAGTTAGTTATAAAGTTTATTTCAAAATTTGAGATTTTTTTTAAAAGTGTATATTTTACGTCTTTTACGGTAAAACGCGTAAATTTGACTAGTTTTACGGTTTTGAGGTTTTGGAAGCTTTAGGAGTTGAAATAAATTAAGGAAAATTAAGGTAATATTATTAATACCAATATTAATAATAAAAAGAAAAAAATAAAAAAAAAAGTGGGGGGAGTCGGTTTGGTAGACGCAAGAAGGAAAACAAAGAGGAAAAAAGGAAAGTTTGTATTGGGCTTGGACTATTACATAAGGTGTATTAAAACAATATCAGTGAAAAAAAAGGACGATTCATAAAAATAATAAGGGGAAAAAACGCAGCCATGGGGAGAAAAAAAAAGAGAAGAAGAAAATTAGGGTTTTTCAAAATCTTGATCAATTGAAGGTACAATCTAGTTTTAATATTTGTTCTTACTTAATTAAACATGTATACATCATCTCATGATGGATTTAGGTTAGGGTTTAATGTAAAAACCGTAAATTAATGTTATATTAATGATATCATGATGATTACATCAATTAGGGCTCGTAATTGGTGGGGTTAGGATTAATTAGTGAGGTTAATTTAATTAAACCTGTTTTTTAAAAACTAGGCAGAATTTTGAGTCAATTGTTTTGATCATATCGGGAGTTCTATAAACTCTTATTTTACGATCCAAGTATCCCTGGAAAGGTATTTGAAGTGGCTTTCCAATTCAAGAAAAGAGAACTAAATTGGAGGTCGGGAAGTGGGTCAAAAACAGGTTACAACAGTCGGAGGTCAAAACAGTTTTGAATTCAGCCTGTTTTCTTTTTAAGTTTTGGGTTGTTTGGGGTACTTAGGGTTTCATTGGGATCTTCTAACGAACATGAGAGATGGTTTATATATTTTACTAAGTATCTGCACTTGGTCTAAGGTTGTGGTTTAGGGTAATACCCCCTAATCATAACAAACTTTTTGTATGTTTAAAATCAGTAAATCTGGAATGACAAAAGTATATATATATATATATATATATATATATATATATATATATATATATATATATATTGGGGCCTTAACAGTAGCTTTAAGGTTGGGAAAAGTGGAAGGTGTTAGCTAACATATGTAAGGGAATAAATATTCCCTTTACAGAGATCATGGGTGTGTTTAGGTGGGTGTTTGGCTTATAGTTTGGAGACCTAAAACTGGGACTGTTTTTGATAAAATGTTAGCGGGATGTGTTATGAAGAAAACGAGTTAAGGGCTTTATAGAGGGGTGTAATGAGATGCTTAGAGCATATATATGAGGTATATATATGGGAGAAGGTTAGATGTCCATCATATGTTGATGAACCATTTTAGTGTTTGGTTCATGTTTTGATTATGTGTTTTTGGTTGTTAGCTTTTTGCTAGTGCGCGGATGTTTGGGGAAGCTCAATCAGGTGAGTTTCATAGTCCCATGTTTACTATTGTTTTTGACTTCCAGATGGGATGGAAGAGACACTGTGTTGTTATTTATAAATTATGCTGTGAATGGTTTGGCGTTGGTAATGGACTTATGCGTGCATACTTATATGATTAACTGCTAGTTGATTCTTGATTGTTTATGTTTTGACTTGGTACCAAGGGGATATTGGCAAGGCGGGGCCTTGGAATTTGGTTCATAGGTGTTTGGATGCCTATGGGAGTATGGTGATTGGTAAGGCTTGGAGCCTTGGAATTGTGGTTATTGGTAAGGCTTGGAGCCTTGGTTTTGGTTTGATTGGTTAGTTCTTGAATGTTAGCTGTTAATGCATATTAGTATCACATTGTCCATATGTTTTTAACTTTTGGTTGTTACTCACAGCTTATGGTATGATTTTGGCGTTTGAGTCTAAACCTATGACTCTCACCAACTTTATGCTGACGTGTTTTAGTGTCTCTTTCAGGTGAGAATGTGGTTAAGCTTGAGAATAGAAGTGGCTAGGATTTGGAGTTGCGTAGGAATGCATTTAGAAGGAGATCCCCGTTCCTTCTTAGTTTCTTTTGATTGTTTTAATAAGTGATATTGTTGGCACCTATATGTTTGTTTTGGTTTTGTTATTTGTTGTCTTGAGTAAGAGGTAGGACTGTTACCTACTTACCTAGACTCCTGCATTGTTGAGATATTATCATGACATTTGTGTCGCCATTTATGACATTATAATTGCATTTTAGTTTTCTCTATAGTGACACCATTTGTTGTGATGATATCCATACGTCGCGCCCCATATTCCGCCATGGTGGGGTGCTACAGAATGGTATCAGAGACAATGGTTATAGAGAATTAGGTTGCCTAGTCGCGTAGCCTAGTCTATAACTTAAGGGTCCCTGCATATAGGCGTCATAGGAGTATGTGTGCATTTTACATAAATTGATGTGTTGGGATGTTATTTATTGCGATGTTTTGACTAGTATGAATTGAACCATAATAAGTTCATACTTAGCCACATGTTATTTTCTTTTCGGGTTGTGACTAGTGCGGGTTGAACCATAATCGTCCACGCTAGTCATTGTTGTATTTTGCTTAAACTGTACATTATAGTACATAATTTGGTACATGGTAGTTTCTATCCTTTGATTGGGTTATTTTATGTACCTGAGGTATAGTATTTTTTTTTCTTTTGATGTTTAAGTCATGTTCCCTAAGAATCATGTGGTGGTTCGAGTTATTAGGAGTAGGTGGATATGAAGGATTTTATGCTGTTTCCACTCTTATGGGCGACATGACTTATAATTGATTATGTTTTCGTTTTGGATTTTGTCTATGCTTTTTTAGCTAGACTATGGATTTCTGTATTCCAAGAGTTTTACTATGTTATTTTAATAGATGGGGTTTTGGACCTATTTGGTTATGTGGTTATGAGCTTATGTGAGTAGATGAATTTATGTGTTATATGTTGTATTGATTCTTATAAGTGTCATCATAAGAGGGGGTGCATTGGGGAAAGGGTAATTGTATAAGTATGGTTGCGAACATAGTTATACAAGTACCACAACTTCAATGGGTTCTCAAGTATGATTGCATGAAAGAGGGTTAGTACATGCTTGTGTATGATGAGATGTAGAATTTGAGTATACGTATAATATATGAGTTTATGTAATGGCTGCCTATGAGATGGCTATTGTTCTTTTTGTGTTATATGTTTTGGGTTATAGTTGTGTTGTGTGATTATGGGGTCACACGATATGGTTTGGTTTTGGAGGTGGGCTTTATGCCTTGTTGTGGCACGGTGAGATGGTGATTACTCGTATGGAAAAACGAGCGTATAAAGCGATTGATTCACTTACGTGTATGATAACGAGTATGTTTGGGAGATTCAATAGGTATACATATGCGGATGTATATATACTAATAGATGTTATGTTATGATTTACGGTCGTTCAGTAGTTATTATAACTTGAACGTACCTAGTGCTCTCTTGTGTTTAAACAATTTATTAGTGCTCGAGTTTGGTGGAGTTTCAACGACGTTTTGAATCTTTTGAAGTGTGTCTGGTAGCGTATTCTTTGAGTTACGTATTTCACGTGTACGTTTTAAAACGGTGTTCTTGGTTTTAAGTCTATTGAAATAACTTGGGATTTCTTTTGAGATAATGAAATATTTTGTGTTGGGTCTTACATTTCTTTTGGTCGGTATATATTGAGAAAAAGGGGGACTTGGAAATCTATTATAGGGTTAGATAGCTGGTTGTATTCGGTAAAATAAGGGTAAGGTGTTGGAGTCGTGTTTCAAACAAGATGTAACATAAGATTTCATTTTAATCAACACTTATTTATTTCAAATTCTAAAAGACTTTCTTTAAAATAAAGCGAAGTAAAATTTCTTTCTACTTACATAGTTTATATAATTGAGTTTAACCGATTCACGTCATTTATAATTATTAATACAAGGTTAAATTGAGTTTATAAAGATTTCACATACAATTTTATCTCTCATTAATATAAAACTGTTTTGGTCATAACTTGTTCGTTTTTAGAGCTTTTTGAGTGATTAAAAATTATGTACTCGGAACGTACTTTTCAAATATTCAGAATGTATAGTCATGGGAGGTCAGTATCCTGGCCGAAATTATTGTACAAGTGTCGGGTTAAAGGTTGAGTTTGAATAGTAGTTTATTTTTTTATGATTTAGGATGCACGGGATACCTAGTCTTTGAGTTGAGTTTTGAGTTCGTCAAGAGGGCTGTTTGTAGATTGTATGAGTCACATAGATGTGGGGAGGTAAAAAAATATATTCTTTTGGAAAGGTCGATCTTTTCCACGGTTTAAGTAATATGTCGCGGGGCGTAATATGTTTTGGGTTGCCATTGGGTGTTTCTGGGATTATTTTTCATTGTCATGGGTCATCTTGAATTGATACACGTTTTGGGTATGAGTTTTCTCTTGAGTCTCGTGGTTTTTGACTGGTTTTAATTGGTGCACGTGAAATGTCGTTAGTTATCCGTGGGTTTGATTCGTTGATCGTATCTGATGGATTCAGGAAGTAGTTTTGGTTTCGTATTGTTCGGGAGCGTTGAGGTAGTCATATAAAAGACTTGGTCGCGCCTACACGCTTAAGTAGGTGACCATGAGAGAACGGTCGGAATACCCTTAGTAGGGAGGAAAGAGGTTCGTAGACGAACTAATGTGGGCATGAGGTCTATTAGGAGTGCCAAGGGAGATGAATAGAGATTTGTGAAATGTATGGATATTGGCACAAGTAACGTGCCATAGAGAGTGTTGGAAGGGGATAGTGTTCGTAAGGCATGTATGTTTTCTAAAAATTTCTTAAGATTTAGTAGGTTTACCTATTATCATGAAGTAGAACCATGAATAGAGCCAGTAGAAGGAGCAAGATGAGTTGTAGTTAGTGCCTTTCCAAGGAAATTGTTGATGGAATGATTTCAAGAACAAGAGTTGATGGAAATTGCAACGGATGCAAGGTAAAAGTTGAGTTGCTTAGTAGTAGATTGGATGTAGAAAGCGGTTGAGTGGTCTGATGAGAGGAAGCATTGGTCTTTTAAAATGCATGTAGAATTTTGCAAGTAGAACGAGGTAGGAATTTATTCGTATTGCCGCTAAGAGAGGGTGCAAAGAGGACATAGTTGAAACTGTTAAGGATATTGTATGAACGCTTTGGGTTTATGGTTATGCATTTGGCTTCGCCAAAGCACTAGCGGTTTTCATGGACTCAATGAACCGAGTGTGCATGAACGTGTATAAACTAGTTGTCATCGGGAGCATCAACGACATCTTGATCTACTCAAATCTGAGAAGGAGAGTGAGGCGAATTATGTGTTAGTTTTGGAGTGGAGTTATACGTGAGATTTTCGGGTGTGAGTTTTAGTATTAAGTTTACCATGATGAGTAGTTAGAGATTATGACATATCATGGAACCAACAAGGGGCGAAGTGAAGAAGGATGAGGAAGCATTTTGGAGGCTGAAGAGGTGGATTGGATAGTGTGCCGATCTTGGCATTATCGGAAGGACTGGATGAATTCGCGAAGCATGATAATACGTGGAGCAAGGATTTGGATGTGTACAAGAACGACAAAGAAAGGCGATGGCTTAGACGTTGCAGGAACTGAAGATTTGGAAGAACTGGATAGACTTAGTTAGTGGAGCTGGACTGTTATATCTGCCTAGAATGCTAGAGGCATTTGGTGTACGAGACGTGGAGAATGATCTATACGGATCATGAACGTCTCCAACACATATTCAATCATCTTGATTGAACATTTGGCAAAGGTGATGGGTGGAGTTAATTGATGGAAGAAAATTGCAAGGCCAAGTACCATCTGGGAAAGGCAAGCATGGTTGATGAGACATGGAATACGAAGAATGAAGTGAAGCTAAGACGAACTTGAACTATATGGATGACGTATTAGGGTGATTTGGATGAAGGGTGTAGGTTGCACGAGTTGAGTTGTCTAAAGCAGAGAACGCGTCAACCTGTATGTTGCGTGGCTTGGACAATCATATGGAGAAAAGGGACATAGACTATACTTCCTATATAGATAGGAGTAGCTTAGAAAGAGCGATGTAAGGATGAAGTTGGTGAAAGGGATATATAATGGGGTGGAGGAATAAGTACGACGAGAGTTGGGTGATAGTCGATAGACTGACTAATTCATCTCATATTTCAAGAGGAATGAGAAGTCACATAGTTGAGAAGTTGGAAGGATTGTGTACGGATGTGATGGAATAGAGGGTTTTGCATAAAAGTTAGCCTAATATGTATGGAATGCCTTATGAAGGATTATGGCAAGGGAAGAAACGATGGGAAGCATCACATCGTGATGTATGGTATGAGTTGAGGAAAAAGAAGGAAGTGTGTATAGAAGCGAAACAAGAATAAAATAGGTCGAGATAGGAACCAAAGGTAAACTTTGGTAGAGCCTAATGAGTAGAATAAAGCACAAAGCAGACTAATACTGTCGTAGTGTGGAAAGGAAATGGCACTGACCTATACTGATTGTTTGGGAGGCTTAGTATCGATAATCGAATGGATGAGGAGTTATAGGTGTAATATGTCATATGGACGAAGGGCTTGGTCTAACTGAGATAACCGTCCTTTTGATGATGTGTATAGATCATAAGATGATTTGGATTGGAAGAACTAATGGATATGTGAAAGACTGTCATAGGTCACTTTGTAAGAAAATTGGAATTTTTAAGTAGTTTGGGGTACGGACTGAAGGGAGTTGATGAACATGATTGGATATGAGTATATCCAGCTAACTGGGAAAAGGATAGGCAAGTGAGACATTTATACAACCTTAGGAGTTACACTGAGGGCATGAGTGATTGATTTTGAGGGAGTTAGGAAACTCATCAGCGATGGCTGAGTTTTCATATAATGATGATTATCATACTAGAAGTTCATAAATGCCATTTGAGGCACTATATGAAAGGATAGGATGAGTTGTCCCTATTGTGGATTAGAATTGGTAAAAGAGGCTACTAATGTGGTAATGGTGTTTGTGGACAGAATGAGAGCAACAAGGGATGCTATGTAGAAAAGGAGGAAACCACTAGATTTAGTGACAAAGTTATGTAGGGAGTTTCACCCATAGTAACGGGTGGTATGATTTGGTAAAATGGAAGTGTTGATGTAGAGTTTTGTAGGTCCATTTATGATGTTTAGAAAGATCGGATCAATAGCTTATGAGTATAGAATTACCTGGGGAAATGAATGGTATATATGATATATTTCATGTATTAAGATTGGTAAATGTTGTTTGAGGATGCGTATTTACATGTACGGTTATTCTGGACTTGTGTTAATAAGAGTCTTTCTTTTATCAAAGAGTCATTTGTGAGATTTATTGACTGTGAGGTCAAGAGTTTGGCAATGAATTTAAATATTGTTGGTTAGTATGTGTGGTAATGTGAGACTTGAACTAAAGTTCACATAGAAATGAGAGGAGTTCGTTTAGAACAAGTATCCTCATGTGATTTGTTGTTTGTGTGTTTGATCCTAAGGAGTAAATCTCGGGACGAGATTTCTATTAGGAGGGAGTGATGTGACAACCCTGGTTTTGAGGTTCGTCACTTAGTTTTATTTTGTGCTAGTTACGTGTCTTTACGTGTTTATGTGCTAATTAGTGTGTATAGATTGTGGTTTGGATTCCGGTACGGGGTACCTTGTGAGTGAAACGATGTGAGATGATTTCATGTTCATGAGCTCACATGGTAGTGACTATGAAATGAGATGGTGATATTTAGTGGTTTTACGTATACGTATATGTATTATAGAAAATCGTATTTTTACGATTTACGGTTTAGCATTTAGAGGTCTCGGATGAGGTAATTAGTCATATGGATATTTTTTGGGATGGTTTTAAGTCATTTAGGACTTATTTATAAAGTTTATTTCAAAATTTGAGATTTTTTTCAAAGTGTATATTTTACGTCTTTTACGGTAAAACGCGTAAATTTGACTAATTTTACGGTTTTGAGGTTTTGGAAGCTTTAGGAGCTGAAATAAATTAAGGAAAATTAAGGTAATATTATTAATACCAATATTAATAATAAAAATAAAAAAATAAAAAAAGGGGGGGGGAGTCGGTTTGGTAGACGCAAGAAGGAAAAAGGAAAGTTTGTATTGGGCTTGGACTAGTACATAAGGTGTATTAAAACAATATCAGTGAAAAAAAGGACGATTCATAAAAATAATAAGGGGAAAAAACGCAACCATGGGGAGAAAAAAAAGAGAAGAAGAAAATTAGAGTTTTTCAAAATCTTGATCAATTGAAGGTACAATCTTGTTTTAATATTTGTTCTTACTTAATTAAACATGTATACATCATCTTATGATGGATTTAGGTTAGGGTTTAATGTAAAACCAGTAAATTAATGTTATATTAATGATATCATGATGATTACATCAATTAGGGCTTGTAATTGGTGGGGTTAGGGTTAATTAGTGAGGTTAATTTAATTAAACCCATTTTTAAAAAACTGGGCAGAATTTTGAGTCAATTGTTTTGATCATATCGGGAGTTCTATAAACTCTTATATTACGATCCAAGTATTCCTGGAAAGGTATTTGAAGTGGCTTTCTAATGCAAGAAACGAGAACTAAATTGGAGGTTGGGAAGTGGGTCAAAAAAAGGTTACAACAGTCGGAGGTCAAAACAGTTTTGAATTCAGCCTGTTTTCTTTTTAAGTTTTGGGTTGTTTGGGGTACTTAAGGATGCATTGGGATCTTCTAACGAACATGAGAGATGGTTTATATATTGTAGTAAGTATCTGCACTTGGGCTAAGGTTGTGGTTTAGGGTAAGACCCCCTAATCATAACAAACTTTTTGTATGTTTAAAATCAGTAAATCTGAAATGACAAAAGTATATATATATATATATATATATATATATATATATATATATATATATATATATATATATATATATATATATATATATATATATATATATATATATATATATATATATATATATATATATATATATATATATATATATATATATATATATATATATATATATATATATATATATATATATATATATATATATATATATATATATATATATATATATATATATATATATATATATATATATATATCGGGGCCTTAACAGTAGCTTTAAGGTTGGGGCAAGTGGGAGGTGTTATCTAACTTATGTAAGGGAATAAATATTCCCTTTACAGAGATCATAGGTGTGTTTAGGTGGGTGTTTGGCTTTTAGTTTGGAGACCTAAAACTGGGACTGTTTTTGATAATTTTTTTATTTTTTTTTGCTTAAAGCTAAATTTTATTAAGCCATGAAAGAAAAAACAAGAATAAAGTCAAAAAGCTCAAGACTAACCAGAATAGGACAATCCCCCATCTTAGTATAGACCTTGGCAGACAAAAAACAAAATGGCAATGGACAGATCCCATGCTCATAATACAAATATGCTTAATACAAAAATGAATACTAAGCTAATCACTACTTGATAACACGATCAAGTCACTTGCATTCCACTGGCACTCGATATATTCCTCCCCTTGCCATCGACCCACGATTGGAACAAGCGTCTCAATCAAGGTTGTCAAGATCCCGATCTTGATCTTAGGATCTTACGATTTTACGATACTGTAAAGCAAAAACGATCCGGATCTTACGTAGGATCTTAAGGTGCTTAAGATCTTATAGGATCCCGATCTTGATCATAAGATCTTAGGAACTACTACGATCCGATCTTATTTTTCTCGTGCAACAAACTAAAAAACTAAAAATTTATAGTTTCTATTTTGTATAATCTAAAAAACAACGTATAAATCTTCTTATTCATTTCATAATTATAATTTAGGACCACATGTTTATAAAATATTCGTATAATTTTGTGTTTACGATGTATATTAATTTGTAAATTTGTAAAATATTGCAAATACTACTAAAAATTACATTATAGTAGGATCTTACGATCCCGATTCTACTTTACGATCTCGATCTTGCAAAGACGAAAACGATCCTAGGTAAGATCCCGATCTTGAGAACCTTGGTCTCAAGTGTTTGACTTTCTGAGAAGTGACTTTAGGTTTGCCGATGCGTTCTCAGCATTCCTATCGTGTGGTGCTAGCGGGAGTGGCACGGGAGGCAGCGGTAGTGGCGCCGGTGGGAGTGGCGGTAGTGGCAATAATGGTTAGTATGTCTTGTTTTTCCTACCTTAGAATGCAAGTTTAATAATTGTAAACCCCGAATTGCAAGTTTAATAAGTGTAACTAGGAACTTTGTACTCAAGTTGTGACATATATGTATTTGTATTGATCGAGTTAATCGATCGAGAGGTTATTACATGTTATTGTGTTTTGTACTAGATTCGTGGTAGATTTTTAGTATTTGTATCCCCAGGTTTTGTATTTGTATTCCTAGGTTTTGGTAGATTTTTTCCGGAAAAATTTCGGAAAAAATATGGAAATAGCCTGCTGTGCAGGCTGCAAAAAAAAAGTCAAAGTTTCCCTGGCGACATGTCACCAGGGAAACCTGGGGCTCGCTTGACTTTCTGAAAAGTCAGCAAAGTTTCTCTGGCGACATGTCGCTAGGGAAACTCTGGCACAACGTTGACTTGTCAACGCGAGGCATTGACTTGTCAACGTAACCAATAGTTTCCCTGGCGACATGTCGCCAGAGAAACACTGGCACAACGTTGACTTGTCAACGCGAGGCATTGACTTGTCAACGTAACCAATAGTTTCCCTGGCGACGTGTCGCCAGGAAAAAGTGAGGATTAAGTAGCAGATTTACTTAAGCTTGTTAATCACACAAAGTTTCCCTGGCGACATATGTCGCCAAGGAAACTTTCCCGCACCAAATCCAGCGTGACACTATTTTTTGAACCCAAGAGCTGCGGGGCCCACTTAGTCGCCAGGGAAATCCAAAAATGTCGCCAGAGATAATTTCCCGCACCAGCTTTCTTTGGCGATTTTTCCCTGGTGACATGTCGCCAGGGATACGTTTTCCCTGGCGACATGTCGCCAGGGAAACTCTCGAAATTTTGCCAGAGAAGGACTGGAGTTTTGTAGTGTACACCACAACTAACTTGACCGTTGAAAAGTAGATCCTGAGGCTCTGGCCCCGGGTCCCATTCTTCTAACCGGTTTTACTTTGTTTGAAACACTATCCAAAATTCGAGATAACAACGAACGATACAATAAAATCATCAAAATCAACCCAACCAAATTACGCATCAACACAATCTATACACAACAATCATTTAGTTTAGGATGGGGCATTATCATCATGCATTGTAAAACAAATTTTTTTTTACTCGAGCACTTGAATGATTCAATCCAAATTGACTTATTTTAAGATAAACAACAATCACTACACTTTTTTTTATTGATGATGTGACAATATTTGTGTGTATATAAATACGCATAAGGTAAGCTATTGCTTATTCATTACAACAACAATTAATCAAGCTAGCTATCTTATCAAAGCCAGCTTAGTTTCTTGTCATTCTTGCACTAGCAACTTGCCACCAATATACCAATTTCCCTACATTATAGTGACACATTTTGCCCGTTTACATAAGTTTGTCGGGCACGATGAGGTTTATCGTAACGAAGATGATGATGGTGTTAGTGACGATAGTAGTCATGTTGCGACACTGTAATGGTCTCAACATGAACTACTACATGATGAGCTGCCCTATGGCTGAGTTCATTATCAAGAACTCAGTTAACGCGGCTTTGAGAGCTGATCCAACTCTTGCTGCTGGGCTTATTCGAATGCACTTTCATGATTGCTTCATTCAGGTACGTAGCCCAAGCCCGTTTGTGTGCTTAGGGTACGTTAGAATTTCCTTTATATGTCATGCAATCTCTATATATTGTGGTTGAATAATATATTACACTGACGAGGGTTTCCACTAGTCAATATGGTAATTAGAGCGGGTCTGATCCTTAAACTAGTCCGCTAAAAATATGTGTTTTTACATGCAGGGATGTGATGCGTCAATATTGCTTGATTCTACGGATGACAACACTGCAGAGAAAGACTCGCCAGCGAATTTGAGCTTAAGGGGCTACAAAATCATCGATGATGCAAAGCAACAACTTGAAAACCGATGCCCCGGTGTGGTATCTTGTGCTGATATTGTAGCAATGGCTGCTCGTGATGCCGTTTTCTTCGTAAGTTAGAATATATATATACTCTAACCTTAGCCATATTATGTCGATCTATAAGTTAAAAAGCTATATTGTGACGTGAACATTGGTTATGATGCAGGCTGGTGGTCCGGTTTACGATATACCGAAAGGAAGAAAGGACGGAACTAGATCGAAAATCGAAGACACCAGAAACCTTCCTCCACCAACTTTTAACACAAGTGAACTCATCACTATGTTTGGGCAACATGGTTTCACTACTCAAGAAATGGTTGCTCTTTCTGGTAAACTTTTCATTTCAAACTACAAGTATTATTTGTACTAAAACGCGTTTGGTGGAAGTTTATAACGCACATCAAATTTGCGTTTGAAGTGGTCAGATCAACCTTCTAAAGAAAGATTTTATTTGATATAAATTTGTTTAATAGTGGATTCAAACCCCGTAAATTAATCGAAAAAAAAACCAATTCTTAATGGGTTGGGTTGGCCACTCAATTCTTTCTTGTCTAGACTAGTTCTTTCTAACTATATTATAAAAGTAGTTAATTAATAATTGATCCATCATAACGCTATAATAACCTTTTATGAAAACAATGAGGCTTTTTGTTTTTTTCTATTTCAAAATCAATTTTTTAAAAACTGTTTCATGCGATTTATACGATTTAAGCAACTTATTATAAAACTTTTCAAAAATGTATGAGCCGAATGAGCTATTTGAGAAAAATATGTGCCACTTTAAACAAATCGTATAAATCGCACGAGACATTTTATGTAAATTCAATTTTAAAGAAGAAAAAAACAAAGCACCCACTACGTCCCATATTAAATGTCTATTTTTATTTTTTAATCATTGTTTTTTATCAAATTTGACTTTAAATATATTTGTATGTATTATATAATACTTGATGTAAAATATATGAATGGATTGTGTTTTTATTGTATTTTTTATTGGTAAAAGACTATAAGTTTTATCAAATGTTATAAAACACAAAAAAAAAATTATTTACGATCGAAAGTAAGAAAGAAAAACCCAAAAATTAAATATAAACATTTAATATGAGATTACGTGTTTCTTTGGTCGTCTAAAGTTATGATGATCGTGTCGTGCAGGTGGACATACACTAGGAGTGGCTCGATGTTCATCGTTCAAGAATCGTCTCAAAAGTTTTGATTCGACACACGACACGGACCCAAGCATAGACACTCAGTTCGTAAAAACACTCGCTAAAACATGTAACGGAGGTGACGACGCAGAACAACCCTTCGATTCGTCAAGAAACATGTTTGATAATAATTACTACAACGGGCTACAAAGGCAAGCTGGAGTCCTGTCGTCCGACCAAACCTTGATGACTGACCCCAAGACGAGGACTCTTGTCAACGCGTATGCCATGAATCAAGCCATGTTCTTCTTCGATTTCCAACGAGCTATGGTTAAGATGGGATTGCTTGATGTTAAAGAGACCGGACAAGTTCGTCAAAACTGCCGCAAAATCAACTAAACTGATCTCCATCGACTGTCATTTTGAGTACTGCAAGAATTTGGTAGCTAGCTTTATGAGGTTTGTTATGTATGTTTAAATGTATACAAAATAGTTTGGTTTGGTTTGGTTGTGTGGAGCTATATATATGCATGTAACATATCACAGTGTTACCATTTGTACTGGACTACTGGTATATTAGTCAATCATTCAATAGCATAGATTGCATTGTATTATATGTCTATAGATAAGCTAAGTTATCAACCCGTAAAGCTTCAAAGCCGCACTTTCAGACCCATAAACCATTTAACTTGGATCGGGGATTCGTACAAGAACCAAAGTACAAACACGTTATCCAAATCGACCCTCAAGCCCTTTGAGCCCTGGTTTTGAGCATTATAGCGTTTCAGAAACTCAAGTAATTCAGATATTCTGATAAATTAGCATGCACATGAACAGATCAAGACATACAATGGCATCCAAACCCATACGTCCATGGTGCACTATATGCAACTAATAACATCAAGGGTTTAATTATGGCTGAGAACCAGCTAATAGATACTATAATACCCGATGAAGCAAAAGGGTGCTAGCTAGCAGAATTTGCAATTATGGTACTACATACATACAAAAGGCATATTGAAACTTTTAACAAACCACTGAGAACCGGTGGTTAGTGGTTACTAGTTACTAGTTACAGCTTACTACCTTCGCAGCAGTCCTATTTAAGCTTCAACTATTCCAGATGCTGCAACAAAATCAATAAAGAAAATAGCCAAGTGACGATAAAATAAATAAAAAGTCACCCGTCTTCCCCTGAAGCTTTAACATATCTACATTTTAGTTTGAACATTGAAGTAATAGAGTAATAAGTTCCAAAAATATGTAGCATGTTTGTCCATTCCCATTACAGAGCCCTTAAGATTTGCTTATTGTTACCCAAATAAGAAATTTCGCCGGATGTACCAAAAAATAATGAACTTTAATTATTTTGGATGATTGGCCATAAAATCCGTAAGAGAGTATTTTTAGGCAGTTTAGCAAATAGTCAGACACTAGACTGCTAGAAGTTAATTGCAGAAGAAACATAAAAAGAAGGGGAAATACAAGGAACATAGTTACTACCTGCGTCCTATGTTTCTGCAGTATCGGCTACCACATTGACATGTAAATGCTTTGATAGGATTATCATCATCATCAAAATCAATACCATAATCCTGCCAGAATGTTGAATTTTTTCACTAAAGAATCATAGGGTAAATACAAAATTTTCAAAATTTGGAACGGGAGATACAAGAAGTGTTGCGGGTCAACCGGAAATATATGACCCGCGCAAAATTAACTACATTTAACTCATTATCAACCCACCCATTTGTCACCTTTACAAAAATGCAAAACGAAAGACGTGTCAAGTGCAAGCAAAAATCGTAACAGCAGCAAACAACTCACCCGAGTTAACTCTTCAAAAGCTTTCACCTTTCTTGTAGTGAAGAAGGCAAGCTGCCAACCAAAACCAGATAAAATATTTACTTATCAATACTTGTAGCAGTAAAATACATGAAAAGTGAGTGCATAAATTACATACATGATAGTAGTGGTGATCAGGGTTCTCCACTTCCACCGGTATCTCAACCAAATTGGCATCAAAACACCTACCAATATGTTCAGCAATCTCTAAACATTATATCATCATATGAAATATAAAATTATGCGCAAGTTTGATCATGTACGAATAGAAAGCATACCTATGATTGATAAATCGAGCCACATTTCCATAGTAAGTAGCATCCACACAAAGGGCTTCATTTTCCTTTAATTCATTCTCACCACCCCAATCAGCATCAAGCAATGTCGGATGAGCATATTCATCTTTATTGGAACTTTGTGAAACTCGACTGTAAAATTCTCCACATGTGATCAAAACAAAATCACATGTAATTCAGAAGCCAGTTTACTTTCTTTATTTTATATGAAAGACAACAAAACATTTTTATATATTGACATAATTACATGTGATTCAAACAAAATCACATGTGATTCATCTAAAGTGAGTTTGTTAGAAAAAGTTAAGGTTTCGAAATGTTTGAATCACATGTAATGCAAGCAAAATCACATGTAATTATCATCGAATTACATGTGATTTAATGCAAGCAAAATCACATGTAATTATCATCGAATTACATGTAATTCAAGCAGACAATTTAATATATTAACAAGATTACATGTGATTAAAAAAATCACATGTGATTCATCTAAAGTGGGTTTGTTAGAAGAAGTTAAAGTTTCAGAATGTTTGAATCACATGTAATGCAAGCAAAATCATATGTAATTATCACAGAATCACATGCAATTCAAGCAGAATTACATGTGATTCAAACAAAATCACATATAATTTAGAAGTCATTTTGTTTTATATATTTACATAAATGAAAACAGATAATACGTGATTAAAAAAATCACATGTGATTCATCTAAAATGGGTTTGTTAGAAAACGTTAAAGTTTCGGAATGCTTGAATCACATGTAATGCAAGCAAAATCATATGTAATTATTACCGAATCACATGCAATTCGAGCAGAATTACATGTGATTCAAACAAAATCACATGTAATTTAGAAGCCAATTTGTTTTATATATTTTACATAAATGAAAACAGATAATACGTGATTAAAAAAATCACATGTGATTCATCTAATGTGGGTTTGTTAGAAAAAGTTACGGTTTCGAAATGCTTGAATCACATGTAATGCAAGCAAAATCACATGTAATTATCACCAAATCACATGTAATTCAGAAGCCAATTTGTTTTACATATGTTTTTTTGGGTAAAGGGGACTCCACCTAGGTAAAATGAACATATTTTATATTAATGGCAACAAACATTTTAATATATTGACAGAGTTACATGTGATTCAAACATTTTAATGTAATTCACATAAATCACATGCGATTTTAAAGTAATAACGAAAATATTTTGTCATTAAATAGACGGTTATTTTCATATACTTTTAACGATTTCACAATGTTGAAATTCTCGTAAAAAAATACACGTGATTTTCACAAATCGCATGTGACATTACAAATTCAAATGTGATTTTTAAAATAATAAATCAAACACGATTTTTCGAGAATCACATGTAATTTTTCGAGAATCACATGTGATTTTTTTTACGAAAATTTTTAAAAAGAGTTCGCCGAAAGTATATAGAAGTGCATATCTATAGAAAGATAATTTAATTCCCGTCGTGACGGTATAATTATTTTTTTATAAAGATTAACGGTTTGAGAGATATTTAATTTTTAAGAAATATGACGAAAGTGTGTTTTTTAATTAAATTTAAAAAGATTAATATACACCATTAGATGCGATTTAAATGGATGGTGGAGATTGTTTCCTTTTTTTTGGATGCATTTTTCTTAAGAAGCTTTTGTCAGTTGTTCATAATGTGCAACTATAGTTAATCTTATAATTCATTTTATACTCTCTCTCATAATTAATTCACACAAAATTTAAATAGTACCACTAAATTTATATATTGTACCTTTTTCTAATACACAAACTAAAATATTGTTTAAGTAATACAATTTAATAAGCCAAATGTACAACATGAGCGAATTAAAACACCCCATTACCACAAATTAATACATGTGTACAACCACAACAAGTATAAATTTTTTTACAACAACAAATAATATTTAATACTATAATTAATATTATAATTAAAACACATCATTACCATATTTTATAAATAAAGTAACGCATTGTACAAATGTCACTCCATCCTACTTTTTTCAAAAGTAATAAATACCAATTAATATATAATTAATTTACATCATTATTTAAAAATACAATTATATATTTACATTATACAACAATTTAGAACATATCTCTACTACTTTATAATAGATATGCCATCCTAAAAATAATAGTTGTAAAAATTCAGCTACCAATATTTTTTATTAATAAATTTATCTCTACTATGCAATGTTCACCATACGAATGATTAAAAGTTTGCAACTGAAATTTAATTGTGTTATATTTAATTTAATTTAATAACGGCCCATCATGTAACAATCTATTTAAATGTTGTAAAGCCCATTCATTAACAGCTTGATCAGAACAAAACATATAAATTATAAACTATATCAAGCCCACAAAATCTATAAACACATATGAAAAAATACCCACACACAAAACCCTCGCTCTCTCTTAACCACCATCACTAAAGAAACTACAATTACTGTCGCCAAAGAAGCAATTAAAGAAGTCAAGTTTGGGATTTGATGTTCGTTTTTTGTAATGGTGGTTTCATGGTTTTAGCCAGATCATATAAGATAACATATGGAATTTATTTATCTTTTTGTAACGGGACTATCTATTTAAAACCCAGATATATTGATTGGTTTGTTAGATTTGTAATGTTAGTATTGTTGTAAGGTTGTTTTGTACTTTATTTTATGGGTTTATCTTTTGAGAAGTTGAGTGTAATGGTGTATATATGTCTTTGTGGTGGTGATGATTCTTTCGGTAAAATGATTTTGTGTTTTTGATGATGGAACTTCTTCTATATCAAAGCACTTATGTTTTCTTATAATTGTTTCTTTTCTTCGTCATATATATTTTTTAGTCAAATATGATTTTTTAGGATTCAAATAATATGGATTTGAGTTGTGTTACAACTTTTGTAGCCTTTAATTGTCGGATGTTTCGACCTTTTAGATAGCTTTACAGTTGTATGTACGTAGTACCACCCCACTACTTAAGCTAATAAACATACAACTCAAAATTTTAATTGAGTTGTATAGGATGAGTGTTAATCCTTAATGAATATGGATGTTTCTAGCTTTTTTCGTTTGAGTTTTTTATTTTTTACTTTGATTCTCATACTTTTAGCTTGTATTGGTAAAAAAAGGAAACGGTTAAACTGTCGATTAAACAGGTTAAATCATGTGTCGGTTAATATAACTAATAAATACCCTCTTATACGAGAATACAATTAATAAAACAAATGATACAAATGATGAAAGCTACTAATAATGTAGTTATCATTATTTGGCATGATAAAAGTCAATGATGTCTCTATATATAATCTATCTTATCTTATCTACATAAAGTATTTTGTGCACACTCTCTTTCATAAATGGCGGAAAATTAAGTAGTATAACTAAAACAGCATATTATACATCTTTTTAATACACTAACTCAAATCTGATTTCAATAATACAAGATTTTAATGCATATGTACAACTTTATATCTCTAATATATAGAAAGCATTTGATCACACTTAGTTAAAACATAACTAATAATACAGTTAAAACTCCCCATCATTATAATTTACAAGCAAAACACACACATTGTACAAATCTTCTCCATCATGTTTTTCTCTATTTTTTCTTGCAATCATATGTACAAAACAGTTTTCGGTTAATCTTCTCATTTAAATGTTCAAAATAGGTTCTGTCAGTTTTCGCACAGAATTGAGTTCCGAAAATAAAGTTACACATATTACATATTACATATACACCGTAAGTAATAATATATCTATATCAAAATTACGTTTTTAAGACATGTTTCTAGGTAAAAACTATCGTCATCCATAAGTTATTGCTATGAAAGACGAATAACCGAATAATATTTACTCGCAAGAAAATTTAGTCACAGGGTACCCGCCGCCGCATCGTGCGGGTACCCTGCTAGTTGTTCATAATGTGCAACTATACTTAGTTGTTCATAACGTGCAACTATACAAACACTAGACGTGTTGCATAACAAAAAAAGTAATTAATGATATGCTAGTTGACTCGTTGGTCGATCAAAGAATCAGTGATTTGACTTGGTGGTCTAACATGTGACCAAGTGACTTGATCGGGTTAATCCCATAATCGATTATGTGACCCAATGACTCGACTGAATTGACCCAATGATCGAAACGATGACCCAATAATATCATGTAAAAAAGACAATGTTGAATATTTTCAAAAAAAAAAACATACATCATTTATATATTAGGGGAGATAATCAGAAATGATCAATTAAAACATACAAACACAATTTAACCCTCATATAAAGCTAGTTAATACACACTTGAAAATAAAAATTATTAATAGTAATTAATATATAATTTGTACACCAAATTACTTAAAAATATAATTATATATTCACATTGTAAAATAATTAAAAACATATATCCAAAAAAAAATCCGAAAACAGGTTCAACTGGGAACATAAAGGGCTACCAGTTCGACTAGCAAATAAAAACCGTCCGAAAATAAACTGACCGAAACCTATAAATTTGAGTGAATTGGGCCTCATCAATATCATTTCTTTTTACTATTCTCCAGATAATCATAGATACCCGTTGTCGCAGCACGTGAGTATGATGCTAGTCACATAAAAATATATACCTTAGTAAAATTGTAAAACTTGAAAATTCAACTTACAATTATATATGCATGCATGTTTTACAACCTAAACAAGCATAAGTAACAATAAAAAATTAAACTAGAACATTTATAACACCTCATTGCATTTAATATTATAACTAAAAAAAATTTAATATTATAATTAAAATATATCATAACTAAAATTTACAAAAAAAACAACTCATCATCGTACAAATCCTAGTCTAGCCTAAAATGTAAGTCAAAACATCTTTTTATTTTACACTCAACGGCTAAGGATTAAAATGATACATAATTATTGCATTAACAAGTTTTATTATCTATACTATTTTATAAAACATTTAGACCATTCTATTTTTAGAAGTTTTAAAAAAAATCAACCACAAACATTTCCTAAATAAAAAATCTATACAAGTCATTATCAGTGTTCACCTATTGAAAATTTTAATGGTGTATGTTTTTTTTAACACATTTAGATTTTTAATGTAGTCAAGCCTTTCATACGTTTTTTCAACCCATTTAAAAACTTTAATTTAGTCCACCTTTGCATGTTTTTCTAACCCATTTAAAAAGAGAGTAAAAGAGGAGAAGCAAACTTTTTAGAATTAATTAGAAGTAAATGTATACGTTTATTTTTCCAATATAAATGTAACTACACTCCATTACTCAAGTAGTAACCCTCTCGTCTCCTAAAAACACTTCATGAGTTTATCCTCACCATCCCGGTTGGGTTGTTACAAGCCCACAGTTAGCCACAACCATGCGACCTCTCATCAACAACGGTTACACAACAACCACCAAACCATGCCATAACCTGACCCTACGACCAACGAATCAAACATACTTTCGAAACCTACATCTCCACTGACGAACCACCACAAGCACGACCACCAAGACTAACGCTCACCATATGCCCTATAACGCTCCTCCACGCCATCATCGATCTACAATATATATTAGACAAGGTTTGAATACTTTATTTATAGATCAACCAAATAATTACGGAAAAGAACATCGAGACTCGAACCATAAACAAAAACTATCATAACCAAACATCATCTCAGCCAACATCAAAAGACTCTAAACACGTGTGCCTCACGTCAGTGGCCAACTCACAAAATAACGTCATTCCTGAACACACGATCAGAAGTATAACTCGAACAACAAAAATAAACGAAAAGATCTCATCTTGTTCGAAGATTATTTTAAAGAAGAACCCATCTTAGAATTATCAGAAGAGTTGTTTATTTTGTAACATCTGAAAAGGTTTAAGAAAGAACTCAAAGAAACTTGTTTCTTTCCTTCTGTATTTCGGTATAAACAAAAACAAAGCACATACTACTCACCCGAGACCATTAAAAATCTTGCAGCCAAATTGTTGTAATTCGCGTTTGAAGCAGAAACAAGGATTTGATTGCATCGGGTTCATTTTTTAAGAGAGAATCAAATAAATGTTTGTGGCTGCAAGATCTGTGAAAAAAAATGCGTCTGCAAGATTTATGAAGAAAGACAATGGTTGTAAATGTTAGAAGTATATGTTTGTTTGATTATACATAAAACAATTTCAGGCCCGATTTGTTACATTTTAGGCCAGTCAAGTAAATGGGTCATTTAATAGGTTGTATCTTAGTCAATATTATTGGGATGTTTAGATATTAGATTATTATATTTTGTTAGTTAGTTAATGATAACATTTGGGTTCTTTCTTAAAAGTGTTTAAGAAAAAAATATGTATTTCATTTTTTTCCCTTTCAATTTAAAAATAATAAGTTGATAAGTTTTTGTTTTACAAGTCTTTTAATATGTGGTTAGTTCGAATCATTATTTTCTTGTGTTGATATTTTTGGATATATAGAGTTTATCTTACTAAAAAAATTATTACTAAAAATGAACGTTTAACCCAACAACAATGTTATGATACTTTTATAATATTAAGCCACAAAATTATTAAAAGATGTTATGGTTAAACTTACTTTGATTTAAATTATCACTCATTTGTACGGTTATTATTAGAAATAAACGTTTAACCCAACAACGTTTGCTCGCCGCAAAATATGTCATAGGGTACCCACCGCCGCTTTGCGCGAGTACCCTGCTAGTATTAATGATACATATGGATCTTTTTGTAAAGGCTTAAGTGCCTTAGGGTCTTTTTTTTATAAAATCATAAATCAACAAGATGAGGATAATCAATCATCAAATAAAAGACATTAACGTTGACTTATATTCATACCTCGTTGGATTTCGAATCTAAAAGATTTTGTATTAGTTGTCCTCGAGTGGTTGTTTATCCGACGGGCTACACTTTCATATATTACTCGACTAGTTGTTCGCAACGAATCAGCTACCTTTGTGCCTAATAAATCAAACCCTTCCACAAGGTTTCTTGCTTTTTTAAGTATCATCGAAGGCGGTGATACTTACGACCCATGTAAGCAGAACAGTTGCCAACATGCCCCTAGTAAACTCCTTCCCGGAGTTTCCAACGGTCGGTTCCTATACACCAATTCTATAAGCCAAGGAGAATCTTTAATAAACAAAACACCACCAAACCACAAAGGTTTCATAACAGGCATAAGGATATCCTAAACAGATAACAACATCAACAATGAAACTATCATAACATAAATAACAACATCATAACTAGGTCAGCACCTATATGCTTAGCCACTCATAGAAAAAACACAACAAGATAACATAATGATAACGATCATATTCAATACGAAAAACTTACAGAGTTCGTAGACTAGAATGATTAATACAAATAGAGTAAAATACAAAATCTCGCTTAATGGTGGAACCTTGGTCGGAACTAGACCTTCAGAACCCTTAGGAATCGGCCTAAAACCTAGGGTGAAGTAGAGTGTAGAGATGTGTGTCGAATTGAGAGAATGAGTCCTCTATTTATGAGATTCGATCCCATCTACGGTGCATACATTATTTTTGTCTACGCCGTAGAGGCATATAATCTCTTCCCTTTCTAGAATCCTACTATCTATGACGTAGAGGGGAGAAAGACGTAATTCGTTGGTATTCATTAGTTAGACTTTCCATCTGGCGTCTAAAGGATCTATGGCGTAGAGGGTACAAGCATCTACGTCGTAGACAACATCTTTATGAACTTTCCTTTAATAGTCTTGATATTGCCGCTTTTATACTACGACACAATATATTCTTCTACTTCGTAGAGGGGGATTTTGTTTAGGCCGTAGAGTCTTCAATCTTCGAATCTTCTTACCATCATTTTTCTACGACGTAGGGTGGAAATCCATCTAGACCGTAGACAACCTTGAATATTTGAACTTGATGCCTTTTTAGGTCCAATTCTACAATTTTCCGTCGCTTTTCATTAATTGCTTGTTTTTTCCTGCAAAATAAAAAATAAAGGTTTTCTTCCAACTTGACTGTTATTAGTACCAAAACCGACCGTAATTGAAGGTATGCTCATCGTTCAAGAATCGTCTCAAAAGTTTTGATTCAACACACGACACAGACCCTAACATAGATACTTAGATCGTAAAAACACTCGCTAAAACATGTGATAGAGGTGCAACGCAGAACAACCATTTGATTCGTCAAGAAACATGTTTGATAATAATTACTACAACGCCTCGAAAAGGTTTAGTTACTTACTTTAGGAAAAGTAAGAAACAAACGAGGTAAGTATTAGTTTAAACGTTTAAGAAAACATAAAAACCGACGTGGGTTCGTTCTCAAGGAAATGGTTGAATGTGCTAAATTCGTTGTTTGAATAAGTTTACATTTCACTAAAAATTAAACTAAGACAAATTCAAGTTTTCACACAAAATGAGGAAACATATATTAAAATAATGAAAAGTTCTAAAAAAATCTGCAAAGAAATCCAAAAAAGTCTAATTATCAATGAAAAATCAAGAAAACCTTTTTTAAATACTTTAATTAATTATTATTTAATTTTAAAATCTATTTAAAGGCATAAAAATCAAAATAATTAAGAAAAAGTCTAACTCAAGATTTTATTGTTTGTAGACCTTAATCTATTTAATTAAAAGCTAAAAATATTTTTTTGAAAATTTTAAATCTATTTTAACTCTTTTTAATGATTTAATAAAAAATAAAAAAAATAAAAATGGTTAAAAAATAGTAAATGAAAAGTGAAAATTATGAAAGTTACCAGAAAAATCCTACGTGTGTACTAAAACATGGGAAAAATAAAAAGAAGATGGTAAGTAAAGCCAATAAGTCAGAAAAGCTTAAATAAGCTCACGGCTTATATATGAAAAGGGAGAAAAAAACCGTTTAAGTAAGAGATGGAATGAAAGGAAGACAAGAAAGAACATTTGGTACATTCATAAGAACTTGTATCCCTGCACGATAGGTCACACGTTCAAATCCAGGCCTTGTTGGTTTTTTTATTTTTATTTTTCTCTATTTGTTTTTAGACAGGATCAACCCTACAAGCAATGGGCTTGTGGGAGGTGATAAAAAGCTAACAACGACTAGATATGAGCAACAAATAAGGCACATATAGCAAATAAGCAAAACAACTAAACTACTTTATGAAAAATATCAGCTAAATAAGCAATGTAAGGTTGTCAGATATCGGCCACCATATAAAACAATATGTCGGGCAAGTGCAACTACTTGAATTTTTGTGAAGTTAAAATTAAGCTAGAAGCTACAAAAAGCCATCAAACTTGAAATTACCCTAAAGCAGACTTAGAGAAACCCTAAAACTAACAGTTTACTAAATTTAACAACCTAAAACTAAGTTTACCTAATGAAAATACTATATGCGGTATTTTGCTTATTTTTAGGCAGGTTAAGTACTAAGTTTAGTCACAACAACCATACCATCACCACAAACAGATCTCAGGTATAACAAATAACCTATAATAAGCAATCAAGAGCACCAAATAACAAATTACATTAAAACATGGGAAATCATTCAAGTACCAAAGAAGCATAATAGAAACTTGAAATCATGCACTTTTTGATTTTCCTAAACAACCTATCAAACAAAGAGCATAATTAATCTATCCTAAGCATATAAAAGGTGTGCAAGCAGTTACTTGGTCAAAACCTATGTCACCCAAACTTTACCCAAGCAAAACCAAACACCCCTTTAAACTTGCTTCTAACAGATTTAAACAAAGAAAATTTAACAAACCAAACTCAAAAGCTTTTTAACCAAGGAAAAAAAGAAATTAATATTGAACAAAAGCAGATTAAACACTAAAGCTAAACATATGAGCATACAAGAGCAGATTTCACAAAGAGCACATATTTTCTTGCAAAAATTAAAAAGAGGGATATAACTTTTCACCTCGCCCTACCCACATCCAAGCAAAGAGCAGCAAAGCTCTCCTAGGAGCTTCTTCACAGCTAAAAAGCCCTAGGAGTACTTTATTAATGACAAAAAAAACTCCTTGGACAACAACAGTCAAAGGATAAAAATCCACAAAGGCTTTTTAGGCTTCTTTTGGCTATCTTTTTTGAATCACAACACAACAAGAAAAAAATAATCCCACAAAAATCAAGGCAATAAGCTAGTTATAAGCTAGCTTTTAGCTTAGCTTTTTAGGATAGTAAGTGTTAGCAAAAAACAAAAAAAGATAAAACTTTCTCAAAACTTTTGGAACTAGAAGTTTGTAGTGTAAATCTCAGCAACAATCATGCATAAAATTTAAACTTAAGCCCTCACTACACCTTTATTGATTACAATAAGGATGCTATGATCAAGCTTTAGCCCAATGATCTTAATATAGTGTTGAACAAAACTTTGGAAAAGTAAAATGTAAATTGCAAATAACTTGAATGAAACTGAATAAACTTAACTTGCATAAAAATAAAGAGTAACTCAGATTAAACTCTAAAACTTTTTAACATTAAAAGGAAAATAAAGCTTTTACAAAAATCTGGAACAAGAGTAAAAAGATAAAAATCCTAAGCCTTACATAGACGACTACATGATGATTCTAGAAAGCGAGAAACTAAACCCTAATGTATCTTGAGTTTCCAGTTATGCCCTTGGAATATGACAGAAAGATGCTGTCACAAGATTTGAATTTTGAGTCAAAAATCGACCCATGTGACTTCTTTGGAATCTTGTGAATGCCAACTGTGTAAAAGAAGATCATAGCCCTTGATTCAGTTGTGGTGAGCACGAAATTGCTGTGAACCATGGATTTTATGATGTTGCTTTGTTGCATAGCTAAAAATGGTAGTTCATGGGGCAGGGAGGATCCCACAGCTTACATGGGTGAGTTGTGGTGTGATTTGAAGGTGAGGTTATGTTTAATTAGTGTGTAATTAAAGATTTGGAGGTGCATAAACCAAAACCCTTTGATTTGAATGGATTAGCAGATTAAGGTTTATGTAAATTTTGGGTGTGGTTTAATCTGTTAAGGTTAGAGTTAAGGTGTTTGGCGCCTGATTATATTACTGAATAAATAATTTTGAATTTAGTTATTAATAATAAACGGGTTAGGGTTTTTGGGTTAATGGTTTTGGGCTTGGGTGGATATGATGGGTTTAGGCTGGGTAAAGTATGGATATGGGTTTCATTTGGACATTTTTGACCCCACAACTTTGAGCAAGTATTCATTTCACCCCTCCTTATTTTTGGCAGATTATAAGGCATTCTCCCTTTACAAAAACTTTGATGAAATGGCAAATCTAGTCCTTGGATCTTTATGAGCTTGGAAAAAAGACTTGTATTGTATTTTAACCATTCTTCAAGGGCTAATCTTGTAAAGTCTTTATACTCTGGGGACACTTTTGTAATTTTGAGATATAAAAGGGTATAAAGTGTCAATTCTCCTAACTTGAGGGACCATTCTTGCACATTCTTCAAACTTCAAGGTCTTTCTTGGAAAATCCACATTCGGGTCCGGTTCTTTGTGCGGCTTCGTTTCCCGTGTTTGTTTTTTCTTGTTTCTTGTGATATTTTGGCCATTTCACGATATTCGTACCTGCATCACACAATTGGACAAACAAAGGGTTTATGCATGTTTTTACTATATTTTTTCGTATTTTAAGCTCGTTTTAGGAAATGAGACAAAAATAGTCCTTTCGGTTACACTTTGGCAAAATTACACTTTTAACCCCTAAAGTATATAGTTTCATAAATTACAATTTAAACCTTCAATATTTAACCTTAGGGTCTTAAACTTTCCAACATTTATTATTATAGCTTATAATTTCATAAAATGACATTTTGGCCCATAATGATTTATAGTTTCAAAAATGACAGTTTTAGTCCTTGAACTTGTAAAAATCACATAACAAGCTCAAAAATGATCCAAATGATCTAGGATTTGAAAACAAAGTTTATGAACACATTTATAATCATAATAGCACCATTTTTTCAGAATTATAGCTTTGAAATGGGTTTTTGCTTATTATTTTATGTATATTACAAAACTAGGGTTTTAAGACATTTTTAACTTATAACTTTCATTTAAATGATGAAATGACTTAGTTTCTTTTAGATTATCTTTCTAACATATTTTCGACATTATAAAAACTCTAAATAAGCATTATAACAAGATCAAAGCATGGTTAACATAGGTTTTATCTAGGTAGCTCCAAAATGGCTCCTTATGGCTTCGTATGAACACAACTTGCTATCAATGTTTCAAGAGCTTCAATGGCTAGCTTCTAGACCTGGTTTTTGGTCTTGTAGGATGTCCTAAGATTTATATAGAGGTGGAAATGGAGAATGGGTATAAGATACAAAGGAAACGGGTGTAAGTTCAAATAAAGCACATACGCACCTATTTATACTTGTTTTCACCCTTAGCCTCCAAGTTATGCATCTAAACGTGTAAGATATATAGAGGAGTGGCTAATGAAGGCTAGTGAAGATCTACACAAGTTTAAAGATTATAGCTTTGTCCTAATCCTTCCTTGTGGCCAGAATTGAGTCACGACAACATATAGATAGGAATGGTGATGTGTAGCAAGCAAGGAGGTAATACACCTACTTGTCACACTCCTAAAATATCATAGGATGGATAAATATTAGGTTTTCAAACTTGGAATGGAGGGAAATGGTTTGAAAATGAATTTTGGAGGGAATTTAAAAACCGGATTCTATTTCTAGGGCTTGTAACTTATGGTTTGTGTTTTTGGTGAGTAAGGGCTTAGGAATGTGATTAGTGAATGATTAGGGCTTAATTAGGGTTTATACATTCTATTTAAGAGATTTGGGTCCTTGGTTTGAAGTTTAACAAAGGTTTGATGTGAAAATGGGAAGTATACATTTGTACATTAGGGTTTTCTAATGATCTAGGGTTTAATCTTAGTAAAAGGCTTTATCCTTCATTTGGTTACTGATTTAAACTTAATTTAGGTCCTAGAAATTGTTTCTTAAGTGTCCAATGAGTTCTTACACTTGGTTTAAGGGTTTAGTTTAGGTAAACATGTCTAAAGAGTAAAAATACCTATTTTGACCTAATTTACAAGTCATGCATTGAAATCTTGTACCTTGTGCATTAGGTTACTTTTACATTGTCTTAATATCATCTTATAATCTAAATGAAGTCCTGTGAATATTTATAGACTTCTCCAAAAAGAACTAGGTAGTGATTCCATGTAGATTTCTTAATATTAGGGTTTTTAGGTTATTAATCCTAATGATTTTCTAACTTGGGTACTTAGGGTTTATATCCTTATGTATGCTTATTATAGGGATTATATGATATGTTTATGTCTTATATGGGTTCTAAATTCTTATCTTGAGGGTTTATATAGATTGATCATATTTTATGGGTTAATTAAGGGAGCTTAAGATCTTATGCTTTGATAACTTGTACCTTATGCTTTACCAACTTGTAACTTGACTTGAAATGAATGTATAATCTTAATATGATATGTAGTTAAGTTTTATAATTTGTGGTAAAAGATTAGACTCTAATTCAATGAATAATGGATTTTATATGCTAATCTTGGTTACTAGGTTTTAACTTGTAATTAGCCTTGGATTAGTGAATATTATCAATTGGGATCAATTAACTTTCCTATAGATGATTGATTGTAATGAGTACATTGTTTTTGATAATATTATATGGATTTTATGTAGTTACATTGCTTGAAATGTTATTTATCAAAGTATCTAGGTGGTGATCTAGACTATTATGTACAATTACTTGTACTTAGCTTTGTATGGTTTGTTTTTGCCATTCTTAGGTATTATTATGTCTTTAGAGTATACTTTATAACTTGTTTATGTTTCATAATGATTATTCATGAGTGTTCTTCATTTCATGTTTTACTATTCTCGTGTTTACAATTCATTTATAGGAATTCAGGGTTTCTAAGGGAATTTAGGGTATCATGGTTATATTTGAGATTCTTATTAATATTAAACTTATTAGATCTCTTTAATAGTTTAGACTTGTATCTTTTATCATTATAGGAATGTATGGTTATGATAGTTTATGGTGTGAGAAGTAGTTCATTCTACCAAGTAGTATAGAAAAAGCAAAATTTCCAGTGACGTATCCACTCCTATTTAAACATAGCACATATTATAATTTCAAATTTTATGGGTTGTCATATGTTTCTAGTGAGAGAAAGTAGGAGAGAGAAAGATGAGAGAAAATGTGTGAAATATATTGAAAATAATGAAAACAACCAACAACCCTTTCCATGAAGGAAAGGTGTTTATATACACAAGTCCATTAGTGGACTTGGGCCTCCGGCCCATGAACATGCTCATGGGTAGGGCTTCCAACAAAAGTAAAATTATTTTTGGATTTTTCTGAATTTTTCAAAAAAACATTTGGGTTTTATATCGTTTTATATTTTTATATTTTGCTTTTGTGGATAAAAATATAAACAATATATACAAATGATCACAGAGGATACTAAGAATATTTTACCACCACTATTCTTTCGTTTCATCTGCCAATACCTTTAGAGTCTCGGGCGAGAAAGTTCTCATTCCTAGCTTGTCGGCCAAATATTCAATTCGAGCGCGATCTAAAGCCTTCGTGAAAAAATAGGCCAATTGATGCTCCAATTTGACAAAGTAAAGCTCGATCACTCCATTTTCAACTTTCTCCTTGATAAAGTGGTAGCGAATGTCAATATGCTTCGACCAGGAGTGTTGAACATGATTGCATCAGAGAGCAATGACACTTTCATTGTCACAGTACATCGGAATTTTGTTGAAACCTAGACCATAGTCGGTTAATTGCGATCTAATCCAAAGTATTTGAGCACAACAACCGGATATAGCTATGTATTCTGCCTCCGTACTTGAAATTGCAACAGTTTTATACCTTTTTTATGCCCAGCTGATAATTCGATATCCTAGTAGTTACAAACTTCCACTCGTGCTATGCCTGGTATCTTGACATCCCGCATGATCTACATCTACATATGCCATTAGTGCAATCGAGGAGTCCTTCGAATACCAAAGTCCACGATTAACGGTTCCTTTGAGATATAGAAAGATCCTTTTAAATTAGCTAAGTGTAACTCAGTAGGCCTAGTTTGGTACTGAGCACACATACATATAGCAAATTGAAGGTCGTGTCTACTAGTTGTAATATACAGAAGGATACCGATCATTCCATGATAAAGTGTAGGATCAATAGGAATCCCATCTAGATCTTCATCTAGCTTGGTTCTTTTCACCATTGGAGTGTCCATGGGGTCGCAAGATTCCATCTTATATTTGTTAAGCGATTAAAGGGCATACTTGGATCGGTTAATAAAGATGCCTCTAGGACTTTGAGATATCTGAAGTCCTAAGAAAAATGATACATTACCCATCATTGACATCTTAAATTTTAAAGACATGAGTGTCCCTAATTCATCCAATAGTGTTTGGGTCGAGGCAGCAAATATAATATCATCAACATATATTTATACCATAATCATGTCTTTCCCTTGAATCTGAATGAACAACGTTGGATCCATCTTGCCATTAGTGAAGCCTTCCGTGATAAGGAATTGTGACAATAGATCATACCACGCGCGTGGAGCTCGCTTCAACCCATAGAGAGCCTTCTTAAGCCTATAAACATGATTAGGATATTTAGGATTCACAAAACCATGCGGTTGTTAAACATAGACCTCTTCCTTGATTTCACCATTAAGAAATGCTGGCTTCACATCCATTTGATAGACAATTATATTTATGGGCTGCATAAGTAAGGAATAGTCTAATAGCTTCCAAACAGGCAACGGGTGCAAATGATTCCATAAAGGTTGATACCTAATAATTATCGATACCAATGAGATACTAATCGAGCCTTATTCTTTAATATTCCGCCTAATTCGTCGAGTTTCACCTTATTAATCACATGTTATTAATTGTTAATATCGTGTTCTCATTAACTTACTGGTATGCTTATTAAAAGGTTTCATGGAATGGTGATTCAAAATACCAAGCAAGTAGTCTAGAAGAAGACCAAGTTGTTGTGGATATTCAAGAAAGGAGTTGTAGCTGTAGAAAATAGGAGCTTACTGGAATGCCATGCAAACATGAAGTGGTAGTCATACATGACATAACTTTAACCAATCCTGATGTAGGGATTCCTGAGTCATGGGTGCATGCTTCTCATTGGGTAAGCACTTGGGCAAAGCAGCATAGTCACACCATTAAACCCTTTAAATGGAATACAAATGTGTAGTAAACACCCAAGTCCATAGACTATCATTCCTCCAAAGATTCACTCATAGGTTGGGAGGCCACATAAGGCAAGGAAAAAGAATGCAGGTGAGTTATCAATCCAAAGGATGTCTACACATGGTAAACTATCAAGGGCTGGAAAAACAGTCACGTGTCTTAAATGCAAGACACCATGTTACAATAGTAGGTCATGCAAGGGTTCTGTTGGTGGATCACAAGCTTCTAATGTTGGTGGATCACAAACTTTCACAACTGGGTCAAAAAAGGGTAGAGCAACTGTTGGTAGATCCTCACAAGGTTTAATAGGGTCAAAAAAGGCTAGACTTACTCAAACTTCTAATACTGGTGCTGCAAAAGAACTAATGTCAAAGGAAAATCAACCATGTCTTAAGTTATGTCCTAGGTTTAAAACAATTTCTTAAGTTATGTAGTACTTCTTGACACATTTGGTATTATGTTTTAAAATGGCACTATCCAGACTATGTAATGCTTATGATTTTCATGTCTTAATTTATGCTAAGGCTTATGGTTTTTATGTCTTGTGTTATGATTATGCTTATGGTATTAGCTGCATATCTTATGTGTGGTATTCTACCATTCAATGAAGTCCAACCATTTCTATCATTCAACCATGTAAACAACATGAAAACACATGAGTTTATTCATAACTAGGACCACCACCATTACGTTAAACAACAAGTCCAAAAGACATTACATTGGTCCTATTAAACTAAGAGGGACATTGTACAAAAAACAATACATAAAACCACCAAAATGAACAACATTCAGTTCAACATAAAGTACACCATAAAGAGAAACCAACTAAAATCTAGAAGAAACTTCATCCTTTTAGCTTTTAGAGACATTGCATCAGCAATTTCTCGAAGCTCATTCAAATTCCTCAACAATCCAGGTATAATTACCACAGCTCTTGCACTCATTGGTGGATCGAACCACCTATTAAACCTATAATTGACACCCTACATAAAGTTGATAAAGAAGTTAAAGTTCAATTTCGAAATGTAAACAAACCATTACAAATCAACACTTACATTTTTAGAACAACAATGAAAACGTCTTCCAGGGTTAATTGGTGTCCATGAAGTGCGACACACAGTTGGTAATCTACATTGACACATTCTTGGTATGAACATTTTAGGGTTTTCAATTTAGGGGAAAAATTAGGTTAAAATGGATTTGGATAAAAAAGAGATTAGGTTGTGTATTTAAAGAGTTAGTGAGTTTGTGGATGGGGTATTAAAAGGAACCCAAGGTAGCTAGGATGTGTAAAAGTACCAAAACAATCCAACATAAGAAACACTTTTAACCTTTAATTGAAAAAAAAATTCACCTTTTGTCCTTGAGGATATACGGTGCATATTTTGACAACACGTTCAAAGTTTTGATAAACCACCGAGGTGATTTTTGCACTTTAATCAAATTTGTTTCTAGAGTAAATTACACCATTCGTCCTTATGGTTTGCGTTGACTGACGTTGTTCGTCCTTTGACCGAAAAAGTTGCACCGTTCAGCCTTAACTTTGAAACCTTTTCTGCCATTTGTCCCTCGAGTTAACTGGCCGCACGTTTGATCGTTAAGTAATATTGCCACAGGGACAAAGGCGTCATTTCCCTTATTTATTACACCCTATTTAACCCTAACTCTCCCGCTCCATTCCATTTCTCTATCACTCATTATCTTTCAGCCACCACACACATAAACCACCACGATCCAACCACCATAAACCCTAATTCAAAACAATAAGTGAATGCCTGTTGTTTTATGTATTTGTTGAGCAATTCCTTCTATCAAACATCTTGGACAAATCAGAACCCTAGAATTTTTTATAGTTGTCCAAGAAGGGTATAAATTATAGGGTTATATCAAATTGATATACGAATTACATGATTAGGTACTTATTACTTAGGTTTGTTGTATAGGTATGTGGAAGTTTTTTTTGATTAGGTAGATCCCCCAATGTTTCCTTGTTAAGTGATGATTATCCTAAGTCTTTTTAGGTCTTTGAACAACCATGAAGTTGTGCTACAAGATGTTGAACAAGCAAGAGCAAGATTGAAGAAGTACATTATGTTGTCTTGGTTTTCCTTGTATGTTATGTTGAACTAGTGACTTGATTAGATGTTAGGTATAATTGTCTTTTGGGTATAATCTCTAGGTATGTTGTGATCAAGTTGTATGGTTTGTCTAAATTAAGGAATGGAATGACTATTGTTATGTGTTTCTATTTCAATTGCAATGAATATTTAGCCATGATTATATTTGACCCATAAAAACAACTAGGAAAGGATAACAAAAGTGAACATAAACATAACCTGCATTAGTTTAGTTTTCAGGCATATCAATGCCATAAACAAAAGAGTACATAAACATTGTATCAAGACATAGTTTTAACAGACATAAATCCTAACTAAAACATAGATTCAATACATAGTTTCAGTCTAACATAATTACTTTCTTCCTGGGTGCTTTCTTCTTTGGTGTTGTATCTTGTGTGGCAGGCTCTTTCCCTTTCTTACTCTGAGTTGCTTGTATGGCGGGATCTTTCCCTTTCTCACTCTGAGTTGTAGAGCTTGCAGTTGGTGTAGCTCTTTTCTTTGACTGAGAACCTGTGGGAGCATCATAATCTAGATCCATTCCTTTGCTTAGCACTATTATCTTGTTAGAACTTGCAACTTTAGGCCAGTGCAACTTCTTTGTAGAAACTAGAAGGGGGGTTGAATAGTTTCTTAAATTTACTTATTAAAATACGGTTTTTAAAAATCCTTTTCAAAAACTTAGGCTTGAGAAAATATGTGAAACCTTCTTATACATAATATGAATAAGGGATAGTTCAACTAAACTAATAATCACAAGTATAAAGAATAATGAATGTAAAGAGATAAGGGAAAGAAAGATCAAACCAAACACCAAAGATTTATAATGGTTTGGCAACGAAGCTCACTCCTCTTCCCTACTCCACTCCTCGAGTACTCCTTACTCGAGAGTTCACTAATCAACAAGCTCCTTAAGGTGGAGAAACCGTACACAATGTTGCTTATCCAATTTCTGACTCGAAGCTAAAAGTCGAGCCCTAATCATAGCTAGGACCAATGTACACCAATATACTTTAAGGACCAAGTATTAACCTTAATACATACACAACTTCCAAATAGACACAACTACTTGGATCTTCACAACAATGACACACCAATGAATAAATAAGATTTGATCTTCAATGGATCTTTGAGTAGACACAACACTTCAAGGATGAAAGTGTTCTTCTCTTTGCACTTGGAGAGGAAGAGATGGGAGAAGAAAGATTCACTTCTAAACAAGTATTAATCAACCAAATGACCAAGGATTTGAGTTATTTTTGTGGTATGAAAGAATCTAGAAATATATGTGCAAAGAGGTGAAGAGAAAATCTGAGAATGGTCCATTTTTTGTAAGACAAGGCTTCAACGGCTATATCTGCCTGCGGTTCCTAATAGCTACTGATATGAGTGATTTTACTCATATCATTTATATCCAAATATGAACAATAAATACATAAAATGAATAAAATGGCATTGTATATGTGTTTTTGTTGTTTAATGTGTGTAGGTACCGAAGTTCACGAAAACCGGCAAAAACAACATGAGTTTTGAAGAAATATCAAGAAAGCCAAAATTCGAGTTTGTTTTTAGTGGATTTAACTTAATGAAGGTTATTTGGGCCTTGTGGGACCCACATTTACTTAATGGGCCTAAAAGCCCAACTATGGAGAAAGTTTTATCTACTTATGGACAAAAAGCCTAATATAGCCCAAGAAGCCCAATAACTCCAAAATAAATGGACGGATGGAAGAAAATTTAGTCAAATATGGATCCTGGCCCAATTTCATAACAATTTAGACGTGGGATATTAATGGGCAAGGGCCCATTAGGTTTCAACTATGGACGGTTAAAAGTTAAATACTTTTCTTTTCACATTTGGTCAAACTTAAACTCACTCACCACACACTTATTTACTCTTTCGATGAAAACAATGTCTACCCTTCTCTCTCAAAGTAACCAGTTACACCTTTTAACCCTAAACCTAGATACTAATTTTGGGGCTTTCATATTTACAGCGCGTGTAAACACACGCACCCCAAATAATACCCATGTTTATCGGAGTAAGAAGATGCCCTTATCCAATTGACGTGGCACTTATTCTAGCTATTGATTGGTGGAAACACCTCATTCTCCTCAATCCACCAATAATGATAAGCCAAGTCAGCTATAAACTAGCACAACTAGCACACAATCATGCCACGTTGGCAATCTATGTGCTAGTGTGTAATTTTCATCCTTTAGATCGAAGAGAAGAAAGAGAATAAAGGAATCAATGGCCAAGATCAAAGAATCTGCTCAACAAACTCCTCAGCAGGCATGGGGGTTTGCCTATAAAACCCCCCCAAAAAAAGATGTAAATGCATTCCAGTTTTTCTTAATGTTATAATGTTAAAATAGAGATAGGGATTATTGTGATTTCTTTCTTATAAGTATTGTAATATTTTCAGTGTTTAATAAAAAGTTTAGTTGATAATCATATTATCATTTTTACTTTACTGTTAAGTTTTATAAAATTATCTCTGTCTTTTTGATATTATAATATTGAAGTATTTGATTTAAGCTAAAAAATAGCTTGAATTAGATATTAAGTGAAATTGGAAATTACTATTTCTCCACTGGAAAAGTAAAAGGGTTCGTTGACTTTTATGGTTCGAGTCTGGAGTTCGATGGTGATTCCAATGGTGGTGGTTCGAAAGTAATGAAGATTCAGGTTAATAGGTCAGCTCAGCGCTGCACCTCTTCAACAAAGGTTTTCTCCAAAAGGTTTCATTCTCTTAAATTTAATGTTGTTTATGTTTATAGATGAATCTGTTTAAGTGTTTTAATAAATTGAATGTTAGATGGATTAGGTTCGTATGAATATGTTTAGTTGATATGTTTTAATGAATCTGCTGGTTTAATTGGTATTGTTGGTTTAGATTAATCTAATATTGTGAGTTTGGTATGAAACTAATATAGAGTAATCTGTTAAAAGAAGGGTTTGGTATTTGCATTAAGTCTGTTGGGTTTGTGTTTTAATCTGAGTTTATATATTAGTTGTGTACGTGAATTTGAGTTTCATTATACTGATATAATCAACTGATAGTTTTTGAATAATAGTCTTTTGATTATTGATGACCATGCTTGCTTTATTAAGTCTTATTTAGATTTCTGTTTTTACAAAAACCTTAGATCTGCATATGTTAATTAACTTCTTAGCTACTTTACATTATTGTCTGCTGAGATGGTTTTGGGTTTTGCTATCTGTCATATGAGAATGGATTGTTTTGGTTATATACTTGTGCTTAAATAGATTTTTCAAACGTTTTGCTTTAGAGTGCTTATACTTTATAACTGATGAATTTGGTTTAAATCTGTTCACTAAATAAATTGCTCTTAGTTTGCTGTATTTGAGATTTTACTGATTTAGCTGTTTATCTTTGGTGATTGGTTTGCTTATTATTTGTTGATTAGAGCTTTAGATTTGATTGCTTTGTTTCATCTGTTTCAAATCAGTACCAAACAAATTGTTGGTACTAATTTCTTTGCTGTCAAAACCAAGTTTTAACAGACCAATAAGTCACTCCTATGACTTTTATCAATTTTTATTGATGTCCAAAAAAATAATTAACCAAAAAGGTCCTTTGTGGGACTCGAACCCTTGACCTCAAGGGTGAGTACCTAGCGTGTTAACCAGCTAGTCTAGCTTTCTGTCTTGGTTTTATTACAGTCTGTTTAATTAATATAGCTTTGTTAAATTTGGCTGGGAATTTTAGTTTCCACATTAATACTTAGTTTTCATTTATTAAATTTAAATAATTTGTTTAAAATTAATTTTTATAAAGTTTTAAAATAATAAATAAATAAAACAAATAAAAATATATTTTATTATTTTTAGAAATTAAAATTAGTTTTTAAATAAATTAGTTTTCAATTAATTTTGTTTTAAATAAAAATAGTTATTAAATAGATTTTGTTAATTAAAAGTGAAAGTTAATATTTAAATAAATTAAATTAGTTTTTAATTTTAAATAGTTTTTAAAATTGTTTAAATAGATTTTAAATAGTGATACAGTGTTTTCAATTAAATAGTTTAATTTCAAAATAGTTTAAGTTTTAAATAGTTTAAATAATTGTCTATTAGATTTTATTTTTAGGAAACTATTCATGCACTTTAGGATTTAAAATTGTAGGATTAATTTTAGAGTAAAAACCGAAACCCAATTCGAATCAATTGTCCAAATTAAAACAAACGTTTCAAATTCATAAGATCCTCGTGTACAACGAACTTGGATCGCTCACGTGTTTAATTGAATTCGTCTTTGGCTTATTTATGGATTATTACCTTTTCCTAAGGGTAATTTCCTAAATTTTCCCTATAACGTATCTAATTAAAATACACCGACATTCCTCAACACATCAGCTACCCGCGGTTCCTTATCGATAAGGAACCACATAGCCACTTAAGGAGACGCCGGAGTAGACTCCGATCTTTTTTGTCTTTTAGTGGTATGGTTCAAATCTGGTGATTAAAATATCTTGAAAGGATATCCCAAACCAAGATAGAATATGCCATTTTCAAGTTTTCAAATAACTAATTTAATAAAACATTTTCTTAAAAATAAAGTTTAATAAAACTTGTCACATTTAATAAAAAGTGAGTTTTATGAAAAATTTGAATCTTTGATCACTTAATTAGGATGAGTACTTGTTTGTGCATACCTTAAGTGATAATGGTTGAAATGAAAAATACTTGAACTCAAGAATTCGTTTTGCGTTGTTTTTGTAAATGCTTGTTTTTACATATTGTCGTAATCAATACAAAGCGAGACCGAAAAATGAAAGTAATGTTTTTAGGCATCATTGCATTAACAATATCCCCCTTTTTGATTTCGAAAATACATAAACTCAATCACATAAAAAACAAGATTTTCGAAGACGAGTTTATTTCACTTCTCCCCCTTTGTCGAAGCAAAAAGGTTGCAAAAGTCTTTGTAGAAGAGAAGAATCGGACCTTACAAATGCTCCCCCTTGGTGCTTACTTCCCCTTGCTTGGGTAACCAAGGAATCGAGATATGGTGACAAGCTACATAGAAAGGTTAGTAGAAGAGAAGAGACACCCAAAAAGATATAGCAAAGGTCACAAAAAAAGACCAAGATCCAAGATAAGTCATGTTTAAAAGAAAAACATGAATAAAAGATATAAGGAAACAAAACATACAAAGATGTATGTAAAAATAAAATAAGCCAAAAGAAAAGCATAAATCTAATCCTAGTTAAACTAGAACTCTAAGATTTGCTTGAACTAGAGGTCTTGAAGATAAGCAACCAATGCTTAGATAAAAGATAAAGTAGTGGCAGAAGGAGGTGGTGGTGGCTTGGTAGTAATCTCATATTCATAGTGAAGAGGAGGTTTGACTAAGAGACTTTTGATGTAATTCAACTCTTCATAGATATGAGCCATAGAAAGATGTTGATATTTAAAACAATGACAATATGTTCCATGATGCATGACATTATCATGTGAAGGAGGAAGAACACTAAAGGCTAGTGGAGGAAGAAAAGAAGTTCCACAATCAACATTCTTAGAAGGAGAAGAAATGTTATTTTAAGTGTTCTTGGGTGAATTAGGATTGAAAGCAATTGGAGAAAATGGAGGAGAATCAAGGCTTTCATTTGGAGAATAAGACATTTTGATTTGAGAAAGGATACAAAATGCATAGGGTTAAATAGACAAAGCTCAAGATATTTTAAGGGTGGTCAAAGGATTGAAACAAAGACTCCAAAAAGTGTTGGAACAAATTTGTAATTTTAGAAATACCCGAAATGGAAAGCATCGCATGCGGTTCATTTTATCCACCGGCGGTTCCATATCGATAAGGAGCCGCGGTCTATTTAAAGAACCACCTACAGTGGGTGGATTTTGGTGATGAAGGAGGATTTTCTAATTCAGCAAATCCTATTTTTCTAGTCTAACTAATCATAGAGATATGCTAAGAAGCAAAGATAGACAAAAAACACACAAGAACTCATCAAACAAGGTTTTGACCAAAATACATGGATTTTAAAGAAAATCGTTGTTGGAGGTGTGTTGAACTAGACAATAAATCATGACACAATGATCCTCCATAGTTCACTTTTGTTCTTGCTATGCTTAAGAGACACATACATATGAATTATGTAAGCTCAATATTAATAGCAAGAAGCTATGAAAAGTGTTTTTTGATTGAATTAACAATGCAAAAACATTTCTCGACCATTTTCGAAAGAACTTTGAGAATTTTGAAAAAGAGAAGAGAAATCTTTTAAAAAGAGTTTGCAAGACTCAATGACTCAGAGAAAGAAAAAGACTCAAAAGAGAAAAAGACTCGATTAATAAAATACGCAAATAAGGAATATGTTCCATTAAACCTAGACCTAGACGCAAGTAAATAAAAGGTTCCCTCTTAAGTAGCTTATTAAAGATATCGGGCACCAGCAAATTGCCCTTATGAATGTAGTTTGCCAAACTCCTAAGTTATGCAAAATAAAGTGTATATGTTTAGCCTAGGTAGGAACCTTCAGCTGCTAGCAAGCGCGACTTGCCCAGATAGGGGATGTCAACCCCCAAATAGTACTATTCACAATATTAGCGCTCATTTTCAAGAAATGATTAGCGGTTTACGATTAAAAAGGGACTTTCATAGGCAGTAGTAAACATAATGTCAATAATCATACCGTATAGTTTTAAAAGCACTTATATTCCAGTTTTATCATATATCCCCCTCATAGGTTTTCAAATCATTTAGAAAGCATTTAAAAGTGAGGCTATGAACTCACCTTATGTCCATAGAATCTGAGCTATAATCAGATATATTTCATTCACAAATAATCAGCATGATCATGCAAACCACAACATGGTCTCATAAACAACAGCTTGATCTCACACAAACCTAGATTAATACATTGTGTATAGTATCAAGTGTTTGATTTTTAGTTTAATATTGTTAAGTGTTGGTTTAATATTCTTTCATTATTATTTGGTGGTAACTCTAGCATCATTGTTCGGGCCATTATACTCAGAAGCCATTCTATAAACGTTTGAGGAGCGAGGGCACTTTAAATCGTAAACCCAACAACTCAATCAGAACGTAATATCGAGATGGAACAACTTTGTAAAAATCTCCCTACTAACATGATACTTTCATTACTTTCTCATATTCATTATTAATCTTCTTTAGTTTCAAAATTGGCAAAATTATTCCTTTTGGTTACACTTTGGTATAATTGCACTTTTTACCCCTTAAGTGTATAGTTTTAGTATTTGCTATTTAAACCTTCAATATTTAACCTTAGGGACTCAAAATTTACAAAATTTATTCTTATATCTTATACCTTCATAAAATGACATTTTTGGCCCAAAATGTTAAATAGTTTCAGAATTGACAGTTTTAGTCCCTATACTTGTAAAAATCACATAACAACCTTAGAAATGATCCAAATGATCTAGGATTTGAAAACAAAGTATCTAAACAAGTTTATAATCATAATAAAAACATTTCTTCAGAATTATAGCTTTTGAAATAGGTTTTTGCTTATTATTTCATGTAAATTACACACTAGGGTTTTAAGACATTTTTAGCTTATAAGTTCCATTTAAAATGACTTAGTTTCTTTTAGATTATCTTTATAACATAATTTTGGCATTATAATAACTCTAAGAAAGTATTATAACAAGATCAAAGCATAGCTAACATAGAAATTACCTAGGATGCTCAAAAAAATGGCTCATAATGGCATCCTATGAGCATATCTTGCTATCAAAGCCTCAAGAGCTTAAATGGCTAGCTTCTAGACCTGTTTTCTGGTCTTGGGACATATCCTAGGACGTATATATAAGTGGAAACAGAATGGGTAATAGAGATTAAGAGAAAACGGGGTGCAAGTGTAAATTATGTCCATTCGCCCCTATTTATACCCATTTCAACACTTAGCCTCCAAGCAAAGCCTTGAAACGTGTAATATGGATATATTACCGACTAAGGGAAGCTAGGAAAGGTCTATGCAAGAGTTTAGTCTCTAGGAACAAATATCTAAGACTTGTGGCTAGAAATGGATTTCGGAAAGATAGGGATAAGAATGGTGATGTGTAGCAAGAAAAGAGGTGATCCACCAGCTCTTAGGCAGACCAAAATATCTTATAACATGTGAAATATCTGATTTTCAAAGTTGGAATGGAAGGGAAAGAGTTTAAAATGTGTTTTGGAGGGAAAAAACAAAACCGGGTTCAATTCTAGGGCTTGTAACTTGTAACTTTGTAATTTTGGTTATTAAGGCTTTATAAATGTGATTAGTGATGTATTAGGGTTTAATTAGGGGTATATACATTGTAATTAAGAAGTTTGAGTCTTTGTTTTGAAGTTTAACAAAGGTTTGATGTGAAAATAGGAAGAAAACTTAGGCAGGGTAGGGTTTCTAATGATTTATGGCTAAGTCTTAGTAAAAGTTATTATCCTTCAATTAGCTACTGATGTAAACTCATTTTATACATCCTACACTTTCCTCAATGTGTTCATTAAGTCCCTATATTGGTTTTATTAAGTTATTCCAAGTAAACATGTCCAAAGGGTGAAAATACTCATTTTGACCTAATTTACAAGCCATGCATTGAAATCTTGTACCTTGTGCATTAGGGTACTTTTACATTGTATTAAAATAATCTTATAACCTTAATCAAGTCCTATAAATATTTATAGACTTGTCCAAAAAGAACTAGGTGATGAATCCATGTAGATTTCTTAATATAAGGGTTTTTAGGTCATTAATCCTAATGATTTTCTATATTGGGTAATTAGTGTTTGTACCTTTATAAAAACTTATTCTAGGGCTTATATAGTATGTTTATGACTTGTAGGGATTCTATATTTTTAGTTTAAGGGTTTGTATAAGTTGATCATATTCTAAGGCTGATTAAGGGAGCTTAAGATCCTATGCTTTGATAACTTGTACTTTATGCTTTACCAACTTGTAACTTGACTTTAAATAAATGTATAATCTTAAATGATACACAATTGAATTTTATAATTTATGGCAAAAGATTAGACTCTAATTCAATGAATAATGGATTTTATAGGCTAATGTTTGTTACTAGGTCTTAACTTGTAATTAGCCTTGGATTAGTGAATATTAGCAATTTGTGATCAATTAACTTTCCATTATTTGATAGATTGTAATTAGTATATTGTTCTTGATAATAGTACATGGATTTTATGTACTTATATTGCTTGAAATAGTGTTTATCAAGGGTTTCTAGGTGGTGATCTAGATTATTATGTACAATTACTTGTACTTAGCTTTTATGGTTTGTTCTTGCCATTCTTAGGTATTATTAGGTCTTCAAAGTATAGTTTACAGCTTGTTATAATCCATAATGACTTATTCATGCGTATTCTCCATTCATAGTTTACCATTCTTGAGTTTACAACTCATTTATAGGGATTCTAGGGGTTCTAAGGGAATTTAGGGCATCGTGGTTACTTTTTAGATGTTCTTATTAATATTGAACTTATTAGATGAACTTTAGATCTTCAGACTTGATATACACATTGTATTGACAACATATAGGAATATGTTGTAATGGCAGTTCAGGTTGTGTGTAACACCCCACTTTGATAAGTGGACTGTTACGCGTAATTATGGCGTGTCATCAAAGCATGCAAGGTAATATGTAGTAAAACATACATGACCATAAGGAAAACTGGAATCAAACATCGGTTCCCAAACATAAGCCAAAATATAAATAAAGTAAATGAGCTAGGAAAGACTAGACAAGCATAAGTATATGGCAAAAAGGAGAAGAAGTCTATGGCAGCTTCCATCCTATGCACTTCCTCCAAATGCTCGAGTCCGTCCTTGGGTACCCGCCGTTTTGGGATATGGAAAGGAAAGTAACGACTAAGCATAACGCTCAGTGCACGGATATACGACATAGTATGAATGGCTGAAACATAAATAAGACTAATTGCAGCGGAAATGTATAAGTCCTGGAAAACCTAGTTGTCTCTCATGTTAACTGGTTTTAGTTCTGAAAACATAGCTTATGTTAGTTATGAAAATCTGTATTAGTTAATGTACCAAAAGCCAATATAGGTCATGAGGTCAACAACGTGCATGCATACTTGGAGGGGTGACCACGTCATGCAAATTAGAGGGGATGCCTCTAATTAACTGGTAAGTGGATAGGAGGGATCAGCTCCTTGTGAAGGATGCAAGGCACACACCACATTCACCATGAAATCCTGACTGAAACATGTAACTAGGATGCACCCATACGCCCCACATGATAATATAATAATATAATGGCCATATAACTAATAAGGGATGTCACGAGCTATCACTCCGCCGTGGTGAAGTCATAACACTAGTGCCTCTAGTGTTATGGTTATGGTACCTCCATAACTAGGTGAAACTGGTCATGCATGTATATGGCTAAGGTAACTAATAAACATACGCATTTAATCTGTAACTACTGGGAAAAACAGTTGGCTGCATAGGGGAAATCCTAATGAAGGAAGAGATTATCCTTACTGAAGGACGGGAAATCCGTACCTTATGTCCAGTGAACGAAGAAAGAAGAACGAAAGGAAGTCCTACTCCAATCTCAGTAATTCTACATAAAAGGTACATTTATAAGTATACCGTTTACTGCGTACGTAACTGACTATAGTATGTCTTGACTTGTTTTATATGTTTTAGTCTTGGGTTTTTACTGATTTTAATGTTATACTTCTTTTATCATGTGTTTTTAGTCTTTTGATTAAGTATTAACTAATATTCTTGTATTATCATGCTTGTATTATAATAATAAGTAACTTTCTAAAAATAGAAGGTTTCTTAAAATAGAAAATTTCCAAAAATAGAAAGTTTCCAAAAATAGATTTAGTTCTTAAAATAGACCAGTTTCTAAAAATAGAAAGTTTCCAAAAATAGTAAGTTTCTTGAAATATAAAGTTTCCATATTTAGAAATAAGCTAGATTAATAAGCTAGTAATATAATGCTTAGGTTTTACTGATTAAATATACTAAGTCATGAGATTAATAGCATAGTTTATTAATTATAACATGTTAATTACCTAAACTATAGGTTATATGTTTTAATTAAATATAACATGATTTAATTAAATTAAAGTGTACATAATACTTAGGTTAAAATATGTATTAATATTTATATTAATATAACCTAAGTCATGATAATTAATTAATTACATGTCATGTTTTAATTAGTTAATTAAAATAAAACTATAGCCTAAAACTAAATCATAAATTACTTAGGCTAAAATCATGTATTATTTATCCAAAAATAAATATAGCCTAAGTCTTGTTTAAATTAAATTAATTTTAAGTCATGTTTAATTTAATTTAATTAATCTTGAAAAAAATGCTTGTAAAATATACTTGTAGAAAATATTTAGCTTGTAAAAATGAACTCGTGCCCGCGTTGTGTTTTTCATCTAAGCCGAGCCAAACAGCCCCCTTAATTCTGTCTTAAACCAAAAACCAAACACCCCCTTAACTGCCAGTCCCCCTGGCAGTGGTGTTATTGCCACCGGCAGTGCTTACTTTCCCCTGCTCGAAATAAATTCCCACCGAGACCACAAAGGTCTCGGTTCCCACTGCCTGAACAAACACACCCCTATCGCCGCCACTGATAGGCCAAACGCACCCCTGCTGGCTGCAGGGCTTGCGGCTGATGGAGCAAAAAGCCCACCGAGAGTCTTTAAGTCTCGGTTTATGTGCAATCCGAACCCGAAACCAACCACAACCCGAATCCCTCTTTAGTCTTAAGATTTCTAACATGTTTATAAGTCATGTTATTAATTCTTTTTCTTTTTGTGTTCATGAACAATTAGCATCTTAAATAAATCAAGGTTTACTTACCTTTCGTTTAGGTTTTAGAAATCGAAAATCAAGAATCACAACTCCTGCTCTTGATCAAACCCACGACTGTTTTTCTTTGTTTCTTGGTGATGAAAACCGACGGCAGAAAGAGCCCCAAAGAAAAAGATGTCGGCTTGAAAAGTATCTAAGGTTTTTTTATGTTTTCTTGTCTAAAAATAAGGCTAATATACTCCCCTCCCGTCTGTTTGTTTTAGTCGGTTGTGTACAACATGGGCCTCGGCCCAGAAGTCTTGCCCCATTCTAAACGCATACAAACAATTCAGCCCTTATACTTCCATTAATTTCGCGACTCGTTAATGTTACACGATTCGTGTTTAAAATGTCGTGAATTTTCCCATCGTTACTCTTATACGTGTAACGTAAATATTATATACGTAATAATATTCGTTTTAAATATTCGTGTCGCGTGATTTAATTGACGTGATTTGTTATCTTGCGGTTTTATTTATTATACGTAAATTCATGTCGTATATTAATAATAATCATAACATACGTAATTACTTACCATACGTAATTAATATATGTAATTACTCGTCGCGTCTATTTAATAAATGCGATAACCATGTTAGATGCTCGTGATATAATTTCGTGATTTATTCATCATAGTTAATAATTATCGTGTATTAACACGTATGTAATAATTATCGTGTAATAACACGTACGTAATTCTTGTAATTAATATTCGTGAAACGTATTCATGTTATAAAAGGAAAGTTTTAATCTTGTACGTAAGATTATTAGTGTACTGTTCATGGTAAAAGCATGCGGGTTTTACAACTCTTCCCCTCTAAAAAGAATAATCCGTCCCCGAATTATAGGTAAAGTAAACTGAAAAAGAAACATACCCGAATCAAACTGAGAGGGTATGTAAGATAAAAGGACCTGAAGGTGACATGTAGAAAGGAACGTGGAACGTGACATGTCTTGAAGGGACATGGAACATGACGTGACTGAAAGAAAGTATCTATTTGATAAGCGAAAACGGATAAGAAGTCCGGATGGACCCCTCCGCTCCCAATGGCTTCCCGCCTAGAACGGTCCTCTAAAAGGTCTTGGTGGAAAAATAATCTAAATCTTCATGACTTTGTCTTGACGATACATAAAGTTTCTATTCATCAACGTAAGAGGGGATCCTCCTGAATTGTTCGAGGAAATAAGGATTTAAGTGCAAATGTAAATGAAACGTTATGATATAAAATAACTTAGACTAACTGATATTAGTCCCATCTTAGCAATAGTGAGCGAGACATACTGAAACGTAGTATGTGAACAATTGTGAACGTGATACGTGAATAATTGTGAACGTGATACGTGGAGATATGGTGAGTGTAATAAGAGAAAACATATGGTGATCAATGATACGTGTAACATATCGTGAACATGGTATCACTAAGGAGGTAACGCCGAACGCTATAAGGTGAGACGTGGAATGTGACGTGAAACGTTTGTCTGAGAATAGAGAGTTATACTAAACTTGGGTCTGGTCTCTCAAGTACTTGTAAGACTTCCCAGAACGAAAACAAACATAAAATCGTAAGCTAGGAGACAATCATGAACGTGAATAGTGTCATGAACGTGAGTGTGAAAGTAAGTCGTAAAATTTGAACAAAGACGTGAACGTAAATTAGGAGCACAAATGTGAACCTTCGTCTGGCCAGATAGCTGAGGGATTACCAAGTGATTAGATGAGCCCTGGCTGGAACACGTCCGATTAATCTGCTGGTTCTGAAATCCTTGCGGAGTAAGGATTCTGTAGATTTGGTCAAACTGTTGACAATAACCCATATAGCACCATGCTTCTTCTGAGTTTGCGTTAATCTGGTAACCAAAATCCATGGATATCTTGTCCTATTTCTGTTAACCTTTTTCAGATGATGGAAAACATCCTAGTCAGTTGGTGTTCTATCTTAGCATGTTGGTATGTCAGGTACTTAGATATGAACGTAACTATATCTTGCTTCGTAGAAACTTGATACACAGAAATTTGCGGAACTATAAGTCTACGAAATTAGACTTCTCTTAGCATAAGATTTTCTGAAACACCTAATGTAGTGTAGGGTTCTCACCTTTACGCATCAGCTGAGTCATGGTAAGATTAACCGTGCGAATCCATGTGATTCAGCGTGTAACTGTAATCAACCAGAATTTATATTGAAAAATTTCAAGGTGAAATTTCTCCTGTCGTAGAATTTGCAACATAGTGCAAATATGGTCTTCCTGCTCTTCTCTAGACCTAGATAAAAAATCAGGTTGTTCTCGATGAAAATACTGATGAATTTGTGTATGAGTTCATGGAAACTCAATTTATTAAGGCTATAATGCTGCTGGATTATTTAAGAGATTAATACAAAATCACGAATCTAGCATGACCGAGTGGTGTACGAATAGCAGTCATGGAAATGTTATGCTCTTTCACTCGTCACTGATGGCAGCATGATCATGAGTCCGATCTTGGAAAGCTGATTAACACCCTAAAGTCGATTGGACATGTTGTCAATACGTGGAGGAGAATAACGGTTATGGATGGTGATTTTTTTTAAATCGACGGTAGTCGACACGTAATCTCATGTTACCGTCCTTCTCCTTGAAGGTTCTTCTGGAATGTATGGGAAGATTTTGGTATAATCGGCTGGTTATGCGTAAAAGGAACTTCAGTGGTCGTGTCTTAACTGACAGCTAGAAAATTTTAGCAGTCATGGCTAACAAAGCACCTGCTTGGAAAGCATAGATATTTTGTACAAATTTTCCTGATGGAAAACCATGCAGAATGTATTCAGGAGCCTGAACATTACTGTAAAAAATCATGAATTGTAGCAGGGTGTGCTGCTCGTAGTCCATAATTAGGATTAAGTTCAACTCGCATCTATCTGAGGTAATGCGTTAGCAGCTTGGATCTCATCATTAGGCTGAAGGAAAACCTTTGTATACATGGGGATACGAATGGCGTCCTTTATGGTCATGAATATATGAAATATAGGTGCAAGAAAGGAAAGTATCATCGAATAATCGTGACAAATCTCACTGATATGCCGGTGCTGGTACTGAAATTCTTGTGGCCTGATTAATACATGGCACCACAAAATGGATATACCCTTTGGAGGGTACCCTGAATTTCTTAGGGATGTTCCAAAATTGGACGTGAGTCATGTGTCTTGACTCGTGTCTTGGGAGGTATAAGCATGACATGTGTCTTGACTGGTGTCTTGACATGTGTCTCAAGATGTGAAACAAATAGAACTACAAATATTAGGTTATTATGCCTGAATTGGTGGATCGGTCGGACTACTGATCCTTGTATTTTTTATCACGTCCGCGACCGGAGCTTCGGTTACGATTGCTAGGATAGTTGTAGTCATAGTACTGGTTACTATCGTCCTGTTTGTCAGTTCCATGACGGTCATTCTCATGACTGTGATTCATGTAACTATTCAGCTGAGTGGCCGGCTGGTACCGGTTCGCACTCGTATGACTGAAACGACAACTAAATGACGTGTGACATGTAACTAAGAATTAGGGACAATGATTGATGGGAATCGTCTGGTGGTGAAGCATCTTCTCGTCCGATCGCTTTGATCTAACGCCTTTGTCTTCTTCTTGTAAGATCTACAGGTTGTGAACAGCATCAGCATCTCGTAGTGTCTCTAAAATCCGCAACATCAACCCTTAGTAACATCTCCAAGCTATGAGCGGCATCATCAATTTGTAGAGTATCAGCAAGTGGAATACGCACATGGGATACGGTACATGGAGTACACATGGAATGCACATGAAATGATCGGTATAGGGTCGATCATCTGACATGATTTTAAAGAAAAATAATTGGTTAAACGGTTAGAAAGACCATCATGATAACCTGACAATGCCAGTATATACCTCATTCTGGTTGCATAGAGAAACGCTTACGTGTGGTTAAACGAACTTCAACGATGATTTTCCTGAAAGCATGATTAATGAAAACCAACCATGACTATCATGAAAGCAGGATTTTAAATGAATTCCAATAGTGTCTTGCATGAAAGCATAAACAACAAAAGAGGCGTAAGACGTAATCACATGAAGACGAAATCATCATGAAGAAACATGAAACAACCTAACATGAAGGAGTGTATAACATAATCAACATGAAAATGAAGTTAACCATGACAGTATGAAAACATACTTGACACAAAAAACATAGTAACTTATGAGGGGACATAAAAAAATTTATGCCAATAAATCATGAGAAAATTTTTATGCATGAAAACAGTGCGTGAATGCATGATGCGGTTTATAAAAATCTTTATATGCGCGAGGGTAAACGCCAATGGTCAGTTTACCCAAAATAAAAGACATGGCGAGGGGACGCCTATGGGTCGGTCCCAAAATTAAAAAGTTTCGATAAAAGCACATGCGACTAAATAGGGCCAGTCCTGTACCAACCATTACTTAGTCAAAATTCATGCACCAATGATACATGAAACATAAATAAGTAAAAATATCTGTCAAAACTTATCAAAAAATTTTTATGTGACTAATTATGAACTACTAGGGTTCAGTCCACACAGCCACAGTTCACGAGGAACATCATGCATAAACATTGACACATAACTAAATATGAATGACGGTTGTCCATCCATATTAGTAAAACAATATCGATGAAAACATCAAGGTTAAAACATCAAGGGGCTGAAAACATCATTGTTAAAACAACAATGCGCTGAACACATCAATACGTGGAATAACAAGCGTTGGCTTAGGAAGATCCTGGTGACTACCCACTAGTCACATGTCAAGTTTTAGAGCCTACAGGTCGAAGCCTTGTCTCTGATACCATAATTGTAACACCCCAATTTTATAAGTGGACCGTTACGCATAATTATGGTGTGTCATCAAAGCATGCAAGGTAATATGTAGTAAAACATACATGACCATAAGGAAAACCAGGATCAAACATCGGTTCCCAAACATAAGCCCAAAACATAAATATAGTAAATGAACTAGCAAAGACTAGACAAGCATAACTATATGGCAAAAAGGAGAAGTCTATGGCAACTTCCATCCTATGCACTTCCTCTAAATGCTTGAGTCCGTCCTTGGATACCTGCCGTTTTAGGACATGGAAAGGAAAGTAACGGCTGAGCATAACGCTCAGTGCAGGATATACGACATAGTATGAATGGCTGAAACATAAATAAGACTAATAGCAGCGAAAATGTATAAGTCCTGGAAAACCTAGTTGTCACTGTTATGTTAACTGGTTTTAGTTCTAAAAACATAGCTTATGTTACTTATGAAAATTTGTATTAGTTAATGTACCAAAAGCCAATATAGGTCATGAGGTCAACAACGTGCATGAATACTTGGAGGGGTGACATTGTCATGCAAGTTAGAGGGGATACATCTAATTAACTTGTAAGTGGGTAGGATGGATCAGCTCCTTGTGAAGGATGCAAGGCACACACCACATTCACCATGAAATCTTGACTGAAACATGTAACTAGGATGCACCCATACACCCCACATGATAATATAATAATATAATGGCCAGATAACTGAAAAGGGATGCCACGAGCTATCATTCCGCCGTGGTGAAGTCATAACACTAGTGCCTCTAGTGTTATGGTTATGGTACCTCCATAACTAGGTGAAACTAGTCATGCATGTATATGGCTAAGGTAACTAATAAACATAAGCATTTAATCTGTAACTACTAAGGAAAACAGTTGGCTGCATACGGGAAATCCTAATGAAGGAAGAGATTATCCTTACTGAAGGACGGGAAATCCGTACCTTATGTCCAGTGAACGAAGAAAGAAGAACGAAAGGAAGTCCTACTCCAATCTCACTAATGCTACATAAAAGGTACATGTATAAGTATATCGTTTACTGCGTACTTAACTGATTATAGTATGTCTTGACTTGTTTTATATGTCTTAGTCTTGTTTTTACTGATTTTAATGTTATACTGCTTTTATCATGTGTTTTCAGTCTTCTGATTATGTATTAACTGATATTCTTGTATTATCATGCTTGTATTATAATAATAAGTAACTTTCTAAAAATAGCAGATTTCCTAAAATAGAAAGTTTCCAAAAGTAGAAAGTTTCCAAAAATAGATATAATTCTTAAAATAGACAAGTTTATAAAAATAGAAATTTTCCAAAAACAGTAAGTTTCCCGAAATAGAAAGTCTTCATATTTAGAAATAAGCTAGATTAATAAGCTAGTAATATAATGCTTAGGTTTTACTGATTAAATATACTATGTCATGAGATTAATAGCATAGTTTATTAATTATAACATGTTAATTAACTAAACTATTGGTTAGATGTTTTAATTAAATATAACATGATTTAATTAAATTAAAGTGTACATAATACTTAGGTTAAAACATGTATTAATATTTATAGTAATATAACCTAAGTCATGATAATTAATTAATTACATGTCATGTTTTAATTAATTAATTAAAATAAAACTATAGCCTAAAACTAAATAATAAAATACTTAGGTTAAAAGCATGTATTATTTATCCAAAAATAAATATAGCCTAAGTCTTGATTAAATTAAATTAATTTTAAGTCATGTTTAATTTAATTTAATTAATCTTGAAAAAAATGCTTGTAAAATATACTTGTAGAAAATATTTAGCTTGTAAAAATGAACTCGTGCCCGCGTTGTGTTTTTCATCTAAGCCGAGCCAAACAGCCCCCTTAATTCTGTCTTAAACAAAAAACCAAACACCCCCTTAACTGCCAGTCCCCCTGGTAGTGGTGTTATTGCCACCGGCAGTGGCTAGTTTCCCCTGCTCGAAATAAATTCCCACCGAGACCACAAAGGTCTCGGTTCCCACTGCCTGAACAAACACACCCGTGCCGCTGCCACTAATAGGACAAACGCACCCCTGCTGGCTGCAGGGCTTGCGGCTGATGGAGCAAAAAGCCCACCGAGAGTCTAGGACTCTCGGTTTGTGTGCAATCCGAACCTAAAACCAACCACAACCCGAATCCCTCTTTAATCTTAAGATTTCTAACATGTTTATAAGTCATGTTATTAATTCTTATTCTTTTTGTGTTCATGAACTGTAACACCCCCAAATATTCATACTTTTGTTCAGCGGAAGAGTCGGTGGTGTTACGGGATATCACATTACTCAAATCATAGACAACGCTTAAAAATCACGTCGTTTAATAATAAAGCTTTTTCCATTCATAAACATCAAATTACATAGGTCCCAAGTCATAGTATTTCATACAATTTTACAAAGCATTTGAATGGAAATTTGTTATTTAAGTGCGGGCCATGAATTCTTGTCGTCTTCCCGAGAATTACCTTCAAGTACCTGAGATAAAACATGTTAAAAGAAAAGGTCAGCGAAAACGCCGAGTGAATTCATAGAGTTTAATGAATTCCAATAATATATCATCGGTATAAAATTATTACCGAAAATCATTTTGTACAATTCTTTATCGTAGGCCATAAAATAAGCGAAAAATTTTTATACAAATCTTTGTTGTAAATCATACTATAGGCTTTTGCCTTCAAAACCATTATACGAACCAATGTCGTAAACATCATACAATACGTTTTATAACGTTGTATAGAGTTAAATAAAAACCGTTATATGAATATGGTTATGTAAAACCAAAACACGAACATAATATCAATAATAAGACCCCGTATTGCTAGTTAGGCAATATATTGTAATTCAATGCGTATAGCAGTATTTTCGTTATTTGGATTATTATAAGCCGCATGACATTGTTACCTTACTATAACAAACAACGGGTAGCTAACCCGAAACTCAATTTGCCCATCTAAGTTAGCGTGTCGTCACAAAAATCACGCTATGGAAATCTTCTCATACATAAATTCGCTTACCAATCAATGTGGCACGACAGGGATCAACCGTCAAGGCGCGAACTGGGGTGATCGTCCCCAAATAGTATTATTATATGCATAAGCGTCCACCAAATTCCGGTATTTCACAATTCATGCTAATGGGACTTTTAGTGACATAACCTAACTTTAATAATCCATTTTATTTCATTTATCGGGTCATATAATCATTCATCGGGTCATACAATCATTCGGGTCCAAATCAATAAGCAAATAATCGGGACAAATGGTGTCCTATTTTATCAAAACTAGCATGTTATCTCCCTCATGGGTTTATAAAACATTTCATAAAAACGTTTAAAAGAGTGCGAGGCTATGAACTCACGTTGATTGGGAAAGGCGGTTATCAGCGATTTGGATGTACGGTACGTGCTTCAATCACGAAAACCTAGACAAATAATACTCGTCTTATACTCTTGTCCAATGACTTTATAAAAACCATAACTATGTATATATATGATGATTTTGTATATATGATGATGATCAAGTAGGATTGTACATCTTTATTTGCTCATTATAGTGTTATATGTTGGTAACTTTTATACTAGTTTCATTAGTTCGTCTTCTTTACTTGTCAAGGCCATTAAGCCCATTATAAGCGCATTACCTTATATTAGTCCATTTTACACTTTTAATATCAGTCCTATACTTACATGTTAGGCCCAAGTGGGTTAAGCCCATTGTTGGGAATTATTTGTTAAGTGTCAAGTATCGTTAGTATATTCGGAGTACTGTTAGTGTTATGTAAGTACCGTTAGTGTTAACGCGTTACATAGTAAGTACTGCTACTTATGAAGTAAGTACTGCTATGATGATTAGGACGAATATGTCTTTGTATAAGATATGTCATAATTATAGTTAGAGTATGTCTTATGTGATATACCTAAATTGTAACACCCTATTTTGGAAATGGAAATATCACAGTAATTATGGCGTGTCATCAAAGCATACAAGGTAAAGTGTCTAAACATTACTTGACCATAACAAGGAAATACCGGAATCAAACATCGGTAGTCCAAAAGAAAAGCTCATCACACACGAACATAGTATAATAAAGGAAAAGGACTAAACAATGTCCAAAGCATAAGTATCAAAAGAAAGGAAATGCATAATGTAAAGAAGGCTAGATAGCTTCCAGTCCATATGCACGTACTCTTAGTGTCTACGAGCGTCCCTGAGTACCTGCCGTTTTAGGAACATAGAAAAGGAAAACGGCTGAGCAAATACGCTCAGTGCACGAATGTACAATAAAGCATGAATAGAATAAGTATATAACATAATAACAGCGGAAGAAAACTAAGTCCCGAGTAACCTGGTTAAGTCTTAATAAAACTGGTTTTATAGTTTGAAAGTCTTATGTTTATGTTATAAAAACTGTTTGTCATATTTTACCATTAGCCAATATAGGTCATGAAAATACACCGTGCATGAATAATTGGAGGGGTGACCTCATCATGCAAATTAGAGGGGCTGCCTCTAATTTAATATACTGGTTTTGGGTAGGAGGGATCAGCTCCTTGTGAAGGATGCAAGGCACACACCACATTCACCATGTAATCCTGAATAAAAACATGTAACTAGGATGCACCCATACGCCCCACATGATAAATATAATAATATGGCCAAAAGCTGAAGGGACGCCACGAGCAATCACTCCGCCGTGGTGAAGTCATAACATCAGTGCCTCTAATGTTATGGTTATGGTACCTCCATAACTAGGTGAAACTGGTCATGCATGTATATGGCTATAGGTAATCTTAATTAAACATAAGCAATCAAACACATAACTTATACTACGGGAAAACAGTTGGCTGCATACAGGGAATCCTAATAAGGAAAGAATGTCCATACTGAAAGGACGAGAATCCGTACCTTATGTCCAGTGAACGAGAAAGACGAACTGCGAGAATCCTACTTCCGAATCACTAGTGCTACATAAATACGTACATGAATAAGTATCTGCTTACTAAATACATAGCTGGTTTTATGTCATGTCTTAGCTTATTTTATGTGTTCTTACTATGTTTTACTGTTTTAAAGCCTTAAACTGTGTTAAATCTTATATTCTGTTTATTCTGATTAAGTATTTCTGGTATTTCATGTGTTATTATACTTACTGTGTAATAATAAGTAACTTTCCAAAAATAGCAGGTTTCCTAAAATAGAAAGTTTCCAAAAATAGAAAGTTTCCAAAAATAGAAAGTTTCCAAAAATAGAAAGTTACCAAAAATAGAAAGTTTCCAAAATAGAAAGTTTCCAAAAATAGAAAGTTTCCAAAAATAGAAAGTTTCCAAAAATAGATTTACTGCTTAAAATAGATAAGTTTCTAAAAATAGAAACTTTCCATAAATAGATTTGCTGCCTTAATTAAATAAGTTTCCATAAATAGATTAGCTGCCTTAAATAAATAAATTTCTAAAAATAGCTGGTTTCCATAAATAGATTAGCTGCCTTATTTAATTAAGTTTCTAAAAATAGAACGTTTCCATAATTAGAAATAAGCTGGTTAAATAAGCTAAGTATATAAGCCTAAGTGTTTTTCATGATTATTTTCTAAGTCATATGGTATATTGTATAGTTTAATAATTATTTCATGTAATTTAATTAAACTATAGGTTATAATATTTAATTAAAGTATAACATGTTTTTAATTAAATAAGTTAAATACTTAGGTTAACATATGTATTATTATATATTAATAATATAACCTAAGTCATGTTAATTAATTAATTATATCCATGGTTTTAAAATAATTAATTAATTATAAGTCTTAAATATATAAATACTTAGGTTAAAATAATTTCATGATCATTAATAATTAAATAACCTAAGTCATGTTATTAAATTAATCATATCTTTTATTAATTTAATTTTAACATAAGTTCATAACAAAAAAAACTAACATACACCATGAACCGGATCTAGGCTAAAAACATGAACCGGACATGAATCGACACCGTACCCCGAACCAACTCGGGGTACCCCGTGTTTCCCCTTGCTGCCGTGGGACCCACCCGCACCAACCAAGACCATATGGTCTTGGTGGTGGTCGGCTTGGCAAACCGAAACCCCCTCGGGTTTGGTTGCAGCCTGCGACCAAAACAAACACCCCTTATAAACAACCCTTTGATTTAATTTAACACCAAAACATGTTAGATCTATGATTAATTATTATGTTTTTATGAAAACATTACATGTTCATACATAATAAAAAGATTAAATTAAAAGAAAAGGTTTATAAAGGTTTTACCGAATTCGTGGATCAAGAGAACGAAGAACCAACACGATAAATCACTAGAGTTCTGAGATCCAAGATCAAGAACCACCTTGTATGGTGTTCTTAGGGTGGCGGCACAAAGAGAAGGAGGAAGGAGGGTTTTTAGGTTTTTCTTAAAAAATCTTCTGTAAGTTTATTTGTGTAGTGAAAAATTAATTAACCCCCCTTTAGTATTGACAAATGGGCTTGGCCCATTTATCCTTGTTGGCCGCGGGTAGGGACCCCACATGGGGTTCCCGTACCTTTTTCTATGTCTCGTTATTTAGTTACTCGTTTCTGATTATTTATGTTCGTGTTTTAAATGTTCTCGTTACGTAAACGTCGTGATCTAATATATTTAATTACGCTCGTAATAAATATATATACGTAATTAATAATAGTTCGTGTTTTAATTACGTTCATGATTTCATGATCGCATATTCGTGATTAATTATTGTTAAATAGTTATTTCTTGATCGTGCATATAAAATACTTATCGTGTTTTAACACGTACGTAATACGTAAACTCCTAACACGTAATCGTAATCATGCTATATTAGGAAAGTTTTTAACTAGTACGTACGATCCTAAGGGTACTATGCATGGTAAAAGCATGCGGGTTTTACAACTCTTCCCCCTAAAAAGAATAATTCGTCCCCGAATTATAGATAAAGTAAACTGGAAAAGAAGAACATACCCGAATTCAAAATATGAAATGAGGGTAAGAAGCCCGGATAGACTCCTCCGTTTCCCAAGTGGCTTCCCGCTCGGTATGATCCCTCCATAGAATTTTGACGAATGGAATCGTCTTCTTTCTCATGACTCGTTCTTGTCTGTCAAGAACTCGTTCGGGTTCTTCTATAAAAGTGAGATCTTCACGTATCTGTTCCAGTGGATACTGAACCATGTGAAGGGGATGATACTGGTACCCTCTGAGTAAGGACACATGAAACACATTGTGCACATGTGATAGCTGCGGAGGTAACGCCAATCGGTAAGATACTTCACCGACTCGTTCAATGATATCAAACAGTCCGATGAAACGAGGACTAAGCTTCCCTTTAATCCCGAAGCGTCTAACACCACGTGCCGGCGAAACCTTAAGGAAGACGTGATCTCCTACGTTAAAGTGTAAATCCCTACGATGCTTATCGGCGTAACTCTTTTGACGTGACCGTGCCTCCTGAATCTTCTGCTTAGCTACTGCGATCTTCTCATTTGTCATCTCTATGATTTCCGGTCCTTTGAGTGTTCGCTCGCCAACCTGATCCCAGCAGATTGGGGCGCGACACTTTCTGCCATACAACATCTCAAATGGATCACATTTGATGCTTGCGTGCCAGCTGTTGTTGTATGCAAACTCCACCAAACAGATGTATTCGTTCCAATCACCCGTCCATTCCAACGCACATGACCTCAACATATCTTCCAATGTCTGAATGGTTCGCTCCGACTGTCCGTCCGTTTGAGGATGAAAAGCCGTGCTAAGCTTAAGTTGTGTACCCCAAGCTTTCTGCAGACTTTTCCAAAAGCGCGAAGTGAATCGAGGATCTCTGTCTGAGACGATGCTGGATGGTGCACCGTGGAGTCTCATGATCTCTCGTCTATACGTATTTGCGAGTTTACTTACCAGATCTTCCTTGCGGATCGGTAAGAAATGAGCTGATTTGGTAAGTCGATCAACGATAACCCAAATTGCATCGTGCTTCCTTTTAGTAGGCGGAAGACCGGTAACAAAATTCATGGTGATTTTGTCCCACTTCCACTCTGGAATATCTAATGGTTGAAGGAGACCGCCAGATCGATGATGCTCGATCTTAACCTGCTGGCAGGTAAGACATTTGGAGACGTAAGTGGCCACATCCTGTTTCATACCATTCCACCAAAAGTACTGCTTGATGTCATGGTACATCTTAGTCGAACCAGGATGTATCGAGAATGGGGAGCTATGAGCTTCAGCTAACAAAGCTTCCCGGAGTTCTTGGTCATCAGGAACACAAAGTCTAGTGCCCTGCCATACGATACCATCTGCATCTACTCTGAATTCTGTCTGCTTCTCCAAATTTTGTACTATCGCCCAGATTTCTTTGTCATCCTTCTGAGCTTCCTTGATCTTAGATAGTAACTCGGGTTCTACTCTAAGATTAGCCCAATAACCGTGCTGTCCACGTACCATGATCTTGATGTCTAGTCGCTCCAAGTCTATGATGATTTCCTCTTTGATTTTAATGCCGTTGATCATTCCGGACTTCCTGCTAAGGGCATCTGCTACTACATTTGCCTTTCCGGGATGATACTGTAGATTAATGTCATAATCCGTCAACAGCTCTAACCATCTCCTCTGCCTCAGGTTCAATTCACGCTGAGTGAAGATATACTTCAAGCTTTTGTGGTCGGTGAAAATGTCACATGATTCTCCATATAAGTAGTGTCTCCATATCTTCAATGCAAACACGACTGCAGCAAGTTCTAGATCGTGCGTGGGGTAATTTTCTTCATAAGGCTTAAGCTGCCGTGAAGCATACGCGATCACTTTCCCATGTTGCATGAGAACACAGCCAAGTCCCTTCCCCGATGCATCGCTGTAGATTTGAAATCCACCAATACCAGATGGTAGAGTAAGATTAGGTGCAGATACTAGCTTCTGCTTCAGGTCTTCAAAGCTCTTCTCTCGATCTTCAGTCCAGACGAATTTCTCCCCTTTCCGCATCAGTTTGGTCAATGGTAGTGCTAGGCGGGAAAAGTTCTCCACGAACCTACGGTAATAGCCAGCTAAGCCTAAGAAACTGCGGGCTTCCGTCACTGATGTCGGCCTTGGCCACTTAGTAATGGCCTCAACCTTCGCTGGATCCATAGTGATTCCTTCTGCTGATACAATGTGACCTAAGAATGCCACCTTGTCTAACCAGAACTCACACTTGGAGAATTTAGCATACAGCTGTTTCTGGCGAAGAATATGTAGTACTGTACGAAGATGGTCTTCGTGTTCCTCCTTGGACTTTGAGAAAATCAGGATGTCATCGATGAAAACAATGACGAATTTGTCTAGAAATTCATGGAAGATTCTGTTCATCAGATCCATGAACACTGCTGGAGCATTTGTGAGGCCAAATGGCATAACTACAAACTCGTAGTGGCCATAGCGGGTACGAAAAGCAGTCTTAGCGATGTCCTGCTCCTTGACCCGTAGCTGATGATAGCCTGACCTAAGATCGATCTTGGAGAAGTGTTTGGCCCCTTGGAGTTGGTCAAACAGATCGTCAATGCGTGGCAGTGGATACCTATTCCGAATGGTAATCTTGTTGAGCTCGCGATAGTCTATGCAAAGGCGCATACTGCCATCCTTCTTCTTAACAAACAAGACCGGTGCGCCCCATGGAGATGCGCTCGGTCGAATGAAACCTCGTTCAAGAAGTTCTTGTAGTTGATCATTCAGCTCCTTCAGCTCTATGGAAGCCATGCGATAAGGAGCCTTGGAGATTGGTTCAGCTCATGGAACCAGCTCGATACTGAATTCCACTTCTCGTGCAGGTGGTATGCCCGGAAGTTTTGCTGGAAACACGTCTTGGAATTCCGACACTATTGGTTGATCCGGAATCGATGGAGATCCAACATCCATGTCGTGAATCGTAGCTAATAACCCTCGCAGCCATGTGACAGTAGTGCACGCACTTGCAGGGTGGATATGACTTGTACAGACCGTCCGGCTACGAACCTATTATGAATGTACTCTGGTGTATTGACATCACCGAAGATAACTCGATATGAATGGCAGTCTATCGTAGCATGATACTTGGATAGCCCATCCATGCCCAAAATCATGTCGAAGTCATTCATGTCCAGCGGAAGTGCGTCGACAGGTCGAACCTTATCATCAAATTCTAGAGGAAGACTCTTGTATACATGGGTGATTAATACAGAGTCCCTCAAAGGCGTGTAAATAGTAATCCTATTTTCTAGTGGTAAGGGAGGCATCCTAATGTTCTTAGCATAAGCAGTAGAAATAACCGAGTGAGTAGCACCCGTATCGAAAAGAACACATGCAGCGCGACCATACATATACAAGATTCCAGTGATGGTACCTGTAGACTTGTTGGCCTGGTCTCGAGATGTCGTGTAGACACGCCCGGCAGTAGGAGGCGGCTTGGTATCAGCATGTCCCGATGTACCCTCCATCTCGCCCTTACGTCAATCCTTCATGATATGGCCAGGAAGACCACACTTGAAGCACGCATCAGTATTACGGCGACATGGTCCTGGATGCCTACGGTGGCAAGTAGAGCAAAGAGGATGAGTGTATCCTCCAGCAGGTGCTCTGGCTGGCTGAGGACCTGATAAAACATTTTACATAAGACATGGTAATTGGGTACAAAGGACAAAGCGGATAATCGTAAGAATGAATACCAGTGATAGCTGGACGGCTAGGCTGCGAACCTCTCTGGTTCTGGTCCCTACCGTTTCCATGGTTCCTTGTAGAAGTTTGATAAAGTGTCAGAATATGAGTTATAACATAAAACATAAGGAATTTCGTAAGAATTAGGACCTGCTGTTATTGGAGTGCCCGTCGTTGTTACGGTAATTGTCATTACCACCACGCCTATCCGTAGCAGAACGGTCGTTAGTCTGACCGTTTCCCTTGGGTTGATGAGGCTGCTGCTGAGTAGCCGGCTGAGACCGGTCCCTAGTTTTCTTCCTGGAAGATACAGTTAAAGAGATGAATAATTGACATATGGAAAGTATACGGATTGGTCATCGCTTGAATGCGAATGTTTACCTCTTGTCGGGTCTTTCAGCTTCCCCGAACTCGTCCCTCTCCTGCAGCATCTCCAGTTTTCGTGCTGCATCGGCCACTTGTGCTACAGTGTTGAACGTAGCACACACCAGATTGTTTGCGACCGATGTGCGAAGAGCCCATCTGAAGTAACGTGCCTGCTCTTCAGGAGTACCTGCTACCGCACCAAGGAAACCAGCCAAGCGAAGAAAGCGCTGCATAAACTCGTTGCTATTCTCCCCAGCTCTCTGTCGGATCCCATGGTACTCTCTCTTGAGCTTGTCATGCTCAGCCTTGGGAAAGAACTGCTCCATCACCCTGTCCTTGAACTGAGCCCAAGTCAAACCAGCAACCCACTCATCGCCACCTTCAGATTGCATCAATGCTAACCACCAGTTGAGTACATCGCCTTCGAACCGATAGCATGCCAACCTCGCCTTGTATGCGGGGTCACAGCCCATAGTGTTGAAAATCTTCTCGATGTGAGCCAACCAGCTTTTAGCATCGCTGGGGCTATCTGTCTTCTCAAAAGCTCGAGGGCGGAGCTTGTTGAATCTCTCCAGCCATACTGCTAATGTCACTGGAGGAGGAGGAGGTGGCTGATTGTGCTGCTGATTGTTGGCAGCTTGAACTTCAGCCCGGATGTCATTCCTCAGTTGAGGAAGCAAGGCTTGCATGGCAACCTGAATTGCAGCATTGAGCTGCTCCTGTTCGCGTGTGAGAACCATCTGACAGTATAACATAAAACATATGATTAAAAAGTTCAAAACATAAAATATAAATATATACATGAAAAAAAATTTATACTAAAATTTCACGAGAAAAATTTTATGCAAGAAAATTTTGTGTATGAATGCATGATGCAGTTTTATGAAAACTTTTTGTATGCTCGAGAGTGAACGCCTCTGGTCAGTTCACCCAAAAAAAAGACATAGCGAGGGGACGCCTATGGGTCGGTCCCAAATCTAAAAGTTTCGATAAAACACATGCAACTAAATAGGGCCAGTCCTGTACCAACCATTACTTAGTCAAAAACCCTGCAACAATGACAGGTATATGTATGCTTAAAAATGATGAATGCATGAAAACAACTGTCAGTTCTAGGAAGACCGTAGTGACTACCCACTAATCACAGGTCATATTTTGAGAGCCTATAGGTCGAAGCCTTGGCTCTGATACCATAATTGTAACACCCCATTTTAGAAATGGAAATATCACAGTAATTATGGCGTGTCATCAAAGCATACAAGGTAAAATGTCTAAACATTACTTGACCATAAAAAGGAAATACCGGAATCAAACATCGGTAGTCCAAAAGTAAAGCTCATCACACACAAACATAGTATAATAAAGGAAAAGGACTAAACAATGTCCAAAGCATAAGTATCAAAAGAAAGGAAATGCATAATGTAAAGAAGGCTAGACATCTTCCAGTCCATATGCACGTACTCTTAGTGTCTACGAGCGTCCCTGAGTACCTGCCGTTTTGGGAACATAGGAAAGGAAAACGGCTGAGCAAATACGCTCAGTGCACGGATGTACAATAAAGCATGAATAGAATAAGCATATAACGTAATAACAGCGGAAGAAAACTAAGTCCCGAGTAACCTGGTTAAGTCTTAATAAAACTGGTTTTATAGTTTGAAAGTCTTATGTTTATCTTATAAAAACTGTTTGTCATATTTTACCATTAGCCAATATAGGTCATGAAAATCCACCGTGCATGAATAATTGGAGGGGTGACCTCATCATGCAAATTAGAGGGGCTGCCTCTAATTTAATATACTGGTTTTTGGGTAGGAGGGATCAGCTCCTTGTGAAGGATGCAAGGCACACACCACATTCACCATGTAATCCTGAATAAAAACATGTAACTAGGATGCACCCATACGCCCCACATGATAAATATAATAATATGGCCAAAAGCTGAAGGGACGCCACGAGCAATCACTCCGCTGTGGTGAAGTCATAACATCAATGCCTCTAATGTTATGGTTATGGTACCTCCATAACTAGGTGAAACTGGTCATGCATGTATATGGCTATAGGTAATCTTAATTAAACATAAGCAATCAAACACATAACTTATACTACAGGAAAACAGTTGGCTGCATATAAGGAATCCTAATAAGGAAAGAATGTCCATACTGAAAGGACGGGAATCCGTACCTTATGTCCAGTGAACGAGAAAGACGAACTGCGAGAATCCTACTTCCGAATCACTAGTGCTAAATAAATACGTACATGAATAAGTATCTTCTTACTAAATACATAGCTGGTTTTATGTCATGTCTTAGCTTATTTTATGTGTTCTTACTATGTTTTACTGTTTTAAAGCCTTAAACTGTGTTAAATCTTATATTCTGTTTATTCTGATTAAGTATTTCTGGTATTTCATGTGTTATTATACTTACTGTGTAATAATAAGTAACTTTCCAAAAATAGCAGGTTTCCTAAAATAGAAAGTTTCCAAAAATAGAAAGTTTCCAAAAATAGAAAGTTTCCAAAAATAGAAAGTTTCCAAAAATAGAAAGTTACTAAAAATAGAAAGTTTACAAAAATAGAAAGTTTCCAAAAATAGAAAGTTTCCAAAAATAGAAAGTTTCCAAAAATAGATTTACTGCTTAAAATAGATAAGTTTCTAAAAATAGAAACTTTCCATAAATAGATTTGCTGCCTTAATTAAATAAGTTTCCATAAATAGATTTGCTGCCTTAAATAAATAAATTTCTAAAAATAGCTGGTTTCCATAAATAGATTAGCTACCTTATTTAATGAAGTTTCTAAAAATAGAAAGTTTCCATAATTAGAAATAAGCTGGTTAAATAAGCTAAGTATATAAGCCTAAGTGTTTTTCATGATTATTTTCTAAGTCATATGGTATATTGTATAGTTTAATAATTATTTCATGTAATTTAATTAAACTATAGGTTATAATATTTAATTAAAGTATAACATGTTTTTAATTAAATAAGTTAAATACTTAGGTTAACATATGTATTATTATATATTAATAATATAACCTAAGTCATGTTAATTAATTAATTATATCTATAGTTTTAAAATAATTAATTAATTATAAGTCTTAAATATATAAATACTTAGGTTAAAATAATTTCATGATCATTAATAATTAAATAACCTAAGTCATGTTATTAAATTAATCACATCTTTTATTAATTTAATTTTAACATAAGTTCATAACAAAAAAACTAACATACACAATGAACCGGATCTAGGCTAAAAACATGAACCGGACATGAATCGACACCGTACCCCGAACCAACTCGGGGTACCCCGTGTTTCCCCTTGCTGCCGTGGGACCCACACGCACCAACTAAGACCATATGGTCTTGGTGGTGGTCGGCTTGGCAAACCGAAAGCCCCTCGGGTTAGGTTGCAGCCTGCGGCCAAAACAAACACCCCTTATAAACAACCCTTTGATTTAATTTAACACCAAAACATGTTAGATCTATGATTAATTATTATGTTTTTATAAAAACATTACATGTTCATACTTAATAAAAAGATTAAATTAAAAGAAAAGGTTTATAAAGGTTTTACCGAATTCGTGGATCAAGAGAACGAAGAACCAACACGATAAATCACTAGAATTCTGAGATCCAAGATCAAGAACCACCTTGTATGGTGTTCTTAGGGTGGCGGCACAAAGAGAAGGAGGAAGGAGGGTTTTTAGGTTTTTCTTAAAAAATCTTCTGTAAGTTTATTTGTGTAGTGCAAAATTAATTAACCCCCCTTTAGTAAAAATTGACAAATGGGCTTGGCCCATTTGTCCTTGTTGGCCGCGGGTAGGGACCCCACATGGGGTTCCCGTACCTTTTTCCGTGTCTCGTTATTTAGTTACTCGTTTGTGATTATTTATGTTCGTGTTTTAAATGTTCTCGTTACGTAAATGACGTGACCTAATATATTTAATTACGCTCTTAATAAATATATACACGTAATTAACAATACTTCGTGTTTTAATTACGTTCATGATTTCATGATCGCATGTTCGTGATTAATTATTGTTAAATAATTATTTCGTGATCGTGCATATAAAATACTTATCGTGTTCTAACACGTACGTAATACGTAAACTCCTAACACGTAATCGTAATCATGCTATATTAGGAAAGTTTTTAACTAGTACGTACGATCCTAAGGGTACTATGCATGGTAAAAGCATGCGGGTTTTACATAAATAGTTAGAATATTGATAATATATCGTCTGTGATATAGTTATCTTTATAGAATATTCTAAGGTTTCTGATGTAGACTAAAAAACAAAGTAACAAAGATAAGTAATTGGATCTGTTGATTCAACAAGAATACCAGAAACAATTCTGCTAATAATCGTTGATTCTGAAGAATGCCCGAAAATTAGGGTAAAACACGGCAACTCAACGGCCAATGTTTTAACTTTTATTAAACTGATAACTGTCTTGCTAGGGTTACAGCAGATTCATTAAATAATGACTGCAAACAAAGAAAAACCCTAAAAATCCAACGGGCTGGACCGTAGCCCAATGACAAAGTCCAACTGAAAGTGAAAAAAACATAAAAATGCAAAAAACTGATAGTAAAAAGGCTTTTCGGGCCTTGAAAAATCCGTAACCAGCTAAAAGGTGGTTACAGCGTCGTCGGTCTCCTTTTTACGCACGTTTTGACAGGTCACGGGCTGAAAACGGACTTAGGATGCAAAAGTTATGCAAAAGTTATGCCCATGCTAATATCAACCCAGGGCTGCAAAGGAACTGGCAAAGGCATATAAAGACCTGCATTAGTAGCCGTCCCCTTTGAAACTTGACAAATACGACACCTCTTGACGTAACGATCCACTTCCTTCCTCATAGTAGGCCAAAAATAAGAAGCTTGAACCAACTGTAAAGTGCGATCACGACCAACATGTCCTTCACCATGCAACTCCTTAATAATTTGCAAGCGAAGACTTGAATCAGGAATACAAAGTTGATTCCCTTTGAATAGGAACCCATCATGCAGAACAAAATCTGTTTTCTCTCCGGATTGCAAATCCTGCAGAACAATTGAAAAGTATGGATCCACAGTCACCATGTCACAAATGACATCCAGTCCAGGAACATCAACCTGCATGGTTACAAGTAAACTACTTCTCCTGCTTAAGGCATCAGCAGCACGATTGGAAGCACCCGTTTTGTGTTTCACCACAAAAGTAAATTTCTCAAGAAAAGCCAACCAACGCCCATGTTTATGTGAAACCTTATCTTGAGTACGAATATGCCTTAAGGAATCATGGTCGGTGAACAAAACAAACTCCTTATGAAACAAATAATGGCGCCAATGCTTCACAGCTTGGACCACTGCATAAAACTCCAAGTCATAAGTAGAGTACCTCGACTTCGGCCCTGTCAACTTCTCGCTAAAGTAGGCAACAGGCCGCCCACCCTGACTAAGAACTCCACCAATTGCAACCTTAGAAGCATCAGTATGAAGCTCAAAAACTTTAGAAAAGTCAGGCAATACCAGGATTGGCGCTGTAGTAAGCTTTTCCTTGACAACCCGAAAAGCTATCTCTGCTTCCTCCGTCCAAACAAATGACTTACCCTTCATACAGTCTGTCAAAGGGGCCATAATGGAACTGAAATTAGGGATAAACCGCCTATAGAAAGAAGCAAGACCATGGAAACTCCGAACTTCAGTAATGGTAGTTGGAGTTGGCCACTCCTGAACAACTGCTACCTTAGATTCATCCACCTGTATGCCATCACCAGAAACAACATACCCTAAAAACAAAACTTTAGGGGTCATGAACACACACTTCTTCGTGGCTGCATAAAAATTATCCTTCCGAAGCAAGGTCAAGACCTGCCTCACATGATTGACATGCTCATTATAAGAAGCACTATAAATAAGAATGTCATCAAAATAAACAACCACAAACTTGCCAATAAAAGGCCTGAGCAGTTGATTCATCACACGCATAAATGTGCTTGGTGCATTTGATAAACCAAAAGGCATGACCAACCACTCATACAACCCTTCACGGGTCTTGAAAGCGGTCTTCCACTCGTCAGGTCTAAGACGAATCTGGTAATACCCACTCTTCAAATCCAGCTTTGTGAAAATGGTAGCACCACTAATCTGGTCAAGCAAATCATCAAGGCGAGGAATAGGAAACCTGTACCTCACAGTAATCTTATTGATGGCTCGACTATCAACACACATACGCCATGTACCATCCTTCTTTGGAGTCAATAGGGCAGGAACAGCACACGGGCTCATACTCTCACGAACATGACCCTTGGAAACCAGCTCCTCAACTTGCCTGCGCAACTCCTCATGTTCTCCCGGGCTCATCCTATAATGTGGCCTGTTAGGCAACTGTGACCCAGGCTCTAGATCTATATGATGTTGTATGTCACGCAATGGTGGCAAACCATCAGGTAATTCATCAGGGAAAACATCAGAGAATTCCTCAAGTAAAGGGATCATGGCTTCAGGAACTTCACCGTCTTCAGAAACCTCCTTCCCTATTAATACAAAAACATCACCTCCCACCTCCAGCTCGTCTTCGAACTGCGAAAGAGTTAGTAAAGTACCAGTGGGTTTATTAACTACTTCCTTAGGTTTATTTGGCATCAAAGTAATCTTCACACCCCCAAACGGGAAACTATAAGTATTAGTTCTCCCATGGTGAGTTACATCACGGTCATACTCCCAAGGTCTACCCAACAATAAGTGACAAGCATCCATAGGTATCACATCACACCAAAGATTATCCTTATAAGTTGTTCCTACAGAAAACGGAACTTGGACACGCTTGGAAACTGTTATCTCCCCACCCTTTTTAAGCCACTGTAACTTATAAGGTTTGGGACGATCTTCAGTTTTCAGCCCTAATTTCTGGACTGCTCCTTCAGCTATCAAATTATCACAACTACCTGAATCGCATACAAAAGTGCAAACCTTACCCATAATGGTACAAGTTGACTGAAAGATGTTGTGTTTGAGCCAATCATCACCATCAGCTTTAGGTGTTAAGCAGGAGCGCCTTACCACCAGATTCACCCCCACATCTCCAGACACATACTCCTCCTCATACTCAGGTTCTGCATCATAAACTGCGTCTCCCACGTAGTCATCATAAGACACATCATCATCTTCCTCAGGTTCAATAAATAACTGCCTCTTCCCAGCCTTCTTACACTCTGATTGTCGGTGACCAGGTTCACCACAGTTAAAGCACTTGAACCCACCACTGCCGGCCGCTTTAGGAACTGGTCCAGTATTCTCACCAACTGCTTTAGCCTGAGTTGGGGAAAAACGCGATGCCGCATTACCCGAACCAGAAGCACCTGTTATTGCAGGAGAAGAAGAACTCCCCACTCGTCGGTTCTGCTTCTCAAAAGTCAGTGCTCGTTGATACGCTTCAGAAAGTGTCATCGGATCAAACATGTTAACAGAATCCATGATCTGGACTCTTAAACCACCAATATATCGAGAGACAAGCTGATCTTCTGTCTCTTGAACGTCATTCCTTGCAATTAGTTGGTAAAATTCGGTCGTGTAATCTTCCACAGACTTAGCCCCCTGTTTCAGATTTTGTAACCGCTGGTACATCATTCGCTGGTAGTTATGAGGAATAAAATTATCCCTCATGACTTTCTTCATCTTCTGCCAACTCGTGATCTTTGACTTCCCAACTCTGTTCCTCGTCAGTTTCAATTGTTGCCACCACGCGGATGCCCGACCACGTAACTTGGTAGCGATCAACGAAACCCTTTTGTTTTCTGGAACTTCTTTGAATTCAAATACTTCTTCAACAGCAACAAGCCAATCAATAAACTCATCAGGCTTTAAAGTGTCCCCATTAAACTCGGGAATATTAACCCTCATTCCAGTCTCCCAACGCCTATCATTATTCCCACTGCGATCTCTCATCCGTCGCCCTACTGATTGTTCATCATCAGACAAACCATCACCAAACGGATTTTCTTCCAGATCTGCATCTTCTTCCTCATGACGACGATTACGAGGCCTCCTATTGCTCATCAAAGTGTTCATCTGGTCGGTCAATTGATCAAACATTTGATCGAATCGCTCCTCCATTCTCTCCATCATACGCTGCTCAAATTCCTGTTCATTCACATCTTGAATAGGCCTAGTTCTCCTTGGAGGCATCTTGATCAGGAACTTTGGCTCTGATACCAACTGATGTAGACTAAAAAACAAAGTAACAAAGATAAGTAATTGGATCTGTTGATTCAACAAGAATACCAGAAACAATTCTGCTAATAATCGTTGATTCTGAAGAATGCCCGAAAATTAGGGTAAAACACGGCAACTCAACGGCCAATGGTTTAACTTTTATTAAACTGATAACTGTCTTGCTAGGGTTACAGCAGATTCATTAAATAATGACTGCAAACAAAGAAAAACCCTAAAAATCCAACGGGCTGGACCGTAGCCCAATGACAAAGTCCAACTGAAAGTGAAAAAAACATAAAAATGCAAAAAACTGATAGTAAAAAGGCTTTTCGGGCCTTGAAAAATCCGTAACCAGCTAAAAGTTGGTTACAGCGTCGTCGGTCTCCTTTTTACGCACGTTTTGACAGGTCACGGGCTGAAAACGGACTTAGGATGCAAAAGTTATGCCCATTTTACTAAACCCTTCTTCGTCACGCGATCTCGGGCCTCCAGAAACAAGTCAGCCCGTTCTTCAATACTTGGGCCTCCATCAGTTTCTAGGGTTCCTTACTCTATAAAAGGAACATAGGTACAATGTCTTTTATGTACCTCATTCAAGTAGATTAATAAGAGAATCGAATAGTTAAAAGTAATTATGTTCTTTTGTGCTTTATAAGTTAGATTCCACATAACTTATTTAGTGTTAGTAAGAGTGCTCAAAGTGTTTTAGTTTGATTACAAACTATTATACTAATTCTTAAAAGAATATAGATCCATCCAAAGGGATCAACAAGTGGTATCAGAGCTTGTTGAGAAACTCTGAAAAAAGAAGAACACGACCCCAAACACTCCACACAAACCAAATCTCAATGTCTCAACCAGATGGTGATAATGCTCACTTGGATGATGTTCAGAACCCTGATCCTGTTCTACCATTGGGACAACCACAAGTTGTGCATCCTGCACCAGCACAAGGTGCTCAAGCCGTGAATGTTGTAGCTACCTCTACACCAACACCTTCTCATACTCTGTCTGCTGTTAAACTCCCAGTTCTCAAAGGTGACAATTATGATACATGGGCTATGCAGATGGAACATTACTTGAATCACACATATCACACTGTGTGGCAAGTTATCAAGAATGGGAATACACCACAGAAGCTACACTGGTTGCCAGACAATACATGCTATGTTCTACCTGCTGTGACTGCTGAGGAGGTACAACCAGAGATCAGAGAAAGAAAAGCCAGAACTGCTTTGGCTATGGCTCTTTCTGAAGACATTCTAACAAGCTTTCATCATTATAAAGATGCCAAAGCTATGTGGGATGCTATAAAACTTAGATTTGGAGGCAATGGCAAATCTAAGAAAATTAAAATGATTGTTCTTAAGCAAGAATTTGATAACTTCTCAATTACCAGTATAGAGGGGATACATGGTGGATATGGAAGGTTCAGCAAGTTGCTTATTCAGTTAGCAGTTTATGGACAAGTAATTCCTAATGAAGAAGCCAATCTAAAATTCTTAAGAAGTGTTCCACTAGAGTGGAAAGCAATGGCTATGCACTTCATCACAAGAGATGATTTGGAAACAATTACTTTTGATCATCTCTACAACAATATTAGAGCATATGAGATGGATGTGAAAGGCACTGAAGTAAAGAAAGCAACTACTTCAAAGTCTAACTTGGCTTTTGTGTCAGATGGGAACAACGATACTTACTTTCAAAATACCGCTAGTGGATCTAGCAGCGGTACATACTTCACAAATATCGCTGGAGGACTTACAAGCAGTACTTACCCACAAAGTATTGAAAACAGTCCAATTAATAAGTGTGTAAACACTTATCCTTTTGCCACTAAAATCAAGGAAAAACAAGACCTAATCATGTGTTTTATATCGTAAAAGTTAGAATTACGTGTGGTTTTGTGTTTTTGTGTTAAATAGGTACAAATGATCAAAAAGAAGAGAAAACACGGGATTTCACGGTCAAATGTTGAAGAAAAGTCCAAGAAAAAGACGAAGACAAAGTCAAAAGACCAAAAGTGTGCCAAAAGTCACGAAAACCGGAAAAATTGACACGATTTTGAAGAAAAGATCAAGAAAGCCAATTTCAAGCTCGATCTTAGCAGATTTGATATATGTGAAGACATTTCGACTTATGGAACCCACATTTACTTATTGGGCTCAAAAGCCCAATAGTGAATTTGATACTATCCATTCTTGGTAAATAAACCGATTTGGCCCAATTCAAATGGGACGGTTGAAAATTAACTTAGGCAAAAAGCCCATTAGCAAATGTAAAGGGACGGAGTAACTATCAAATTGGGCCAAGCCCAAATTATCAAAACACATGGGATGATTTACTTCATTTATTCACTTGACAACTCGGTCAACCCATACCCTCACACAGTCAAACACACGTATATACCTATTTCACTCCCTCACACGTGTGTTTAATTTACCCACACACACTAAACGAATTTAATTACCCATCCCTTACCCACCATTCGATATAAACAAGAAAACATTTACTGTTTTCTTCTCTCTCCCAACAAAACAAAAAAAAAAACACAACCATCACATTTTTACCCACAAACCCTAATTCCTATCACAAAAATTACTCATATAAATTTGGGGGTTTTACCCTTAATGTGTAATTCACACAAAGGGGAAATAAATCCCCAAGAAAAACAGGAAGAACACCAAGGAGTGGTCCTTAATCCTATCCGACGTGGCTCATCCTTCCCATTTGATTGGTTAAAACACACCTCCAATACCAATCCCACCAATTAGAGCCTGCCACATCACCTTTAAAAAACACAAGAAGCACAAAAACCTATCCAGGTTGGCAATCCGTGGCAAGAATCATTTTCAACTGTTGATTTGAAGAGAAGAGAGAGAAGAGAAGATTTAAGGGCCAAGATTGAATGCTTAATCATGAAGCTATGAAGAAGGTTTCCTAGGGTTTGCCGATAAAAACCCCTAATCTGTAATTTTAAGTTAGCACTTTTTCTTTATTTTTAATTTTTCTGCAAAATTAGTTTTAGGATTTAATGTATTTCTTTAATTTTCAGTCAATGTAATTTCTTTATTATTAATGAAAAGTTAGATTTTAATTAATTAAATTTTCGTGTCTCATTTTAATTTTTCTGCCAAAGTTTACTACTGTTTGTTTATTAACTGCTTCTTATAAATCTGTTTTTATATTACTGTTGCTTTTATTAATTGATAAAAAAAATATATATAAAAAAATAAAAAAATAAAAAGGAAAGTGTTAAATATTTTCCCCACTGGAAAATATTTTACTGTTCGAGGATATCATCATTCGGTTACTGTTTGGTTCGTTTGGTTCGAGACGAAGGAGGTGATTCGAAGGTGGTGACGGTTCGTTTCGATTCACAAGGTGGCTCAGCGCCAACCTTCGACCCAACGGATTCGACAATAGGTTCCTTTCTCTTTTAATTTTTGTTAAGTTTTAATCTATAATAATCTGCGTGTTATGTTTATTTTTGGTTATTGATTATCTGCTTGAATTTAATCTGCTAGTCTGCTTATTTTTGATTTCTTTAGTTTGAATCTGTTTTATAATTTCTTTGGTTTATTTTATTGTTTGATGTTGTTTACTTTTTTTATTTGCCTGATTAATTTAGTTTTATATTAATTCTGAGTAGTTTAAATATACTTTGGTTATAGTCTGTTGGTTCGATTTGGTCATCTGCTTAGGTTTCGGTTTGCGTAGGATCTGCTTATCAGCTTATTTTATGCCTTTTTACTTATTGTGCTTGTCTTGTTTTTACACTTTGCTTAATTGCTTTTTAGTTTTAGTTGTGGTGTTGCTTATTTTCAGCTGATATTACTACTAATTTAACTGTCATAGCTTATTTTGTTTTTGATGATTATTGTGTAAAAACAACAAATCCTATTGGTTTGTTTGTTTAAAATCTGTCCAAAAAAAATAAATATCATAGATTTCGTCCCTCCTGGGATTCGAACACATGACCTCTCGTCTAGCAAACCAACGCCTTACCAATTACTCTAGACCCTCTTTTGAGTATTCTTTGCAATCATTAATTAATATAGCTTTTGAATAATTAGCTGGCAGATTAATTTTGTTCATTTAGTTTAATTACAAATTTAATTTTATTTAAAAGATTAGTTTTATATCCTTTATTTAGTTTTATAAAAAAATAAAAAGATAAAAAAATAGTTTCCAAAATAGTTTACTTTATTTAAATTACTTTTATAATTTTTAAATTAGTTTTTATTTTAATAGTTTTTTAAAAATAGTTTTTTTATGTTTTTAAATTTAGTTTTAAAAATTAGTTTTCCATTTAGTTTTACTTAAAAATAGATTTCATTTAAAAAGTTTTGAGCTTAAATTTATTTAGATTCAAATCTAGATTTAAGTAAATTTAGTTTTCAAATTTATTTAAATTAGTTTTAAAATAGTTAACTAAATAGATTTTAATTAAGTAATCTTTATAAATTTTAGTCTTAAAAAAATTCCAAAAATACGTTTTACCAAGAAGAAATTAGTTTTACGTTAATTGGAAATCAAATTCGAGTCGATTTGTGGAACGAAAATAGATCTAAAAAGAGTTTGCAAAAACCCTAGTATTAAAATGGCGTCGCTGCCACTTCGCTCGTACGATTGACGATTTTTCGTGAAGACGTTTGGATTTTGGGATCCGTTCTCTTTGATCGTTACGTTTCTTGTTAACAAAATCAAAAACACAAAAAAATAAAAAATATAAAATACCAAAAAAATTAAAAAAAAATCACAAACGCAAATTCTTTCCTAAGATTTGCAACAAAAAAAAAGATCCAAAAGTAATACTTTTTCCTAAAAGTATTACACCAAAAATATTACGTATTAGTGTTATTTTTTAGTTCGATTTCTTTCGATTTTTCTTGTAAATATATATTTTTCTAAAAAAATACAAAAAGATTTTTCTTTTACTATAGTATATTACGTAGAACATTAATTTACCTACTTTTCAAATAAGCCTTAGTTGGAATTTCATCACCTAACTATTGTAGTCGCATCCTAAACGAAATAAAAAGGTAAAATAGATAAATACTAGTAAGACGTTTGAACTCGACATATACAAACTATAAGGTGGGTATAAGGCGACGCGCTATTAAAGGCCGTCTAAGGAAAAAGGTTTTTAAGTGCTTTGTGCCACCTCGTTTCCCCGCTTGCTTGTGTGTATATTAAGAGGGACGACCGATTATTGGTTTGCCAACTCAATTAGTACTTAAGTATATATTTTTGTAGCTTTTTCATATTGCTCCTCGAGAGGGAAAATCCTTTTCCTCTCAAAGTCGACCGAGGTCACCTACCTCATTCCATGTGTTTAGTTGTATGCGCACTCGCGCGCATACATACATACCGATTGGTGTACCAAACTCTTTCAATTCTTCCAAAAAGAAGAAGAAGAAGAAAAACAAAAAGTCCGTCATTCAAGCCGATCCCGAGAATCGAGCTTTCGACATAACGATGGCAACGGATAATCGACCAATGATTGAGATTCTCCAATCTCACGTTGAAGGAAACTATGACGCGATTGTGGTGCCGGATATTGGAGCTAATCATTTTGAACTTTAAACGGGTTTTATACAAATGGTTTCCGCTACACCATTTTTAGGCCGTACTAATGATGACCCACACGCTCATATCAAACGTTTCATACAATTGGCTAATACGGTGAAATACAATGGGGTGCCACAAGAGGCCATTCGTTTACAACTCTTTCCTTTTTCCCTCGAAGGACAAGCCCATATTTGGCTTGATAAGGAACCACCCCAAAGTATTACAACATGGATTGATTTAGAGACCAAGTTCATTAATTACTTTTTCCCACCATCACGGACCACATCTTTGAGAAATGACATAATCACCTTTGAGCAAAAATATGGGGAAACGTTTAGTGAGTCTTGGGATCGATTTAAAGAGCTTTTAAGAAAATGTCCACAACACGGTTTCACTAAAGTGCATCAAATAAATACGTTTTACAATGGTTTAACTCTAAATGACCAAGACTCACTTAATAGTGCCGCGGGGGGCAATATTCTTTTGAAATCAATAAACGAGACTTGGGCCATAATTGAAAACAAGGCAAAAGTACAAACCAAAAGTGTTAGGGCCACTATGGCGAGTGCTAGTTCTAGTGAGAGTGATAAGAGTATCGATAAACTCACTTCGCTTGTTGAATCACTTGCCCTTAAAACCGATGCCTTAAATGGTCAAGTTAATGCCATGAAAGAAACTTGTGAAACGTGTGAGACTTGTGGTGGACCACATTTATATTTCAATTGTGACAAGGTTTACAATAATCAACAACAACAAGTTTGTGCTTTTAATGCCAATGAAAGGGTTCCATTTAAACCAAATGTTGATGTTAACCATTTGTCTTATAATAGTACTAATTATTTGGCTCCCCTGGGTTTTGTAGCACCACAAAGACCACCCCACCCGCCCAAAATACCCAAAACCAAAATAGGAACCAAGGTCCTCAAATGGGTAATTTTCAAGGGAATGCAAATCAAGGGAATTTTAATGGTCAAAATCAAGGTTTTTAAAATAATAACCAAGGTTTTCATAATAACAACGGTTTTCAACCTCAATATCAAAACCAAGGTTTTCCTAATCAAAGGTTTAATCAAATGAATATGCATAATCCTCAAATGTACTTGGTTCTACAAAAATTGACCGACCATGAGCGAATTATGAGAGAGATGCAAGAACCGACCGATAAGAAATTTTTGACAATGATTCAAGCCCTTAGACCCCAAGGAGCCTTACCTTCAAATACCAAGATTAACCCTCGTGCTAATGTGAGTGCTATCAGTACTCGAAGTGGAGCCACTTTAATGGGACCTTCCATCTCTTCGCCCATAAAGGAGAGACAAGGCCCGGAGGTCATAATGAGTAATCCTACTCCCCCTTCAGTGATTCCTCCCACTACCACTCCTAGTGCTAGTGCTCCATTGCCAAAAGAGCCTATTCCTACGGTTGTTCAAGAAGTGAGTCCTTCTTCTTCTCAACCTTCAAAGTCTAAACCTAATATCCCTTATCCATCTAGGTTAGACAAGGCTAAAGTGCTCACCAAAGATGACGTTCATGTCTCCAACTTTTTGAAAATGATTTCCAATGTCAATGTTAACATAAGCCTTATTGAAGCACTTGGTCAAATGCCAAAATTTGTCAAAATGCTTAAAGATTTGCTTAATAAGAAAGAAAAAATGGTTGAGCTCGTGAACACCCGTTTAAATGAGAATTGTTCCGCGATTCTTCTCAAAGAGCTTCCCGAAAAGCTAGGAGATCCCGGACGATTCGTGTTACCTTGCTCGTTTCCTCAAATCGATGATTGTATGACTTTAGCGGATCTTGGTGCTAGCATCAATCTTATGCCACATTCGGTTTGGAAACAATTATCATTACCCGACCTTGTATCGACTCGTATGACTTTAGAGTTAGCTAATCGAACTCTCGCATACCCCGTTGGTATTGCCGAAGACGTTTTTGTTCGAGTCGGTACCTTCACTTTTCCCGTGGACTTTGTCGTCGTCGACTATGAGATGGATCCTCGTATTCCGTTAATACTTGGTAGACCATTCTTACGATCCGGAAGAGCCTTAGTTGACGTGGCCGAAGGGGAGTTAATTCTTAGGGTTCGGGATGAACAACAAGTTTTTAAAATGGGAAAAATCACAACAAAATAAAATGTAAAAGAGTCGGTCAATATGATTGATGTTCTTAACTATGATAATGAAGAGATTTTTATTAATCCTTTTGGAATTGAAAAGTCTAATCAAAATGATTCTGTGATAAATTCATCCCTTCCCTTAGAGCCTCAAATTTTTGATACTCCCATTTATGATACCTATAGTGATGACACTTCTTCAAGTGATCCCACTATCTTCGGTTTAGACGACTTATCTTTTGACCCACCCATTTATGATCAACCAATCTTTGATACTTACGATGATGACACTTCTTTAAGTGATCTCATTAACTTTGATGACCCACCCCATGATCTTAATGCACCTCATATCTCTATGAGTGATTCTTCTATGGAGACTCCTTTTGACTTTTATACTCCAATTTTTGAAGTCATGACTTTTGAGGAGGATCCTCCACTCTTAGAGATCATTCCGACTTTAGAGGTTATTCCATTTGAGGAGGATTTAGATATCTTTCTAAATACCTATTTTCCTCATGAGGAAGAGTTTTCCTATGACTCTGATGATACTTATGTTTTCACATCGAGTTTGGAAGAGGACGACCTTCCCACTTTGGATTTTGATGATATTTTGAGCTTAAATGTCACTACCTCTTGCTATTTTCCCGTTAAGGAACCGGTGTTTGATCCCGGAATAGAGACTTTAGTGCTATCATTTCCAAATCACCTTACCCTTCCTTATAAGAGACTTTTGCCTAAGGATACCCCACTTTTCTTTGACTTGCGTACCACCTCGGGGTTTATTTCCTTTTGTGATGGAAATTATGTGTTTGACCTGGGTGGATTTTCATGGGGTATGCCTTATATGACTTTGTTTCACCTTTATCATGGAGAGATTTTCCTCCCTTGGAAATCTCGGTTTTTCCATGATTTTCCCATTTGAATGATGACATTCGGGAAATCGAGTCGAGCTAGAGACTCGTGATAAATAAATCAAGCATCGTTTAACTAGGTTAGATTTTTACCCTTTTCCACCATTTTTCGCCTTTCACCCATTTTCACCAATAAGTGTGGGGGGGGGGGGAGCCAAGTAGGTTGTTTGTGTTGTGATGTTGTGTGCAGGGACATGTGCTTAATGATCCACTTTTGGTACTTTTGACGCGACCCGTGTTTCCGATGTACCCGGTTCCTTCGATAAGTTTTTTGCTATTGTGATTCAATCATGTATATAAATAAAACGAATAAATGTAATCAATTTAGTTGTCCTTTCCTTAACTAGATTTTAAACAACGTACTCAATGTCCTAAGTGTAGGGGAGTTTATTCTCCCACATGCTTAAACATTGAGGACAATGTTTATATTAAGTGTAGGGGGGATTTCTATCGAAATTTTAGTGGGCTTTTCCATGAACTTGACCTCATTTTAACCAGAAAATTTAAATTTTTTTCAACGTTTTTCAAATTTTTGATCTATTTTGGCCTAGTAGTATTTTCATTTATTTTCTTTCCTTTTGTCATTTCATCGTAGTTATATTTTCCATTTAAAGAATAAAGTCAAAAATAAATAAATTAGTAAAATGGTTTTAACAAGTTTTGATATCTTTGACATATTAGGCCCGTCGTGAATATTTTGACTCAACCCGAGTTTACTTATCCAAGTTTACTCTAGCTAGTATCCTTAACCATATGGACCTTAATTGGTTTATTAGGCTAAGCTTCCACGAGTCTCATTCCTTGAGATTTTAAATTGTGGAGAACGAGAGATGATAGAGTTGATAATAAGTTTAAGGGTTAATTTTTGCTTATATGGTTTTTGTGGCTCTTTCTTCCCGCTTGTATATTTAATTGCTTAATAAATGAGGATTTTTGCGGTGTAGATTCGATATCTTAACTCTTAGCCAAATCTTTAATCTCCTTGTAATTAAAGCATGAACACATTGAGGGTGCCAGCGTTGTGGACTTCAGACTAAGGTGGCTCATAACCACTAAGTAGGAGGTATTCAGACCATGGGACCGCGGAATTTGGCCTACTATATATATCATAAATAAAGAAAGAATAAGATTAAAACATGACCTCAAGGAGCCTTAGGGTGTGGGGCATGTAGCACGAACCTTGTCATTAGAGCCTTAGGGTGTATGGCATGGTAAGTGTTGAATAAAAATTAATTCAAAAATCCATTCCCTCGTTTATCGTTCAAGGAGCCTTAGGGTGTGGACAATAGACGGGGAGCATTTTTACATCTTAAAGAGCCTAAGGGTATATGATGTGAATTTGCTTAACTCCACATAAAGTCTACATGACTTTGGAGGAAATAATTAATAAGTAGTACTATTGGCCAAATTTTGGGTCCGGTAATTTATTCCCCAAATCGTGTTAAATCATCCTTTATGTGGGCTTAGTTTAGTGACAACGTTTTTGAGGACGAGGTTAGGTTTTGAGTGTCGGGTTTGCACCGTTCGGCCTTCATTTTTAAACTTATAATTATCAAATAAGTCAAATGAGCCTATGGGTGAATGACAATCAATAAAATCTAGAGATACAAAGTAGGAATTGGAGAAAGAGTTTACACAGTTGTCTTATATAAGTGGTCTTAACCTAAGAACTTATGGTAAACAATGATCTCGTTTTTAAGCTTGGTATGGGGAACGTGACACTTGAGGATGATTAATATTCATGACACCTAATCCCTAATCTAAGTCTTAGATTTCTTTACGAGTTTCTTCCATCAAATAATTTCCAAGTTAATATTTGTTATAACTTTTGTTTCCCTTTTAAATTTTTTTATCTTTTCATCGTAGTAGTAGTAATAATAGTAATAAAGGCCGCAATGGATTAATTATGAGAAAAATGTAACTTTATGATTTAAAATAATGCATTGCATAGGGTCATTGCAATGGTCAAGTGTAGGGGATTTAATAAGTGTGTAAACACTTATCCTTTTGCCACTAAAATCAAGGAAAAACAAGACCTAATTATGTGTTTTATATCGTAAAAGTCGGAATTACGCGTGGTTTTGTGTTTTTGTGTTAAATAGGTACAAATGATCAAAAAGAAGAGAAAACACAGGATTTCACGGTCAAATGTTGAGGAAAAGTCCAAGAAAGAGACGAAGACAAAGTCAAAAGACCAAAAGTGTGCCAAAAGTCACGAAAACCGGAAAAATCGACACGATTTTGAAGAAAAGATCAAGAAAGCCAATTTCAAGCTCGATCTTAGCAGATTTGATATTTATGAAGACATTTCGAACTTATGGGACCCACATTTACTTATTGGGCTCAAAAGCCCAATATTGAATTTGATACTATCCATTCTTGGTAAATAAACCGATTTGGCCCAATTCAAATGGGACGGTTGAAAATTAACTTGGGCGAAAAGCCCATTAGCAAATGTAAAGGGACGGAGTAACTATCAAATTGGGCCAAGCCCAAATTATCAAAACACATGGGACGATTTACTTCATTTATTCACTTGACAACTCGGTCAACCCATACCCTCACACAGTCAAACACACGTATATACCTATTTCACTCCCTCACACGTGTGTTTAATTTACCCACACACACTAAACGAATTTAATTACCCATCCCTTACCCACCATTCGATATAAACAAGAAAACATTTACTTTTTTCTTCTCTCTCCCAACAAAACAAAAAAAACACAACCATCACATTTTTACCCACAAACCCTAATTCCTATCACAAAAATTACTCATATAAATTTGGGGGTTTTACCCTTAATGTGTAATTCACACAAAGGGGAAATAAATCCCCAAGAAAAACGGGAAGAACACCAAGGAGTGGTCCTCAATCCTATCCGACGTGGCTCATCCTTCCCATTTTATTGGTTAAAACACACCTCCCATACCAATCCCACCAATTAGAGTCTTCCACATCACCTTTAAACAAACACAAGAAGCACAAAAACCTATCCAGGCTGGCAATCCGTGGCAAGAATCATTTTCAACCGTTGATTTGAAGAGAAGAGAGAGAAGAGAAGATTTAAGGGCCAAGATTGAATGCTTAATCATGAAGCTATGAAGAAGGTTTCCTAGGGTTTGCCTATAAAAACCCCTAATCTGTAATTTTAAGTTAGCACTTTTTCTTTATTTTTTATTTTTCTGCAAAATTAGTTTTAGGATTTAATGTATTTCTTTAATTTTCAGTCAATGTAATTTCTTTATTATTAATGAAAAGTTAGATTTTAATTAATTAAATTTTCATGTCTCATTTTAATTTTTCTGCCAAAGTTTACTACTGTTTGTTTATTAACTGCTTCTTATAAATCTGTTTTTATATTACTGTTGCTTTTATTAATTGATAAAAAAATATAAAAAAAAATAAAAAATAAAAAGGAAAGTGTTAAATATTTTCCCCACTGGAAAATATTTTACTGTTCGAGGATATCATCATTCGGTTACTGTTTGGTTCGTTTGGTTCGAGACGAAGGAGGTGATTCCAAGGTGGCGACGGTTCGTTTCGATTCACAAGGTGGCTCAGCGCCAACCTTCGAACCAACGGATTCGCCAATAGGTTCCTTTCTCTTTTAATTTTTGTTAAGTTTTAATCTATAATAATCTGCTTGTTATGTTTATTTTCGGTTATTGATTATCTGCTTGAATTTAATCTGCTAGTCTGCTTATTTTTGATTTCTTTAGTTTGAATCTGTTTTAGAATTTCTTTGGTTTATTTTACTGTTTGATCTTGTTTACTTTTTTTATTTGCCTGATTAATTTAGTTTTATATTAATTCTGAGTAGTTTAAATATACTTTGGTTATAGTCTGTTGGTTCGATTTGGTCATCTGCTTAGGTTTCGGTTTGCATAGGATCTGCTTATCAGCTTATTTTATGCCTTTTTACTTATTGTGCTTGTCTTGTTTTTACACTTTGCTTAATTGCTTTTTAGTTTTAGTTGTGGTGTTGCTTATTTTCAGCTGATATTACTACTAATTTAACTGTCATAGCTTATTTTGTTTTTGATGATTACTGTGTAAAAACAACAAATCCTATTGGTTTGTTTGTTTAAAATCTGTCCAAAAAAAAATATCATAGATTTCGTCCCTCCTGGAATTCGAACACATGACCTCTCGTCTAGCAAACCAACGCCTTACCAATTGCTCTAGACCCTCTTTTGAGTATTACTTTGCAATCATTAATTAATATAGCTTTTGAATAATTAGCTGGCAGATTAATTTTGTTCATTTAGTTTAATTACAAATTTAATTTTATTTAAAAGATTAGTTTTTATATCCTTTATTCAGTTTTATAAAAAAATAAAAAGATAAAAAAATAGTTTTCAAAATAGTTTACTTTATTTAAATTACTTTTATAATTTTCAAATTAGTTTTTATTTTAATAGTTTTTTAATAATAGTTTTTTATGTTTTTAAATTTATTTTTAAAAATTAGTTTTCCATTTAGTTTTACTTAAAAATAGATTTCAATTAAAAAGTTTTGAGCTTAAATTTATTTAGATTCAAATTTAGATTTAAGTAAAATTAGTTTTCAAATTTATATAAATTAGTTTTAAAATAGTTAACTAAATAGATTTTAATTAAGTAATCTTTATAATTTTTAGTCTTAAAAAAATTCCAAAAATACGTTTTACCAAGAACAAATTAGTTTTACGTTAATTGGAAATCAAATTCGAGTCGATTTGTGGAACGAAAATAGATCTAAAAAGAGTTTGCAAAAACCCTAGTATTACCAATAGTCTCTCAAAATCCACATGAAAGGACTTCACCATTGTTTAGTGACAATGATGCCTTCTCATTCTTTGTTGGACAAGACAACATGCCAAGATTAACTCTCAATGACTTGTTCCAAATTGATGATGCTGATGTTGAAGAGATGGATCTTAAATGGCAAGCTACTCTGGTGTCAGTAAGATCTAATAGGTTCTTCAAAAAGACTGGAAGAAAAATGATTGTTGATCCTAATGAGCCATTAGGATATGACAAGTCCAAAGTTGAATGCTATAACTGTGGAAGGAATGGATACTTTGCAAGAGAATGCTCTAGAGATAAAGTTGAGATTAGCAATCAGAAGTCCAAGAACAGCTATTGAACCAGTCCAAGAATAACTAAAAGCTTTCCAAAAGGAAACAGCAGGAGTCCTAAAGGAACCAAAGCATTGGTTACTATAGATGGAGTGGTGAATTGGGCAGAAGAAGAAGAAGAGCTTGGATTAATGGCTCTCTCACATGAAGATACTGAGGTACATCCTTGTTCTAAAGATTGTATTCTTAAATTTAATAGTCTAAAAGTAGAACTAGAGGAACAGTATCAAAAGGTTAACACATGCACTATAGAAGTAAAAGCTTTCAATCAGGGTGTTGTTAAATTAGAAGAAAATATAGTTTTGTACAAAAAGGCTCAACAAAACTATGAAGAGAAAATAAGGATTTTGACTCTTCAAATGAGGGAAAAAGATGTGGAAATAAAAGCTTTTGAAAGACAACTTTTAAAAATAAATTCAGAAAATGAAGCTTTAAAAACCAGTCTTTGTAATGAAAGGGAAGTGATTAGTCATTGGCAACAATCCTCTAAAGCATTGGGAAAATTGATGAATTCATAAATGGGGTATTATGATAAAACAGGCCTAGGATATATTGAGGATCAACCTGAGATAACCTTAACTAACAAGGACTTATCAAAAGGGATTTTGATAGTTCTAGTAAGGTAGATGATACACCTGAAAATGATAGATATGCTGAAGGAATGAAGGCAGTTCCTCCACCATTATCAGGAATTTTCATGCCCCCTTGTAATGATACTAATATAGAGTTAGAAGAACCTAAGGTTAATAATGTCTTTAAATCTAGTACTTTGTCCCAAGAAAAGACTGCTGTGACCAAAAATATTGTTTATCCACCTTTAATGAACAACTTTGTTTATGACGAATCTAAGACTAGTTCTGCTCCCAAGCAGGTAAAAACTCCTAGCAAGATATTGGAAAACAATATAAAACATAATAAAGTCAAAAGGGGTGGGCTAGGTTTTGAAAAAGTAAAGTCAAAACAACCTTTTGGGTCTTCTTTAAGAAGAAAAGGATGTTATATTTGTGGTAGTCTAAATCATTTTATCAAAGACTGTACATTACATGAAGATAAAATTGTGAAACAAAAGGCTAGACAAAGGGTCATGAAATACCGTAATGGGAAAAATGCACAGGTTTATAGGAAACAGAAACTTAAAGATGACAAACCTAAGTTTGATCACACAAGGGTAGTTAAACATGTTAAAAATAATCATACCAAACCTTTTGTTCCTAGGGCAGTACTTATAAAGCAAGGACTAGTATCTTTAAAGTCTGGTAAACCAAGTACCGGCAAGTCTAGACCTGCAAGTACTGCTAGACCAAACTCAAGTAATGTTGGTTTAAAGTTTGTAAACCAATGTTCTCCAAGACTTCTAAGAAAGTTTTTGAAAAAGTTAAAACACCTAGAAGTAAGGATAAGAACAAACCAGTGCAAATGTGGGTTCCTAAAAGAGATAAACCATGTGTTAAAGCAAGTACCGCTAAAGCAGTACTTAAGTCAAAGAAGTCAGACCACATAGAGTCACCCTATGACTTTGACTACATAAATGAAACCATGAAGTATAAGAGTAAAAGTAGAATTACTGGGAATGCTTCAGTACAAACTCTTAAATGTGTAGGTCCCACAAGATCCGAGCCAAATGTGGCTTGGGTCCCTGTTAAAAACTAATGAGTTTTATTTGTGTGTAGGGGCATCTCATTGATGAATTAAAAGATAAAGGAATTGTAGATAGTGGATGCTCAAGACACATGACAGGAAACAAAGATTTTCTTGCTGAATTTGAAGAATTCAGAGGAGGTCCAGTAGCCTTTGGGGGTAGAAATGGTAGAATCACTGGCAAAGGGAAAATCAACAAAGGAAAGTTGGAATTTGAAGATGTTTTCTTTGTAAAAGAATTGAATGAGTTCAATCTTTTTTCTGTATCACAAATGTGTGATAAGAAGAACAAGGTGCTATTCATAGACAAAGACTGCTTGGTGCTATCCAAAGACTTTGAGATGCCTAAGGAATCTCAAATACTGCTTAAAGTACCCAGGCAAGAAAATATGTACACCTTTAATCTTCATACCATTACTCCAACATGTGGTATTACATGTTTGCTAGCTAAGGCTTCTTTAGATGAGTCAAATTTATGGCAAAGAAGGTTAGGTCATGTGAATTTCAAGAATATTAATAGATTGGTGAAAAGGAATTTGGTTAGAGGTCTACCTAACAAATCTTTTCAAAATGATTTCACATGTGCTGCTTGTCAAAAAGGTAAACAACATAGAGTCTCTTGTAAGACTAAGACTATAAACACTGTGACAAAACCGTTGCAACTTTTGCATATGGATTTATTTGGTCCAGTTTCTATCAGAAGCATTAGTCATAAGACCTTTTCTCTAGTCATAACAGATGATTATAGTAGATTCAGTTGGGTTTTCTTTTTAGCCCTTAAAAGTGAAACAAGTGAATTACTAAAGGATTTTATCACTTTAGTTGAAAAACAGTTCACTAAACAGGTATTAATCATTAGGACTGATAATGGATCAAAATTTAAGAATGCTGATTTTGATGAATTCTGTAGGTCTAAAGGAATTAAGAGACAATTTAGTAATCCTAGAACTCCACAACAAAATGGAGTAGCGGAAAGGAAGAATAGGACATTAATTGAGGCTGCTAGAACTATGCTGGCTGATTCACTTTTGCCAAATACCTTTTGGGCAAAAGCAATCAATACTGCATGTTATGTGTTAAATAGAGTCCTAGTAACTAAGCCTCAAAACAAAACACCTTATGAAATTTTGACTAATGTAAAGCCTAACATAAGTCATTTAAAACCTTTTGGGTGTCATGTGTCTATACTAAATACTCTAGATTATTTGGGAAAGTTTGATGGAAAGTCTGATCCAGGATATCTTATAGGATATTCATTGCAGAGTAAAGCATATAGGGTTTACAATTTGGAAACTAAGAAAGTTGAAGAAAATGCTCATGTCAATTTCTTAGAAAATAAACCCAATGTTCCAGGAATAGGTTATGCTTGGATGTTTGATTTAGATTATCTAACTAACTCAATGGATTACTACTCTTTGCAAAAGGATTGTCAAACTAACAATGCAGGTAGGGAGTCAATTGCATCTAATTCAGGTACTCAAGAAGATGCTTCTTCATCAGATGATGATGTTCATGTCTATGTGCCTAACATACCTATTGTTACTCCTATGTCTACAACTCCCAAGAAGCAAACCATGCCATCAAATGATGATCAAGCCTCCCAGGAGCTTTAGAGGCTTCAAGATCAAGAAAAGAATGCTACATCTGTCAATAAGCATTTAGGAGAAGAGTCTTTTGAGTCACAACACTCAGCAGTACATACTATACCTAGCGGTCTTCATCTGCAAGTACTGCTAAGTCAAAATCTGCCAAATCCGTTGACTCACTAGAAGAGATTTTACAAGCATTGGATGATGAAGACTTATATGCCAGTCCAGCTGAAGGAATCTTCTCCAAAGCTTCCTATAATGACCAGGGTGCAGTAACTAATTTCAACAATTTGGAAACAGAAATTCTAGTCAGTTCTATTCCCACTCATAAAGTGAACAACAACCATCCTACTACACAGATTATTGGTGATCCAAAATCTGCTGTACAAACCAGAAGACAACTGCAAACCAATATTGAAACTCATGCACTAGTAAGTTATGTCAAACAACAGCAGAGAACAAATCATAAAGATACTAAGAATTGTTTGTTTGCCTGTTTCTTATCTCAAGTAGAGCCTAAAAACATCTCTCAGGCTCTTGATGATGAAATTTGGGTAGAAGCCATGCACGAAGAATTAACACAATTTGAGCTACAAAAAGTTTGGATTCTTGTGGATCTTCCCTTAGGTAAAAGAGTAATTGGTAGTAGATGGGTCTTCAGGAACAAGAAGGATGAAAGAGGGGTTGTTGTGAGGAAAAAGGTAAGACTTGTTGCTCAAGGCTATAGACAGGAAGAAGGGATAGACTATGATGAGGTTTTTGCACCAATGGCAAGGATAGAAGCCATTAGGTTACTTTTGGCCTTTGCATCATATATGGGATTTATAGTCTATCAAATGGATGTGAAAAGTGCCTTTCTATATGGTACTATTTCAGAGGAGGTATATGTCTCACAACCTCCAGGTTTTGTAGATCCTAAATTCCCCAATAGAGTCTACAAGGTTATCAAAGCACTGTATGGTCTGCATCAAGCTCCAAGAGCCTGGTATGCAACTTTATCCAACTTTCTACTAGAACATGGATATAGGAGAGGAACCATTGACAAAACTCTGTTCATCAAGAAAAATGCCAAGGACATCATTCTAGTTCAAGTTTATGTTGATGACATCATTTTTGGTTCTACCAAGAAGACATGGTGTGAAGATTTTGAAGCTTTGATGAAAGGAAGATTTCAAAAGAGTTCTATGGGAGAACTAACTTTCTTTTTGGGACTAAAAGTCAAACAAAGGAAAGATGGAATATTTATCAGCCAAGATAAATATGTTGCTGAAATCTTAAAGAAATTTTCATGTATGGATACAAGGAGTACAAGCACACCTTTCAAAGCCAAGAAATCTTTATCAAAAGATGAACATGGAGAAGATGTTGACATTCATCTATACAGGTCAATGATTGGTTCATTGATGTATCTTACTGCTTCAAGACCAGATATAATGTTTGTTGTGTGTGCCTGTTCAAGGTTTCAAGTTCATCCAAAGGTGTCACATCTACATGCTGTGAAGAAGATTTTTAAATATCTTAAAAGTCAATCCAATTTAGGATTATGGCATCCTAGAGATTCTACCTTTGAATTGGAAGCTTACTCAGATAGTGATTATGCTTGAGCAAATCATGATAGGAAATCCACAACAGGAGGTTGTCAATTCCTAGGCAGAAGACTCATATCATGGCAATGTAAGAAGCAAACCATTGTTGCTACTTCTACAACTGAAGCTGAATATGTAGCTGCTGCTCATTGCCGTGGACAAGTACTTTGGATTCAAAATCAATTGTTGGACTATGGGTTTAACTTCATGAACACAAAGATTTACATTGATAATGAAAGTACTATATGCATTGTCAAGAATCCAGTATTTCACTCCAAGACTAAGCATATTGAAATAAGACATCACTTTATAAGAGATGCTTATGACAAAAAGCTTATTCAAGTCTTGAAGATTCATACAGACAACAATGTAGCTGATTTGCTGACCAAGGCATTTGATGCAAAGAGATTCGAATTCTTGGTGACACACATTGGTATGCTCAACAAATAACATGTTGCATATGTTGAGGGGAGGTAATGGCTGTACAAATTTTTATAATTTTTATTGTATAGTCTATGTTTTGTGTTTTTGATGTTATTGCAGGTTTATAGAAAAAGATAAAAGAGGTTACATGTCTAGTGGAAAGCATGAACTGGTCAAAATTGTGAGGTACCGTTGTCACTCCAAGTACCGCTAGCATAAAACCAACTACCCCTTATGTTCCATGTACCGCTACATGTCCGATGTACCGTTAAGGGTCTCTTATCTAAATTTGGCGGTTTCTTCGCGCTTGGGTTTGTTATTTACTTAAATACTTACCCCAATTACACAATTGATTCACCTAATCTTTTATTTTTATCTCTTGATTCTATAACCTTCTCTCTAATCTTTCGATCATCAAAAATACTAATGGTTGCTTTACAAGTAATCTCTAAGCATAATTTGGTTGCGAATCTTGCTACGAATGATGACTCTCTTGGTTTCCATGAGATGCTTGGTTTCCTATCTCGAAGTCATGTTCGCTTCACACTCACTGTAAGTCCAATTGTCTCTATACCCATTGTTGAACAATTTTGGGATACTGCTGTATTAGGTACTTGGTTTGGTCAACCTTGCATTAAGGCTAGGGTGAATCATAGAAATATATATGTGACTGAGGTACTGCTACGAGCAAGTTTGAGATTAAATGACGAAAATGAGCTTAGTATGCTTAATAATACAGAGATTCATGATGGCCTTGCAGCCGTGGGCTATGAAGGTGGTAGGGAAAGTCTTACTTTCTTTAAATCTTTATTTTCACCTCAATGGAAATTGCTTTTTCATGCTATTATTCACTGTTTAAGTTCAAAAAGTACATCTTTTGATCAAATACATGCTGCATTGGCATCAGCTGGTATTTGTCTAGCAAATAACAGGGTTTTTAATTTTTCAAAATTAATTTTTGAAGGCATGACTAGGAATTTGGAAGGGACTAAGAAGTTTTTAATGTATCCTATATTCATTCAGACTTTAGTTAGTGACCAAATACCTAACCTACCAGAGTTAACTGATACATGGGATGTTCCTTCATTCATAAAGAGAACTTTCTCTTTCTTGACCAAACAAGGCAATGCCTTTACAGGAACAGTAACACCATTGTTTGCTCATATGTTAGCCCAACCTGCCAATCAAGAAGGTGAGGAACCTAGCAATGCTAGTGCTTCTCAGCAAACTCCTTCTCACCAGAGTTCCCATTCCCTAGAAGATTCACAATCTTCTTCTCACAATGTTGGTGTTCCACCAAACACTGATGAGATGATCCACACACCTGCTGCTTCTATTGCTGCTAGTGGTTCACCACAAGCACAAGCACCAGAGGTGGTCGATGTTGAAAATTTAACTGCTTTGTGTACAAGTTTGTCCCAACAGGTACATGTATTGCAGAAAGAAAAGCTTGTTCAAGACAAGAGAATTGCTGAATTGGAAGCTAGCCTACTCAAGTTAACGAACAAAGTGTCACCTTGGATGAGGCAATATAGATCTGTTTAGAAATCTGCAATCAAGAAGCAAAGATTCAGGAACCACAAGAAAAGGCAACTGAATGCAACCAAACAGGGGAGGAATAATGAAGAACAACCACCTTCTTCTGATAATCAGACAAGGTTCTCTGGAAATGACATTAATTTTGAATTGGATGAAGATGTCATGGGGACTTATAAAGATGGAACTGGTTTAGAGACTGGTGTGGATGAACCTTCAGATATGGATATTCAGAAGCAAGAACCAAAACCTACTCTAGAGGAACCACAAGTTCAAGAAATGTTGGTGACTCAGCCAGAGGAACCACAAGTTCAAGAAATGTTGGTAAATCAGCCAGAGGAGCCACAAGTTGAAGAAACATTGGCAACTCAGCCAGAACCATCAAATCAATCACCACTTCAAGCTAATTGGAGTGCTTTCTATGAGAAGTTGGAGGAAATTACTATTTAGTTTCCTGTATATTCAACTCCATCACCATAAAGACAAGTATGGTTTCAAAGGAAACACACTTTGCAAGTACTGTCTAGATCAAGAATGAGCAATGAATCAGACAAGACTAAAGAGGTGCAAGTTGATATGATGGCTTCTATGGAAGAAAGAGTCTGGGGATACACAAGTGATTGAAGAAACAAGTGTGTCTAATACTGGTGAAGTCAACATTGTTGAAGATCCAAGTACTGCTAAGCTAACTAAGCCGACTGCAAGTACTGCTGACATTGTTGAATACCCAAGTACTGCTAAGCCAACTAAGCCGATTACAAGTACTGCTGGTGATCATCCTTCACTAGAAAGTCAAACTTCTTTTGGAGAAAATGAGACTTTAGCCCAATTGCTGCTTGATTTAAAGAAGAATTTAGTTGAGAAGACTAAACAAGCAGAAGTAGAGAAAAAGACACAACAAGAAGTTCTTGCCAAAAAGGATCAAATTCAAGGTAAGAAAGTTCAAGCTTCACACCCTACTAAAGGTATAGTCATTCAACAGCAAGCTAATGAAGAAACATCTACTAAGCTGAAGAAGAAGCTACCTAAGATTAATCCAAAGGATAAGGGGAAGAAGCAATTATTATCAGAATTTGAAGATGAAAGTGATTCAGATGATGATATAAACAAAGTCATGTACAGATTTAATCAAATAGACCACGATGAGGAATTTGCTTATAGAATGCAAGCACAAATTTGTGTAAATGAATTGCAGGAAGAACTTACAGCAAAGCAGGATTTGCTAGAAGCTAAAAGAATACAGCAAGAATGGAACATATAAGAGTATGACAGGATTCAAGCTGAAATACATGCAAGTGAGCTTCTTGCAGACTCATTGATAGCTGAAGAGAGAGATGCATATGATGAAGAAGAGAAATCAAAATTGATTGATGATCTGGTAAGGGAGCAACAAAGATTCTTTGCTGAAAAGAGAAGGAAAGAAAAGATTAAGCCTCCAACTACTATGTAGATTAGAAATCAGATGATGAACTTTCTAAAGAAAGTTAAAGGATTTACTCATATTCAGCTGGTCAAGAAGAATTTTGAAGAAATCAAGACTTTGTATGAGCAAAGTAAGAGGACTGAATTGAATTTTGTTGAGATTAGATCTGAAGCAGATAGAAAAGTTGTTGAAGAATTTAAGAGACATCTGCAACAACAAAGACAACTTGGTAGTACTCCTAGAATTGAGCCAAGTACTGCTGAACCTACAAATACATCTCCACCTATCAAGACCACTTATGTGAGGAAGAATAGAAAGGGGAAGGTAAGGTCAAGGGAGGAAGAGACTGCTCAAAGAATGAATACAGGAATTGAAACTCAAGATATTGCTCAGACTGAAAATGTACAAGCAGTACATACACAGTCAACAGTACATACAAAAATACATACTGAGGAGACGGTACATACAAACTTGGAAGAGGGTTTAATAGAACTTGAGGGAATTTCCAAGGGTGTTAAAAGGAAAAGGTCAACAAAGCTAAAGAAGAAAGCTAAGAAAGCTAAAACAACAGCAGAGGATAGTGATGATGATGAGAGCTTAAAGAAGTACTTGAAGATTGTGAAATTTGAAGATCAATGTATTGATACAAAGATTTTTGGAAAAAGAGCATCCATTGCAAAGTGGATTTACTCTACAGATCAAGGACTTGAAGCTCATGGAATTCAGAGAACTGATGGCACAACAAGAGTATTCAGACTTTTGGAGGATATTCTTCACATTCTTGACAGACAAGATATTCAAGATCTTTCAAGGTTAGTTCAAGAAGGGAGTGCAGGTAAAACTGAAGTATCACTATTATACTGGGAATTTCTCTTTATATATGAGCCACACAATTATGATCAAGAAATGTTGAAGGAATTAGAGAATCAGGTTCCTAGTTACTGGAGATGTTACAGGTCATGTGGATTGCATATTTTGGATGTAGATGATGTTACATACTATATACTGCAAGAGAAAACTTACCCTTTCAAAAGAAAATTGTTGGAAAGAATGTTAGAACAACAATTAGAAGTTACAGAAGAATCTGCTGATGCTTTGGAGTTGATCAGAATGGTTAAACAACAAATCAAGGATTTGAAAGATGAGGAAGAAGCTGAGAAAGAATCTTAAGTGTTTGACTTTCAGTCACACTTCACAAATGGTTCTCAGTTCACCATGTCTAACACATATAAGAACTGGCTAGTCCATAAGCAAATGGTTTGTGGTAAAGACTTATCAAATATGTTGAAAGCTGATAGTTCACTAAAAACTATATGGTTCTAACTCACCTTGTTTCGAGACAAAGAGTTGGCTAGTCCTAGACAAACGGTACTAGGTAAAGACTTTATCAAATTAGTTGATGGTTGACAATTTACCAAAAATTGTAAGGTTTTCATTACACCTTATTCTTTGTAAATAAAGTATTGGCTATTCCAGAGTGTACGGCTAACTGGTAAAGAATTTATCAAATTCGTTGATAGCTGGTGATTTGGTAAAAATCATGAAGCCAATACAGATTGGTGTTTGTTGTTAACTGTTTTATTTCAGGTATGAAGATTGCAGGCAAAAAAGTATTTTGAAATAATACTTAGAAGGTTTTGTTATCATCAAATCAAGACAAAGATTTATGATTAAGAGTTCAAGGACTAAACTCAAGAAGACAATAACTGATGCTACAAAGATGAATGAATGTTTAGAAGACACAAGAAGATCATAGTTTGAAGACAAACATGATACTCATGATGTTTGAAGATTGTCTTATCAGAAGAAGATCTATATTTGAAGTGTTTGGCTACATTCAGTTGGATACAAATACAAATTACCAAGTTTAATCCAAGGATGAAGGAAAGACTGAAGACATGTATTTTTAATACATCCAGTACAAGAGAAACAAGAAGACAACAAGTTATCATTACTTGTTTAGGGGAGGATTGTTGGGAATTATTTGTTAAGTGTCAAGTACCGTTAGTATATTCGAAGTACTATTAGTGTTATGTAAGTACCGTTAGTGTTAACGCGGTACATAGTAAGTACTGCTACTTATAAAGTAAGTACTGCTATGAGGATTAGGACGAATATATCTTTGTATAAGATATGTCATAGTTATAGTTAGAGTATATCTTATGTGATATATCTAAATAGTTAGAATATTGATAATATATCGTCTGTGATATAGTTATCTTTATAGAATATTCTAAGGTTTCTAGGGTTCCTTACTCTATAAAAGGAACATAGTTACAATGTCTTTCATGTACCTCATTCAAGTCGATTAATAAGAGAACCGAATAGTTAAAAGTAATTTTGTTCTTCTGTTCTTTATAAGTTAGATTCGGCATAACTTATTTAGTGTTAGTAAGAGTGCTCAAAGTGTTTTAGTTTGATTACAAACTATTATAATAATTCTTAACAGAATATAGATCCAACCAAAGGGATCAACATCCAATAAGTAAGTTCATAAGTGTTTAGCCAAATTAGTTGGATTAATAGTCCAATCAGGCTAATTTGGCCCGTTAATATCCATATGTTATAAAGCTCGGGTTTTATCGGTTTTTACTTGTAATATGTACTTATATATCAGTATATGAGTTATAAAAGTTTTACATTAGACGGGTCCGACCGTCTAAGTTTCAATTGACGAAAACGTTAATTTTACGGTTTTAGCCGAAAAGACGTAAAAATCATGTTTATAGTTTTATAACTTATAAAACTTATCAAATTGCTATTTTTATAAAATATCTCATTTATTTATTATTGTACATATTTATATAAATGTTATATATAAGTTAGTGGGTTTTAAGTTTACATTTTATACTATATTTATTTGAGTGCTATTATTATACTATTATACTTTAATTTCACAAATCTGATTTTTAGTTTCACTTTCACCATTTTTATCATATCTTGAGTTCTACAAGGAAATAGAAGCTCATTTTTGGATGACATACACTTCTTATTATGTGCTACTATTAACATAGTTTTAGCTACTGCTCAATCCAAGTCTAAGTATCCCTAACAGTCCTCAGAAAACAGACTATTCAGATTGGTATATCAATTTTGTTTTGATCAAATCTCACTCATTATAATGATTCCATTGCATCGCCAACTCTCACATGTGTACAAGACTTAATACTTACTGTATATTGATTCAACTATTCCATTTTATCAGTTTAACATATGGTTGTTTACTGTTTTTATACAGCCTCCTAATTTAAGTAAGATTTACCACTTTTACATGTAGTTTTTCATCTTTTTAACCATGTTTATCAACACATGATCCCTACACAAAATTTTTATCATCATTCATCATCATATACATATACATAAATAAAGAAAATACAAGGTTACATATTCAAAATAACAAAAGGATAGGAAGAACAATCTCTATACCACCAAAGTGATGAAAAGATGGGATTGATGATGAACAAGACTTGGTTTTGGGTAACCAATCTTATAAGATATGAACACCACTTCAAGGATCACAAAATATTTGTAGAGTTCTCCAAAAATCAGCCCTTGATCTCCATGGAAACTCCTTGCTAGTTGTTAAAATCACTTCCAATCAACAAGTCTTCAAAAGTACATCATCATGTGTAGAAATAACATAGGATTCATGGTTAAATTTGATCAAATGAGGTGTATGGTGGTTGATTATGGACGGCCAAAAGAGGCTAGATAGAGATGAGAGAGTTTTGCATGTTGAGAATGAAATTAAATGGTTTCAAGTTGCTAGTTTTGTGTTTTGTAGTGTTGGTCAAATGAAGAGGACATGTGTCCTTGCTTACTATGTAAGCTTGACACATCTCATGTGTCTTAGTTAAGCTTTGCCGCCCATGAGTGGGGTGGGGCAACTTTATTCTTGTCTCATCCCCATTTAATTACGGGTACTTCTCGATTCTAGTTTCCTCGATTTGCGTGCCCTCGGGTCGTTTTACGAAAAAAGTTTTTATAAATTATGAATCAACGGCACAAATCGAATCTAATAAAAATTGTCTCATAAAAAACAGAGTTCGAAAACATAAATACGTAAACCTAGGGTTTTCGGTTTAGTCGTAAAGGACGTTAAATTATTCACGTAAGCTCTAATTTCTTCTCGTAAATTTGTGAGTTTATGAACCAACATAAATTTATAATTCCAAAATAATATTTACGGATACATTTATTTCCTGAAATGTCAGACTGTCACCAAAAACGGTGTATGTAAACGTAAGCACGTAACGCAGAGTCCTCCGGTTTAGACGTAGTCGATGCTACTTCAAGAGATAAACCCAAATTTCTTCCCAAAAATGAGCAAGTTCATAATATAACATTAAAATAATGTTTTTAAATAATACTTGAGAACAAAATATCAACCATAAATTACCGGATTGTCACAGCATTTACCCCTAAACCGGATCTTTGTCCTCAAAGATCGATTTATCTTACTACTCGCTTCTTATAGAGTTAGAGCCATGTGGGTATTTCCTCAACATTCGGTCTTTTCTCTCAAGTGTAATCCATTACAACACGCGAGTTTTATCAAACATAACTACGGGAATAAGATCAGGCTTAATGTTGACTTACTTTCTCTATCCATGATGTTCACGGGTTTTTGATGAATGCAACTTTTCGCTGATCCGAACTTTATTAAGAAATACTCAGATTTTAACTTGATAGAAATTTTATCAAGTTCAATATACGAAACATAATTCAAGCAGCCCTTGAAGTCCTAGGGTAGATCCAGCTTATATGCCTTTCAAACCAACTTTTTACATCATCTCAATGGTCCCATACAACGGGGACTTATTTCCCATGATCTTTTAGATCATCAATTCATTTTTTCCAAGGTGAAATTTTTTGGCATAACTTCGCTACCCATCCTGCACTTCAAGACCTATATTTCATATTCACATAACCTCCTGCCCACTACTGGCAGTCAATAATTAGATCCTAATTTCAACAATCATTTCAGGTCTCGCGGGTCGGGTATTTTGTAAGGTTAGGTTTGTCATCATAGGCCACCTTAAACCTAAAAGACATGTCCAACTCACAATGGGTGTATGTCGGGTGTCTTCATCCTAACTCCTATCTACAGATGCTCTTATAATTAGATTTTAACAAGATTCGATCACGATCCTAATATGATACTTATCAATGATAATCTCTCCAAAAGAAAACGATTATACAGTTTATTACCAAAGGTCAATCATTCAAGCATAAAACAACACTTCTAGTGTTTTGTATCGTTACTTTACCTCGTCCCTTCGATTGGGGTGGTAAACAGTACTCTCATCAAGGTTCGTTCCCAATGACTTTTGAGCAAATCTCTAGAAATTCGATGCGAAGCGAGGATCTTGATAGAGATGATCGATACAGGCACACTATGTTTACACAACTCCTTTAAATACAAAGAGTCAATTTCTTCATCGAGAATCTATCATTAACAGGAATGATATTAGCAGATTTGGTCAGTCTGTCGACGATGACCCAAATCGAATCAAATTCAGATGATGACCTTTGCAATAGTTAGACGTTTACTAATGTATGAGGCGATGTCTGCCTTCATAATTTGCCATCAGTACAACTTCTTCAGATATGATACATTTAGTCAGAAATGACATGAATAGAATACTTAATCTTATGAGATTCCAATATGACTAAATCTCAAAATCTCCATATTTAGGCAACCACAAGTGGCCTTTAAAACATTTAACGCCATCGGCTTCTCAATTCTAATGGTTCGCATTAGCTGCGAACCCTTTTTATTATCTATATTATCCTTTTTACAAGCATCGGCTATTTTTAATTGTTCGGGCAATTTATTTTGCACAATCATTACTAAGGAACACATCCTAATTGATCCTATATCCTTTCTATATAATGTGTCAGTATCTACATTCACCTTCCCTGATGAAATAATTATCATGATCACAATTCATTCAGAGATTCTTTCTTCACATTTTCTAAGTTTTAGTTTCGTCTCAACTATTATTTTATCAGTTTTACTCAATCCGACGTGTAAAGCGTCGATAAATATTACAAGTAATTAAATAATAAATATTCAATTTTTATGATACGTAAACGTAAAAATTTTAAATTTCTTAGTTCGACCAATTATGTAAAAATGTTCAAAATAAATTTGAATTTACTTAACACGATTTTTTTTGTTGATTTATCGAAAATAATTAATAAGATTCGTAAATGTTCAAAAAATCTTTGGTTATACTTTGGTCAAAATTTTCTTAGTTGAAAAGCAAAAATTGTCGTTTCAAGTTTCAAGTCATGGTTTAAATGGTTTCCTCAATCCCTCTTAGGTTGTCTTGAGGTATGCACAAACATTTACCCCTAAAGGAGTTTAGTTAAATGATTTGGTTATAAGGGAATGATTCCTTAAAGATCATTTGATAAAATATTTGGCAAAAACATATTTGCACTTTCTTTTTGGTATAACCCAAAGTGTTAAATGGCTCTAATTTTTGAAGAGTCAATATATTCCATTATCTTTTAATCACACGGTCAAATGAGTAAAGGATTAAGCCTTAAATCACATGTTAATTATTCAAGGTACAGGTTTTCGTTGCTCTGCCAATTCAGGGCAGTCTATAAATGATTATTAACTCCTTTCCTATTCTTATAAACGAACAGATGGTCCTTAATGATCACAAGCATGGATTTATCAAATTACAGTCTACACACGTGATTCACCAATTTCATGAATACTACATGTGCATTGGTCTATCCAAACGACATCACGTGAAACTCATAATGTTCATTACAAGTTCTGGATGTAGTGATTGGAATAGATAATCTTCTTCACGGACGCGAAGTTGGTGATAAGCATGCCGTGAATCAAATTTTTGAATATACGCTAGAACCTTGTAAATGATCGAACAAATCTTTCATCTTGGGTAATGGATATCGATTTCGATCTTCGATTTACTTAGTTCACGGTAATCAATAAATATAAGGAATGATAATACCATAGCTCTTCATAATGAAGAGCTTGGTAGAATAAAAGCTTTCTCCGACAACTCTCTCAGTTGTACGGTAACACTTTCGATTTAGATGGTGCTGAAGTATAGTGCACATGCCACAAGTGCAGCACCGGAAATATAATCAATACCGAATTCAACTTGACTTAATGGCGAAAGTATAGGTAATTCACTAGCAATTACCTCCTAAAGTTTCAGATAACAGAAACATCTTTTAATACATTTACTTTAAGTTCTTTATAGATTACAATATCTATGACTAGTTCACAACCATTTATGGTAAAATTTCAAGTCTAAATGCAGGATATGGTCATCCATCGGGAATTATTTAGATCACTTTTGATAATCAACATCTTATCTTTTAGGGTAATTCCACTCGAGTTCCCATCAATTAAGACAATGTCGTCATGTCATAATCAATCAATCCATTCTACTGGCACTACCAACTTTCCAGTTTCATTACCGTTGATAAGATGTGAACTTCTCAAAAGACTAATAATAACTCATAATCCTTTCAAAAATTCAAGGATATCTAGAGACATAACTAACCTTAAGAAGAGTAAGGTTAACGCATGATCTACGCGAGAGAATTTCAAATCAGATACAAACGAAAATATTAACGAATATGAGTATATCCCATGTTTTCATAATTTGAGTACGCATTCGAAAGATCCTCGGATCGTTACCCAGGTCATTCAAATGAAATCAAATCAAAAGAAATGATAGGAACGTCGATACATCCAGTCGGGTATCAACACTCGGTAATCAGATACTTTTCCTAAGAATCTCACCATGAGAGAATTGGACAGGAAGGGAATATCAATTGTCAAATAAGACAATTTCCACAGATGATTAATTTGATTCGGAAGAATAGATAGTACGGGAACATATGTAGGTGTCCCTAACATTATGTCCTTATTTTTCACTTCTTGCAGATCTCATAAAAATTCAATCTTTCACAACTTCAAAGAAAATGTAGCGTTTATTAACAATTTCGTGGTGACTACTAATCAGCCTTGCATGGTCCCTTCCAAATTGTATGTAGGAGCGCAACTATATACAATTTTAAGATTAACGATGCAATACTCAGTTCGTCAGAACTTTGTCATCATGTTTAAGATAAAAATATTTTCATGCTTAATTCTTGAATAAAAATCAAAAATAAATTTACAAAGATGTTCTTTGTTATGGAAACAGTTAAGTTTTCCAAAGTGTTTCATAAACAACTTCATTTCGATAACGATTACTTATAAATCTTACTTTAAATAATCCTTATAGTGATGAAAATTCATTTTTCTCAAGGAATACTGTTTTATCTTATAAAAACGATGAGTGATTTGCATAAGAGTGATGAAAAGTTGTTCACCAAGAACTAACTACAATATAGTAGGAAATGAGCTTAGCCAAATAAATCATGAGGTTCATGACCTCGATGGCACTCAAAAAGAATAATCCACAACGTAACTTAAATCAAGATGAGTACTTGTTCAATGGTTGCATCACTAATGCGAACATTAGGATGAAGCAATAAAAGATAGATAACATCAATACATGTAAAATTTAGCAATCAAAGGTAGTCTTTTCATCAATCACAAACAAGTCAAAATTGTACCGTAACACATTACGTGTCACTATGTCATACAATTCCAAGAACTCATCCTACCAACTGATGTCTCAGTTTAGTTAGGGATTTTTAAAAGATAC